>JALMGA010000004.1:36575000-37240000 GCA_023333525.1 Aspidoscelis tigris stejnegeri | reverse complement strand
CCACTAGACCAAACTGAAACTGGCTCATATGCAGCGTGTACATAAAGCATGTTCAATGTGTTTGAGATTTGGATACACCAAATTTATAGCTTGCCCAACACTCTGGAATTAGTCCCAACTTTGCTATACCCTGAATGTGTTCATATCTTGACCACTAACACAGTGACTGGTTCACATGATTTGTCAATCTTCAAGTGTTTTCAGTATTTACACTTGTGTGCTCTACTGCAAAGGCATAAACTTTTAAGTTTTGTGCTACAACACAAAGGCAAAATCACCTGTTGGAGTTTTGTTATTCAGATTTAAACTTTTTTTTGTACTCCAGCACACATGTACAGTAGCCTGTGCAGTTTTGCCACCTGCAAACTTCCCATGTTGATGTGGAACGGGGAAGGACTCCCACTCTCTGATTGGTACAGCAGTTAGGGAAACTAAGAGACAGGCAGGATGCCTCCAAGGGTCATTTGCAGGGATTCAAGAGCTGGTGAAGGTTTTGCCTTTGTCTTCTGTTTGAAAATGCTGAGAAAATGGTGGACCACTGTATGAGACAGGATTCTGGGATAGATGTGCTGTGACCTGATCCAGAAGGGCTTCTCTTATGTTCTTATATCTTTTCATCCTCTCTTGGTATGCCCAAATCATGCCGCTGCAAAATCAGGATGTATACACATCTAAAAACCCTTTGCTTGAGAAAAATAAATGTGCTTTTGCTGCACAAAGATATATTCTGCATATAATGTGGATCTGAATTTAAATACTGCATATCAGGGGAACAATCACACCTTTAGGTGATGTACCCCACTGTGGAAATTATTTCATTGGTTAAAGTGGATGATCATTACACCATACCAGTTAAGAAAGTGCCAACAGCCCTTAGTCTCTGCTCCAGAATCATGGCAGGACACTTAGGGTGCTTCCGCACAGGCCCTTTAACACCCATTAAGCACACATTCCAATCTGCGCCTCCGCACATGGGTCGCTAATTAGGACACTTCTGGTGAGGGGTGTCCGCACAGCGAGGCCATTTTTAATGTGGATTTTGGTGGCAAAACTAGTTTGCTGCCGGAGCGTCCGCATTAACAGGGGCAAAGAAGCACAATTCTGGTGGGTGCGTCTGCACCTATCCGGACTTAATGTGTGCTTAATGGGTGTTTCTAGCACACCACATATCAAGTGGTTTTGCACTGTGAATCCACATCCGTTTCGGATACAGCCACACCGCGCAAGTGTGCTAGCCCATGGCCCTCCCCCGGCTCGCCACGATTGGCTCCCCGGAGCCAAGCATGGCGAGCCAGGGGGCTCCTACCTTTCGGCTCGCCCTCACCTCAGAAGCAGCGGATCGCTGCTTCTGGAGCCAGGGCGAACTTCCCAAAAGCCCGCCCTAGCTCACCCTGGGGGGAGCGCGGTGGATCCCCTCCTTACCTCATCGGTATCGCCCCAAAACGGAAAGCAGGTGCCCAGGATGCAGCGTGCCTGCGTCCTGTGCATCGCCTGATTGGCTGGTGCACAAGTCAGGACAACGCACCTGTGCAGGACGGTTCCTGAGGGCAGGGGCTGCCAGGCGCAGTCCTGGCCACTCAGGAGGAGCGCAGGATGCAGGTGCGCTGCATCCTGTGCACCTGCTTTCAGTTTTGGGGTGACGCTGATGAGGTAAGGAGGGAAACTGCCGCGCTCCACCCAGGGTGGACTAGGGTGGGCTTCTGGGGCTCTGGCGAGCTGCGGCGGCAAGGCACCCCGACTCGCCAGGCTTGGCTCCGGCGAGCCAATCGTGGCGGGCTGGAGGAGGGCCCCCCGGCCCGGATCGGAGACGGGTGCTGTGCGTCCGCACAGCACCTGCCTCCATTCCGGATCTACCCCATTAAACCGGATCTACCGGGCACCCGGAGTTATTAAAACCGGTTCCCCTGGGAGCCTTTTTTAATAAATCCGGGTGCCGGAGATAAGGTTTAATTTGCCCCTGTGTGGAAGCACCCTTAAACACAGCTTCCTTTACCCCTAGCCTTACATGTTATGAAATATACCACACAGATTATTTCAGTCCCATCATTTCGGGATCATCACTCCCTCTTTTGACTTCCAAACCCATGTGTTTAGGGCTAGGATATACCTCTGATCATATCAGCCATAGTTAGCCATTTCTCATTTTGTGTGTGTTTAACAGATTAAGTGGAACAAATTCAAACATACCTTCTTCCTCACTTGGACTAAACTAATGAAGGACATTTATGTAAGAAGGCTGCCTGTTTCTGGTAAATCATTATCAAGATCAATTTCATTAAACTGATATCCTTTACTCATAGAATTAAGCCACTAAGCATCTTTAAACAGTGCTTGGGAGCACACCATATCCTCCCTTAATCCAGCAAGGTGGGGTTAAATAAAATTATTTTCATTTGTCACGAGCTTTTTCCTTACATGGCCTTATGCAAAAGTGCACCCCCATATATTTTTTTTAAAAGATACTGAATTTGAGCTTACCACATGTAAACGTTTGTGACACAAGAGACAAAGCTGCCCCCCCACTTTGTTTTCTCATTGCAAAATTCTTTTGCTTTTCTCCAAGAAGTATTTTTCTCCTTTCTACAATAATCTATTGTTCCTGATAAACAGGTCAGTTGCTACAGTGATTTTATCCACAGTCTTTTAATTTTGCACCACAGAAGGCTGCAGAACCTATCCTTTAACGGTGCATTAGTTCCAATAATATTCATTTTTGCCTCCCCCACCCTGCCCCCCACCCCCACAAGGCAGTTTGGGGATGCACAAGCCATTCTCAGTCCTGGCCCAATATAGCTGATTGTTTACACTTCAAGAAGTAAAATGCAACTTGGTGTAATAGGTTGTTTTTTTCCCCTTCTCTAACTAGAAAGCATCTTACTTGTTTTACTTGGTTAAATGGAGAGGCTCATCTAAGAGAGCAGCCTCTGCAGACATGTTACCTAATTGATTTGAGAATTTTTCATTTCAATAATGACCTTGAAACCAGTGATGCCTACAATGCCCCCAGACCATGTCATGGGTGCTCCAGTAAAAGATGTATCGTCAGATCAATTACTAAAAGCAATGGAACATCTGATCCTACCCTTGAAATTAACCAGGAAAAGTAGGTCAGCACACCTTCAGCTGACACAATGAAGTATTATGCTCTCAATGACCCAGGAAGGAAAGCACTAATGATTGATGGGAAGGGATATTTAAATGAGAAAGTTGAAGCACAATGGAATTAAGGGTATAGAAATGATCAAACAGTCCCTGAAAGCCAATCTTTAACGAACAGCTATTTCAAGCAATGCTCACATAAGTTTGTATCAAAAACAATTGCAGATCAAGGTTTGTTGTTTTCATCACATAAAGAGAAAGTGAGGGGAGGGGGACGTGAATTCTGGCTTTAGTGTTTGGCCAATTATTCCAGATAGAAATAATTCATTCTAGTATTCTTTCTGTTTTAAACCATCGTTTCAGAGTTTTCTTGACTTATGTTAAGTCATTGTGCTTCTGAGCTGTACAATTGCCATAGAAAATCCCTCAGCCTATGTACTTTTCGAGTAGTTAAATATATTACAGATGGTGCACAAATGAATCATAAAGGTCATCAGTACCACGGGGTTTCTGTAAACTCTGCCTTAAGTATGATTTTATTTATTTAAGTATGATTTTTATTTGCTTTTATTTTTCTCATCTAAAAAAGCAGATGCAGGAAATTATGGTAGAATGTTTGTGAAGGAAGAATAATCCAAAAGGTGAAGATCACTGGAAAAAGCAAGACAGAGGGAAAGGAAACCTCAGAGTGCTTTTTCTGTTGGTCAGGTCAGCTCAAATTCAGGTCAGTCTGATTTTCTGATTTTTCAGATTGATTTTCAGTCTGTCAGAATTTGTGTAGTATTCAAATAGAGTTCTGATGTTCAAATTTCAGTTTTGATAAAGTTCATATGCAGACACTGAATCATCCACCCTTATATTGAATACCACACAAGTATACCTTGGTGGTGTTTATTTTTAGCTACATGTACAAAGCTATAGAAATTGCATTGGAAGAGTTCGGTGTTGTGTTCAGATATCCTAGAGCTCAGAGGATCCTGATATTAGAATTGAGTGGAATTTTGTCTGGATGCTCACTCCTAGGGTGCCATTTTCTTGGGAATGGACACTACAGAATGAAGGGGTCGATGCTTACATACTTCTGGGTATCAAACTATCCAGAGGTACCCAGTGCACCATCATGGGATCAAATGCTCAGACAAATAAGAGCCTGGGCTTTGACCTGCCATATTTTTAGAGCTGGTGAGAAATAACTGTAGGATCTAAACAAGATCATGTGTTTCCCTTTCATGAAATGCAGGCTGCGTTACTCTGTTTTTATCAGTTTGTTGTTTTAATTGCATGCTGCGGCTTACCCTGGGACTTTGAGGTAAAGTGCAGGATGCAAATGAACATTAATTAATAACTTAACATTATCTGACAGTAGTGGCTGAATTGAGACACTTAAGCTTGCTGCAGTCAACTGGATCATGTGAAGAGCGTCTTGTCAATAAACTGAATTTGACTTCCTTAGCAAAACCACACCAGAACCGCTCCAGCTAGGAAGCACCTCACCAAAGGCCTTTTTGCACTACATCATCTAGTGCATAATTAGTGCACCTCCGGGGAAGAGCATACACATCATAGTCGTTGTTTATGAAATCATGTTCCATACATTAACCAATGTTAGCTAATCGCTTGTCATGCTCCGTCCTGGTAGTCCAGCTTCCTCCTCAGAGGACGAGGGCATGTTTCCAATGGCCTAGCAGTCAGTGCAGCAAACGGAGCACAGCGGCGCAGATGTTGAGAGCCAGGGGATGATTTTTGGGGGAGCACACAGACAGTTCTGGGGATTAGAGTTCAGACAGCCAGTCCCAAGAGTGCCCCTCCCCTCTTGTCCTTCAACAGCAGAAACAGGTGATACACAGAACCCAGCGTCTGGTGCAGCTGCACCATCAACTTAATCCAGAAGCATGCGTTGGTCTGGCATTGCAGACAAAGTATTTGGGCAACCCCTTTCCACGTCTTTGCCTGTGAAACTGACTCTTGGACCTTGCTGTGACTCTTGCCAAACCTCTGGAACCCCAACTTTGGACTGACCTGATGTTGCCTACTCTTGAGCTCACAAGGGACTGCTGCAAATGTGCGTATGTGTTTGCCTCTCTGCCCTCTCCTGCTTGAGACACGACATCATTTACCTCAACTGTACAATGGCATAACCTTTGTTCTTGCCAGTGCTCCAGGGTCGTTTGATGTTCTGCGCAATCACTCTGGGACCTCAGATGACTGTAGATGTGACTGTGACTGCATGTGCGCAGAGTGTCAGTGTCATCAAGATGATGGCACTGATGCATGTGCAGTTGTGGAGGCAACACTGCCAGATGGCAGCACCCAGAGGAGGACCAGGCCCCGTGATCGATTAAGGGGAGTATCCAGTCCCGAGGGGAGGGAGCAGGCAAAGTTGACTAGCACTCAAATGCGAACCCTAGTCAATGCTGGGTCATCACACTTCTTTCCCATCTAGCAGGATGGAAGGGTAGTGCAAATGCCTCTGGTCAAATCAACTAGCCCCAAACAACTGGTCATTACCTGTAATCAATACTTTGCATTATTATTCTGATAAGACTCCTTCATACCTACTGACCTTTTTGAGAAGGGGCATACACAATGTTTGTATGCACCTGAACAATTCTTTGCACAATCTGTGTGGCTTCCCAGAAGTCCCATGTAGTTCCTATACAGTAAAACCTGTGATAATAAAGTTTTGTTAGAAGGTTCTGCAAAAGAGAGTGAATATAAACAGGAGGGGTGACAGTGATTTCAGTAGAATTTAGGGACCTTCTAGCTCACAGCTCAGGCTATAATCCTATACAACCTTAGGGTTTTAAAATTTAGTAATAACAATCACATTTTATTTTATTTAAAATATTTATATACTCTTCCCATTAAAATATAATCTCAAAGTGGTTTATAAAGAATCAAAACAAAACATTCATTATGGTCATGGACCTTAAGACTTAAAACCACATAGATAAAACAAAATAGTACAATGATGATGAATTTGATAGATACAGCTAAAATCATAAAAATTATATAAAACATGATTATACATTAATTTTACACATTATTTAGAAGAAAGTGATGGGTGGATTGAGTAATCTTCCTTGCACTTCATATGAGAATGGTGAGCTGTGCCCTTTGTTATATTTTAAGCTGCCTCATATGCAATGCAATTCAACAGACTTTACTAACCCTTTCTCCCTGGTGTGCTTATTATTGCATGTGTGGAGTAACTTCTCCACATGCATAAAAAAAGATGGTCTCAGATTACGCCACATATCTCATGACCCCAGTCGGCCATATGCAGGACTTAGGTACTTATGGAGAAATCAAACTGAACAGCTGCTTTGGTTATCAAGGTATCTGTAATACTTCAGAATCACAGAAAAGCCAATATGTAGTTTCTTTCTCTTCAATCAATTGTAAATTAAAATGGACTATACTTGTTAGAAGTGGGCTTCTGAGGAAGATACTCATGTTGTGGAAATTACTGCTTAAAGACTGTGAAAACGGCTTCTCTGCAATGGTCAGAGGATCACTTTTTAGATCAATAGTGAGATAAAAATTGTGTTTTTTCCACTTCTAAAGCATATAATAGATTATGTAATTCCTTGTTCAAGCTTTCCAGGAGCATAGTATAATCAAGGGAAAGGGGAAATCATAGCAGACTCAGGCCAAGCTGATGATGATTCTAGAAATGAAATTGAATTTGCACTTGCAAATGTTGAAAGTGCTTCAGCTGCGGCACTACAGTAGCTGCCAAATCTCCACACAGTGCAATACAGAATCTCAAAGAGGAACACTTTAAAGTTGCTCATATTTAGGCACCTGGGCTTTGATTATCGTTGCAGTTCTATATCCACTTACTGGCACTTGTCATGCTTGTGTTTTAATAATGTCTGTGTGTTTTTTTCTTTCACACACACACACACCTTCATTGTTTATTATGTCAGTTCTTACTCTGAAAAAGTAAGGTCTGCCTCTTAAAAAGGCAATTAATAAACAGCAGTGTCTGCAACCCAGAAGCATCTGGGAGCGTTATACCATGAATGCCTTTGTCATCTCTGAAATCTTGTATTGATCTGCTGTGGAGTTGAGAAAGGGATCCATCCAGATGAGAGAGGGATTCATCATGTGTTCTGGAACTCAGAAAGCCCAAGAAATGCACATGCAGGACTTCCAGGTACTTCAGGGTATACCACTAGGCATCAGCCACAAAATATTTTTAAGTGTTAAGCATTGCCTCATCTAATTTAGGAATTACTATCAAGTAAAAATATAGGATTGTGCAGCATCCTAACCTAATCATTGAAAACATACAATGATGTTATGAATTCAGGGAGCACACATAAAACAGTAGACTGTGCACCATGTCCATGCGGAGAGTGGAGGAAAAAGTGAGGGTCTATTTCATGGAGGTCAGGTCTATCAAAAGCTAGTGGAATGGATGCCTAGGTACTGCCTCCAGGGTGGAAAGGCAGGCAGTATGTCTTTAAAGGCCATTTAAAAATTCAAGAGTAGGTGAAAGCTTTGCTTTTGCTTTCTGCTTGATAATGACCAGAAGCAGTTGGTGAGCCACTGTGTGAGTCAGGATGCTGTACTAGATGGACTGTGACCCAATCCAGTAAGGTTCCTTTTATGTTCTTAATTAGATACCTCCACTTGATCTTTCAGAAATATGTTTTGGATATTACTATTGAGATAAACTATGTTTTGGATATTACTATTTGGATAAAAAGCAGTTTGAGAAGATCAAAGGTAAGCTTTCAATAAGAGCCTCAGTCCACACTTGAAGGTTAGAATCTATGGGCAGTAACTGATAAAAGAAAGCACCAACAGAATTCATCTGTATGGTGAAAGACATATTCAGTCTATGCAACAGAACAGCGATCCACTCAGTAGAGGTCAACTGTCACCAAAGTGGTTTATGTGACCTGGCTGTATGAGACTGCAAATGATTGTCATGTCTCCTGTGTTTCATAATGTTGTATAATTAAGAATGAGAATTTTTGAGAGGTGAGTTACCAATGCCTCACTGAACAAAAGAAGCTCCTTTTAAAAAAAGCATGCTCCAACTTGGTAGCTACTGTATATTTTGAGTCAGGGACTTGAATGTTCACTAGCAAAGAACTCCCAAATCTTCTGTGACTGAGCTAGACATTACATTATTTCAGTTTGTTTCCTGAATTAAAATTACCTGGGTGGTTCTCATGGACAGCTTGCAAATCTAGCTGGACAAAAAGGAGTACAGTCCTGCTGATCATGCTGGATCTCTCAGTGGCTTTTAATACCAGTAACTATGCTGCTGCTGCTTCTTTGCTAGGTGATCATGAAATAATGCCTCACTTTTTAGTGCTCCACAGCTATCCAATTGGGGGACTGGCTGCCATGCATCCCCAGGCTGTCCCAGTAGGCCAAGTGTGAAAAAGCCTTTAGACTGAGGCTGCTAGCAAATGGCATCTGACTTCAGGGTGGAAAATATGTGAGTTTATTTATTTATTTTATTTATATTTATATCCCGCCCCATACCCAAGGGTCTCTGGGCGGCTTACAACATTTAAGAACAAGCACATTAAAATTGTATCACACTATAATAAAACCAACGCAAGGTTTAAAATCCAACATGATAATAATAAGAATAAAAACGATATCAAAACAGTGGTCTTTGGAAGGAGGGAAGAATAAAGAGCATTAGCCAAAGGCCTGAGTGAAGAGGTGCGTCTTTACCGCCTTCCTGAATGTAAACAGAGAAGGGGCCTGACGCACCTCCAAGGGGAGACCATTCCACAGCCTGGGGGCCACCACTGAGAAGGCCCTCTCCCGGGTGCCCACCCGCCTAACTGCTGAAGGCGGTGGGATAACCAGGAGGGCCTCTCCTGCAGATCTTAAGGCACGGGCAGGTCGATATGGGAGAAGGCGCTCCTTTAGATATCTGGGGCCCAAGTCATTTAGGGCCTTATAAGTCAGAGTTAGCACCTTGAATTGGGCTCGGTAGTAAATTGGCAGCCAGTGCAGTTCTTTTAGAACCGGCGTGATGTGCGCCCGGTTAGCTGTTCCGGTCAGCACTCGGGCGGCTGTATTTTGCACTAACTGCAACTTCTGAACCGTCTTCAAGGGAAGCCCCGTGTAGAGCACATTACAATAGTCCAACCTGGAGGTTACCAGAGCGTGGATAACTGTGGCCAGGTCATCTCTGTCCAAAAACGGTTTCAGTTGACGCACCAACCGTAGTTGGGAGTAGGCACTCCTGGCCACGGCCTCAACCTGAGCTTCAAGTGTTAGCGCAGAGTCCAGGAGTACCCCCAAATTTTGCACCTGTCCCTTCCCGGATATTGTAACCCCATCAAGGACAGGGTATCTCCCAACTACTTGGACCCGAGAGCCTGTAACACACAGCACCTCTGTCTATTGGCCCTCATCCAGCCCATTACCGCCTCCAGGGACCTGTCAAGCACTTCTACCACCTCTCCTGATTCAGATGGCACAGAGAGATAGAGCTGGGTATCATCTGCATATTGATGACACCTCACTCCAAATCTCCTGATTATCTCTCCCAGCGGCTTCATGTAGATATTAAATGAGAGATAAGATTGACCCCTGGGGAACCCCACAAGTGAGTTCCCAGGGTGTCAACTCAGTCTCTCCCATCACCACTATCTGAGATCGGCTCTGGAGATAGGAGCAGAACCAATGCCAAGCACTGCCTCCAACTCCTAAACTCCGTAGCCTCTCCAGAAGGATACTGTGGTCAATGGTATCAAAAGCCGCTGAGAGGTCCAGAAGAACCAGCAGGGTAGCATTCCCTCTGTCTTTCTCTCGGAGAAGATCATCAACCAGGGCGACCAAGTTGGTTTCCGTGCCATGACCGGGCCTGAAGCCAGATTGAAATGGGCACATGGATGGCAGGCACATGACATGAATACTGCAGCAGATGGAAAATCCTCACCAGAATCAAGGGCAAGGACTTGAACTGCATTCAGAAGTGCACTGATGTTTCAAGTCTCCAACAGCAATCCTGACCAAGATTTGTGCCCATTATTCTCCCTTTTTCCAGTCTCTGTATTTATGGAGTGGAATGAAGGCAAATTTCAACAATGGTACATTCTTGAAGAAGGTAAGGCTGACAGCACCCAGCCTGGATGGCTTTAAGAAAGAATTAGATAAATTCATGGAGGCCACTGTGTGAGACAGTATGCTGGACTAGAAGAGCTGTGGCCTGATCCAGCAGGGTTCCTCTTATGTTCTTATGCTTTGTTCAGTGATTAGAGTGGGTTAGAGGCCAGAAATATTATTGGCTCTGCCGCCTGATCACTGGGGGGGGGGGGGGAGGAGTGCAGAACCAGAGGAGCCTATATGAATGGCACCTTGGGCTGAAGTTCTTGGTGTTGTTTGCTTGTATCTTGTTTGCTTTTAATTTTGACTTTTACTTTTGTGTACCTCCAGGGTTTGCTTTTACTAAAGATAATTAGTACACAGCAGCAGATCCCTTTTGATTATTATTTCTTCTTCTTAGTAGTAGTAGTAGTAGTAGTAAACAAACAATTTGAATTGAAAGAAAAAAATATCAAAGCTGTAATACTTAAGCAAGTCAAAGGATCCATCAGAACATAGCATTCAGTTTTCAGAGTGGCCAGTAAGATTTTATTGAGAGAAAATCAAGCAGAATATAATCACAAATTTATACCACATCATATTCAGTAACAGAGTGTAATGGAAAAGGGCATAAGTAACAACACAGGAAATGGATTTGGCTTGTTGTTTCTTCAGCTGATTCTGAACTATGGCTGCATCTAGAGTTTGGTTACTTATTCTGCTGTATTTGGCTATTCTAGAATAAAGCACACCCAGAATAAAGGTATGAAGAAGGTTGCATACCTCCCAGTACTGCTTTAGCAGGAGAACCCAATTTGCCCGAATTAAAAGGGTTCTCCTAAAGCTCCAAGGCCTAGTTACTAGTCATCAAGAACCTGGAACCTGGCAGATCTTGTGATCTTTGGAACCAGTATGGGAGCTGTCCCAAAACAGCCTTCCAGATGTGGGAAACTTGTTCCATTCCAGCCTGGCCTGGGTCTACTGGAATGGGCCAGCCAGGTAAGTGTGGGAATGGCCAAGCAAACTCCATACAGTTGCACTGGAAAGCATCCAAACAATGCACCAGGATTTGAACCCAAATTGATGGTACCCAACAACAACAATGAACAATATGCTACTTAGTGGTATAACATCATCTGAGGTAGTATTTTAAGATTTTTATTAGGATTTTTTCCAAAAAATATAATGACTGCTTATTTGTATTTTTCCTCCTTTGTGAACTTTATTATAAAGATTCCTTCAACAACCACAGAACATTTCCCTCTGCTAATCAAACATAAGTGTAATTAAGAAGGGTGTATTTTGAGTACTGATTAATTCCAGTTAATGATTTTCTAGTACACTAGAGACATTGGGCAGTTTTTAGTATAATTAGACTTTGAATGCCTAGGTCATGATCAATATGAGTTAAAAGACCATTTGCAAAAGCTGTATTTATGGAATTTATACAGTCAGATTCTTCCTATTCTTTAAATATGTCAAGCTTCTTTCTTTAAATTAAAAGCCATTTGAGGCTTTTCTGCTAATGCCATAATACATTTACTTTTTATAAAGCATTTTACAAGACAAGGAGAAATGACTTTAATATTCCACATAAAGCAAAGATTGGTTGGCTTTAGTTTGGCAGGTGTCAATTTAATTAATAATCTAATGACATTCTAGATTTGCCTCAGACAACACTTCAGTGCTTGGTATTGATTCTGTATTATTGGTCTAAATGTTGTCATCAGTATTATCATATGGTGACATTCAAGTAGGATTTAAATTAACCAGTCACATTTTAGTGAAGGATTTAATTTCAAGAAAACTGGACTAATGGGTCAAAAAGCATCTGGAAATATCATGAATGTCAAAGTACCCAAACAATGTTTCCGAGTAATCACTGATTAACCAAGATAATTCTACTTGTACTTTTTTTCTTCAAATGCTATTAATTGATTGGTATATATAAGTGCATTTATTTCTAAATTACTTAAATTCATACATAATTAGGGATAAATGTTCTTAAGAATTAATCTTACTGCCTTTACAAACTTTTTTTCCTGAGTAAACATAAAATTTAATCCAGAACCAAATTTATTCCTGAAAAGGGGTATTAATTAATAAGAATCTCAAGAATAAACACATTCTCAGAGCATTGAATCTCATTGATTAAAGTACAAAAAGCTGTGTGAAACTATTTCTGATCTTCTTTTTTCCCCCAAAAAAATTGATAGGAAGGAGGGAACATTTGATAACACAGAGAGAAAAAATGCATTGTGGTCATTTAGGGGTCTCTGTGGTAAATGTCTCTTTGCTGGAATATAATGGCAAGGGCCAGCTGCTAAACTCTTGTCCTGCCCATGGACCTCCTTAAACTGGACCACTGATCCAATCTAGAAAGTATGTCTAATTCCTCTTTCCTTGTAGAATAAAAGAGAAATATGCCTCCAGTTGCGATCTCATATTGTTTGCTTGAACATCATCATCCTACATAACTTTATTGACTGCTAAAGGCAAGAAGGGATGAGTAGAAAAGAGTTAACAATTAATCTTGCCTGTCAATGCATTTTTTTTTATTTCTCTGTTAACTTCCTTAACATCCACAGGAGCTCTTTCTCTTGGTTGATTCTTCATCTGCAATTAAGACTAGTAACAACATAGCACTGTAGGACCTTCCATAAGAGAAGATTCTGTTTCAGAAAAGTAATGCTGAATAATTATATGTGTTATGTGTGTGACAGACTAACCTGTAAATACCGGAATTAGAAGACCTGTGGCACCTTTGTTAAAAAATTAAAGACACAGTCTTTTCACAGACTGCCTGATGCCATCTCCCCATACATCAAATAATGGATTTCTCACAGGCTGCAGTGGTGAAATATCCTGGTGCCAACCTCTCAGATCAAGGTACAATTATTTCCCAGGGTGCAGTGAAGAAACACCCATGCCAAAGCTGTCATCTTCTGCTTGAGAATGCCCAGAAGTAATTGGTGGGCCACTGTATGAACTAGGATCCTGGACTAGAAGGGTTCTCCTTATGTTCCTGTCACTCCATATGTGAGAGAGGTAATATGAGCCACTAGAGGATAGGCCTGCCCCAGGAGCAGATTGAGCTGTTCTTTCAAGGTAAATGTGCACAGGCCCTAAGTTGTATATGATGGCAACAGCATGCAGAAACATCCCCATACTTCTGCTTAGAGCTGCATTCACATGTAACAACAAAAGCAGTTAGAAACACCTTATGGACAGATCCCCCCTTACCTAAAAAATCCTCAGATAACTTTATCCTAGATGAGAAGTTCTGTATAGAAGAAAGAAACTAGGGAAATGAAAGAGAAGGTACAATTCTTTCTTCTTTCTTGCTTTCTCCTATGTTGTTTGTCTTCATACTAATTGGAAAATGCACACTCTACATATAGTTGCTATATTTTAGGCAGGAAACAGATAAAACAACAAATAAGAAGTTATTGTATCAGTTTTCATGATTAAGTTCTTCACTAATAGTAGACAAAATGGCAGCTGTCATACAATAGCTCTCATGTTCTGGACAATTCTCCAGTTTCTACACACTATGAATCTCTCATTAATAGCTTCCGGGTACAAGTATAATGATTGTTCATGTGAAAATGCATGCATACATACAGTATATTTAACACATGTTTAATATATAACACAACCAGATGCCCAAAGTCACATCTGAATATAGTTTTTCTATAAACTTTGCTTCCTTTGAGTTTTCCAGATTTGACATCTCATTTTGATAATACATCTGGTTATGTCAACATATCACATTATGCAACATTAATGAATCATGATGTACAGCTGTATCTGAGCAAGACAAGTCATTTTGACGGTATGTCAAATCTGGCATATTCCAACTTCATATTCCAGGTCCCCTTAAATATGATTGTTGAAATCTCTTCTCCTCTGCCCAAAGCAGGTTTTCTTGACTAAGAATATTTTTGTAGTTGTACATATGTTTGGTATAATGCAGTTTACCATTTAATGTAAAATATTTCTGTTTCACCTTGTTCTTTTTTCAGTTGCAAGTTGTCTAGATGGAGCTGAATTAGATTTGACTTCAAAGTAAACAAAACAGTAAACAAAACTAACAGACAGATGATAATGGCAATAGTGATGAGGTTGGTTGGCAAAAGTAATATTGAAATTACTTATCAAACTGGAGTTACCTGCAACAAAAAACTAATCAGGGGAAACAGCGTTCTATTCTTATTGATGGAAAATGTAAAAAAAACTTTGTTTAACATAAATAGTCATTGAATTACAGTGCGTTAACATGCTCTGGTGCCTCTTAATTAAGATAAACATAATTTTTTCTTTAAAATTCTGATGTCTTTTGAATTCTAGTCAGCACAATCTCAGCTGCTGAAATGTCATCAGTTTGTAAGATCGGTTTTTGTTTTTAGTGTGAGCAAATTTCTATAACATGGATGCAAAAAAATTTTTTTCTCCCTTTATGATAGAACTGTTGTTATGGTTCAATAACCATTTTTTTAAAAGCCCTGGTTTGCTTGTTGGATAAGACTGTATTTGTCCTTTGTTATTGCTCTCAAAACGTATCATAGAACAGAACCAAAATGGAATAAAGAGAGCTATTCTCTCTGCTCTGCTCCTAGGCCCCACACAACAAGCTAATGACTCAAGTATACTGGTGATTAAATGACTTTTAATTACACTTAGGCTATATCATATTCCTGCTTTTTCCTTCAGGTTCTTCTATTCAACACTATTGCGAGTGGATAATTCAAAGCTTATTAAGAAGGCTTTTGTGATCTTGGAATCACCCAAACAGCAAGCCATTCCTGTTATGCATTTTCCTCAGAGAAGTATCTTGGATTCAGTGAATTTGCAGAAGAGCAGACACAAAACTGGTTGGTTTAAAAGCCAAATGCTGTGTTTTCCATTCTGCAACTCAGACAAAAAAAAATGTATATCTTTGTATTTAAGTCTCTTAAAGTAGAACGCAGTTAATTTGTGAGGCAATGGGTTAAATGGAATGTTCCTTTGGACATAAACCAATGAGGACACAGACACAAATTTATATAGAAACTGACCTAAAGGCCAGAGCCTTATTGAATCAAAGTTAAAGTAGATAAACTCAAAGGGCAATAGGTCTTGGCAGTGGTTGAAGGGTGGGAATTGATGGCATCCCTTGGCCTATCAGTCGTGGCTTGTGCTTTGTTCAGTGTTTTATACAGAATACTCAGAGCTCTAATCTAAAAATGGGTCTGTAGGTTGACTAGAACCTGAATATATGATTGATTCCTAAGTGGTGTGATTAAACCAAGTTGAACCAAGAATTTTGAAAGTGACTACGAAAGTTACTTGGCTCTGCTTTTTTTAATTTTTGCTTTTCTAATGATGCCATCCAAATGCTTATACTGCTTATAATGCTTTGGTAGGCCTTCCTGGGGAAGGAGTTCAGTACTGACAGGACTTTAGTTTTAGGAAATATCACCTACCTTACCTCATATTGATATAATAAGGCAACTGATAGCTACAAATGAAGTTTGAAGCCAAAATATACCATAACGATAGAATTGTTACAGTGCTTTTTCAAATAAATTTGATGTGTGCTTACTATCATCTGTTTTTATTTGTATATTGACTTCTGAGTGAGGATTCAGTGTGGTTTGCAAGCATCCATACTGTTGTTTCCAGATTTACCTGTCCTGTCCTATACAGGGTGGACACCTCATACTGGGACACACCGTCTGCTACAAGCTGGAATGAATTATTCATGGTGTGGACCAAGGCCATGCACATTGAGACAGCCCATGCCACTCCGGCCTCTGTGCAACAGTGTACCAAATAATAGAGGTGTGCCATTTGTGTGTTTCCATGGTCCGGTATACTACCCTGTAGTAAGTTGGTAGATCTCAATATCAAGGTCTACCAGTAAGTAGGACTAGAGTACCATTTTGGACACCCTAGATGGCTGTACATTCCTTCTAATGAGCCAGTTTGGTCTAGTGGTTAGGGAATACCTTATCTTATCTGGGCAATATCTTATCTGGGAATACCGGGTTTGATTCCACCCTCCCCCGCAAAGCCAGCTGGGTGACCTTGGCCTAGTCACAGCTCTCTTCTGAGCTCTCACATCCCCACCTACCTCAATGGGTGTTCTGTTGCGGGAAGAATAGAAGCTTTGTCAGCCACACTGAATCCCCTTAAACGGGTGAAAAAGTGGGGTAGAAAAGCCAACTCTTCTTCTTCTTCTTCTTCTTCTTCTTCTTCTTCTTCTTCTTCTTCTTCTTCTTCTTCTTGATCAGACAGAGAATAGTGGTGGCCCCTCCCTCTTCCCACACCATGGAAGGGGGGATCCTTGGCTCCCTCTGTATGATGTTAGGGGGCATAATTAACATGCACTTACTCCTAGAGGTCAGCTAGCCAGGACAAAGAGTGGTGGTCCTGGTCCTTGCTATTACCCCACCCCCAGTGTTTTCATAAAGGAACAGGTTCTGTAAGAAGATACAAAATCATTTTGTGCCAGTCCTTCAAGGAACTTCTGCCAAAGCTGCAGCAGCCTGATGCATGCAAGTGGCAAAAGGTCAGGAGATGGTGCAGTGTCACCCAGGCAATTTGTGTGGATGTTGGTACTTTCTTCTCTTCCCTGTCAGCACTAACTAATCTCCTTATTATAGTATTTTCTAGGTTGCTATTTAAGGATCCTGGACTTCCCTTTTATTGCATACATTGTTGCTTTGTTTTGTCTTTTAAGTCATACAGGTATGAGTATTTAATTTCATTCCATTACCACTTGGCATTTAGGTTTCCACCAGGTGATCTAACCTAAGGAGGGTTAGGCCTAGGTAGTAGATGGATGGGAAACCACTTCGTAACAGCAAGGGCTCTAATCTATACTGAGGAATAAACCCACACATTTACCAAGAAAATTACATGGATCTGTCCAGACTGTCACAGAGAGCCATGCCTGATTCTGCAGCAATTTTGTTTCTTGCTTTGATCTCCCCATAGCAATAAGAGAGTTTGTCTATGAAGTCTCCATTTGAAAAAGATTATGAAAAGGGCAAAATCATAAAGACACAATATTAGACTGCTTCAGAATATTGAAAACATTTTTTTAAAAACTTTTGGAAGTGATTAGAATTTTAAACTCATAATGTTTAGAATGATTGGAAATTAGTGGAGTACTTCACATGTTGAGCGCAGACCACTTCAGTCTGGAAATTACAGTTCTAGAAAAAGATGGCATGTCAGAATATATAAAGCTAAATGATCTATAAGGTTTTCATGTGCTAATAATTGAGGGTCTTTTCTGGCACATGATAGAAATGCTGAAAATAACTGCAGTTAGAGTGCATGATTTTTTTTTCGCCTTTCCTTTTTTGATTTTTTTAAAAAATCAGTTCACAAAATAGAGTGGGACAAATGTTTCTATAATGAAATGCACTGAGGTTCATGAAAGACTATGCTCTGATAAATACACTAATCTTTAAAATACGTGAAGACATTATTATTATTATTATTTTAAAAAAATTAAGAACATTCTCCATTGGTAGAATTCTGAATATTTGGCTGTACTTGAGTCAGATATTTTGTTACACGGAAGAGCAAGGGACCAAAATCCATAATTATTTCAATCAGTGATAAAACACAAGGACAAGAATAAAATGCAAAGTTTTTTCATGTAAGGAAAGGAAAAGAGAGTTTTTTAACTGAATGGCAAACTAGATAATTGGGGGACTGGAAATTCCATCTAAGAAGAGATACTGAGGGCCTTTCCACACTTGGCCTTATTCTGGAATATATCTTGGGATATGGGTCAGTTGTCTACATGCCTAGGGCTTGCCATAGTCTGCACAAGCATGTGGATAGCAGGCCCCTATTCTGGTATATATTCCAGAATAAGGCAAAGTGCAGAAAGGAGCTGGGATAACTAAATATATCCAGATTTGACACGATAAGAGAAGGGATTCATAGCCTCCCCTCTGTTGCCCTAGGTCCTTTCCACACTGGACCTTCAGTCAGAATATATTCCAATCCAAAATCTGTCTTTCTGGGCTTAGAATGGAATATTGGAAGCCCTGCCCCACTCTAGCAAGCTTCATTTGCATGGGATGCAGTGATGGGCCAGGATATGGCACCAAATGGCACTGCACCAGAGTCCTGCTGTTGGACCTCTTCAATTCTACCTATGGGGAGTGTTCTTAATTTAAAGAGGTCCACAAGGGGACCAGAGTCTGTATTCTGGACTATGAAAGGTCTGCAGAAAGCATGTCTTCATAGGCCAGAATGTAATGGGAGAAGCACCGCTGGTACTGGTGCCAGAAGTCAAAATGTGTCACTGAAATGGCCCTTCTAGGCAACAGCAAAGCAAGTAACTTAATTGCTGGACTTCAAGGGCTGGCTGAGCCTTTGGAGATTAAGCTATGCTATGATGGGCTATCTGGATGTTAGCCTGCTCCAGTATGGCCAGTGCCTGCTGGCCTGCACTCCATGGGCCAGAGCAGCCTCTGAATGCAGCAGAGTAACAAAATAATAATTTCTGAAAATTATTGTTTGGATAGATTCCTTATAATTAGTGGAGTTGACTGCTTAGGGAAGGAATAGTCACCCATCTGCTGGGTGGTGCTTTAATTTCAGATCCTGCATGATAAATAGAGTTGGATTTGATTTCCCAACTGTCCCCTAGAACTATTTGATTCTGTCATTTTATCACAGGACAATGAGCCAGTGTTGAATTCTCTGGATTATGAATGTCAAATTCTTTTGTGCTTTAGTTGTCGACAAATTGTCTTAAAGAATTATACATCTTGAAGGCTGAAACGTCAATGCAGCTGCGCCAAAGTTCCTTATAAATTTTCATGGTTGTTTTTAGCAGTGTGTTTTTTTTCCAAGTGCCATGGTAACTTTTACAGAAAGATCAGACTCAGATTCTCACTGTGATTAGAATTTGGAAAGTGATGGCGCATAAGTTTTCTTACAAGTCCTGGCCAAAATTTTCTATCCACTAAAGTAGATGTGACCAACAACAGAAAGGTGGGGGTTAGGTGAGAGGGCTAGTTCACTGATTTATGGACCTTTGGTCCGAGTTCAGTCCACTTTCAGAGAATACATCAGCAAAGTGACCAGCTGGTTTTTTCAGTGTTAAGTAACTCAGAAAATTCACCTTTGGGATAGATAATGTGGAAAGAAAATTTCTGGTCTCTTCGCTGATGTGTTCTCTCACTCTGAAGGTTGACTGAAGCTAGATTAAACCTTAGGTGTGACCACAGCCAGAGATACACACACACACACACACATACATCTGACTTTGATATTAGAATTGTAGCCAAGTAGTACTATATTATACAAGTGTTAGATATGAGTAGAATATTATTCTCTGATTTCCAACAATAATATGCTTTATATGCATTAGTTCATAGCATGCAAGAGGGAAAATGCTCAGATCAGTAGATCTGGATTTACAGGATCTACTGATCTGGAACATGGGGAGGCAAGGGCTGGATCTACACTGCCTTCACTGATGGTGCTAATCTGGTTCAAGCTTCACTGAGGCTCTGATTTTCATACAAACTTCACAACCACCCCTTCCCAATGGCTTGGAGTGAAAGTGCCTAGCCTTGAGGCGTGTGTGTGAAGGGTGATTTTCAGCAGCGTGCTGCAATGCACTTTTGAATGACAGCGTCCAGTAATTCTGGATCACAGAGGTGTGCTATCTGCATGCCTCCATGATCCAAAATACATCCCTTGGTCCAGTTTGTAGATCTGCAGTTGGAGCTGGCCTAACTGGAGAAGGGTTCCTTGATCAAGATTAACATGCAGATCGGGAGGCCCAGGATCTGGATCAGAGGCTCTTTGATCCAGATGTAAGAGCTAGTGCAGAAGGGCCTTGGATTACATTAAGCAGGTATGAAACTATTGTACCTATAATATCCAATTATTACCAGTAATAATGCTGTCCCATGAGAATCAATTGGTACAATGAAAATACAGGAAAATTTGGGATTTCAAGAAAAAAAGATGAAAGTTGTCACAATGGTAGATTCCTAGGACATCTTGTTGACACTCAGAGTTCAAGAGATTAGAGAGTAAGGGGTATTTCACAAGTAATGGTGTACCAAATTATTTGTTTCATGGGAAAGTGGAGCATTACCTTGCATTGCATACCATCTAATTCATTTCTTGTATCATGTCTTCACACTGTGAATTCCTTCCGGACAGCTAAATTCCTTGCTGCTAATATTTTCGGTCTGTTATTGGTACAGCCTTCAGCACAAGTTGGGTTGTTTATGTGTGGGAATCTGATGGGAGATTTTAACAGGACCCAGGAAGGGGGCAGTCACTTTGCAATTCTTTGGAACAACTATCCCAAATTCACCCAAGGCTGAGTGGAGAAGATCTTTGGTATGTATTAGTGATGGATGGATTGTCATGAAAGGACTGACACCCAGTTGAATTGGTACCTTATCATGGACCACAGCTTATTCTAATGTAGAAGAAGCATGATTAGAGGTGGACATGCTGAACTGCACATTAGTGTGCAGATGGTAGGCCTCTGGACCAGGACATGGCCTGTGACTCATGTCAGTATGGAAAGGGGCCTTTTTTTTCCTTCTGGGAACAACATCAAGATGAGTCAATAAAATAATCAGTGTACAGAAGTGTAGAAATCTCACCGTTAAAGTGCATCCTCTATTACGACATGAATCCCACTGACTTGTGGATGCGGTCAATAAAAGCAAACCTAAATTATTCTGCCTAAATTGGGGGGGGGGGACTGGAGTAATTTTTTGGCTGGTAGTCTTATATATATAATTATATATATATATAAAGAGAGCAGAGCAAGCTAAAGCACTGTATTTCAAAAGTAATTGGGCAGAACTGACAAGCAGTAAATATTTGCAAAGCAGACCATCAGGTAGCTAAACTTTCACTCTTCTGCTCCTGTGTGACATAGTGGCTCAGTATGCAGCACTGAGTTTCTAAGCCCCGGAGTTGCATCCTCCTTCTTCCTTTCTACCATGTGGCTACATCAATGGCTATGGTCCAGAGCCATGCATCTGCATCAAAATGACAAATGAGGCTTCTCTTTGACATCATTCTATCCCAAGGATGACTCTCTCAAATACCTTCCAGGTACAGACTAACTGCAAACTAATTTTAATATTACTTACCATCAAAATAATTCTGACCACATGACTCTGAAGTCATCAAAAGTTGGTTTTGAGATATGTTCATAAATTGGGAAGGAGACATTTGAGTTGGAGGACAATGTTGGATTTTTTAGGGTTGCTGCACTCAATGATTGTCAACAGTTGCCAATCATTCACATAAATTATAGAAGGGTAGAACAAAAGCCACATCTCTATTTCAAAAAACCTTTGACATGTACCCAGAGTAGCCAGTCTTTACCTTTCCCCTGCTGAAGTATCTGAGGCAGCTGCTAGCACCCTGAAGACTTGTCAAAAACTCTTAAAAGTTGGTGTGCAAGGAGTGGTACCCAAGCTACTACTTGGTGCACTGACTGGGCCCACCTCGTGGCAAAACAGGACATAGCTGACTATGCTGTATCTAAATAGGGAGGCGATGTGCAGATACAGAGGAATGTGACAGGCCTCTGTCTTCAGCACAGTACTGCAGAATAGCAGAGTCTGTGCCCCCTGGTAGAGTGGCCTGTCCACATTGGACTAAGCCACAGAGCAGGATGCAGTACCAAAATAGCACTGTATCCTACTCTGTCAGTGTCTCCATTAAAAGCAGTCCACCAGCAGACTACTACTATACCTGGATATTTGAACAATCAAATATTCAGTTTGATGCAAACATTTGTGAACTAGCTCGTTTACTATGAACCAACGGAATCAGTTCGGAACATCTCTAGTTACCAATTCAGGAGCAGACTTGTTTTATGATTCCTTGACTGATAAGTTTATGTGAGAGCCTTTGATGAGGACTTTATCTGGACTTTCAGAAAGCTTTTGATAATGTCATTCAGATTGCCTTTCCCCCCATGCTTATTAACACTTTCAAAGAATTAAGCTGGTACAGCATAATTTAATTTTACAGAAGTCTTGCTGATTTCCAGGCATGAGATCATGAGCCTCTCTGCACCATATTGGGAATACCAAATATACCTAAGACATAGGGGTTTTTTGGTATTTAACTTCTGGCACCGTCCCAAACTTCACTTCCACTTACCTGGAGACCCTCCAAGTATGGGCAGCCCTGCCCCAGACCATCCTCATTATCATAGTAATGCCCATGCATGCCAGGCCATTGCTGATGTGGCACATGACTACACAGTCACAGCAGTGGCACAGCACCCCACCCCCCACCCCAAGCAGCATTCACATAAGACTTTTCTAGTCGAAACGCATTTGGCCTATTTTTATCTATAATTTATCTATATTTTCTTTATTGATTTGATTTTAATATACCTTTTGGCTGTGGCTTGTGGTTTACTTTTTATTCCACAATTGTTTTTCTTACAGTGAGTTTTTTAATTTTGGTGCTTTATATTGTATTATTTGATTGAGTTCATTTATTATTTGCATTATCAGTGAGCTCATTGTAAACCTTTTAGTAAATATTACAAATATTTTTTCTTTTGGTATAGAACCCAATTGTTTGTTTGGTCACTTTTGGTTTGTTTGTTTGGGTTTCTTTTGGGATTTTTGGTTGTTCCATGTGTATGCTCCATCCCAAAGTGTGCTGGACCATCTTGATCACCTTAGTGCAAAGGTGCCCATGCCCATTGTAGTGCTGATGCAATGGACAAAAAGCTTATTGTAATGCTGTTATGGAAAATCCAGCAGTGATGCTGTGTTTCCTGTACCAGCCCCACTTACCTGCTCTTCTGGTGAGCAGCATACATTTTGGCCTGCTGAGGACTTCCAGGAGCCGGTCAGGCATGCAAAACATAAGGGGGGAATCAGGTCCTTGCCTGGCTTCCATTAGTTCCCAGGATGTTGGTTGCATATGCTGCACACCAGACAAACAGGTGGTTTTCTGCCACCTCTCACGGGACATAGCAAGAGTCAATCACAGGATTTTGTTCCAATCCTGCATTGCCTCTTGCCATCTAGAGACAGCCTCTAGATACAGCTGGTCCTTTGCCACCAGTTACTCACAGTCTTTCTCCACTGAACAGCACTTCTCTCTGGCATTTGCAACATGTCTCCTTCAGTCATCCTATCTCTGGACTCTCATCTTCTTCTTCACCCCCACCCCATCTCCAGGCAATGCCTTTTTAAAAGTCTTCCTTCAGTCCAGGCATTCCCTTAATGAGTCCCAGCTGTTGCAGCTAAACTCTAACTCTGCCTTGTAAAAGATCTTAAAAGGGAGGGTGCTGAACCATCACAATCAAATTTATCAAGTAATCAGTTTTGCATGGCGTCTTGTAGTCTGCATATGAGATATCTAACAGATATACAGTACAGTGAAAATATAATATGATATGTCATCCCTTTGCTAAGGCTAAAATTACCAAAAAGGTGAAACAGATGCTGTTATTGCAAAATAAACAAAACCAAACCACAATTAATACCTTGGGATGGCTACAAAGCAGCTGGCATGAAGGGTGGGAAAGGGACTAAGTATTTATTTATCTATTTATCTATTTATCTATTTATTTACAATGTTATCTCACCCTATACACAAAGGTATAAAATAAGCACATTTTAGGAGCAACTACAAAAGTTGATAACCTGTATCAGTATTAGTAGTCTTAGAGTAATGGATATCATAATTTAGTTTATAGTCTCAGGATAAATCATAATATCTATACATTAATTTTATACTGTTATATTATTGCAATTTCTCCTTTAAGTTTATATAAATTTGAATATAATGCACCTTAGTTAAATGTATTATATGGTATAAATATTAAACATAATTTACTATTATAACTTTTTATAAATGTTTATATTTATGGTAATATGTGTGCATAAATATTTATTTAAATATATTTATGTATTATTGTCCCATAAGTAGTGATTTGGAGTTTGTCTTTGGAAGCAGTAAAAGTGCTTTTATCCACAGTGGATGAAAGCACCATTTGCCATCATCTGTGGTGAGCAGCTCATTGCTGCTTAGTCTTTGTCCTTGTCCCACCACACAACAGACCTTTGTTCCAATACTCATGAATGTTGGCAGCAGCACCACTGAACTCAAGGGACATATTTGGAATGAGCACCTATGCATGTTAAACATGACAAGCAGTTGATCTGATATACTGTATAAAGAGGCTAAAGGCTATATATTCATATAAGTAACAGAGGCTGTTTCTTGTATTAGCACCAGATTATAGAAAGTTAGGCTACAGCTTTGGCCATGGTGGAAGATGCCCTAGGGGAGGGGTCCTCATCAGAAGAATCCTTCCCCCATATCACCAGGCACTTTTTGGTATCCACATCCAGCAATGTGGGCACCTGTCAAGGTTACAGGCAAGCCATTGCTCTGGAGAGCCTGATTTTGTACCCTCAATCCCAGTGCCTCAGGTGTGTGATGCTGTAGCACTCTTCAGTTGCCATAGATATACAACACCAGAGATCCATAACCCAAATACCCACTCATGACAGTGGAGACACTGCCTTGCATAATTTTTCTTTTACACAGAAAATATAGTAGCACTTGGATTAAAGAAATGAGAAAAAAAGGTTCTCGGAGATGTAGCAGTTTTATCTAAAACAGCATTTAAAATGAATACATTTGGCTTTTGAGGTATTGTATTTCCCCTCATGGGTACGTTCAAAGACAAAGAGTCTGAAGAAAATCTTATTTGTTTGTTTATTTTGCTCACCAAAAGGGCTTAAAGTTTAGCTTTAGAAAAGTAATAACTGGGATGGGGAACTTTTGAGTTCTTTCAGAATTGGCATGGATTTGTTGTTTTTGTTCTACATTTATCTGACTTTATACGACATAGATAGATACAGAGTGGAAGGAAAAGATTTATGGGCCTTGCAAGGGACTGAAAGGAAAGTATCAGGCATTCATCTCTGGAGTGATGCTAAATCTTGTCAGCTACCAAGTTGAAATTGTCTTAAATTTATTAAAATGATGGGCTTCAAAGATATAACAGATTTTCATTTTACCTATATCCCTGTGGGAATTGCTCTCTATAAATATATCAGATGAGTTAACACTGTAGATGGGATGAGAGAGTTACTCAGATTAAAGATTATCCTAGATATAAGAACTACTGGTTATAATAAATTTTGGTTGACTATCAAAAGAAGTTTTTACATTGTTAAGACGGAAGCTGAAATGTCCTCCTGACCGTTGTGATGACGGCAAAATAATTTCTTTGTTTCACAGTGTTCCTTCTATCTGCAAGAGGCAGATGCCTCAGCCAGCAGACATTTGTTCACACCAATTTTCCATCTCTAGCACCTTGTTATTCAGAAGACATGAAACGTTCTATAGTAGAGGCGCTAACGTGTGACAGCTGAATGGGGTGGAGGAATTGTATGACTGCATGAATCTATTCTGCATGTATATTCATGATTTAATTTCCTAATTTAAAGGTCTCCACCTAATTATTGCTCCCTATCAGAAGAATAATAACATTTGCATAGCAGTATAACAGTTTGTCCTCCGGGGGGTTGCCAAATTCAATAGAGGGAAGGGCTTCTGTGTTAAAGCTCTAGTCAGCCCTACTTAGATCAATATGAACTTCCTTTTTAATGTTACTGTGACACGAGAGCAGATCCACCATTGATAAGCTGTGCACTATCATAATGATGGGCTCTTTTCCTGCTATCTTATGATGTTTGAAAAGCTCTGAAACATTCTTAAACAGCTCTCTCTGTCGCATTCACAACAGCGGCCCTGCTATTGCCACTTCTGCACAAGGAAATTTCCTGGTCCCCTTGGTGGTGCTTCCTATTCATGACATGGGGGGCTTTCCCCTATCTTCGAACCCCCTCCACCTTCAGGTTTGAAGCTGGGAAACCTGTTTCATTTCTGTGGATGTGGGAAGTCCTCTACCCATCAAATCTCAGAAAGAGAATCTCTGTCTGGGGAAGGCTTTCTCCTACACTGACCAGACTCAGCTGTAATTTTGAGACTGGAAAGTAGAGGCTACCTCTTCCTCCCCTGAGTCAGGAGAAGAAGAAGAGTTGGATTTTCTACCCTGCTTTTCTCACCCATTTAAGGGGACTCAAAGCAACTGACAAGCCTTCTGTTCTTCTCCCCACAACAGAACACCCTATGAGATAGGTGGGGCTGTGACAGCTCAGAAGAGAGTTGTGACTAGCCCATCACCCACCTGGCTTCATGGGAGAGTGCGAAATCAAACCTGGTATCCCCAGATAAGTGTCCGGCTCCCTAACCAATAGACCAAACTGACTCATAGGTAGGGGTGCGCATGAGTGATTTTTTTGGCATTCGATTTGAAATGAATCAAATGTTCAAAAATCTGTATTCGTATGAATAGAACACATTCCAATGCGTTAAAATTCTATTTGATACGAATCTATTTGTATGTATTCGTACGAACATTCAATACATATCTGATAAGAATCGATACGTATCTGCATATGAACATTTAAGGTGACAAAGCTTTCTGTTCTCCCCACAACAGAACACTCTATGAGATAGGTGGGGCTGTGAGAGCTCAGAAGGGAGCTGTGACTAGGCCAGGGTCACCCAGCTGGCTTTGTGGAAGAGTGTGGAATCAAATCCAGTATTCCCAAATAAGAGTCCAGCTCCCTAACCACTAAACCAAACTGGCTCACAAGAGTTTAATTGAGAAATGGAAGACCTGTAGACTCCAAACATTTGGCTTGTTACCTGTCCAAAGTTCCCATGTTGGATGGGAACTGTAGTTCAAAATATCCCTAAGGGCATTGTTCATTTCATTTCTTTCTTTCATTTTTAATTTAAGGCATTAGGAGTTAAGAACTGACATATACGTATTTGCAGGAGAATTATCTCACTCTCCTGTTAATCTTTAGGTAAGTGAAACTTGAACACAATCCATTGTTTTTTCCTCTTGTACGAAGCGTGCTTCAAAGACAGTTTTGGTTGGCAAAGTGGCAGTGTGGCAGTTGCACAGGGCTGAAACATAGACAAGCCTCAATTTTGCACCTAGGAGTCATCTGTCAAAATAATACTATGGCTGCATCCAGGTGTAATTACTTATTTTGTCGTATGTGGATATTCCGGAATAAACCATGAATATTCCAGAATATACATGGTTTATTCCTGAGTATCCAAATGGCAGCTGTTGTCTGGATGTACCCTTTGTCAACAGTGCAGAAACAGAAGGAAGGAGAAATCTTTGCTTTTTAAAATAGTCCTTGGTGCGTGTGACTGCAGGGTTGAAGCCCCTCACAGTACATAACAGTTTGGAGGTGGTTTTTGAAACCCATGCCTTGCTGACACGTCCTCGTTTAACATATCCCACGTGGGGGCAGATTAGAATAAAATGTGTTGGAGTTGCTGCAAACAGTGCCTACAAACTGATCTGCAGTGAATCAATGGCCTTTCACCTGTGATCATCTGCAATGGGTGCTACGTGTTTGAGAAGAATTGCTTGCATGACCAAGGGAACTTCTGAGCAAATGGTTTGTTAGGATAAATTACTCTGTTTCTTTCTGCTGAATGAACTATAGTGAAAGGAAAGTTTAATTTTCCCCTCCTGCAGTTAAAATAACGGAAAGGCTCTGTTTGGACACATTGTTCCCTTCTCACATTTCAGATAAAATGAGAACTAAAGCAGAATTAAATACATTTACATTCACAAAAGCAAAACATCCCATAGCCTACCCAGTTAACAGAATACCACACAGTCCACCAAATAAAAACAAAAAAGTATTCAGACACCACACACATGCTATACCCACATTTAGAAGCACAGAAGGACCCTGGTCAAGTGGCCATTCCCACTACCACAAGCATTGAACCTATATAGGCCAGCAGAGCCAACCAGCGAAAGAGAATAGGGATGTGCATGAATGCATTTTTGCATTTGAATTCAATTTGAATCAAATGTTCAAACGTTCAATTTGAATCAAAATTCAGAAATCTGGATTTTCAAAAATCTGATTCGAATCTGGATTATCTGGATCCATACTTTCAAAAATCCTATTCAAACTTGAATATACGAAGGTTGGGAACATTGGTATCAAATTTTTAAATCCGTCCACATCCTGTTTTTATCGTGTTTGCATTTTGTTTGCATTCCATTTGCATCCCGTATTATAAGTGCAAATAGACCTGATATTCGGATGTGATATACCATGATTAATTCAGCTGAATTATTCGAAAGCCCATATTGGATTTTTGAAAATCTGAATTTGATCCGGATTTGAAAATTCAGATTTTTGAAAATCCAATTCGAATTCAAATGCCGATATTCGTCGAATTGGAATTGGAATTTTGAATATCTGTGCATATCCCTAAAAGAGAATAGCTGCAATAACAAGTCCCACTGGTAGACCTTGAGGCTCTTTCCACACTTGTGTAGGGTAGAGCAGTCCAATTGGGATCACTCCGACTGGAACAGTTCACTTGCCCTGGAATAAGGCCATCCACACTTGGCTAGCCTGTTCCAGGGGAGGTCTCATGTCACCCCACAGCTCATATAAGCTTCAGAGTTTGATGTGAGAGACCAATTCAACAGTGCAAAATGTCCCCCCCCCATTACACTGGCCCACAGAGGCATGCGGCCTTTTGAATGCTCCCCTGGGCTGATCTAGATGCTCCTGAGCTGCTGGTAAGCATCTTAGGTCTATTAGTAGACCCATTTTCTGTGCTTATTGGGTCAGCCATTAACACCTGGTTGATCTCCAGGATTCTGACTGGTGGAAGCTCGGATAATATCTATTATAAGAGCTGGTCTGTAGCAGCAGCACCCCGGCTGCTGCTCCCTGCTTCCCAGAGCCCTAGAATCGGTTGTGTAACCTGGAATGCGACATAGTCCATTCTAAGAGTAAGAGTGGAAAGGAACTTCAGAAACAGCAGCCCTGAGTCAGGTACAAAGCCTCTCATTCTGGTCTGACTAAATGTAGATCGTCCTCTCTTCTGCAGAGAGGGCAGTTGTATAATAGCAGTATTTTAGCTGCTGTAGTTTGTAATGCAGGCAATGCCTTCTGAATTTCTCCCTTCTGTACAAGTATAGGAACCCATAAATCAACACTGGCAGTGAGTCATCCTCAAAAGTAAGTATTTAAGTGCTTGCACAGACACATTCATGGGCAAATTCAATATTGCTTGCAGTCCAAAATTTGATTGAGTGAAAATGTCTTTAAAGTTATTTTTCAACTAAGTATTCAGACCAGTGATATGTTGAAAATTATACCTGCTTGTGATCTAGTAAGTTTTATGCTTGGCACATAAGGGAGATATGTTTTATAGGATTGCTTGTATGGCTGTGCATTGTGGATATTGACCTTATACTCTTCAAACACTCCAAACGTGCATATGATAATTCAGGGCTGGACCAAATATTTTTGGAGGCTACTCTTGGCAAAGTATGACTTTGCTGTCAGTTCCCTGGCAGGAACTGCATAACAGCAATTTATGTCACTTCAATGGATGAAGCAAGTACTCCATTGCTAAGAGTGAGTTCACACTTTTCCTTACTAACAACGGCAAAGACATCAATGCCAGAAAATACTGGTTCTTCAGATCTCACATTTCAATCTCAGGGCCCTTCAGCAGTAATTTTAGATCCAAATTAGGAGCCCTCATAACCAGCTTTAGCCCATACATCAGCCCATACATTATGAGGACTCACCCACTTCTGGTATGCTTTGCCTGCATTATATGTATGTAAAATGCTAGGTCTACTAGTGGACCAGCAGGACTTAGGACAGAACATGGAAGCATGCAGAAAGTATGCCCCCATATTCCTGACTACTAGGGAACTCATTTCAATGCTACATAAAAGTATGACACCGCAATGGGACTCCTATAAGCTCTAAGGCTAGGAACTTTCATTCCTTCTTCATCAGAGCCCACAGAGCCCATCTCCAAAGTTCATATGAAAGCTGGTTGTGCAGGCGCCACTGTGCCAGACCAGCAGTTCCCACTGGTCCAGACCCACAAGCCTGGATCAAGGCATCTTAAATGTAGAAAGATTTTGGGACTGTTTCGGAAGGCACACAAAATGGCTATGGAAATCAGCCATTTCGTGCATCTCCCAAAGTTGGGCTGTGTTATTCAGCCTAAAAGAATGCTTAGGAGAGGGGAAAGGGGCAGACTGATATCTGAACAATCCTACCTCAAAGTCTTCTCTAAGTTATCTATGAGTGTGCTTGCTCCATATCTGCAATTTGCCAGGCCTGTGATGTCTGCTTGATGTGTCGTCCCTGTGCCCTCTTAGTGTTCCCATAGTGCCACTTTGGGCAGGTCCCATCCTTGACAATTAATTTGAGCTGAGAGAATTGAAGCCTTCAAGAGCTCCAACCTGTTTTGTCATAAACATTTAGCATTTTACTGCCCTTGACTATCTTCATAGTATGTGCTTCAGAAAACAAAAAACACACAGACATACACACAGATGTAAAAACTGATGTAATTAGCATTTTTAAATTGAAAAGATTAAACAGAATTTTCATTGTTCATCTATATGATCAGCTCAGGCCCTTTTTCTATTTCTTTTTACTCTTACATTCCTGATAACCTTATTGCTTGTGATTGTCACTATTTTTATTTTAAAATTGAGAGCATACAACTGTGTCCCTATAAATATCTGTGAATAAATAATAAGTAACAAATAGATTACTAAAAAGACTGGAACAGAAGAAGCTGATTTCCTTCCGCCCACCCTACAGCACTGTTTAACTTGCATCTCCCGACCACCACGGCAACAGACTAAAACCCGAAGCTCTGAATTTTCTCTATTCTACAAGGTGTTTATATTTTTATTGTAGGAAGAAAATAGCTATTTTAAAAGAATGCCTCCCGCTGTTTTGTATCATTTTTTTTTTTACACAAACAATCCCTTTCCTATATTCTTCTGAAGCTTGGGATACAAGGGTTACCTCTCATTTGCAGTAGCCGCTTTCATAAACTTGCTCAGATTGGGGTGCTGTTTTTTTTTTTTTTAACAGATGAAAGAGTTTTATTTTCACAATAGCTACCTTTTAATACTCTTCCAGGAATAGTTTTATTTATCTGGCTTTTGCATATACAAATAAATCCCTGCACTATATCCAGCTACAGAGGAGATCAGTCTTGAAAGGAAGCTGTCTGTTGGCTTTCCAGAATTATGTGGCCAAACGCCAACTGGCTTTTCCTTGATTATTCGCACTAGGACAGGAAACAATCCTGTTGCTGCTAATGCGTTTGCTAATTGCTAATGTTCAACACAATCCATCCACTGTCCAGTATAATCTGTAAATCCTGGGAGACGGTATGGTGGAGAGAAGGTTATGAGGACAAATTGGCAGTTGACATTTGGTTTGAATGGCTGCCGGCCAGCTGGCGTTTGGTTGGTTATTTACACTAGGTTATTAAACCATCCTGCATTTCATTCAATATATTTCATTCATAATGGTGGACTGCTGTATTCCTGCATTGAATGTACAGTATCAAGACATCTGCTAGCTAGAACTTCCACTATAAATAGTACTTGCTTTGCTACACAGTTGCTCCATAGGTATACAATATCTATTCACTCACATTTAAAATATTTGTAGATAAAGCCCTTCCCCCCTCTCTCTTTAAAATGCTACTACTTTTATTTTTAGTTGCATATTTATTTGTAGTTTTTATTCATCTTCTGGAATACCTGGCAGTCAGCAGACTTTGAACTTTTGAATGATTTGGTTTGCTCATATCTTTTTTGGGAGGCAGGGCAGCAAATCCCTTTTATGTAGAGGCATTGCATAGTCTTTTGATTTGTGTTTGTAAATCTTATCTCTAACAGTGCTTTTGCCATCACAATTAGGTAATAAGGCAGTTGGACACTAAAGGTACCTGTGAATTATTCCAGTTCTATTTTTTTTTTTTTGTCAGCTTCTCTAAGGCAGAGTGTCACTCTAGACTTCATATAAACAGGTACCTTAGTGAAAAAATCCTGCAGTGAAGACAGGCAGGAGAACAACTTCTTATGTCATTTTGTCATTTTTGGAACATGTACACACAAACAAGTTAAGAGCTTATCAGGTTGAGATAAATTCATATGACACTGCTATATTTGATTTCTGCCCTCCCTCTCCCCAAATATTATTGTCATACTTGTGAATTGAAGAATCCATAAAGCTCCTCTAAGAAAGAAGATGTGGGCTTGAGGCAAATAGAGCTGCTTTTCAGCTGAGCTCTATTTAGGACATTGTTAACATTCAAAAACCATCTCATACTCACTTTTTTCTCAATGGCTTCTGGGATAATGGGTTTATTTCCCAAATCTCATTTGGCAGATTTAGGATTAATGACCTACTGGATAGTAGTGAGTCACAAAGCACTTCTGTGGTGGAATATGGATTCTTGGTTCTGCAGCAGTCAGGTTGCGAAAGAAAATAGCCCCAAACGTATGAGACTTCCTTTTTATCCTAAGAATTCCTACTGTTCTTCATCAGAACAAAATTAGCTATATCAGCATTTGAAACCATTTGTCTTTTTACCTTTTTGCTCAACAATAATTTTAATCCCTTCTGGTATAGTCTACCCTAGTATACCCATATTATGTCAACTCCCTTGTATTTTTTTCTACAGCTGCATCCAGATGGGAGATGAAAATCCCATGTTGGGATTACCATGCATATCTGTGGCAATCTCAACATAGTTTTGTGATATTGGGGTGAAAACTCACTATGTCCTATTTTGAGAAAATCTGAGTCTGAACTCATTTTTTCAAAGATAATAGTGCTATATTCTACCTCTCTGAACACTGCCACTGTGAGCTGCTATTCTGAATGTGCAGGATCAAAAAAAGGCAGCTGTGCATGTGTTGTGGTGGCAATTGCACACTACTGGGTATTTCGCACCACTGAAATACCCACATGTGTGTGTCACTATATCACACAAGGAGAACGCCAACCCTGTGCTGCTTAGGCAACAAGTGATTATTCCAGAAGGGTTTTACTCAGAATTATCACTTGTTAGAGTTATTTTTGGCTAGTGCCTGGAGGTGATCTACAACTTTCTCAAAACTTAATTGCTCCAAAAAAGAATAAATTTATTATATTTTTGTCTAATAATAATAATATAGTATCTTTCTAAATAAGTAGTAGTACTCATACTCATGAGGGTCAGGTTCCACAAAACTGGAGCATATACCAAAATGTGTGAGTAATGGAAAACTCAGAAAACATTCTTTTTTGGCCCCATTTAGGTCAGCAATTCCGGAAAACTGATGTTTTTCTGGGTTCAAATTCACAAATACAGATTTGGGTGCAATTTTGTATAAGTAATACTGAAAATTCATTCATTTATTAATTAATACCTAATCATACCACAAGTATAAACAAACAAATGATAAATGAAGTTATTCATTGCTGAAAGAAATGGTGCCTACCCTGAGAACTGGAACTCATACCTTGTTATAATACAAGGAGTATACTAAAGGGAGCCATAGCTGAGCATTATGACAAGAGAAAGTCAAGTCAACAAAATATTCCATCAAGCAACATATTTAGGGAAATGAAATTTTCCATTTGGACCACATAGACTAGAGGAGGCCAACATTCTTGATAGCTGACCATATTATCATAAGCAGACATTTACACTTGTTGGTATTTATTAAAGGCATGTAACACAAAATTAAAAATTTATATAATGCATTGGTCATGAGAAGGCTTCACAAAAGATTTCAAGTTATGTGCAATTTGTGATTTAACTAGAGCAATTTTCTTACAAAGACTGATTTTTATGAGGAATTTGTGAATCAGGAAACAGTAACAGAAATACTAATTTTGGACATTTCAATTTAAATACAACATTCAAACCCATAACTGAGCACTTTTTGAACATTTCCCAGATTGGTGTCATATGGATACAAAACCACCACATATGCAAACTGTAGTAGTAGTAGTAGTAGTAGTAGTAGTAGTAGTAGTAGTAGTAGTAGTAGTAGTAGTAGTAGTAGTAGTAGTAGTAGTTGGCTTTTATACCCCACTTTTAAGGGGACTTATTTATTTAGCGTATGACAAATTCACATAGTTTAAACAATGTGATAGAACCAGGAGATCCTTTAAGATTGTCGGATTGCCGCATCTTCAAAGTTTTAGATGGTAGCCTCAAAGTGACTGCTCTGTAGCACCAGGGAAATCTAAAGAGCTGACAAAGCTTTCTATTCTTCTCCCCACAACAGACACCCTATGAGGTAGGTGGGGCTGTGAGAGCTCAGAAGGAGAGCTGTGACTAGCCAAAGGTCACCCTGCTGGCTTCATGGAAAAGTCCAGAATCAAACCCAGTGATTATGAGATATAAGTCTGGCACTCTAACCACAAGACTAACCTGGTTCATATAGGTACTAGGGAGTCCACAACTGTGTCAACACAAAGGAGAAAGATTAGGTTTTATGCAGTGAAGAAGTAATGGGGTACAGTACCAGCAACATAGTACTCAGGAAAAGTTTACACATTGGATGGGCTTCAAAGGTCTTATGTAAGCTTGTAGGTTCTGACTACAGTTCATAGAAGAAAGAGTACATTGAGTGTCCAGCTCCTGTTTCAGCCAGGCTTTCATCTGGAGAAAGGAAGAGAGATAGTGTGAATAAGAGGAGAATATAAGGATCAGGAGAGAAGTTCAGAAAAAAAAGAGCTATGTAAAAGATTTAAGGGAAGTAAGAAGGAAAGAAGTAGCAGTTTCAATCTGAAATTTGTGAACTAAAGATTTCTTCTGATTTCCACAATGGTTTTAGAGGCAAAGCACTCTGTGACAGAGTCTCTTGGCATTAAATATCCACCTTCCTGAAATATTTTCCAATAATCCTGTGGCATATTAGAGGGAATAGACAGAAGATGATAATGGGTGAGGGAGGAGGAGTGAACATTTTTTGCTATTTTTTCCATGTTAAAAGTGTGTTCAGAAGAAAAGGGTCATGCACTGTGGAAAGATCTAAGTTGGAAATAAGAGACTAGAAGAAATAAGCAGAGAAGGGTGCTCCAAAAATCCAATCTGAACCTAGCTAGGGGGTGATTTGTGCAGCATGACCAAGAATTGAGCCAACTGACAGGAGTCAAAGTAGTGTGAAAGAAGGGTAGTCAAAATCCCCATGGTGTCCACAATATGGATTCGGTTAATTGGGGTTTCTTGTTCTGAAAAACGAACTTAGCAAGCATCTTCTCCCATTTAGCTCAGTTCTCTAATGGAAAGTGTAAAGGAAGGGTGCAGAACAGGTTATGAAGATGTGACAAGAGTTTCTTTTTAATGGCTATTATATGGCCAGTTAAGGGGGGGATTCCTCCCCATCTCTCTTATGAACATTTTATGCTAGAAAAAAGTGCATTAGAGATGAGATGAGACCACAGCCACTCACTACTATTTCTAAAGCATTTTTTTTTTTTGCTATGTGTACACACAGCTTCAGAGGTTATGAACTGGCATACAGAGGACTGTGGAAGTCCATTTTTCTTCTTCCTCAACTTTTCCCACCGTCTGCTTTCTGCAGTATTTTAATACGGTATTATTATTGATGGGATCAAGGCCATGCTTCATAGGACACAATCTGTTTCACAGGACATGACAATAAGGGTTGAAGTAGTTGGAGCCGCTCCACTGCAAATGGTGCCCGCTGTGCCTGCCCCTGGATCCCAATGGCCCGGTAAGTAGTGCAGGTCTTGAATGGGGTCAGGGCATGCATAATTGCTACAGACTGGGTTCCTAAAGGGTCCCTAATGGGGTTTTGGGGGCAGTGCAAAGGATGCCTATGCCATGACTCAGCAACAACAAGAAGAAAAATAAGTGCCTGAGATACCTGACAAAAAATACCTACCTTTTCCAAGGGTGCTTTCTACCTGCATTGGATGGCTCATTGTCATCATGATTATTGCTGTTTTGCTTATTTTTCTTAAAGCATCATTTTGCTACTAATTTGGTGAATAACAGATTTCAGACTAAGGAATTCTGCTATTGAACGAAGCTGAATTAGATCTGCTTCTTGAAGATACGTAACCCAGGGTTACAGTAGCCAGTAAAGCATCACTGTATGAGTGCCTCCATACTTCTCTCGGTCCCACTCACTTTCATCTGGCAATTGTCAGCTGCTCCTGAGAGCACTTGGCTGCTAAGAGAGCTTTAGTAAAATATATCTATGCTTACATGTCTGCACTCTGAACTCTCAAAATGCCCTTTTAAAAATAAGTCTTTTCCTCTTGCCACACTTGTGTGCAGAGATATTGATGGAGAGATATTGCATTCTGTTACCTGCTTTGGAGAAAAGAGCATAGCAAATAGAAGCACTAAGTTCTTCCATGTTTCTGCTGCAATACAGTATATTAGCACTAAAGGATCCTTTGGAATCAGCTGCGCACAAATGGTTGCTTCGAAGTAAGAGCAGTTGATACCTATTCCAGGTTACAGGGTTGGGCTAGTGACCATGACAATGGATCAAGCAATCCATTCCAAATCTGAACAGACTGCTCTGGACTTGAACAAGGCCATATAGATTGTGATAACTATTTCAGCCCATTTGCACAGGCTTTGGAGCTTTGGGTCTCCCGTGCTGTTAGCAGACATCCTGACACGTGTTAGGGGAATAGCTTGTCAGGATGTCTGTGCTGGGATCTTCTCCATAGGGGTTTTAAAAAATGCCAGAGCAGTTTTGGTGCTTAACTGTATAAGGCAGCAATAGAGAGAGAGACCTCAGAGTTTTCCTCAACAGGAAAATGATTTTATTAATAATAAAAAAGAAAAGGCAAGTAAAATGGCATAAAAACAGAGAGAGATGCTGCACAGAGCAAGTATGTCAAAAGTAAAAGTTCCAGGCACAGGCATTCACATAGGATAGGCTGCTAGGCAAGGTCTGGAGTCCAGAGCTCAGGCTGACCTTTTCTATAACAGAGGGAAGCAGGAAAGAGAGAGCAGTGGTCAGGTTCCTAACCTACTCTCTGCTCCTAGGCTAGATAGAGGAGTGGGACGGGGACGGAGGGGTACTTCTCACCGTCTGGCCATGGAAGATGTCTGCAAGAGGGATTGACAGCGACGGTCGAGGTGAAGCTGGGAACAACAGGAGCAGGTTTTTTCTCTCTCTCCAAGGCAGATGAGACTTCTGTGCACAGTCAGATGAGTGGAAAACTGGCTGTGGCTTACTGGAGAAATGGCAGGCAGGGCTGCCTAGTGAATTCAGCCAATGTAGTGATTTTCAGCAGGAAAGAGGCAGTGTGGAAATGACCCCAGTCTTTGAGCCCCGAGGGCTCCTTTTATCGTCCCAGAATGTAGGGGCGAACCAATCGAATTTTGAAGTGGAAATTTGAACCTGTGAAGAGGCACGAGCAGACCACCTCAAGGAGTCCCAACAGCTGAATTTTTGACCTGCCTGGCTGCTTAAGGAGTAATGTCTGTCTTTACAATGGCAGCCAGTTGAGATAAGCAACTGCACATCTTGAAAAACAAAAGCTGCATTTTGGAAAACAAAGGCTGTCCAGGTGCTAGATATCCTGTGCATAAGCAAACTCAAGGAGTCAGCATTTCCAGGAAGTTCTGTAAATTCAAGGAGTAATTCTTTGTCTTTTTTTTCAAATTCTCCTGAAAGCATGCCTTATAGAAACATTATTTCATATAAAATATCTTTATTGGGCCTGGCACAGAGTCATTTGCCTGGGCTTGATGTAGCTGAGAGAGGGGGCTTATGGGGGCTTTCTAATCTGGACCACAAAAGGATACACGTTCTGCACACCTCCTTGATCTAAGTTTACCATTGGCTAGTATAAAAATGGATCTGATTAATCAGGTCCAGAAGTGTTCCAGATCAAGAGGACATTTTTTTACTTCCTGATCTGGATTATGCTCCATCTGGTGCAGACAGAACATACTAACTAATCATTCTGTTGCCTTTAATCTTAGGTTGTGTCCCCATGCACTAGAAACTCTGAATCGAATCTGAATTTGGCAAGGAGCGTCCCTGTACAAAGCCCCAAACCATGCTACATGCAGACCAAATAGCCCAAATCAGCGCTATATTTAATCCCCTAAAAAACTGTTCTCAGCACTGTTTGGGAGTGAAGTCTGCATCATTTTGGGGGTTGAGTCTGTGCATGGGTACGCTCCCAGGCTGTTTGGGGAGGGGATAGACTCTGGCATCATTAGGAGGTGGGGTTTCATGTCCTGTGTTCACCATTCCTGTCCTGTGTGTTGGGGATTGCAACTGCTGGCCGTTTTTAAACAGCGATCAAACAGAAACGAGCCTATTCTCTTTGCAATCAGATCACTGGGCAAACGTAAAAGAACTGATCACCCCAATTTAACAGGTAAAGATGCAGCGATGAGGGGGTCATCTGGCCCTTGTTGTCCCATGAGCCTCTTCTAGCAACCCTTATTCCACGCCCATTCCCCAATCGCCAGCAAGAAACTTCTGAAGTTTGCCAGCTAAAAAGCAGACCAAACTGCTACAATGTTTAGAGGCAGTGTAGCAGAGAAGTGCTTCTCTGAGAAGCAGGTGCGATCAGGGAACGGGCATTGGGTGGCATTTCCCTGCCCTCATTACAGCAGGTGGCACTGGGGTTGGTGACATTGACCTGGCTCCTATCAGGAGAGAGGGAGCGGAGAGAAAATGATGCTGTTTCCCTGAGGGGTTTAGCACGGTTTCCATGGGGACAGGCATATTCGAATTGACCCTGCACTTTTGTCAATCGCAAGGAGAGCCGAATTCAGACTCGTCTCCATATTCAGACTAAATATAGTCCAATTTGGACTAAATGGAGTGCCTGGGGACAGTCATATAAATTTAGGACTTTGTCAGAACTCCCCTGGAAGCAAGCTCTGCAGAAAGAATGAAGAGAAAGGAGGGAGGGACTTCCTGTTGAGGGCACAGAGGACTGAAGCTGCAACTTTTGCAGGGGCTCCAGAAAATATTTCCAGAGTAGAGAACAGGGCTATCTACTTTGGTTGATTTATTTTCCTGGGGTAACAGGAGAACTAAGAGATCCTTCTTAATAGGGCTGTTAAATTTACAGCTCTCCAACATCAAGAAGTTTTTTTTCTGGATTAAAGCAGAAGAACACTTCCACCATCTTGAGAGCTGGAGAAGTCCAATTAAAGTCTGACACGCCTCTATTTTTAAGACTTTAATTCAAGCATGGAAATAAATTGAGTTTGGAAAACATCTAAGGACAAGAAAGACTCACCTCAGAATTTTGGCCAGCAGCCAAAAAAATTGTCGTAATGAACCAGAGCCATTAAGGGAAAGAGGAGGTAAGAAAAACTGACTTTTTATCTCTAAAATTGACAAACGAGCAAAAGAGATGAAGATAAATGTGTTCAGAAATACATCTTATGTCTGGAAAGTTTCCAAAAGGGAAGTAACATCAGATCATAGAGTGGGAAGTTCTAGAAAAGATGCTGACCAAGCAGGACAGGCGAAACATCCTTGCAAAAATAGAACTTAAATTTGATGAAATACAGAGGCAATGGACCAGAATGAATAACAGAATAAAAAATCTTGTTGAAACTGAAAAAGAGGAGTCACAAAGCAAAGAGCAGAAAAAGCAGAGGGCTGTGGAAAGAGAAGCCAGCCAAAGAAACAAGCCAAAAAGAAGAAAGAAAGTTTGAAACACTGCCACCTAGTGGAGAGCAAGAGCTGAAAGAGAACAAAGAGTCAAGGATTCCAGCGCAGAAATTATTTACAGTCAAAGAAAAGTATAAGTGACCTCGAAGACAAGGCAATAAATCATCATGCAAAGACTTTCAGCCTGCAGCTGGAAGAAGAAGATATAAGTTTACTTATAGAACAAACATTTGATCCTGGGAAGCAGAACTGCAAGGACGAGTTTGCAATAGGCATTATATAGAGGGAAAAAAAGAGAAATTTGGGAGGAAAGGGGAGGTCATTTTTAAGAAAGAAAGTATAAAAACAAATTCTGATAATATTAAGAATAAAATTGGTTTGGTGATAGAATGTTAACAGTAGTATAAGGCTAAATAAAATATGTGAGTCAGAAAATGTTTATGAACTAGAAAAAAATAAGAATGGATTATTAAAGATAAAATTGCTATTATAATTTAAATTAATTTTAAAAGTGCATAGAAGGTTAAGGCAATCAGTGAATTTGGGACTGGTATTTAGGTTCTGTTTTGTGTTGTTCTGTTTTGTTTTTTCTTCTCTTTTAAAAGAAATGTAGTGAATATAAGAACTTATTAACTCTAGTAAGGTAATAATAAAATATTACATGAATAGAATAGATTACAGTTTAGTAAATGTTAATATAATAGCAATTTAGGTTAGGAGACTGCTTTGGGTAGAAATACAGAAGGCAGTTTAACAATAGTTCAGAGGGTAACAATAGAAAAATATTACACGAATAGTAGAAATCATTGTCTAGGTAATGTTAATATGATATAAGACTGATGTTTCTTTAAGAATTAGGTATGATGAAGGAGTTTAATGAAAATTGGTTCTGTGAAGTTTATAAGGTTAGCTGAAAAACAGAAAGAGAAAGATAGAGTGCGGACGAAGTAGATATTGAGAAGAAAAGATGTTTGAAGAACAAAGAAGTCACCAAAAAATATCAAGAAGATGTATGGGCACTATTGGAATGGCTTATGATGTTCTGTCATGTTATTTTAGGTTATTAATGAAAAAATTTAAATAAAAATTACTTTAAAAAAGAAGGGAGGGAGGGAAGGAGAGAGAGAGAGAGAGAGGAGAGAGATGCAGGTTTGCTTCTAGAAGGAAAACATTTGTGGGGTGGAAAATCTAACCCCCTCCCCCCAAAGAAGTTAATGTAACTTCATTTTAATGCTTATTTAAGTCCCTTCGTGCAAAATAACTATTCCTTATTTTGCAGATTTGGAGTCATTCAGAGATCCAGCACAGTCTGATTGCTTTAAAAAATCAATTTTGAAAGAGGTGCTAAATTCTTTTCAGACTGGCAGACCTCACAGAGCAATTATCCCTGCAGGGTCACTGCTTGGAAATCTCCTGCATCTTTCAGAGCAAGTTTTCTCTTTCCTGGTACTTTTAGGTTTCCTCACAGTTAAATGTATGTTCCTCTAAACTCAAGAGCATTGAAGAATATCAATTTCATATGCAAAATGGTTCTGGTTGTAACATGTTGCATTGTTCTTTAACCCATGTAATCTCTGCTGATAGGTATAGAAGGATTGGCATGCAGGCTCTGCTTAATAGTATAATAGTATGGGACAGACATGAGGCCTTTTCGCACTTAGGCCAGTAGTGAACGTTTGGTAAAGAGCATACGCACGTGAAGTAGACTGTTACAGCCTCCAAGTGTGCCTGTCCTCCCCAGAAGTTCACTAATTGTTGATTAGGTATGGAGCACTAAACTGTGCTCCACACTTTTACCAATGTTAAATAAAATCTTACCTGAAGTGTCCAGCAGCACGACCATTAGTTCTTCTTCTGGTCCCCTTCAATTGGTGGGTGGTGACATTGTCATCTCCGCAGGCATGGTGGTGGTGGTAGCAGCTGTGATTGATCACTTACCTCTGCCGTGACTGGACCACCGATCCCCGGGAGTAGCATCCAGTCATAGAGTCGTGAGCAGGGCGTTCGATCACTGGCACTAATGTGATCAGCCACAATACACCCCTCCTTGAACACGCTCCTCTGCAACGGCAGCCAATTCCGGTAGCAAGGAAGTGGAACTTTGTACTCAGCAGGGCAGGCTGGTAAACAGGAGGACCATTCACACTTCTGTGTGATAATGGACACTTTGGAGAAGCTTTCCTTATGGCTGATACAAATGGTCCACCTTTACCAGAAATTTACCAGCCTTAGTTTGTGACAGCCTAATTAGCTATGTGCAGAAGGGCCTATGTTCTCAGTCATCTTCACCCACCCAGAACAGGGTCAGAAAGTGGTCCAATCCTACCCATTCCTAATCCAAATGAACTTTTTTCTTACATACATACATACATATGTACTCTTGAGCTTCCCATGAAAACATGACAAGACAAATGAAAGGAAACACTTTAAGCCAGCCATGACTTCTTATATTGTCCAAACTGGACTGGAATGATGGATCTTGGCTTTTGCTTACTTTAAACCCTACTAACTCCAGCTAGGAAAGTCAAGAAGAATGGGGGTTATAGTTCAGTGGTCATCTGGAGGGCTGTATTCAGTTCAGGTGTTTTATCAAAGTGCAGGTAACATTTATCACAGGATGTCCTCATTTAGAAAATCACAGGTGAAGATAAAGCCAAACCTTCCTCTGATAGTTCAATGGACTGCAGGAAGATGGAGCAAATGAGGAACATGTTTGTGATAAGAATGTACAAAAGAGCATTTTGAATGTTTTGCATTCAGCCTTAGTAAGCTGAGCACTGACTTCAGCTCACCTTGTTCCTGCCCGTCTCTCTGGTCTTTACAGAGCCTGGATCTCAGGCACATATCATTCAGGCCATTTGATGATGTCATTCTGTGATCTGACATAATTTTAGAATTGCCAGCACTGGCAGACACTGCCAGGTGTCTGAATGATTTTTTAAATAATATGAATTATTATTTAGAGGCCTGATAGAAGCTGAGGAGTAATCTGGCAGGCCCAAAATTTTGTTGGATTTCATAGAAGTCACCATCCCTTCCAGTTCAAATAAAATAAAAATCAGGAGGGATAAGAGCATTTTGAGCTGAAATAACCATGAAACCTTTTCTAGAGCTGAGTTTGCTAAGCATTCAGCCTGGCAGTATAAGAGAGGCGTGGGTATTTCACTATACCCAGAGTTTGTACATGTAAGATTATATTTTAGCTTTATGCCCAAATGTAACTATTCTGCATTCCACCCATAGTGATTTGTTTCTATGTCTTTGCCACACAATTAAACTTTCAGGTGATGCTACAGGCTAATAAGAAATGAACATGCGTATGCAAACTGCTCCTATATGTCTGAATCACTAGAAGGTTTTTCAAGAAATAAAATGTCATATTAACCTTATGCTATCTTACTTATGATACTGCTATGGAAGCAAGAATGCTTCAGCCCAGAGAATTATCCAAAGAAGGAACCAATCTTTTTTGGACAAATGTATTTTTTTAAAAACTGCAAGAGTCAGCACAAATTAGAGAAAACAGCTTTCAATAACAATATTCTGGCCATCTTTCTTGACTGTGTGTTTGCAGTCATAGTATCAGTGCTCTTAACTGAACAGAAGTGAGAAACACACACACAGAGTTATTTTTATGATTTGGATACAGAGACTGAATTCTTTTTCAGATAGCTCTGTGGAAAAGCTTTAGTTCAGGTTTGTACTTCTATCAGCCATTCCCCCTTGAATTTGCTTAAAAGAACATCTAAGTTTAATAGACTCCAGAACATACTGATACTTCAATCCATGTTATAATAAATAAACCTATATCAAATAGCCTTTTATTTGAGAAAATGGCATGTAGTCTTTTATACATATCATTCTGCATTCTGTGTATGTACTCTCTCTCTCTCTCACACACACACACACAGAGAGAGACATATATCTGTGTCTATCTATGTTAAAAAGGATATAAAAATGTGTTTTTATTTGCAGTTGTGGGTATAGAATAAATTCTAATTTCACCAGTACTGGTGATTTAACTACCTACCAAAGGTGATTTCCTTTTTTTGTCATTTAAATCAGAAATTGACTTTGTTCATTCTTTGCCATTGCTTTGCTAACATCAAAGAGACAATGCCACCTAATCTGCAGTTAATGAGGGTTGTTAGAATTGATCTCAAGTGACCCCTGGACAGGAGAAAGTCGGACTGCTTCTTTGTTTTGTTTGAAGGAGTCAAAGGAATGGAATGACAGCCTTCAAGGGAACAATTTCTTGGGGACTGAAAGAGTGCATTAAGAGAGCATGTTTAGTGAAGGATAAAGAGGATACCAGTGGGAGTGAAAACACATACCACCACAACAGCCTGTGAGCTAAGAAAGCAGATGGTCTATATGGACATTGAGAGAAGGAATGGCATATATTTTCCAGTTGCCTGGGCGTATCTATCCATTTCTACTCTGAAAGGTTTTCAAATGCCTTGAAAGGTGCTAGTAGATTAGTATATGCACTATACGTATAGTTTGTGTATGAGTGTGTGCATTTGTGTGTTTCTACCCCTTGAAGTGGATGAAGCTGGGCATCTATTAAAATCAAGACATTTATTTATTCTTTTCTTTCCCTGTTTCCTTCAGTACCATAACAAAATGTCCACCTGCTGGAGCTGTCCAAATTATTGGAATCCAGTTAAAAATACATGTGTGGTATTTCTAAGCCTTCAGTTTTCAACCAATAGAAGTAATATAGTTGGCTATTAAATCTCTTCACGTTTTCTCCCTTACACATGGAAGTACATTTGTGCACAAAAGTCTTACTACAAAAAGGCTGCAGGTTTAGCACAGAGCTATAAAGGATAAAACCCTGAACCTGGCAGAAAGAGAACAAGCACACAGAGACTTTTTGGCCCAAAAAGGGTAACACACCCAGACAGATGTTCTGACTTTGAGTGGGTAGTGTGGCAAAGTTTATTGAACCAAGGCTCATTCTTTATATTTATCAAAATCAAAGAACAGGCACTCTTGGCACCTGGGGATACTTAATGATTTATATTAGTTAGAAATGAAACAATTAACAGTTTAGGCTACTTCATGAGAATATTTCCAAATGCTAGCCTATCAAGAACTTCAAGTATTAGAATAATCAACGTATCAATTGAGGGGGTTGGTAAAGCTTTTCATCTGACCTCCTGAATTTGCAAAACATCACTTAGACCATGATGATCTCAGAAAAACAGATCAGCAAATAAAGAAATTATACTCTTTTTTTAAACAGTATGAGCTGGGTTTTGTTTTTTGTTTTTGTAGCTAATGGAGGTAAAGTATAGAAGTGCACTAACTTAAAAGATGCTTGACCAGACTGCTATCTGTGATTCTTTAGATTCATAAGCTATAAAAGGACTTGCTCTCTGAAAAAAATAGGAAAGTTGAAATTTCCATCTCCAGGTGAATTTTTTTCCCATGCAAATATTTTAAAGTACTTAAATAGAAATATAACGTTGGCCCTGTGTTTTTTTGTAACCTAGCATGTAAGGTGATTTGAAATAATTTGCTGCCTCAAGCATAAAATTGACTAACACTATTGGTATTTGTCTGAGTCATTGGAACTTTTTGCACTTGTTGAGGTTATCCTGCCCTGAGGTGGGATACCTTGGTGTGGAATAGGCAACCTATTCTAAAGTGGGATGAATTGTCATTGGTATGCTTCAGGGCTGACCACGGTTTGGACAGCCCACTTTTGGACCAGCCCCAACCTCCAGCTTTGAAGGCTGGGTCCAGCTTTAATGACCAGAAATGAAAGTTCTCAACCCTCTTAGTTTCTAGGGGCCAAATGTAATTTTAATGGAATGCAAAGGGCTAATTTTTCCTTCTAACTGTTCTGGGAGAGGAAGGAAGACACTTTTAAGTCTATATCTAGTTCTTCAGATTTAGGTGGGCTTTAATTTCTGCCTGTTATTTGGCCAATGGCCAAAGCTAGTATGATTAATTTCTGGTCAAAGATAATATGATTAATAAAAAAGAAACTTTGGAAGTAACAATTCTGCATCTTTCCCATTGTAAATTGAATTTATTTTTCTGGCTTTAAATGCTAGTTTTAAAAACAGCCTTTTTTGCTTCTGTGACATTTATGAGGATATTTACATACCACCTGCATATGGACATCTCAAGGCATTTGTTACAGTGACTGCATGATCTTACAGGGCTGTCATGCAAGGATCTTTTAATATGAATATTTCAAAACAGTGTTGGAATAGACAGTAATATTTGTTGCACTGAAATACATTATTGCATAAAATCAGGATAAATAGTGCTATTGTTACATAGGAAAACATATGAAGTGGAAGAGCATAACAGAAACCTTAGGGAAAATACTGCTCCACACAAAGAGACTCTAAGGACTTTACTTGCGCTGCATGATAAAACTATCATTTTCTTAGACAAAGGGAATACATCCAGACCCTCAAGAGAAACTGACTCAGCTCAGGCTATCAACTGACTCTGGAAATAGGTTATTGGTTATGCTGCCAGTGAATATGGGCTGCTATTTTTTCTAAGCCTATATCTACATGTGCAGTTCTTGTCAATATAGGGGATGGATCATATAAGTGGTCACACTGAGGATGCGATCAGAGAGGGGTTTTTTAGCCACTCCTTTTCCATAGAATGGCCCACCTGTAAACAGAGATGAACTGCTTAAAAACCTACCTGTTTTATTTCTCGTTCTTTTCTTCACCTTTTATAATGATGATTGGTCACCATAAAATGGATGGTCATCTGCTGGGTTTCCTTGGCCCTGGCTGGTTTCCAATCTGTAGCAGCCATTTCTAGATTGGGACTGGCTGTAGGAACCTCTGTAGCTTCCTGCCCAATCCAACGCAAACAATGAACCATTCTCAGAGTGATTATTTTTGGCTAAGAAAGTGGCATATATTCATGGGTTTGGAACACAGCAAGACATGTTTATGTATATAATATTTGTCCTTACAGCCTCAAATTCATTCAGAAAGCACCCCCTTTAAGTGTAACTGATTGCACCCTTAGAGCTACTTCTCTAAAACAAAAAATACCTACTTCAAGGCCACTGGGGTAACAGAATCTATATATAGATTGGAGTAGCTCTGATGGTCATATCATACTCAGGCTTCTGGGTCAGACACAGGCCTGTGTTCCTAGAAACCTCCAGACCTTCTATTCACTAAGGACATTTTTCCACTGACCTTTAATCCGGATCTAAGATGATCCAGATTTAAGGAATGGGTACTTCCCTTAATCAGGATCTAGTAGATCCAGATTAAGGAAAGTACCCAATGTGTTTTTATGGGTGGTCTAGCACCCAATAGCAATTGGTGCTAGCATGCTCACAGTGGAAATGCCGGAGCACCCATGTCGTGAATCTGGTTCTACCCACATGGGGCTCGCCTGTCACCGCAGGTGTTTTGGGGGACAGGGGGTGCAATCTCCGTAGACGCTCCGGACAATCTCTGGAGCGATCTGCTGCAAACTTTGAAGATTCTCTGGAGCCTTTGACAAAGGCCTTGCTCTTGCATGGGGTCCTCTTCAGAGCCTGTGCTAATCTTCGGAGGCAACTTTGGAGGGACTTCAGAGCCGGCTTCAAGGGGACTTCGGAGGGACTTCAGAGAATGTTCACCCCCCCATGGGTGCCCCCCCGAGCCTTCCCTAGACCCCATTGCCCAATAGTGGTGGAAACAGGCTCTATATAATCTGGATTTGATGGCTGAAGACCCCATTGTAGACCCCTTTAATGGGGTCTACATGACATCTGGATTATAGTTCCTGAAGGACCCATATGATCCGGATTTCCCTAGAACTGGTGGAAACAAATGTGGCTCTAATGGGGTCTGTAGTGGAAATGTGGTCTTCCTGCTCTGAGCTAAATGGGTCCTTGATGGGTCCTTAATGGGTACTTAGTGCTAGTGGAAAAACACCCCATATGTTTAATGCTATGTTTCAAAGTGAGGCGTGTATGTGAGCATATCACATCTGCATTTCCCTAGGAATATTTGATTTTTTCGGCATAAGTATTGCTTTGATTGGATATGCACATGGGGTTAGGGCAGCTGTACAGTGTTGCACTCAGAGCAATCAGTTATGTACAACTTTTTAAAACAAAAGGGTAAGTTAAAGAAATATTAGGCCCTTTCTACTCTTACCATAATCCTGGAACAGAAACAGGTCTGGGGGCTGACTTCTGCATGCTTTTTCAGAATGGTGCAAGACTGGGATAGGGTGCCAAAATGGAACCCTAAGCAAGTATTGTGACACTGTAAAATGATCTACAGTCAGATTGTAGTATTCTAGATTAGGAAAGGCATGCAGATAGTAGAGTAGAATATAGTTTAGAAGTGGTGCTGAAGTCAGAGAGTTTTTGTAAAGGGTCTTGGCCAATCTTTGAAGTCAGTGCTTTGGCCTGGGCCATGACTAGCTGCCTCAGGAAACTCTTTGAACAGAGGCCTATTTGCATTTAGGCCTCTGGTATGCAATTAGGACAGCTCTGGTGAAGAGCATACATACTTTCACTATGCTGCTACAGCCTAGAAGTGTCCCTGCCCTCACCAGAGCTGTACTAATTGTGGGTGAGGTATGGAACACGAAATCATGCTCCATACCTATCCCATCCTATACCCTGGGCTTACCACAAGCATCCAGAGGCACAACCATTTGCTCTATTTGTAGTTCGCTGTGTTTGGTGAGCAGGGAATGCAGCATCCGCACAGGCGTAGTGGTGTTGCTGGTGCTGATTGATCACATACCTATACTATGATTGATCACATACCCATACCTGGGAGTGGCGATTGATTGTAGAATTGCGTGAGGGGCGTTCAATCATGGGTTAGCCTGTGATTGAGCATGCCCCTCTTACAACGTGTCCAATCGTAGCAGCAAACCGATGGAGCTTCCAGCTCCAGATGTATTGGCATGGGCTGGTAAATGGGAGGCCTATTCGCATTTCAGTCTGGTAATGGGGGCTTTGGGGAAGCTTTCCTCCTGGCAAATGCAAATGGTCCTCCTGTCCCTGCAGTGCACCAGCCTTAGTGCATGACGCACTACCAGTGTAAGTGCAAGAAGTCTTCAGATTACTGCTAGATCACTCCAGCATGTCCCAAATTCATTAGCCCACACTATGTGGACCAGAACAGCCTACATCAGTGATGGCCAACCTATGACACGCGTGTCACAGATGACACGCCAAGCCCTTTTGGGTGACACATCTGGTCACCCTGGCACCTGGGCGTTTAGTTCTTGCTTGTTCTTGAAGTATACAAAATACCAACTTTCAATTGAAGATTTAGCAAACAAAATTCAGCAACAAAAGTCACTAATGTAAAGAACTGTTTTTGCTTTTAATAAAATACATATATCAAAAATATAACGTTTTTACTAGAGCTACAAATATCACAAAATTATGGATATTTCTAGATGTGACACAGCACCCAAGTTAAGTTAGGTTTTCTTGTGAATTTTGACACACCGAGCTCAAAAGGTTCACCATGACTGGCCTACATAGTTTCTGGCTGTCCATGTTTGAATTTGCATTGGCAATAGCTTGGTTTTCTTTGAGTAGTAGAAATATGTGGATGTGGGGTGCTATATTAGGTAACTTTGCACAGACCACTATACAGAGTACTAGATCTATTTTAAACAGTGGATGTAAATAAAATGCAATACAAAGCAGCAAAATAAATAAATAAAGGAGAAATCCACCCAGTCAATATAAAATGCTTAAAATTACACCTGTTGGCCTTATTTGCTAGCAAAAACCAGGGGATCAGGAAAAAGAAAAACAGTAACAATAGCAATGTCATTTCACTAATGCTAATAGGTAATATAGGTTTGGGTGCCACAAACAATTTAAAAATACACAAAGACTAGAACTCAGTTTTGGAATATAATTACTTTGCTTTCTGAGATTATTATTCACACCAAACCTGTCAGAAAAAAATAATCTTCCAGGGTTTTGCAACCATGTGGCACAAATTAGTTCATAGTCAGTTTGTCTCCTGGTACAACTTCTATGTGGCTAACAGATCAGAATGCTAGATTTCTGTTTTTGTTCCCTCCTCCTTCCCACTGAGCTCCCATCCCTACCACAAGATTCACAAACATTGCCTCGAGCCTGGGCTTGGAAGCCCTTTTTATTCAAAGGCTAAAGCTCAAAGGAGGAAAAGAAAGAAAACAACAAAACCAGATTGCTCTGGGGCCCTATAGCCCCATATGGGACATGTTGCCCCTGGACCTTTTGCCTTGCCTTGCATGGCTCCAGAATCCCTAGTGGGATTTGGCACAGTCATTCGCCAGGATAGGAGCTGTGCTATTATTCCCAAGAGTCCCTGCTACCTGAATAAGCTGTTATTATTGTATCAGAAGAAGCAGTGAAGCTTACTTTTTGAGAGCATCACGAGTGAAATAGAAGGTTAAGGTTCTTCAACAAGCACTGGAAATCACTAATTCTCCTTGTTATCTGGCTTGTGAGTGACTAATGTGCATAATAAGTAGAGTGGCAGTTGTGACCTACTTTAGAGAATTGTTCTGAACTTGAAGGATTTTACTTGAACATGGCCTCTGTTTGAAGACTGTCCCATCCGTAAGAAGATTGAATAGGAACCTTGATGTTGTACATTAAAGTAACCTGCTTAAGCCTTATGCACTTCCATTGAAGTATACAGTATTTCTGTATAAATGATTATAGTGATTATTTCAAAAAAAAAGTGAGAGAGCAGGCCAGGGAGAGTGTTCTCTGTTGCCCTGTTTTAAATGGGATTATTTCCTCACTTTTGCCACTCTAAAATACCGTAGTATTTATCATTTTCATCTGCTTCATTCTTTATTCCATCCCCCTTGCACCATGAAATGCATGCACATTATTTATTTATTTATTTATTTATTTCCTATCTTGCCCTTTGCCCAAAGGTCTCAGGGTGAAACAGAAAAACAATGGTTTGATAACACAGAATAAGACATACTTAATCTCTAAGCCCCGCCCCAGCGGGGCTACATTCAGCGGAAGTTAAGCATCAAGTCACAAGCAAGTCACAAGAGGATCTCTATTCAGGCACTGATGAGATTGAGAATTGCTCTGCTCAAGCAAAGTTTTTATGTGCCTGCAAACCATATGCTGTATCTTGGTACTATACCCTGTTAATAAATGGCTAGAAGCTGGGGAGGAGAGCTATTACCTTAAGGGGTTTTCTTCTTCTTCTTCTTCTTCCAACTTGGAGTATGAGGGAGGAAGAGTATATGCTTTTTTTGTAGAGTACATGGACTTACAGTATATTGCAAGGTAGAAGGGTTGGACTGGGCACATATCTACATTACATGTTTTAGCACATTCTTAGAGGCATCATGTAGTACTGTACTTCAGTAATGCCATCCTATTTTGTCAGTAGTATGACTGTGTTTGGCTCATTTGCACAGCAAAATTCCAGAAGATTCCAAAACTAGAGTGCAAAGTGCAGCAAAGTCAAATTCCATAAATTTCTACTGTTATACTTCTATACATACTGCAACCAACTCATGGTTGACTGCATGGGCACCTCCATTAGCACTTCTGTGCACTTTTCTTGGCAGAGATACAGAAGTGATTTGCCATTACCTATTACAGGGGAAAGACTAATGATCAAACTGCTAATTATCTAATGGATTTTGTCCAAATTTCTTGAGGAATTCCACAGACAATTTCCTTCTAAATGTATTATCGTGCAACGTTTTTGCTCATTTAATGTTGAAGGAAATTGTATCACTAGTAGGGCAAGTGAAACAAGGACCAAGAGAAAAAAAATTGGAAAAAGCAAAACTGCTATAACACAGTACTAAACACACAGCATTATCTTACAAATAAAAATCACACACAATTTAACTTCATCCGTGGATAACTAAAATTCCTTCCGCCATTCTTTCCTTCGTTCCCTCCATCCCTTCCTTCAATACGCAATATGTTATTTTCTATAGCATGGTTGCTGTTTCCCCTAGTGTTTAATTTTAGACTGCAACTATTTTTGAAGCTTATGTAATAGTAATGCATCTGTATGAAAATGTAACAGCACAAAAAGCTGTGTTGTCAAAATGAGAAATATATGACATGAAAATAAGGTACTGCCTGAAAGTGGAGAGAGCCAAAAAAATAATGAATTACTTTTTCAAGAATGAATTTTTAAAAGTGCGTGCAAACATAAAATCTGTCTTATTGTGTTATTGTTTGAAATAAAGCAAGCATCTTGTTAGTAGCGCTCTAATAACATTTTACTATTTTAATTTCTTCAGCTAAATGACATTTTTATTTCTAAATGTTCTTCTACAGAGAAGTAGAACTATGCTTATTGGCTGAATCATTGGCCCTTTCTGCACTTGGCCTTATTCTGGAATATATCTCGGGATAAGGGTCTTTTGTCTACAGGCTACAGGCTATGGTAGGCCTTGCTTGGTGTATGCCAAAGCCTGCATGATTCTGCAACAGCAGGCCCCTATTCTGGGATATAATCCAAAATGAGGCTAAATGCAGAAAGGCCCATTTTCCCTACATCTAACACTAAAGTAGATAACTATATTACAATATATTTTTCTTAATGGCATTGGGATATTTATTAACAGCACTATTGAATATCTTTTTTAAAACTGTTCTCCCACACCACTTCTTTTTCTGAAACAGAAATGGTACTACGTATTTAATGTTAAACACTACAATTTTTACATAGGGCAATACTGCACTGGGTGGATACTAGAGCAGCAACATACCAGGAGACTCCTTTTTGGCTGGTGCACAATCACCCTGTGTTTATGATGTGAATCGCATGTATAATATTATCAAAGAGGTTATTCACACTTACATTGTAAGTGCATGCAGGGGCAGCTCTGTACAGAGCATCAAGAGGCCTTTTCGCACAAGGCCGTTTCAAACACGTGGAAAACATGCGGAGACGGAGCATTCACTGTGCTGGTGTGGTAGTTCTGTCCCAGTCCGTCTCTGTGTGTTCTCCGTGTATTCGAGATAGAGAGCAGTTAAAACTGCTCTACATCTGTCTTTCTGCATTTGAAGCATCCCCGGCCATCCAGGGAGGGAAGCGTTCGCACACGCTTCCCTCCCTGAAAGCCTTGGGCACGCCCCCCCGCCACGGTTGGACGAAAATCGGCTGAACAGGTGACAGGGGCCGCACAAATCATTTACCTTGCTGGCTCCGGGGTTGCTCTCTGCTGTGATCAACCCAGGCACACAGAATCTGGTAGACGGAACCCACAGGGCACAGTCTACTGGGAACATGTGCGCCTGCACGATGTCAACCTCGGGCCGGAGAGCTCCTACCTTCTCGCTGTCCTGGGTCTTAATGACCCGGGGCAGCACGGAACATGCACCACATGCATGTGGTGTGGGTTCTGATTGGGCAGACTGCCCATGTGGACGATCTACCCAATCAGAACCCACGCCGCGCGCACATGGTGCACGTTCCCGGCTGCCCTGGGTCATTTAGATCCAGGAAAGCAAGAAAGTAGGAGCTCTGTGCATGTGCATGCATCCCCGGGCACCAGGGTGTGTGTGTGCCCGGGTGGGTTCCTGCCAGCTGTACAGGACCCGATCGAGTCCTGTACAGCTGGCAGAAACCAGGGGAAACTGCCAGACAGGTCTGCCTGCCCCTGGGTGCTCCCACCCAATGGCAGGCAGGCTGGGAGGAGCATCCACGCCTCTGTCCAGCCCTGTCCGGCTAGGACAGTTTGGGATGGTTTCCCTGTTTGCACATAGGCAGGCAGGAACACATGTAAACGCATTCCTGACCTGGCTCCGTGTGAATGGGGAAACCATCCCAAACTGACTTAGCCGAAGTGGCCTAAAGTTGTTTACCAGAAACAGCTTCATGTGTCCTGGAGCATCTCCCGCACATATCGGCATGGAGCCAGTATACCATACATGGCAGCACTTTAGCAAAGTGCCTAGAAGTGTGCTACTTCTGAGTGTGTGGCTGAAAAAGCATAGGATCAGCCATTCCATACAGAAGCTACCTAGGTCATGTTTCCTGTATTTTTAATAACTGTGCAGCAGAAGTAATTTCAGGAAGTACAGCTATAGCTGATCACACCAACTTAAATTGTCTGCTATTTCACTATGAAAGAAATAGGGTTTCAAAAGTCCTGGTACATACAAATCATTAGAGGAAAAATTCTTTGAGGACATGGCTGCCTCTGTATGGTTGTGAAAAAATGTCTGCTGGGCCAGAAGGTATTGTTTGGCCAGGCAGTGGGAGATGTGCTTCCATGCCTGTTACCGCACATCCTTAGAGACCTTGAAGCTTTGAAGTTCCAACCCAGTGTGAATAAGGGGACAGGGAAGAGATGGCCACACCAGATGGAAAATGGAGGCAGGTCAGTTGCCTCTGATTTCACCACCCTTCCATATAGTAACCCTGTGGAGTATTAGGGTGGCAAGTGTCTTTGTGTTGTGTGTGAAGGATACCTCTAAGGTTGCTTCACGTTCTTCTGAGGAAGGCCATAGGCCTGCTGGTTATGATAACGTGTGGTTGACACATCCTGGAGGCCCTTTCTTAGCTGTGTAGAGGCAGTGATTTCAACAGTCTGTAGCAACTACTATCGCTAAAAGAAGGAATGGCGGTTTTCCTTAAAAGTAGCTCAAGGCTACAGTGAGAGAACAGCAATTGCAATTTCATATTTGTTTGTTGTAGATAATAGTTGATACTTCTATTATTTACATACTAGGATATAAATAGATTTGTGATATCCATATGGCATGTCTGCAGGTGATGCAAACCATATTTGCTTCTCTCTGATCTTTTTACCTTTTGCTAACTATATACAGAATGTGACATAAATCTTAAATCGTTAACTGCCCAGAAATGAACAGGCATGTATTGAAGATATCCCAGAATGCATTTCACATTCCAATCAACCCTAGAATTCAATGGTTTAATGAAGGCATTTCTTGTGCAGGGCTATTGACCTCTGGAGACCTTTCAGTGGATTTCTGTTATGTGAGCACAATCTTCTAAGGTGGAGAAGATAAGGCCATTATATGGTTCTGAACCTTAACATGTCTTTTATTAGTATGATTCATATTTAATATGAAGCATCTCACTTCTCTTTCTCCTCCTCCTCCCATTTTCTATTAGAAGGTCTTACAAATGGTGAACTATGTTAATATTTAAAGATCTTAAAACTTCTTATATTTGAATACAGGTCAGTACTGCCTATTGTAGTTCTTGAGCTCTCCATATGCTGCACAAGAAGAAGTATGCAGCAGCACTCACATTAATATTGAAACACAATTTAGGAAGGCCAACAATGGTTGAAGACCCACCAATCAATTTAAAAAGGAAACTTTGGATGACATCCTTGGGATTACGTAGTGGAACAATTACAGTACAGAAAAAAAAGGTTGGTTCTAGAATTGCAGTGCTCATACTGGAACCCACCAAACTTTACAGGATGACAATACTCATGGTGGGCACACAGGGAACACCTTAGCATGTCCATGAGAGTCCTCCTTGCACTTAAGTGCAATCTAGAACAAAGGACCGTGAAGTCCACTTTTGGGCCTCATTGGTCTGCATGTTAATACCCACCACTGGTATGTTCTGTCTACCCTGGATGGAGCATAATCCTGATCAGGAAGGTCTCAAATAGGATTACCAGTAGACCTTAATATCAAGGTCTGTTGGTGGACCAGGATGGCCTAGTATGGAACACAGAGGTTTGCAGAAGGTGTCCATTTATTTTCCAGCCCACTGGAGCACCTCTTTTGGCAGCTCACCAAAACATGCCACCAAAATAGGCCCTAGACTGCTTGGAGCCCAGCCCTGAAGTTGACAAGAACTTTGGGGCCGATCCTTGGGCTGGTCTGGACCAGTGTCATTATGCAAATCGCACTGTTCCGTACCACACCTTTCTGTGATCTAAACCAGCAGTCCTGACAAATTCAGACTATGAAGATGGGACTCCAGGAAAATTGGGTCTTTGGTTTTTGGTTTGGAACCCACTCATTACAAAGTCTCAGAGTGAAATAATAATGGTTAAAAACTAGGTCCACATGCACAAAAATAATGGGGAAGTACTATGAATATAAATCCCTGTTGAATAGACAAAGGCTTACAGAAAAATCTCCTCAGGTGCCCCATTTATACAAGGAAAGTCTGTAAAACGGACCATTTATAAAGATAATTTATATTCAGTCAAAATGAAACATATGGAATTTTATTTGACATTATCCTCTGTTTTCATCCGCAGTCAAGAAGAAAAGCACACAAACAGTGGGAATGCGAGACCAATAAATTTAAGTCTTTCCCCACGAACAGTAATAAATAAAACAAAGATAATGACCTTGGTAGTAGGTCATATGAAATGAATTGTACCTTCTATGATGTTTTCAATTTCTTGCATGTGATTCCAGTTTCCACTGTTATGCTATTTCTGTCACTATACCTCTATGCTACATGCCTGTCTGATGTTATCTTTCCAAACTTCATTGTTACTCGTATGAAATGTATTTAGCTGTTCATACTGCTGTCTGTTTTCTAGTGTTTTGTGTTTTCTTTCAAGTGACTCTTTTCCTTTGCTTGTATTAGATGGATTTGCAAGTCGTTCCTCTTTGAGCTAAGCAGGTTACTTACAACTTGCTTGAAACGCTTGATGCTGACATCCTTTTTTCCCTCTTGTCAGCTTGCTCTGAACAATGTCTTAGAGCATGAATGTGTAAATAGGTGACAGTATGGATACAATACAAAATTAGACTGCATGCTAATTTTTTTTCAAGTGATGAGCATGTTATATATATATATATGGAGGAAAGTACTCTATTTTCCCTTGTACTAAACTGCAAACTCTTGGAAGTTTGCATTTAAAAGAGAGAGAGAGAGAACTTATACATTTCAAAAATGTTGTTCCTGTTTGTTTTTGATGATATTTTTATAAGACAATCAAAATATTGCACAAAGAAAAAATGGGAGTGCCTAGCCTTAATAATTTAAAATTATGCTCTTTAAATTTATGTACTTCTGCTTAAAATAGTCATCCAATGAAAGGAAAATAAAAAAATAATCTTAATGAAACATTGGCTTTATCATGTCTAATGCCAATATAATGTGACTGTAAACAGCATGTTGACTGTTCACCATTTCCCAGTTATGTTAGTTGGCAGACATTATGCGGAAGGACATCATAATAGGATTCTGTTCCACATCAGAACTGCTTCTTCCAGAACGGAGCAAATAGGAGAGGAATTCTGAGTGCCAAAACCATATGTTTGTATGTACACAATACTAAGCCTCTTATGTCACCACAATTTTACATAAGATAGTGAAGTACCAGAAGAGTGTCACTTGAGAAACTCAGCACAGTCTGTCTGATAGCTTAATAAATGTTCACTTACATACCTAACAATCAGGCTGTGTCTGCACAGCACCAAAAGGGGGTGAACAAATGATGGAGGTGCTTCATTCAGCCCCAGAGTAGGAAACATGGAGAATAAATGTTTCCTGGCTTCAAAGCAGGCCCTTGGCTCTGGGGGTGGGGAGCAGAGGAGGCACCCCCCATTTTTGCCCCCCCCCCAAATTTTAAGGTCATTTTTTTTTTGCCCTCCCAAATTTGTGACAGCCCCTCCCCCAACACACATATATAGAACTGGCTATGGGCCTACTTTACAGTTTCTACCTAAACTCATTAACTAATGGAAATGAAATGGCCCTGAAAAGAGCCATTTTTTGTATAGCCTTTAATGTGGCCAAGAGAACTGTGAAAGGTAAATCACCCCATCCCTACTGTACCTCCATGTTGTGTCAGTGGTAGAAGGGCAAATAGAGTATGGCCCCATCCCCATGCAACTTTGGCATGGTTCCGAGTGTGGGATTGGTGTGGTCTGTCCCCATGGGTTTGGGATTTGGTCTGCGAAAAGCGTACCATACACCCCCAAACCATGCCAAAAGGGTGCTAAATTTGGTACCTGTTTAAACAAGTCTTGGCATGGTTTGGGGGACCAGCATGGATTGCCAGGAACCCACATAGGGACACTCGCGGGCTAACGGAAGAAGATTTGCGATCACGTCATTGGGAGGTGAGGTGTACTTGCTGTCAGCCCTGTCCATTGCAGCTCGTGACTTTTTAAAATGCCGATTGCAAAGGCAGGCTGGAGAACGGCTTGTTTTTTTTAATTTTCTGCCATTTCCATGGAGGTAATTCCAATCTGGTTTCAAGAATGCCAAGGCTACAAGCATGACACACACTCCTTGCCTTATCTCCTGATTTGCAAGGCACAGGTGGGTAAGGAAGGGCTTGATTTAGCTGAGTGCTTTCAGCTGAGCAAGATCTGTCAAGCCAGCTGTCAAGCGAAGGAGCACATCTCTAGCAAAATAAGGGAAAAGACAGCCACAGCTTCAGCCGCTTTCAGGAACTTCAGAGGCTTCAGAGGCTTCAGTGTTCTCCCTTTTCCAGGGTGGCAAGCTTATTGCCCCCCTGGAAAAGGGAAAACACTGCACCCTCTGTCCTCCCCTTCACGATCTGGGCAGGAAAAGGCTTTATTTCACTTCAGAAGTAAAACCAGAAGTGGAATAAAGCCTCTTCCTACCCAGACCCTGGAAAAGGGAGAACAGTGAAGCCTCTGAAATCGGCTGAAACCATGGCCGTTTTCCCCACTTATTTTACTGGAGATGCACTCCTTTGCTTGACCTCTGGCTTGACAGATCTTGCTCAGCTGAGTACATTCAGCTAAATCAAATCCTTCCTTACCCACCTGTGCCTTGCAAATCTAGAGATAAGGCAATCCAGCTTCCAATGAGGGGAGAGGACATGGAGAGGAGGGCGTGCTGTTCCCCCATACTAGGGCTCAGCACACTTCTCATGGGGACGCCTGCATCCACGTGGAACCCATACCTGTCCTGCATTGCCGTGGATGCCATGGAGATGTTCAAGATGCATTCCTGGTCCTGTGCCCGGCCCATCTGTGCCCAAACAGCTCCGAAAGTGTGCCAAATGGCTTGCATGGGGATGCAGCCTATGTGTTTGTTTGTGTGTGACCTTCTTGTGTGTGACACACTTTCTGGCCTGCAAATAGGTTGACTCCATTGGTGCTTTCCACATTCTGTTACTGCATCTTTCATGCCTTTCCAGGTAGCATGATTTTTCAGCACTGAAGCTATATGTTTATGAGTCCCCATTCTAAGCTTGTAGTAATACCAATTGTATTCTGGCAAAAACACTTTCCATCTTCACAAGCAGACTTACAACTGGAAGGATCTGCATGGCTCTGAAAGTGAAGTGCTGAAAGGGTGGAGAGATCATACATCCTAGCATGCATCAAGTGAAATGTAAAGTGCTGTCAACTTTTTCTGAGAGGTAGGAAAGGCAGGCTGGTGTGACACCCACATGGATCTGACCTTTTTCCCTGCCATGCTGATATATTCACTTAGCAAGATGAAGACCTCTCAGACCTCTTCAGCCTACTCTTCCTGCACAGCAAAGCACCTAATACCACCACCACCACTCAAGGGAACCTACTGCTCCCTTCAGTGGCATCCTGTGCAATCACACACAGAAAATTAGCTGTGGGGCCATTTTATCTGTTTATGATACCCACTGCTGTCAGTATCATAGACAAGGATCCTTCACTTCAAATCCAGCAAGGGGGAGTGGAGGGCTGCCTTTGTCCCCACCTGTAATGATCAAAGCCAGATTGTAATGGGGTGGGGGAAGGCAACCCCATTCTCACTTGTCTTAACCAAAGCTGGGATATCTACAGCTTCTATCTGAACAAGAGAGCAGTGGTGGCATTCTTAATTTGGAAGAAGAGGAACACTTAAAGCACTCTGCCTCCTCCCTGTGGGAATCCTGATACCTATTCCTCTGGATGGCATTTTGCTCAGGAGAAAAACTTTTTTTCAGAAGGTTCTGCAAAAACTCTGCTCCATCAGATCATATCCAGGGTAGGTAAAGGCTTCAAGTAAACTTGAGGATGGATATCATATGTGTTAGGAAACATTAACATCATCACATTTTCTTGTGTGTAAACTAAGAACTTAGCTCACATTTTTTAAAACCAGGTATTTTTGCAAAGTTTGTGTTTGAAAATATATAGTCAGATGCCCTCAGATTATCACTATTTGCAAGTTATCTGTCATAGAATTCATTAGCTGCAGGTATCAATCCCAGATGGTACCAAAGTGTAGTCCTTTTTTATATATATTTCATCTTATAATTGTATTTGCAAGTTAATGTTTGAAGTGTCAGTCTTCATAAAATTAACTCATCTTGTTATGATTTGGGGCTTTGATGTGAGTGAGAGTCTTCAATTGTGATGCACAGTCACATCTGAAGGTAAACTGCATAGACAAAGAGACTTACAAGACTAGTAAATCAAATACTGCAAACAGTCTGTGTGGATTATGAAGGACTATTTGCATAACTTTGAAGTATTTATACTGATGAAATTACAATAATTAAAATCGTTGCTGTGTCAATTGCTAGATGCCACAAGGCACAGCAATTACTAGCATGCAAATCAGACTTTGTGTAAGCATTTTAAAGAATAATTACCTTATTTGGTTCAGATGTGACTTAAAGGCATTAAGTATTATTGCAGGGTTTTTTTAGTTCAACCACTTCAGGCCTTAATACAATATTGTTGTTATTGGCAACTGTACATGTGTATATGTGTGTGTGTGTGTGTGCATACTTCTACTGATAATTTTTTTTTTTTAGTTCCCATTGTCTTTTAAAATCTATATTTATTTTCTGACTACAAATTTGCCCTGAAAGTCCATTGAAACAAACTAGATATCCTTCCATTTGCTGTTATTGGCTTATTGCCATACAGTAGTAAAAATCTTATGGGGGTACATTGTCAGACATTCTTGTATTTTGAACTTTGAGACATGTTAAATAAATTTAGAAGCAGAACACTGAAAATCACATTCTCTGTGGGATTAGCATTAAGACTATTTTGGCCTTCAACTGTAACCTAATTTCCTGTAGTAGTTGGCTGGGTCTCCATTTACCCTGTGAGGTAGCTCCACTGGGGACCCAGAGGGGACACACTATGACCTGTTGCTGGAAAAGACACTGCTATCTTTTAGAGTGCAGAGGTGTCATTACCAGTGACTGATTGCACCCTGCAAAATGGAACCTCTAATAGTGATTGCACCCAGAAATGGGTAGCATGATAGCTGCAAGATGTTTGCTGCCACCACAAATGAAGAAATAGCAGCAGCAGGCATTTTCTTGTGCAGCAGGCATTGCCTCCTTTTGTAAATGGAAATGTGGCCACTATCTCAACACTTGTTATATGTTTAATTTAAAATGGGTGGCCACTTACCTGGTGAGGTGATTTTGGACAAGCCATGTGGGAGATGCACCTGTGATCAACACTGAAAAGCATGCCTCTTCTGTCTCCATTTTAGAGTGAGGTGGCACCATTTCATCAGTGAATGGAAGGGCTTCCATTCAGGGTTCAGAAATGGGGAGCGGTAGAATTGTGGGAAGCTAACTGCTGCCAGTGCAAAATGGAAATACAGAAGCAGCAGGCACTTTCTTAGGTAACAGTGGGTACCTCAAAAGGTAAATGAAGATGGGCCTTTGTTTAAATATTGCTTTATATATATGGCCAAGGAAACTTTAAAAGAATAAAATGTAAGCCTACAAATAATTAATAGATAGCATACTGTACAAAATTAATCCATTTAAAATATTTACATACTGCTTCCCATTAAAATGTCATCTTGAAGTGGTTACAAAAGTTGGAGAATAAAAACAACTAAAATGATAGAACTTATATAAAAACATGATTAAAATCAAGGATGGGAGAAACAAACAAATATTCATTCCAGAAAGGCCTGGATAAAGAGCAGTCCCATACAGGATGAATTACAATAATTTGAATGTCAGGTCACCAGTGGAAGGACACAGTGGTCATGTTCCCATAGGGGCTAAAATCCAGAATGGATTCGGACTCACCATTGAGGGTTTCCATTAAATCCCCCAGTAATCCGAATCCGTTCCGGATTTTAGCCCCCTGTTCCCATGCAAGTTCTTTCCCCCCACATTTTCCAGGGACTCGCATTAAAGCCGAGGGAAGGAGGACAGCTGGTGGCCAGTGCGAGTGAGTGAACGAGCGCTAAAATCGTCTAAAAGGTAAAGGCCCTTGTGATTTTAAAGTATGTGCAGCTTCATAGCCCTGTGGAAGGGAGAAAGGAAAACACCACCCTCAGTGTAAACATCACACTGTTTCTCCCTCTCTCACCTCCTTCCTTAAGTGGAGCCAGCCAGGCAGGATCCTTCTTCTTCCTACTCGCCTCCCATCCAGAGCCTGGCTTCTCTTATGTGCCGCCGCTGTGAAGTACATGGTTAAAACTGTGGCAGGCAGGCACCCAGTGATTGTTGTGAAGGCCAAGCTTACAACCGGGGATGTTCCTTTGCAATCGGTGGCAGCAAATCCAATACCTGGGGCCGTAGGATAAGGCCTGGCAATAGGGTTTGGGGTGCCACCGGCACAGAGAAAATGTCCCCCTTGGTGAACTTCTTGCACTGCTTGAAGAAGCCTCGGCATCCCTTTGGGTTAGGAGGAGGAGGAGGCCAGCAGCGGCGGCAGTGGCGGCAGTGACTGTGGTTTCTGTCCAAAAACCACCGTGCCATTTGCAGGTGAGGTTTGGGAACAGCCCAAAGTGCGTTCAGCACTGTTCCCGGCCTCCAGCTAAACCCGCAGCAGAACCCAGATTACTTCGGGCCAGAGTAATCTGGGTTTGCGGTGGGAATGCAGGTAGGTGTGGACACGCCCAGTTACTACACCAACTGAAGCTGTTAGTAGACATATCTAGTTACAGGGAACACTTGGGCTTCCAAAGACACTGATGAATCTAGCAGCCCCCCCCCCCAAGCTATGTATCTGCTCATGCTGAAGGAGTACAGCCTAATCTAGAATAAACAAAGTACGTACACGTGAAATTAGAATGAGAAGAGGTAACTAAAAAGGCTAATGCTATCTACTGTACTACATTTCAGACAATTTTTCTGAATCCCCTTACGAACCAGAGATTCTGGAAGCAGGAAGAAAAGTTGGGTTTTCTACCCCACTTTTCTCATCCATTTAAAGGGACTCAAGGTGGCAGACAAAGTTTTCAGTTCTTCTCCCCACAACAGAGCACTCTGTGAGGTAGGTGGCGCTGTGAGAGCTCAGAAGAGAGCTGTGACTAGCCCAAGGTCACCCAGCTGGCTTCATGGAGGATGGCGGAATCAGACCCAGTGACTACAAAATACGAGTCCAGCGCTCTAACCCCAAGATCAAACTGGATTGGGTCTTGTGTGAATGCTCATCATGTATCCTAGAATGCTATTGTGAGCAGAAGGATTCTATTGGGACTTTCTCTGGAGGAGTGGAAATAATGCAGAAACTTGGCCATTTTCATTCTGTAGAAGGGAGTCCCAGGAGGATCCTCAGCTCTCAACTCACCTTCTGCCCCCTCCATGTATCCATAAGGGGGGGAGGAGGCAACTTATTCCATGAAAGTGGTCTTTGGGTTCTTCAAAGAGGAATAATGGTAGATCACAGCAACCTAGAGACTGGTAGAGGGCAGGGACACCACAATACCCATGTTCCTGGGTGTTCAGGTGTATGGATGCCCAGACATCTGGACATCTGGGTGGGTGACTTAGATATCCATTCCTCAGTTTCTTCAAACCATTTAAAAGATTGCATTATCTGGGGTAGAAATGAAGCTTTAACATTTCTTCTTCCAAACCATTCTGGCAATATGCAGCACCTCAAGGTCTTTCTGCTCTTACCTTTCCTGGTCTGGGTAATGTGAGGCCCTCTGGTTCAGACAGCACCAGCACCAGCCCAGCTCCTGCACCAGCCCAAAAGCTCAAAAGAGTTTCAAACCAGACTCTAATGACTCTGATGGCTAGGAATGAAAATTCCTAGCCTCAGAGCCCCTTGGGAATCCATTTTGGCAGCACAATAGGGCACAACACTGGAAACCAGCATATAGAAGTTATGTACTTCCTGCACACCTTTGCATTCTGGATTAGGACTCAGTAGTATGCCAAAAGACCTGAATATCTAGGTCTGCCAGAGATCTAGATTGAGAGCCTCCTGATCTGGATCATGCTCCATCCTGTGCAGACAGAGTATATTAGCAGGAGAGGGGGGCTCCTGCATTCTGCTCTAGCATGCATAAGGGAGTTTCTTAGTGTACTTTCTAGTGTGAAATATCAGTAAGGAAAGTCCTTCAGTTACCTAAGCCCTCCAACGTTGGAGACTGCATATTAAGTTCAAAGATCCAAGAACTAGCAGGGAAATTTGTGCTGTGAATCTGGCAAAAGGCACAAGCCTTCTTGACAGCATCTGCCCAGCCCCTAATGTAGTAAAATAAAGGCACTAGTGTTATATCCTGCAAAGAAACTCAGCTATTTCACACAATTCCTCCCTACTTATGGAAAGAATAGGATAGGCAGAGCCATTTTATGACAGTAAAATCCCTATCTAGAACCTTTCTACATAAGTCTCTACTTACAGAATATTTAGCATAATACTTAATTTGAACTAGTTCATAAATCAGTATATAAAGCTATGTGTTTCTCTCTCTTCCCACCTTGCATGTGTGTGTGTGTTAAATCTGAATCTTTTTTATACTTAGTAAAACCTTACAAACCTAAAGATGAAGTTTGTTTTCAAATCAAATTAAACTTTGGCTTTTGCAGAGCTTTCAGCTTGTTCAGATTGCAGCTCCATGCCCTACTGCTGCCTAACCGTACCGTGATCATGTTACAACCAGCAGGCTTGTGTTCTTTATGTTGGCAGACTATCAAGTAGTGGGCTGTTGATAGCCTTAATAAATGTTAAATAGTAGTTCATGTGAAGCAAGGCACTGTTGATGTTGAAAGCTCCAAAGTCCTTTTCAGCCTCAGTGTGGCACAATCTGTGCTCAAAATATACAATGGCCTAAAAAACATATATGGCATGGCCACCCATTTGGACATACTGTATCTCCATTATTTAGAGTGGAAAGTTATGCTATCTTTTCTAAAGTATGTTTCTTCATATCCTTTTGTCTATTAGCTTATAAATCATAAGCTTTAAAAATGTATGCTAAAGTCCTGAGTACAGTTGTCTCTCAACATCTGATTTATACAAAATTTGCTCAAACACATCACAGTGCCTGGCACAAATTAATGGTTCTTCTCCTTGATGCTGGAACGTACTGCAATTTCATACAGTGTTATCAGTGTGAAGTGGAGTGGATGAATTGTTACTTGTTATCAGTGTGAAGTGGCTGAAAATGAAACCAAGGAAAAAAGGCTTTCTGGCACTTTAATAAATCTGGCAAGGGGTTGTCCTGTGCAGGTGAAACCCCACCCATTTTATGACATATCTGCCCCAATACTGCTGTACCATTCCCAAAGGAATAAAGAAGAAGCATTTTAAAAGCAAAAATGGGGGGGACCCTGTATTTTCAGGTGTTTTTTATTGCAGTTTTTAGCAATTTACTCCCATGAAAGTGCAGGAAGCCAATTTTCAGTGTGGACAAACAGTTTTCAAACAATTTTTGACATGCAATTAAGTCCCAGTGGTAACTAGTCTTTATTTTAATGTTGTAGATGTTAGCTGCTTAAAGAGGCTCTTCAACAAACACTAATTTGCTAGATGCTGCCAAGCACCTAATCTCTATGAGATATCATGCATAATACATCTCACTATGTTCATGGCAGTATATTGAGAATGTGCTATACATTCCCCTAAGCTGCTTTAAGGGGTCCAAACCCCATAATAATGCTATTACAGGAAACCCAGCAACAATGCCAGGTTTCCCCAATAGTGATACCTACTTTTGATGTCTCATGAGCATGTTTTAGAGTCAGCTTGACTGGGGTTACCAGAAGCCAGCCAAGTGTGTGAAGAAAGGCAAAATCAAGTGGTTGGGTGCTTGCCTGGCTTCTGGTAGCATTTCATATGACAGATGTGAAGGTAAGTTCACAATTGCTCCTGCGATCTGACAGGAGATGGTGAATAGCAATCGCAGGAGCTAGTTTAGATGCTGCATTGCTTTTGTCATCTAGAGGCAATCAAAGTTATTTTTTGCAAAATGCTTTTTACAATGAAACCCTTGTAAACAATGGCCTCCCCACCCTGGGAGTGGCATTAATAAGGGACTTCCTTGAACTGTTATAGACAGAGGCAGCATAATGCATTTAGCACAGCATTATTAGTTCAAAGAAAATTTGCTGAAGATAATTTATTAGTCCTTCTCTGGCTTAAGATGCACAAAGTTTGCTGCAGCATGATCCCAAAGAGATCTGAGATGTTTATATGAGTAATTTATTTGTTAAGCCCAATTATTTGTTAATCCCAATTGTCTCCATGGGGTTAACTTGGCAAAAGATTAGTAGCCTATTTTGAGTTGAGAACAGAGAGCAGAAACATCTCATTATGTTCAATTTTCTTGGGGAATTAATGGATCACTCTGTGAAAGAACACCCAGAATGTGGATGCTTCTGGAAGAAAATACAATGCTTAACAGCTTTGGCTACTCAGGAGGGATAACTATTGAAGGATACATACAGGAATAGATTTACTAAGGAAACTCACTCAAAAGTTCTTTAAAGTGCCTGTAGGATGTGAGCTGCTATTTCTTTTTAGATTCTACGCAAGTGTAATTTAATGTATTCTGCTTGAATGTTTGTAAGCCAAACTTGTGTTTGTCATCTTTAACAAGAAATGATGGCAGATATTTGACTATTTAGTACTAAAAGATGTGAACATGCTCAGCACATCTGTTAACTGCTGGTTTCTGCTTATGGGATCAGTATATATTAATTTTTGGAAGAACAGTCATAATAACTAGTAGTGAAATAGGAAACAATCTGTTGCATTTCTGCATCAGCTTTCTGTTGGTTGGTTCACCTCACTCACTCTTCAGTGTATAAGTACCCTAACAGTACATGCTGCAAGATGTTCTGAGTAGCAAGCATCTATGATGACTGACAGAGGAAAGGGCAACTGAGAAACATGTCTTCCTTTCAGTAAACACACTGAAGGCACACTGACTGTCCCATTTCTCGTTGCACAAGCTTTCAGTCACATCCACTTGCCTTCTTTCGAGGAGGCAAGTGAATTAAAGGCATCATCCCTTTCTGTCCAAATCATGTTGGAGGGTACTTAAAAGATAGGCTAATGTACTTCAGTTAGTGCATATATAGATTGTGTTCATAGCTGCCTCCTGGTGGTGAGGGGGAACCGAAGGTACTTTCACAATTGGCCCCATAATTTTCCACAGGTTAACTTCTGGGCAGGTGCATCTGCACTTGCAGGAGGCGTTTACACCCTAGAAACGCCTCATGCCTGTCCAGATGTTAACCTATCATAAACTAGCAGTGGTGCATGAAATCATGTACCATATGGAAACTAATGTTAACTAAGAGCTTACCTGAAGCATCCAGCCAGTGAATATTCACACCATTTCCAGTGCAAAGGGTCATCTGAGGTGCCACAAAAGTGTGCCCCAAACCTGGCTGTGCGTATCCAGAGTTTCATTGTTACCATAGTGACGGCGATGACACATGTGCAGTCTAACTGGGCACAGTGATCGGACATGTGCCCAGAAACTGGGAAATCTCCAGGTACATGGGGGTTAGTCTCCCATGTACTAGCATTCCCAAATGCAATTGCTAGTACACATTGCTAATGCACTCTTCCTGTCCAATAGACAGGAAGACAGGATATAAAGGGGAGGTTGGCTTTCTCTCTCACTACACCTTACCAGCCAAGCAGGGGGTTCGGTGACACATTTTTGTTTATTGGCTGCCTGGCAAAGTGTTACAAGGAACTTCCAAGAGCACCTCTCCAAGAACCTGCTCCTGGCTCCCTGGCTCCCTCACTTTCTTTTCTGCATGCAGGGAGGAAGTGCCACGCTATGCCAAGGGGCTTTGACAGACAGCCAATAAGTCAAAGACATTGTTAGTAAAAATAGTATTGGATATCTAGCATTATCTTTGCTGCCAACTTAAGCAGCCAGTGGATCATGACAGGACCTGTATAGCATCAGGTCGGTCTAGCAACCCAACTGTGATGCCAGTAAGCTGCCAACAGTTTTGCTGTGTTTTATAGCTCCCTGTGTCTCATCTTTGCCTAAGCTATTTTTATTTCCATGATCTTTGGCTCTTTTAATATTGTAAGATAGGAAGCTTCTTAAAATATGAAGGTTTGTTCTTACACAGGTTTGTGTAATGACTTTCCTGTAAGCTCTAGGAGATATATGTAGATCCATATAGCTACCTAAACTTTCTCAACAATTAGACATGTTTGTATAGGTGTCATCTAAACACAATTATTTAGTTATGCTGGTTGCCTGTTTTAATAAATTGTGATAGGTTCCATTGGATTTATACATCTAAGCTACACTTGGAAGCAGAAACTCAAAATGGTAAGGCATAGTAGTTTAGAAAAGCTTTCTGTATTTTTTTTAAATCTCTTCCACCTACCTCATCAGATGAAGTCCCTTATAATACCAACACTGACTTACACTATAGAGCATAAGGACACACTGAAGCATGTTTCTCTTAGATGTTTGGGTCCTTGTGAAAGAGTCAGTGGGGCTTTATCCACCTTCCACTTCTAAAGAGATATTTTGCCAGTATTCTCAGGAGTCTAAAGGAGAGTGAATGATAAAAGGGGAACTCATATAAGAATGCTATAGTCTGTAACACTTTGCTTAAAAGAAGGTGACATGGCTGGTTGTTAACATGGATTACTGGCTCACATCTCTGACCTTTTTAAATGAAGAAAATATACACTAGAAGTTCCAACAAGACCAGGGTGAAAATGATAAAGATCTATCTGTGTTGTTTTTAATTGCATTTAAATGAAAGGAGAGGAGGGTGCAAGTACCTCAGCTCCTTCAGCCATGCTTTTCTAAAGGTTTTTGTGGTTTCTAGAGTTCATTATTGTACTTGGCCCCTCATAAAACTGGCCCCACTTCCTTTTGGTAGTATATACACAGTTGTTGGAAGGTAGAATGTGCATTAAGAATTGTGAGTGTTGGCTGACCTCTTTTAAAAATGCTTGTAGCCAAAGGATTTTCACCTCCTAATTAAAGTTTTATTCTTCACGCTGGTAGAAGTAGGTGGGCATGCTTTGTGTTTGTTGTTTCTAGATGATATCAGAGCTATATCTGAATATTAGCTTGAAAATGGAACAAAGAGATGTTAAGATAAGCCAAAATGTTTTAGGATGTGGCTAGAAATGCCTTTGTTAAATTATTCAAGGAAGTACAGGGCATTGGCATCAGGCACATACATATGGCAACACTTACTCATTTAGGAGACCTACAGCACAGATGAGTAACCTGTGGTGACCACTTATGCTAGAAATTTTAAAAAATAATGAAATAAAAATTGAATTAACAACACTGCTAAGGCTCATAAAATTAAATAAGGCTTTCCTGAGAAAATCCAGTTCATTGAGAAATCAGATCTAAGTTGCTTGTTTTGGCTCGCTGGAAATCAATTCTTGTCTTTTGCATGGTATTTCAGAAAAAAAGATGTAATGTCAATACAGCTTTCACTATCTGCTTTGGGGAGGGTTTGACTGAAATGAGACAAATGAGTCTATGGGTGTTTTTCCACCACGCTCCTTTAATGTGGATCTAAGCAGATCTGAATCTAAGGAATGTGTTTCCACGGGTGGTCTAGCACCCAATACCAATGGGTGCTAGCCTCCCTGCTGTGGAAACACCAGAGCACCCATTTGCAAATCTGGATTGACCCACAAGGGGTCTGCCTGTCACCCCAGGTGTTTTGGGGGACAGGGGGTGCAATCTCCGAAGTTACCTTCGGAGATTAGCAAAGACTCCAGAGTCCCTCCGAAGGCAACTTCGGAGATTAGCAAAGGCTCCAAAGACAAACCCCTTGTGAGAGCAATGCAAGAGAGGTGCATTTTAATTAGCTCCTTGTGAGCACGGATGAGTCAGCCTCATTAATATGCACCTCTTTCCATGCCTGAAGGTAACAGTCCCTTTGTTCTCTCAAGGGGTTTGTCTTCAGAGGGACTTTGGAGCCTTTGCTAATCTCCGAAGGCAACTTCAGAGGGACTTTGAAGCTTTGATTTTGGGGCTCCCTCCCCATGGGCACCCCCTCCCCCGAGCCTCCTCTAGACCCCATTGCTGGATTGTGGTGGAAACAGGCTCCCTACAATCTGGATTTTCAGGCTGAGGGCGGGTGGAAGGAGGCAAACCAGCCTGCTTCTGCCCTCCCCAAGATGGTGGCCGCCGGGACATCCAGACTTTGCCCCTCTGTGTGTGGAAGCATCCTGCTTCCGAAACGGATTGAGGCGAAGGGCCATATTAACACCTAATTTTTCAGGTCAGACATTTGAGCCTGATTTCAGCGGCAAGACCAGTTTTAGAAACTGGTCTTGTGCACCAAAATGTGGAAGGGGCTCTAATAAGGTCCGCAATGCAGAAGCGTCAAAGGTAAGTCATCTTAATCTTACCTTAATCTGGCTCTATATCCGTTTTTAGGGCCAGTGCAGAAAAGCCCTAAGGGTTTGTTCACATGGCCCTTGAAAGGGCCAGAATTCAGAATGGGAAGTGTTGGTCTAACTGCTCTGTTTCCTTCAGTGAGAGATGTGGAATGTAGTTGTGAGGGGAGATCAACTTTCTGCTTTCTGGCCATCTTTCTGGAATGGCATAGAAAGGGCACCATACCTTTGCCTCTATGTTTTTACACCTGGAGAGGCGGGATAGGAGTATCTTAGTCTACATAGCTGACCTGAGTTTCTTGGTGATTACTAAGGCGAGCTGAGTTGCTCCTGAGGAAGCACAATTTTCATCTGGATGCCACTGAAAGCCTCAGTTTCTTCTAAACATGTCTTAGCTTATTGATCCACAATCAGCAATTTTTAACAGAATGACTGAATAATATATTTTGCCCTCAAAAAGGTTCTGATGAAAATGATATCTTGATTTTGACTTCCTATAATTAGTAAATAAATATATCCTATTTTCATAGATAAATATTTTGAATATGGACAAAAACCCAATGCAAGAATGTGGCCTTTAAAGACATTTTATTTGCCATACCATTCTTTTTTCCCTTTTTGAGTGTCCTTCAGCCATCTGGATCAAACCCTTAGAATGGTCAGAAAATTCATGGCAATTCCTTGTGCTATTTTCTATCGGTCTTTTTGCATCTCTAGTTCCAGACCACAAGGTAGAATATTTTTTGTCCAGTTTTCTGCACCATTATACAAATTCAGCTAGTCCTACATATTCATCTTGTTTACATATTGGATGTAGTCCTGTCCTAATGATAATACTGGAATAGCCTACTTGAATTGTGAATTGCATGCACAGCTCCTATTCCAAAGAATTATTTTTACCTAATCTAATTTTTTTAAAGAGCTTTACATTTCCTTGAAATTATTCCACATTATTGCTTTTATCTTCCTGTCTAGTCTCATCAAAGCATGCAAATAAATCTGTGTCATCCAATGGAGTTTGTTATTGTTGATTGTGGGAGTAACTATTATGTCCACACTGATCCAAATTAGAGGATTCTGAATTTCTCCATCAGAGAAATAGAAGCTCCCTGTATAGGAGATAATCTCTATTGTTGCTGGAAACTGAAAGAGGGTCTATTAACACTTGATAATGCAACAGGAACCCATTTCTTTATGCCTTTGCTACTCACTGTTGATTAAACGTCTGGAAAGCCAAGACCTACAGACTTAAAAGGCTAATCTTCCTAAGTAAAATAAAATAAAATAATGGTGTTTGCAGTATTTATTTATTTTTATTTTAATGGTTTTCAAAGCTAAGGATTTTAAAGCCATTTGCAGATTTAGGACGATTTCAATTACATCTGAGTATAATTCATTGTCAATCTGATTAAGCGGTCTACCTTGCAAACTGCACCTTGCTGCTTGCAAAGATTAAAGAAGTTTCTAGTGTGAACAAAACAACAAAATAAAAACTTCTATTATGGTATTTTTAAATTTTATTTTTCATTGTAAAAATGAACATACCCTGTGTGTATGTGTGTGTATTGAACATTCACATATATGTAAAAAATTCAAAAATAAGGCAGATGATGATGCTAGATAGACAGACATTAAAAATCCTTTCTTTTTTCATAAATACTGCCCAAAAGTTTTGTTAGCAGCATTATACATTTGCTTCCTTGTGTAGATAACTAAATATGCAGAGAGTTTGCCTTTAACTATCAGTGTGACCTGATTAATCTTCGGGTGTTTTTCCACTGCAAAACTTAGATCCGGATCTAAGAAGATCCGGATTTAAGGAATGGGTACATTCCTTAATCTGGATCTAGTAGATCTGGATTAAGGGAAACACCCAATGTGTTTCCATGGGAGGTGTAGCACCCATTAGCAATGGGTGCTAACACCCCTGCTGTGGAAACAGCTTTGCACCCATGTGGGGAATCCAGATCGACCCCCAAGGGGTCGGTCCATTACCCCAGGTGTTTTTGGGGGCAGGAGGGTGCAGTCTTCGAAGCTACTTTGAATTGAATACGAAGTCATTTCAAAGTCATTTCAAAGTCTGTGCAAAATAGCTCTGGACTGTCTTTGAAGTCTGTGCTGATTTTCAGAGTGAACTTCGAAATGACTTCGGAGTCACTCCGAAGTTCACTCCGAAGATCAGCACTGACTTCAAAGGCGCTCAAAAGCTATTTTGCACAGACTTCGAAATGACTTCAAAGTGGCTTCGAAGCCTAGGTTTAGAGGGGGGGCAATGGGTGCATCCTCTCTCCCTAGCCTCCTTTGGACCCCCTTGACTGTTTCCAGTTGAAACAGGCTCCCTTTAATCCAGATTTTCTGGCAGAAGACCCCATTGTAGACCCCATTAATGGGGTCTACAGAAAATCCGGATTAAAGGCCAAAATGTACCCATTAGATCCGGATTTCTCCCATGGCAGTGGAAACAATCAGGTCCCAAATGGGTGCCGTGGTGGAAATGGGGTCATCCGTCTCACATCCAAATCGGTCCTAAATGGGTGCAAAAATGGGTACTTTTTGACAGTGGAAAAACACCCTTCCTTAAACAGAAAATGCATTGCCAAAGTGAAAAGGAAATCAATTTTCAATAATCAGTGAACTAAATCAAAATGTAGTATAAGCAGGCCAGATCTACACCCACATACAGAGCTCCTCCTATACTATATATGCAGTGTGATCCATAACAAAAAAATAAAATAAGACCTTCTTATAAAAGACCTTCTAATAAAAGCTTCTGAGCTGTCTATTTACTGTGAGAGGAATAAACCAACCAAAGGGGCAACTCTCCACTGCATGCCCTTACAATTACCAGTGTGCCCCAGGGCCCCCAGAGCCTATTGGTGATTCTACACTGGCTAGTTTACCAGACCAGCAAGCATGCTAGAAGCCTCTCCTTCATATGCCCCAAGGCTTCCCTTAGAACTTAGAGAAAGCTATGGAAAAGAGGCTCCTAGCATGCTTGCTGGTCTGGTATACTAACCAGTGCAGGATTCCCCCTTAGAGATGTTTACAGCTTCTGAAACACAAATTTGTATGTTAAATATTGGTAACATGTCTGGATGCATTTTGTGTATTTGTAGGAAATAAATTTCCTTGACCTCCTTGGAAACAATTCCATTATATAAGATGATTATTAATGAATTGAATACCCTGAAAATCATTTTACATTTCAGCTGTTCTCTAATGAACAAGTGAATATACAGTAGGGATCCTGTTTTGAGTGCTTCACAAACAGTTTTGATCCATCTCATTTCCTTCAAGGAAATATATGGGGCCTGGAACACAGGACACAAGAGAATTCTGCACTTGGCTAGTATACCAAATTTTCAGGCATACTAGCAGTCCCCCTTCCATATGCTGGGGTGGTGTAAGGGAAATCTCATGTGAAGAATTGAGATTGAGGCTATGATTAGACTAGAAAAAAATCTCTGAAGTGCCTTAGAGAAGGCTTTTAGGATTGTTCGCATAGCAGTCTTCCTGTTATTCTACTCATGAACATTCTGTGCTAGAAAATGTGGGTTAGAAAGGCTCGGAAACACAAGGATCACACACTGTCTCCTTGAGACATCTCTGAGGTATGTCTTTTGTTATGTCTGAACACAGCCTCATTCAGACCCTTGGTCAGTGAAGATCAATACTCCCTACAAATACTAGCACTGTCTATACAGGACTTTAGACAGAAGCCTCCTCTAACAATTTCTGGAAATGTTGCAATTGAAAAAGATCTACTAATGCCCTTTCACTGATATTCATATGTATGAGGGTGGGTTTCCTCCTCCCTCTCTCCCTCCCTCCCTCTCTCTCTCTCACACACACACGAGATGAGCTTTTGCTGTGTGAAATTTTATAGGTGGAGTAACAGCTAAAGCAATTACTTTTTGGAAGCCCTAAAGGACATTTTTATTTTTAATGTGGCAGCAGGAAAACACTATGAAGTCGACACAGCACTAAGATGGGGGAGGGCTACCATGGCTATGCAGCAATCCAAAAAGAAGTGAATGACCTATTACTTGGACATAAGATTGATAATTTGTTAGCAGACAAGACAAGAACCTCCTTACTTAGCTAATATGTCTATGCATGTGAGAGAAAGTGTGGATGCGTACATCCATTGCTGAAGGCTTGACTGAGACTGAAGATGGTTGTCAGGCACAAAGGTCATACATACCACAGGGGTCATAGTTAATGTTGACCCATATTGCCCCATGTAATTTTATCTGAATTTTGCAGCACTACCTATTAGAGAGAAACTGTACATGAAACATCTTTTTTCATCTTCTGTCTCCCCAGTGTATTTATTGTTTTAATCAAGCTTTGTTCTATTGTTTTCAAATTTAATTTTAGTGTAATTATGATCTTACATTTTTTTAATTTTTCCCCCTTGGCTGTATGCTCTGAGACTACATTATGGGAAAAAAAGGTATAAATACAAGAATGAAATGCAAAACTAAGTGTAATCAGTGCACACTGGCTAACAGTAAACTAGTTTAATAAACCAGCCTTTCCATACTACAGTTTTCTTCCTGCTTTCAGTAGTGTTACTGATGAATTTATAATGGCTGATGGCTAGCAACTTAGTGTTATTATGGAGGGTCATTTAAATGCCCATTTTCCATGCAAACTAGATGCATGCAGTATTTTATTGTCAAAATAATAATATTTCAAGTAGTAAAATGCCAAGGGAATACTGACTGAGCTATTAATAAAACACACCAGCTTTTAGCTGGCAAACCAACCTTCTTTCCATCAAATATGTCTCAGCCTTTAATAAAGAAACTCAAGTGTTGTAGGTGAAAAATTACTTTTCTCACCCGGTCATCTGTCTGTCATGTATTATTCAGGTCACCAATGTTTGTCCTGAACTGTATCATTCTGTAGTTGTGTCAGGTATGAAATATGTTCAGTGTAATTCCATCAGACTTCGTGAAGTTGATTAGAACAGATCACCTTTCGGCATGGGCACAAGTTATCTCAGCAGATTGAGTGAAAAAGACTTATTTATCTTTGCCTTATAATAAAGAAAGAGATGAGCAAATTTATCCATTAGCTTGGAAAGAGTCACATATTTGGTGTGAAAATAAATTGAACTAAGACATAAAACAAACAAACAAACAAAAGCCATGGCTATTTTGCTCAGGAAAGCATGCATGGGAAAATATGCTCGTAAATTTAAAGTATATCAAGATATGAATACCTACCTATATTTCTGTATATAAATACAGAAAATTGTATTTTTATATTTTGTAGACAAAATCTATTATGTACTGATTTCCCCCCATAAGATGTAAATTATGAATAATCAAAGCTCCACTAACATTAATGGCAAACATATACTTTATAGTTCTGAGTATCAAAAAGCAAAACAAGACATGAGGATATGACAACTAATTCAATATATTTAGATTAGAGACAATTTCCCTAATAAACTAATTCAAATTATAGCTGAAATGCATTTTTAGAAGCATACAGGTTATTTCCATGTCCACGGCATATTCTGCACAGGTGAAAAGAAGAAAGAATGGGCAAATGCTTTGGGCACCTGAGCTGCCTTAACCTTCAGCCAATATAACCTTATGTTAAATCTGTTGAAATGACCACACTGCTCATTTGGTCAAGTGTTTCCACCCGTTGTCTCCATATGGATGCACAAAAATGTTTTGGTGACTTGAAGACTCAAAATCAAGAACTATAGTGCACTTCTGGTTCTCATGCTTCATTCCAGCCACGCCTGAGACGGGTCACCCCTGCAGCAGTTCATGCACTTCCTGCCTTGAGGTAGAAAGCCAATTGGATGAAACCTGTAATCTAAATTGAAGCTGTCTGAACAAGACACAATAGTTGTTTCCTAAACCCACACAGGAAAGAGTAATCAACATTTCCAAAATTACTACCACCAGTTATGTGACAGGATTAAGAAAACACACAGATTGCTTATTATTTAAGTTAATTGTGAACATATTTGATATTGCAATACACATATAGTTAATTATATTGCCCTCTTGATAATGCATACTACAGGGGTAGCAAAAGTTTTCATTAAAGGGTCACATGATCAGAAAGTGTCATGGCCTCACAGTTTAGCCCATCAAATGTCAAATTAACACCTGACATTTGACATTGTCAAATTGCTATGAAAGCAAAACTAGCAATAAATGTATGCCTATGAACACTAACAAAACATAAATATTTTTATTAACTTGCTTTTATTTTCCAAACAATACACAATCTGCAAAATTAAGAGTCTAATCCCAGTTAATTTGTTATACAAAAATTTGAACCTTCATGGTACTCAAGTCACTGAAGAAAATTAAAAACAAACATCCAGCACAGATGCCATTATATTATTTAATGAATTGTAGGTGACATCCTACTGGCTCATCAGTCCATGCAGGCTGAAATATATTGCTAAAAATTGCAAACACAATACTTCATGGTCAGGTGGGCCACATTCAGCTAGTGAGCAGCATGCTGAGGCCTGTGGTACAGAGTAACTGAAGCCACAAGTGAGGCATGTTAGAAAAAGAAATACAGTCAAAACCATATGAGTAAATGCTTTGGAACAGACACATGAAAAACATTTTTGAGTAAAAGGGATGTTTCAGTTGTCCAACAGGCCATTTTGTATGTTTTGACCTTGTAATAACATACCCTGTTGTGTCTGAGATTATTTCAAGCTCAGCGAAGAATCACTTCCTATTTCATCAAAATGGTTCAGATGTTTCAATTATTTTGATTACCATGTTCTGTGGTTTTAAAATATATTTTGAAGGGCTTCCCCTCACCTGAAGCTGGTTTCCTTGGTTTGTTATGGATTAACTGTGCTGCTGTTGATTGAGAAAGGAGAATGCAAATCAAGTTACAAATTGTATGAGTGGGTCATACCACAGGTGACTGAGAAGATGAAGAGATCTCATGTAATTTAAGGCATAGCTCTGCTCCTATCCTGTCCTTGTTTTATCCTTTTGTCCTGTGATACAGGCTACAGAAGGAATCAATGGCAGGATCCAGCTATGGCAGTGCTCTAGCAGTATTATTTATTTATTTGCATTTTTGTCCTACCCTATACCCAAAGGACAGGTTACACAAAGACTATGGCTGCATCCAGACAGGAGGTATACTTCACAGGGGCTGCAGAGCATCTGTCACAGGGCCAGACAGCTTTTAGAATGTTTCACAGTCCCTGTGAAGTAAAACCTGATGTGCAATAGAAAAAAAAAAACTCAAATCTACCTGAACATCAGCTGCAGTTTTCCCCTTTTCCTGGATGTTTGGGCAAGGTCTCATGAGAGTTCACCCTCACCAGGAAACTGCAGACCTCTCAGAGAGGGAGGGGCTGCCCACATGGTCAGAATAGTCCTGTCTGCTGCTGCAAAGGATTGGGAGAATGTGGGGACAATCTGTTCTCCCTGCAAACTTTTTTACTTCAGAGAAAAGGTAAGTTCACAATTTTAAATTTATTTAGGAAACATCCATTAAAGTACCTGCTGACACAGCGTCTCCATTTGCTTCAGAACAAGACCCTTGCAGTGATTGTGCAGCCACATTTCCAGCTGTGATTGCCATCAAAGGTGCCATTTTTTCAAGATGTGATTTCATGCTCTGAATGGAGGTCCATGATTGGCTGCTAGAAGTGATCCTCTGCACTCCAAAATGAAGGCACAGAGGTGTCTTCTTCTGCTACCGATCATGGTGCCTCCCCTATGGAGTGAGTGGAGGCCTGACTTACAAAGAGTGCTAGAAGCATTGCACTTTTCTTAATTTGCAAGCATACTGTTTGCTTGCTTGCCAACAGAATAGTAGGAGTAAGTACTGTTCGGGTAGGGAACCATGCTTTAGAGCTTCAGGTGTGCCTGTTTGCATTTGTCACATCCTCCCTGATGTACAAGAACCCTGCATGTACAAGAACTATTGGTCCTTTGGTTGGGGTTGGGAGAAGACCATCTCTGTTGAGTGCTGCAGTTGATTTTGTTTCCCTCTACTCTGTCCTTCACCAGATACATACAAGTGAAGACACATCTCTGGTACTACTTTTGTTTTTGCTTTATTTTATAAAGATTGTATTACATTAGTTTTGTATTACTTAAACTCTTTTGTGTTGTCTCACCATGCTCAGGCTGGGGGAGGGCCCAGTTAGGGACCCTTTCGTAGTGCGGACACATCTGAAATGGATGTGTCCTAACTACAAAAACACCCATTAAGACCACTTAGCACCCATTAGCGACACATCTCGCGGGAGTCAATGCGGAAGCATACTCCCCGATGGTTCTCTAATGGGTGCTGCAGTGTGGATGTAGTTTTTGGAAGTGTTTAAAATGTGTGCTTAATGGGTGCTAAAGATCCAATGCGGAAGCACCCTTGTATAATGGAGAAAAGATGCAAGGATATAAGTTCATATTCAGTTTATGCATTTTTGAATTTATCTTTCAAACCAATGAACACCTGAACCCTTTCTCATTACAAAGTTCAAAGAGATAAACTAGACGGAAAGATTGACAAGCTAAATATTTCTCTGTTAACTTTCATGTTAAAGGATGATTTCGAACCAGCATCCCCAACAGAGTAGCTGCTGTATCTTGTTGGCTGGTTAGTTTTCTTAATCACAGGTTGATTAGTTTCAATTGAGCACATTCTTGGCAAAAGAAGTAATTAAAAAAACCTTAAAAACATATCTCTAGTATTTGTGGGGGATATATTTGAGAGCTTGGAGTGCCTAATGTTACCTATAAACTATATTAAAAGTTATTTCAAGACTGAGGCCATGAAATTCAATACAGATCTACTTTTATTAAACATTTCTTAATCAGTGGCCTCTGTAGGATTAATTTTAAGTGGTTTTTGAAATGCAGTATTTAGTGTTAAGCAATTAGTTTTACTAATACCATTTACTGAACGTTCTAGCAAAAGTTCAAAAGTTAAAAAGTCTCTTTAGTTGAAATAATTTTTGAACGAACAAAAACATAGTGGAAGCAGCATAAGCAAAAAATAATTCATCTAGATAATGCATTACGCTGGGTTAAACATTATATTAAAATTTATGAATCTATCTTCATGTAAGTGTGTGTGTGTGCGCGTGCTCCATACATTTAAAATATTACATTATTGAATATGATCATATTAAAATACTGCATTTTATGCATATTGGGTCTCAGATATTCACTTAGTAATCACTTCAGAACAATCCTGTATGAAGCCAGCACGTGGAATATATTCATTTGTTTAAATTGGACATAAGAAGCCAATGTGTAGGACTGCAGCCTTTGTTTCTGAAGCTGTTGTACTGTTGTCAATCTGCTCATCAGAATTCTGTCGGGCAAGCCTTTTTTGTCTCCATTCGTTTATCTATGTCTCTCATTTTTTACTAACTTGATGAAAAGCCGCATAGAGCAGACACAGTTAATGGACAGACTGGGTCAAATTCTGCCCTCATATACAAGGACTGGGCTCAGCTCCCATTGAATTTGTAATCGAGGTTGTGCCTGCATATGTGAAAGTGGAATTTAGTTTAGTACACTTTAAGAGAGAACATCTAATTAGCTATTGTTTGTGTCGCTTTTGCCTTGGAAAATAATTGAAAGGCTTTCTATAAATACTCAGGAGAATGTGTTTGAAAATGCCATTCCAGATGATGCAGAAAGAAAAACGGAACACACTAATAATTTGGTTTAAAGACCAAGGTTGCCACTTTTATTGAAATACAATAGCTTAAACTGAAGTGTTACTCAGCAAGCCAATAGTCTTTAGAGTAGTAAGTAATCATACAGCCTGGGGCCGTGCTAATGTATCCTGAATCTTGAGAAGATGTGATCACCATACTGTGGCTTAGAATTCATATCCATGTAAGCAATGCTTTGTTTCAGACACCAAACAATTGAGCAAACCCTCAGTGAGGCCAATGTAAAATAACTGAATATCAAAAATCTCTCTCAATCCTACAGGAGACACATTTCTCCCCTCCCCTCCATTCAGGATTTTTCTGCCAGTCCAGTAGCTCAAAAGGGGTCTTCTGTGCTTTACACTGTCCATGAGACAGTAGACTGTAGAAGCTGGTTTCTCAGACAGAAGAGGAAGCCCAGGTAGGCTTAATGAAACAAACATACCCCGCTGTCTACCTTCTTTCAACTGCTTTTAGGCATCTAGATTGATTGGATTTCTTGTTTGCATGGAATTCTATTTGTAGGAACGTGCAAAGAACATGGGGAAAAAATCTATTTTAATTGACGTGCAATTTAGATAAGTATATGTATTTACAAATAAGCACACGTGTGCCCACACAAACATAGGCCAGTTATATGTACAAGCATTAATGTGACATGAATATTTGCACATGCATACACTTCAGCTGGGTTCAAACTAATAAAAATGTGGTCGTGTGTGTGTTTTTAGAATGCCTGTGTGGGAAGTGAACTCAGTATGAAGCCAGAAACAAAAAAGAAACTATTAAAAATCAGTATGAAAAATGAAAAGTTTTAAAAAATATTGCAACTCTCCTTAGGTGCTTATTCTTCACTATTGTGTAAGTTAAGACATAAATGGGATGTCTAATACAGACAGTTTTTGTTAATTATATCTTTCCCACCTATCACCTCACAATTCTGTTAACATGGAAAATAACTAAGGGTGTTTTTCCACTGTCAAAAAGTACCCATTTTTGCACCCATTTAGGACCCATTTGGATGTGAGCCGGATGATCCCATTTCCACCATGGCACCCATTTGGGACCTGATTGTTTCCACTGCCATGGGGGAAATCCGGATCTAATGGGTACATTTTGGCCTTTAATCCGGATTTTCTGTCTTCTGCCAGAAAATCTGAATTAAAGGGAGCCTGTTTCCACTGAAAACAAGCAATGGGGTCCAAAGTAGCCTAGGGGGAGGGGATGCATCCATTGGGCTGCCCCTAAACCTAGGCTCCAAAGTCACTTTGAAGCCACTTCGAATTGACTTCGAAGTCATTTCGAAGTCTGTGCAAAATAGCTCCGGAGTGCCTTTGAAGTCTGTGCTGATCTTCGAAATGAACTTCAGAGTGACTCCGAAGTGACTTCGAGGTGACTCCGAAGTGACTCCGAAGTCATTTCGAAGTTCACTCTGAAGATCAGCATAGACTTCAAAGGCACTCTGGAGCTATTTTGCACAGACTTTGAAATGACTTCGAAGCTAATTCGAAGTGGCTTCAAAGACTGCACACCCCTGCCTCCTGAAACACCTGGGGTAACGGACTGACCCCTTGGGGGTTGATCCGGATTCCCCACATGGATGCAAAGCTGTTTCCACAGCAGGGGAAACACATTGGGTGGAAACACATTGGGTGCTTCCCTTAATCCGGATCTACTATTCCTTACCCATTCCTTAGATCCGGATCTAAGGGCTGCAGTGGAAAAACACCCTAAGACATAGCAAAGTAGAAAATTTGTTTTATTTTTCCTGAGAAGTATGGTCTCCAGGAATGCAATTACCATATTCCTAATGAGATCAATCAAACACTTTATTTAATCTACATTTAAACAATTGGTGTCATTGGCTAAAATAGGACCAAATTTTTGGGTAGTATACATTAGGAAACATACCTGAAGATGAGCCCTGCAAATTTAGAGATAGTGGATTTGCTTTTTTTCATAGCACTGCAAGCTTCCTGAGAAAGATGGTTTGAATTCTGGTCACTGCTCCTAAATCTTATGATATTGTTAAGTCCAGCCATTTTTTGCCTGGAGAAAACTGAAAATTTCTGGAGCATGTTTGTGTTATAATACTTTATCATTAATAAACCAACAAACTAATAAACAAAGCAAACAAATGACATTATATTTGGGGATTTTATTCCAGAAGGAATCTTCCCCCAGTTCCTCTTTGTGTTCAACACTGGTGGTAGCTTTAGGTTGTAATCTGAAACAGCAAAATAAAATTAAAAAGCTTCTCTCGTGTGGCTTATGGAAAGCTTTGAGGTTGGATTGTTCAACACCAGTATGCCCCTGGCCCCCTCTTCAACATTCTGTTCCCATATAGCTCCAGCAGAATACGATGGGTAGTCCTTCTTGCAGCTAGCCACTGACAGATGATGAAAACAAAATTCTATAAATACTCACACAGTGCACCCTGTCCATCAGTCATTCCTCAGTCGCTTCACTAGCCACTAGCTTTAGAGGGAGCTAGTCATCATGGCACTGAGAACAAAGAAACAACATAAAGAAATCAGTTACTTTAAAGGTGGAGAGTGAAGTAATCATATCTCTTTAATTCTAGATCAAGTTTGATATCCCTGATGAATTAAATGTTATAGGGAATCATGAATTAAAGGCTCATTTACAGAGGCCCTATACTATATCATACCTCAACAACATATCAACCAGAGTGTGCTCCAGAGATGTGCATGAACATTTATCATGTTCAAAATTTGTATGAATTTGTACAGATTTGAACATTTCCTGGTGAATCAAAAGGGCCTACATTCATAGCCCCCATTTGCCCATGAACTGAATGCATCTGGCCTTCACTGGAGCTTCATAGAAACTGCAATGAGGGCCAGATCTGACCATCCTCCCACCTCATGCTCCCCCTGGCTTCAACCCCTTACCTGTAAATCCAGTTGCTGCCACCACCATCACCACTGCCACTGGACCCTCCTCTGAGGCTCAACTAGGCCTTCTGGAGGTGCATGCACAGCTGGAGAGGCCGCACCATCTGGTAATTGTGGGAAATTGCAATTCCCAGATTTCAGGGAGGGGAGCCTTCTCCAGCTGCGTGCACTCCTCCAGAAGGCCTAGTTGAGCCTTAGAGGAGTGTGCAATGCTGTGGCAGTGGCAGTGGTGACAAAAGGTGAGTGTGGGAGATGAGGCAAGAAGGGATAGGGGCTCCCTTCATATGCAAACACTCAATAGATGCTTGCTTGCAGAGTCAAAGCCCCCCACATTTGCCAGGGGGATTTCCATAAAGCTAAATATCCCCCCCTTTAATTTGTATAGAACTGAAGGGGGAAATAGGCTTCATGCATGTCCCTCATGTGCTCATAATCATGCCACAGCTACCAGCCATAACCACTTAATTTAAAAAGCCACTTCATCTGTGCTTATGGCAGCCAAATTCAGTAAATGTGAACCATAGAAGTACACAGCAGGTGTAGAAAGAAAATAAGTCACACACCACTTTTACACTCCATCTGGGGCAAAACTGGCAATGCTTAAATCCACCCTCAAAAACTGTTATCAGATGTATTTCCTTTTCCTTTTTTGGAAAACAGACTAAGCCATTATTGATCAAGCCTTTAGTTAGTTTCTCTAATTGATCTAGGTTACCTCTGAGTGTTGCCTCTGAAGTAGACATACATGAATCTGTGAATGTAACGTTGTCTACTTAAGTGAATGTACATTCTTGTGGGTTCAGATGGATCACGATGGGTATTATCTTCTGTCTATTGCCCAGACAAATGATTCAAATCTTCACCTCTAGGTGGCGCTTGCCCTGTAAAAGGCAGTAGGAGCTTGAATGTCAGATGTAGGCAAGGAACTCTAAAAAACATAGAACACAGACAACAACAAATATAATAGGGTGGGTCATGATCCATAGCCTCCTCTGATGACCAAGTACCTTGGGCTGTGCAACCCAAGCAATGGGGCCCCCAGTCCCTGTTACTTACGTTGCAGGTATCCCTGATCCTGCCACACACTACTATAGGGCAGCCTCTAGCAAGGTTGTGGGCATCAATCCACCAGCCAATGAGGCTCTAGCCTCATATGACAGTGTGACCATAGAGTCCCCTCCTGTGGTAATCAGCCTAGCAAAAGGGAGAAGGAATCACTGTAAGGGGCGCAAATGGAAATTTGCCCAAGGCACCAAGTCTATGACTGACAACATCTTTCCCAAGAGGGAAGAGAGGGAACTCACTTTTACCCTAGGCCTAGAAGGTACCTGTCTTGCCAAGTCAGTTAAGGCTTGAACTGTCTTGTGACTCAGGGAGATTGTGTAAGCCCCGGTGTTGAACAAGGCACCCAAGTGAGTTAAACGAAGGCTGGGCAAGAGGTAACTGTTTTCCCAATTTATCAAGAACCCATGTTCTGAGAGATATGAAGCTGTTTCCTTGACTGCCCAAGCTGCTCAGGAGAGGGAGGGGCCCTTACAAAGAATATCATCCATGTAGGCAAACGTATTGACTTCTCTCATTCTTAGGTTCGAAATAAGGAACAAGAGTAATTTGGGAAGACTCTCGGGGCCATGCAAAGCCCAAAAGGGAGTACGTGGTATTTGAAGTGTTGGTTTCCAATAGCAAACCTAAGAAAAGGGTGAGCCAATAGCACCATTTTGACATGAAAATAAGCATGCCTGAGATCCAGAGATGCCAGGTAATCCCCTGGTTTATACCCCCCCAATTGATGACAAAGTCTCCATTTTGACACTGTTGTTTACCTAACATTTATTTAGAAACATCAAGTCTAAAATCAACCTCCACCCATCTGATTTTTTAGGAACCAAAAATAAAACTGAATAAATACGCTGTCCTCCTTCCTCCTTAGGGACAGGTTCCACAGCTTCCAACTGCAGCAACTCCTGCAAGATCTGTTGAAGAGCAGCCCTCTTAACTGGGTCTGATTGGAGGAGGGAACTTATAAACCTAGAAGGCCAATGGGCCACAAACTCCAAAGAATAACCATAATGAACCACTTCAAGGACCCATGGGTCCAAACAAGACAACTCCCAATTGTTAATGAACTTCAACAGCCTTCCTCCCACACAGTTGTCCTCTACATTAATGAGTGGGATTTGAAAATTTAGGGAATCTACCTCCCCCTCTACTGATTGGCTCTGTTAGCTGATGGCTGGCTCCCCCAGGTCACACTACCCCTGGGGGGGGGGCTGGTTCCAAAGGGCTGTCTAAATTGAAAATCCCTCTGGGGCTTCTTGAAGAACTGAAAGGAAGACCTGCCCTTAGAGGAGGAAGAAGCACCTGGGGCTGATACCAGCATTACATTCTTTTTGTCTTTCAGTTCTATCAAAACATCTTTCAAGGAGTCCTCACCAAAGAGCCTCTTGCCTTTATAAGCGGTATTGATGACTTGAGTTTTGGAAGTCAGAGCCACATTCCAGTTTTTGAGCCATAGGGCTCATCTAATTGCAGTGCTGGGCCCAGCAGTACGTGCCACAATTTGGAGAGCATCAACCGCTAGGTCAGCTGACAAGGCCAGATTTCGGCAAAATTCCGCTAGCCCTTCCTTAGCTAATTCCGATAGAGAAGGGTCAGCTACCAGTTCATCCGTCCACTTGAGGGCTGCCCTGGCGAGTAGGGAACCTGCAGATGTAGCACGGAGCAGCGAAGCATCAGACTTGAAAGATTTTCGAAGGTACAATTCCATTTTGTGGTCCAGGGGATCTCACAGAATCTGTTCTGAGTCTCTGGAGACCACGTGCTTTGATACCAGTTGGACTATCAGGGCGTTTACCGCAGGCACTGCCCACATGCTATCTGCATGGTCCTGGGGCAGGAGCATCCACCTTAGAAAAGCTGGGGGGGAGGGGGGTGATAAGCCACTGCCGGTTCTTGCCATTCTTTTAGGATAAGGGCTTGGAACACAGCGGGAGTTGGCAAGACCTTATCCTTAATCATAGAATATCTGGACCATAGAATGTTGGCAGCCTTGGCTGTCACTTCTTCTTTGGCTGGATCCAGTATGGATAGCATCAGAGAATCAGCTGTCTGCTCCACAGTACCGGCAATCTGATCATGGGGCAAAAGCCTTGAGGTAGAGGGCCCCTGAGATGTGGGGTCAACCTGAGCCTCATGTGAGTCACCTCCTGCTAGGACTTCAGACTAAAGTGATTCTGTCTGGTCAGAGAAGAGAGATTCCACCTCTGAGGAGCAGGAAGCTCTTTTCTGTCTCTCTTTGTGAGCCATGTCCAGAGCAGATTAAGACCCCACCATTTTTAATGCTTCAGATGGGACTGGCATAGAAGCTCTATCAGTAGGCAACCATGCTGAGGCCAGCAACTTTCCTCCCTTCTTGGCACCCTTGCCATGTGCCTTCTTTGACTTGGGTGACTGTGCCAGTGACCCCAAGGATGCAGAAGAGGATGATGATGGAGAACGCCTATGGCAGCTCTTCTTAGACCTCTTAGAAGCCTTGGGCAAAGCCCCAGCCACTGACAGTGATGACAATATATTGACAGTGATTGATTCCTGAAGAGAAGCCACTAGGCCCAAAATATTAGGCATATATTGTAAGGGGGGGAGCCATGAAGAAGCCCTGCACTCCAGAATCCTCACTTGGCTGCTCCATGGCAGAGGATGGCAACGGATTGGATTTTGCTGTGGCCTTGGCCTGGAGGTTCGATGGCATCCCTGAAGGCCCTGCTATTACTGGAAGCAGGTGCTCCACTGGAGGGACTTAGCCAGATGACTTTGGCTTTTCGGGCTTAGCAGCCCCCACTTTGGATTAAGCTGATTCGAGCCCTTCCAGGGGCAGATCCACCAACTTAGGGCCACTGGATACCTCCATAATACTGAAAAACAGCAAGTCTGGCAGGCTGAAAGACACAAGGGACAGAGACAGTCTGTCAAACCAAAAGCCCCTATTACCTAAAATGCACAAGCAGCACACACAAAGGCAAACAGGCCCCTCATAAACCCTTATCTGCAAGGGTAAACAATGAGGCTCTGCCTCTACCTGAAGGCCCACTAGCCAAAGAGAGGCCTATGTGTAAATTATAGAAGCTTATATCAGGCTTTGGCTACCATAACTGCATCACTCCATGGCTCCCATGGCCTGGACAAACTTTACACGGTCCCCAAGTAGCTCAACCGCAGCCCCTGTGGTTTGGGAGCTGAAGAAACTTGGCTTAAGCTGGCTGGGTCTAACCATTAATGGTGGCGAAGGCCATTATGAAAAGGTGGGAAATAGGCCACCGCGGCATCTGCTGTCCTGGCACTCCCTGCTGCACAAGACTCCGGATGGCCTCTGAGCGAGCAACGGGCCCTGTTAGTGCTCCCAGGCCGACTAGCCAGCAGCCACCCTGCTTGTGTGGCTCCTGCACATAGCAAAAAGCACTCCACACTGTCACCTCCGCACTGCCTGATTAGACCATTAAGGGCCGAGAGGAGGGGGGACAGCTTTAAGCCACCCAAATAGGCCTTCAGGGATGAGGGGAATAATGGAGGCAACCCCCCAAGGGTCCCTTGGGTGTCCAATCCTCCTAGCCAACCACCCTCACCCTATACTTACCAATGCAAACGGAGAAGAACAAAAATTTCTATCTTGTAGACAACTCCTGAAGGAAAAGGGGAAAAAACCCTAATCAGAACTCTTCGCCCCTACACGTTCAACTGAGTGAACAAGATTGGCTGGGTACGCTAGCTCTCAGCAGCCTTTTATAGGGCAGGTGCCACCTAGTGGCAAAGATCTGAATTGTTCAACTGGGCAATAGAAGATAATATCCATTGTGATCCTGCTCTGAACCCACAGAGAATAACAAGATCTGCACAGCACCATAATGGCACATGGATGAGCACAAAGGGTATGGGTGTCTGCAAGACCTCACACCCAATCAACAAGTAGTTTGACATAAGTGCTGTGAATAGCCCTGTAAAGTTAGAGTGGAATAAAGCACTCAAACTTATTTATATCACTTTCTTTGAGCCAAATAACAATGACCTGCTTTCTCAAACCCACTAAATAGCCAACATTGAAGACTAATTACTTTGTTCCAAAAGCAGTCCTGGATGGAAACATTAGAGCCAGGCAAAAAGAGTTCCCCGTCTTTCATGTTTGCACACTCAAAACTGTGCAAGTGAACAAAGCATTTGCTGTTGTAAGGGCTGGAAATTCTTGGAATATTTGCTTGCAGTCCTGGAGTGTCAGGCATGTCACTTGTCAAAGTCTGTTTCCAAATTTCCTTATTTAAAGTATAGTTTGCCTCATTTGGACAACATTTTTTATTTTTACTGCTTTGATTAATATACAGTTTATGTTTATTTACTATTTACAGTTGTATCCTATTGGGTTACAAAAGGTGAAGTACATTTTTAAAAATAATAAAAGTAGATAATACTGTGTAGTACATAGATGACAATTTCCCTCAGTGCAGTGTATTGCATGTTTAAATGTTTTTAAGAGTGCCTTTTGCACATCTTTTTAAAAGTATACACTTCTATAAATATTTTTATCTGTGGAACTTTTCAGTTAATGTGTATTTTGAATACTGCCTACATTTAATTTATATTATTGAAAATATTCTCAAAAGGGATTTCATCCAAAACCTCCTATACATTCAAAATGCAAAGATGAAATTCAAAATTATTATACCAACATTTGAATATGTCTTAACTAAGAAATAGGGCAAAATTATTATTCAGATGTTAAGCATAAGAATCAACCAATGATGTAAAAACCACAACATATTAATATATAGAAAGCAACACAATTAAAATATCCAGGGCATATGAGGAGGGAGATTTTGTAGTTTAAGTCAGCTAGGGGAGCCTTCCTAAACTGAGTAAAAATTAGCCAGAGAGAGTCTTGTAGAACTCACAATAATATTTATTCAGGAAGTTTGAATCTTGTAAGTTCACATTTATAGGGTGCAGCCCAGTTTTTTCCTTATTCATAATCTTAAGGCTATTCAACTACTGTAATTAGTATGGTATTGCAAAGTGACCAGCAAAAGCTGAAAACAGAAGTGTTACCAAAACCCCAAAAAGGTTACATTGTTTCTAGTCCCTCTCCACACTTGCCCATGTGTTTTCCATCTAAAACTATGCTGTCAGACAGTGTTATCAGTGAATTAAACATAGGTTCTTTCTTCATTTACCTGGCTCAAAATGGCATAGTGAGTCAGGAACAGAACAATCTATCCCAACACCGGGAGGAATTGTTCAGATCTGGAACAGTGTCATCTGGACTATGGTGCTGGTCCAGACCAGCTTCTGTGACAAACCCATAACCTGTAAGGACTTTGGAGCCAGGCTTCAGAAGCTCTGGAAGCCAGGAATGAACATTCCAGGTCTTGAGAGACCCATTTCAATGGTGCATGAGGGTGCAGCATCAGAATGGGTCCCTTGGTATTCTCAGACACAGAGATGTGCCTTTGGTATGCCTCTGTGTTTTGGACTAGACCCAGGTAATCCATCAGTAGACCTCAATATCAAGGTGTACTGGTAATCCAGACCAAGGATCTCCTCTACACCTTCATGGTCAGAACCTCCCTTGTGCTCTATTAGCATATAGAAGGGAGGTCTTTAACTCCCTTTCTGATACTGCCTAAGTGACAGGACAGAATGGCTGATAGGTGGAAGGCCATCTTGCCATTTTGAAAGTGCTGTGTCTGGCTGCAGATGTGGCACAATTATACATTCCGCACTCAGATGCTTTACACACCAAACCAATGCAGCTTTCTTTACATTAAGGAGCATAACTACAGTATTAGCTTCCTGTGACCCAAAGACAGATCAATGAGTTAATAAGCAAGCAAATGATGTGCAGAAGACATCACTGTTAAGTTTGCTGGCATGATGTTCTTTTTGAGGTGGGCAGATATAAATAAGTTGAAAGGTTTTAAAATATTCTTACTATGGAAATTCAAGGAGCCTTTTCGCACAGGGGTTTTTCGAACGCATGGAGGGCACGTCGGGACGCAGCATTCGCTCTTGCGGGCAGTAGGATCCATTCCAGGTCGCCCGCAAGGGTCCCAACGTGCCCTCCATGCGTTCGAGTTTCAGAGCACTAAAAAGTGCTCTGAAACCGTCTCTGCGCGTTCCGACCTGTCCCAGAGAGAAAGCATTTGCATGCTCTCTCTCTGTGACAGCTCGGCTCCCTCCCCCGGGCTGCTCCCATTGGGTCCTATGGAGCCAGTGTGGGCAGCCGGCTGCCTTCTGTCCCTGGGTTCCTGCTCACTCCCGAACCCCAGATCGGGCTCCAGGGGTGGGCAGGAACCCCAGCCAAAAGCCCCCAACCCATCCCAAGGGTCTTACCTTCTCCTGCAGGCTTGATTCTGTGTAGAAAGGCCGGGCCGTTCTGAGCATGCTCGAGGGGGTGGCCCCTCATTGGCTGGGCACCCGCACATGCTCAGATGGGCAATAGACATGAGGCATCATGATATCCCATAACACAGATACCAGCTTTGCGTTTGTAAACAGAACTGCAGTTCATGCAGTTAATGAATGATCTCAGACATATTTGGGGGGCTGCTGAAGGCACTGGACACCAATTATTTTTCATTCTACCATTGTGGCAGCATTAAAGTGAAAGCCTTTGGGAACAGCAAAGTAAAAGAGTATGCAAACAGTGCCAGATTTACCAGTCTTTGTCAGTTCCACAGCCTACCAGTTTGCTCATGGTTTAAACTGCCTGGGACCAAGGAAGCACCAATGTCTACTATTCGGTCATGAAGGGCAATCCTGAGGGTACGTAGGGGTTAAACTCTGAAGACCTTGAAGGTGATAACCAGAAGCTAGGAATGTGGCAAAGATTTTTGGCACCTTCCAATTTGTATGCGAATTTGAAAGTTTGAGCATTCATGCATGAAGCGGAATCTTCATAATTTTCAAGGTGAGGGGGGAATCCCTGCAACTACTTGGCATGGGATCCCCCCCCTCCTTCCCTTCTGCCAGGCTGAGCAGCTGGATCAGTGTTGGTGGTAGGCCAAAGTGCCCACCTGCACTCCAGCTGTGATTGGAAGTAGTGGCATGCTGCCACTAGCCAACACACTCTGGACTACTGGATAATTGGAGGAGGTAGCTCAAGTGGTGTTGGCACTGGAGGTAAAGTCAGGTCAGCAGGGGCAGTGGAGTGCGATGGAGGCAGGGATTCTCCCCATGTGCAGAGTCTGGGCAGGAGGCAGGCTGTGCTGGGACACAAGGGTGTGTGGGTGTTCCCCCATGTGGTATGCAAGGAAGGGAGTGGGGGTTCCCTTTGCCTCAAACCTTCTTCAGTTCAGGGTGATTTGCCCCCCCCCCCTTTGCACAAAGATGAAGTGAATGGGTGGGAAATGCCTTCATGTACATCCCTACTAGAAACTTATACTGAACTCAGCAGTGAATAAGAAGCCAACACAACAAGTGCAGGAAAACCTAGTTGCTTTCTGCATGGGATCTTGAACCCAAGCCAGGACTTCAGTGGTTGATTTCTGGGCCTCGTTGATCTGCTTATTAATGAAGATCTAAGAGGCCCCACAGATACTCCTTCCACATTGACAGAGCATAATCCTATTACTGGTAGTCATATTTAAATGTGACCTGTGGGCCCTATTTTTGGACAAGAAGGTATTTAGTATTACCCAGAGAACAGTTTTGGTGGTGCATCCCCCAGTGTTTCCTTTTGATGAATTAAATGTTTTAGTTTTAAAAATGAGATATGCTGCCTTTTTAGTCCGCCAAGACTATTGCTAACAACCATGTGATACAAACAGAGATTTAGGACTGGTCTACAGAATCAGATCCCTGTGATCCATACATGCTGAGGACAAAGCTTTCAAATCCATACAGTACAGCACAGCTGTCAAAGGCAAGTGCATTTTTGACATTTTCACAGGAACCAGAAGTAGGGTTCAGTGATTGTTGATTGGTGGGCCTGCTCCTGCCTTGCAGAGTAGTCTCAATACACTGAAAGTGTTGCTGTACCCCAGACACAGTAAGAAGGAATTTGTTGTAGTGTTTGTGTAAGAGTCAGGAGATGTTAAGGAACGTGTTGGAAGGAGTATCATTCTTCCTTTATCTAGGACCCTGTTGTGGGATATTATTCTGAATAATATCCCAGAACAGGGATCTGTCATCCACATGTTAATTCAGACTACAAAATGCCATGAGTGGACTGCCAGAGGCTGCCCTAGGTCCCTGTTCCAAGATATAATCTGGAATAAGACCTAGTGCAGAAAGGGCCTGAGACCCTGAAACTCACTGAATGGGTGGCTCTACATAGCATAGCCCCTACTAGATTTATTGACCTATGTAAACCCCTCCACCATTACAAGACCATAATTCATGAAGGACTCATTTAACTCTAATATGTCATAAACATAGCTCCCGCTTTAGCACTAGAAAAATGCATTTTATATAAAAACCTTTCTCATTCCTTTTAATTAATCATTAATCCCTTGGTGTAAAAATACCTAGTAACATCTCTTACTCTTTCTGTATGTAAGAGTTAGTATTCAGACACATCAGTCTGAAGAACATAATGCGGCCTCAAAATTTTGTGCTCTATTCAGAAGAGGGCAGATCGTCCCAATATATATTACAATGTCTTTCTGTTGTTTTCAGGTGGACTAACAGGAGTTCCCTGAAATTTTTTTGGTAGAAAGAAAATTCTAGACCAAGCAAAATATGACAATAGCTAAGGAGTTCATAAAGTGCATAGGTAGACACTAGGAGATAATCAGAAGGTCAATAACCCCCTCGGTGAACCCAGAATTGGCAGGTGTGGAATAGAGAAAAGAATTACAATTGATTTAGAGAAGACATCATAGCTGTGGGATATTTAGACAGAAAAGGTGAGTTAGCTTTGAAGAAAGCTTTTAAAAGCAAGCAACTGTTCTTTACAAGCTGGAAAAAGAATAATTCTAGTGTAGGTGCCTGTGGAAAAATATCTTTAAAAATGCCAAAGACTCTGACCTTATTGTTGTTATTGTTGTTATTTTGTAACTTAATTGCTTAATTGCTTTCTAGGTAGCTTAGTAGGTTCAAAAAAGAGGCGGGACTTTGCATGATTGGACAATTGAAATGTACCTGCACCAAGGTATTTGCATAGCAAACAATTTTTTTCTAAAGCATTTCCACATGTGATGGTAAGGACTTTGAGCACTATGTCATGATGAAAAATCAAAGGTAAGTATACTGTACATAAATATGCTTCACACTCCCTGTAGCATTCAGTGTTTCACAAAAAACCATTGCAAACAGCCACATATATTTATGGAGTATGAACTGGGAAGTGAATAGATTCTATGATTTCACTTTTATATATTGAATATTTTATAGCATATGACACTTCCCTACTTATGTGTACCCACGAAAGGGGTAGTTATGGAATAAACTTGAAGATGTTTAGATGGATTTTGGAAGTTGCAGACACTTTTTTGCCATTTGAAATTCCTCTTTTGTAATTTACTGATCATACTAATTTGGTTGTCAACTGTTGATTGAATTCATTATGCTTTTCATTAGTCCTGGGTGGTTTGGAAGAATGTTAGGATACAAAATCTAAATCTAAATAACTATTTTTTAAAAAATGAGAGAAATTATTGTCTTGTGGATTTAGGCAAAGCTCAGACGGCATATTTTGCTGATCTTTGCTGGCCTCTAGGAAGTCTGTTTACTAGTAAGAAACAGCACATAAAGCCCCATATGAGGTAATGTGGGATAGTGGGCTTGAAGAACAATGGGAAAGAAGTAAGCCCATGTTTTAGTCCACTGAGGATCAAAATTGTCTCATGACAGTAATCTCATGACAGAGATCCACAAATCATAGCTGGACTGCAATACTCGGCAGCTCATTTTCATCAGTGGAAGCCTAGCAACAAGCCTGAGTGATTTAAAATAATATTACTATATACTCCAATCAAGCTCTTTCCATTCTTTCTGTCACCATCCTGCAGGCCCCAGTTACTCCATACATACTTGACAAGTAGGGTGAAGCTTTTGATTTAATTAGAGCCAGTTTATAAACATTTATTCACTAAATTTTACTAGTAGATTTTATATTTTCTGTAGTATGTTATTAGAAGCACAATCCAGATTTGCACCGACAAACACTCATGTTAATAGGCATCCACTACAATGCATAAATGAATGTGCATGAATGGAAATGCATGTATATTCCCTCTTGATTGTGAGCAAAATCCATTTGTACAGGTATTTACATCAACAGCATCTTGTTCGTTGAAGATCCTTAAAAAAATATCAATCTAAACTGAGCAGGAATTGAATGTTATCATTCTTGGTTATTGCAAACAAATGTCTGCTATGCCATGAATTCTAAAAGGTTTTTAGTGTTCTTCAGCAGCATAACTCTGGCACAGAACTAAGAATTATCTTACCTACCCTTTACTAATAGTTTGTTATAGATTAGTATGACTTAATGGGCTATATCACTCTATGCTATACTGAATGAACAACTATACTACTGTGCTCAGCCTTGTTTTAAATCTTGGATAACAATTCTAAAAATACTTTTCCATCCCGTTTCTTTTATATATATTTTTTACTTTATAATATTTGAAAAAGGGAAGCATAGCTTGTTTTTATTTAATATTGACAGAGTTGTGGGGCACTGTGTGTCCCATTCTCTGAGTCTATTCAGTGTAATTACCACCTCCTAATTATTTCTCAGATTATAGTAGAAGAAATTTCTTTCAGAAATACTATGGAATTATTTTGAGTATGTGCCTTGTGCAGTTCCCTTATTGGTCCTCATCTCAGTATCCCATTACACTTTCACTGTACTATAGATCTGTCGTCCAGTGGCTAGATTTCAGTAACGGTAATAATGCACCAATTTCACAGATTGCCTTAATGGGCAAGGTTGCTAAAAAATAGAAGCAACCTTTTTTCCTACTTCCGCTCAGCAAAATGAAGAGGTCTAAATTTGTGCTGTACACTTCAAAATTCAGATTCTTCTTAGGTTAACAGGGTTACCGTTCCCAACCATCTGTCAATCTCAGCCCCCTTGGAAAAATCACTTTTCACAGATCAGCCTGTAGCTTGTTAAGGTGTTTCAGCAGTCTACAAGTTGGGTATGTTTAGTTAAAAATCTTTAAAATCTTCATGCTGCAGAACTTTCATTACATTTCATATGTCTCACTACTTTTCTTCTTAATATAATTGCCCTCTAACAGGATACATGCCTCCAGCCCTGATTAGAAATAGCCTTTACCTCTTCGTCACTGCAACCAATTGACCCCTCCAAACAGCAATAAGAGATATCTGGAAGATAACCCCCCTCAAATTCAAACTCTTATTGTCACTCTTGAGTTCTTTCTGGAGCTATGAGTCACAGTTAAAGGTCAGAGCATTGATACAGGGTATATTAGTGAACTGTACCTCATGTTAGCTCCATACCCTGTAGTGTCTGAGGTAAAAAGACTGATGAAACATCTCTTAAAACTTTCCTATCAGTATACTCGTTATGTAGGAAAGATGCTTTTGTGATGACAGAAGGAATCAAAGCAGTTATTCATGGATTCATTTTTGGCCTAACGATCAATTAATGACCCATGGGTCACAGGAGTCTATTTTTAATGCCTCCTTATCTGAGAGTGGCTTAGGACAGAGATGTCCTTTTGGTCCTGGAAAATGGTCTTGGAAAATAAAATATGTCAACTGTCAAAGAAAATGTATCCATGGAAGCTGGAAAAGCTATATATCTTCCATAAAATGTGAATCCTTCTGATTAACTTTGGTATAGTTTCACAGAAGATGGTATAAAATTATTGAGATAGGATTTCTTTTGAAATAAGTCTTGTGGCTTCTTGGCATGCATCACCATTTCTTTCATTTCATTTCTCTTTATTTTTCACTTGCTCCATCATCATAGGGAGGTTACTGACTGTAGACCTTTATGATAATACGTATACCTCATGCTCTCCTCATTTATACATTTCAGAAATGTTCTTATATGCATTCTTTTGCTGCATTCAGACAGGGCCAAAAATGTCTATTCTAAAGTGCAGTAGCATTTGATTGGTGAGAAAGATTTAATAATCCGATGTAGCTGTGTATTACAGCCTGATACTCTGCATTTAAAAACAGCAATTTAAAGGACTTTCACTGCAGAGTATTCCATTACTCCACATTTTCCCTCTGGTTTGGGCAAGTGATGTGATGTCTCAACTGCAGAATATCATCTATAGGTCGGGATGAGCTATTTTACCTCCGGAAACACTTGTATTGGTAAGTTGTGCATTTTTATGGTGATGTTTGGAGGCACTCTTAAACATTTATTGAGAACCTAATTTGATTAAGCCAGCATTTATTATTTGTGGTTCCTCTGCACATTGACACTTCTGTCAATTGTCAGTTACTAATACTATGAATGCTCAGCATGGAGTGATAACAATAAATTTGTAAATATGTGAATTTCTCTGAAACATATGCCTTACCACTCAGCTATGGGTCCAAAGCATAAGAAAACAACATCAGGATTGTGTTTACTCCATATTTTTGTCTCTGTTCGATAGAATAGAAGAACAAATAATCCATTCTGAGCATGAAAAAATGTTTTGCAGAATATGAGACCAAAGTTATTGCTTTGTGTAGCTATGGCCATATAGCTAGGCAGATAGCTGAGAAAACTGGGAAGGCTCCATCGGTGGAGACTATACAGGTAATAGACAGGAATCTGTTTGGATGTAAGTATAGAATTTATTGCTTCAAGGCAATCCCTGTTATTTTTTCCTATGATATATTGAACCAGCCTCTGGCATTCTAGTTTGTTGTGTCCAAAGCTTCTGTTCTCCAAACATAGCCTATTAGTTGCTCCCACATCCCAGCTTTCAAGCCATAACTCTCCTGTTCATGCTAAATAAACAGCAAGGGGAAGAAGGTACCCAGTATTCCACATTCATTGAGGTGTGGGACATTCTTTTAGAACATTATTTATACATTATTTATGCATGGTATTAATCATATATAATTTATATTGTTGGGTTTCTGTTTTATTTTTTAAACTATGGGTTACAAGCTGAGCCTTCAGGATAGGGTGGTTTAGAAAGCAAATAAATATTACATTCACTCCACAAATTAGGATTCATGTACACTATTATATGAAAGATTTCTAGGATAGTATCACCACTTGTAGTAAAGACAATAATGCTTTAAAGATGCAGAATTGCTCTGAAAGCGATTTTGAAAATTAAATATTAGAGTTGTTCCTGACTGAAAGATGAGGGGCAGCACATTAGTATTTTTATTAACATTTTGTGATCATTCTTTCCTTTTTAATCCCTGGGGTTATGCCTATTCAATCCACAGTCTGCTTAGACTCTTCATCCTCCAGGCTACTGTCATAAGGAAGAACATGAATCTGTTAGAGTCTAAATGATAAGTTGTATTATTTCCAGTGGATCTCTTCCAGAAAGGAAATTGTGCTGTGAATAATAAAATGTCAATCCTTTTTCTGATTTTTGGAGTACAGGGAATAATAATGACAAGAATATAATGACAAGTGCATGATTATGACAGGGGCATAATGCTGGCCTTCATCTATTTTTGGCATTGTTACTGAATTCACTGAGACAGACTCTCACTCACCTGTAGTTAGTAATACACCTACATATGCAATACTAGACACTGATGAATTTGGCAAAGTTCACCTATTGCATCTCCGACTCTGACAGAACACAGCAAAAGCCATCAAGTTTCTGTGGCAGTCTCCAAGACCTTTCCGAATAGTTGGCTGCCAACTATTGGAAAAGCAAATCTGTAGCTTTTGGGTGACAAAGGGACAGAGGAGGTTCCTAGTCAAGGCCAAGACCTTACTAAATTTGGAACAAGAAGTGAGTGGAAGCTCTGCCCTGCCCTCTTCCTAATATGGTACATGGTAAAATGCAATCATACAGAATCTGTCATGTAGGGATGGTGCAAAAAGTTTTTGGGGAAATTTTCTAGCAACCCTGATCCACCCAATTCTAAATGTGTTTTATTGTTGATTTTTCTGTGTATGGCTATATAATGAGAAGCAGTACACAAATGTTTTAAATGAATGAATAAACACGATTGATCAGCTGTGTTAATGTTGCTAGAATAATAGTAGTAGCAGCACCAGCACTAATAGTAATAAAGTGAACAGAAATGCAACTGCTATCAGATATTTGAAGATCTCCTGATCCATCAAGCCCAGCAACAGAGCTTCTTATTGTAGCCTGTTAACTATGAGGTGTAAAAAACATATTTACATCAGCAAACCTTGTTCCTGGCTGTCCCTCCTTTGTGGTTTTCAGAGCTTGAGGGGTGAGGCTGCCTGTCACCACACTAGGCTGTGCAAGGCCTTTCTCTTGGGATAAGCTTATTATGTGTTTGTGTATGGGGTGTGTGTCATTTCAAATGCTTTACAAAACATTTCATACAGAATTTTTGAATAAAAATAGACACAAGATGTGTTCTTTTACTCATGATGAATGTATCCCATTTTTCTTTCAGGGGTAAAAGATGTCAGAGCCTTGGTTCTCACAATGATCTCAGGATCTTTTCAAATGGCATAGGCTATTCTGCACTGTGCTGGTCTGTGACTGGTAACCCTGATCACAATGAAACAAAGTCACTGGCCAGGTCTCTTTCAGCTGGACCCACAGAAACAGCATACTTATTGCACCACTTCCAAGTGCCTGGCAAATCCACAACAGACGTGGTATACCAGTCCATTGCCCTTTTGCGCTCTGCATACAGGGCACTGGACTAGTATGTCAGCTAAACTCCTACATGGACCACTTTCAAGTGGGCCACCCTTAAAGTGAGCTATAGCACCATTTTGTGCCATAACTCATCTTCACTGAAGATGGAGTTGTCTAGTGGGAGGTGTGGCTTCTCACTACCCTATATATCAGACAGAACAGTCTAGTAAACCAATGCAGACACAGTCTTAGTGACCAGATCAGCATCTGTCTCAAGAAAAGCTATGTCATAATGTGCTTGCAGACTTACATAAAGCAATATACGATACTAAACTGTTGGGTGGAAACTTTGCAGTTAAAGAACATTCATTTAGGCTCTGAGGCTCTAAAGTGCAGATTATATAAACAGTATGTGTCTCTCTTACAGGATAGAGTTGTTTACTCCCAACCCTCAGACAGTCTTTTTCATAGCCACAAGTAGGCTGCCTTAATCATGGGGGCCTTTCACACTTACCTTTGTAGTCCAAAGTTGGTCAGCTCCAAGACGTACCATATGATGTTGCAAAGCTATTTCTGCACATCCTGGAGTGTCCCAGAGCTGACCACACACAGTACAAACGCGGAGCATGAAAACATGTTCCACATTTGCAATAGTGCAGGGCTGGATAAGTCCTTGTAAGCTTCTTCACCTCTTCCTGGTTGAAGAGCTGCTGGAGAGCACATGATGCATCATGTGATGCACTTTGTACCCATGTGACATTCCATGAATGAGCCCCACATGCATGGTCATATGTAGACTTTACAATTGGCTATCTTGAATTTATTTTCAACTACAACAGTTTCATGATTCCTGCCAAATCTCACCACTACTTAGTCCCTTTTTAGACTGGGCCTTATTCTGGATTATATCCTGGAATAAGGGTCTGTCAGCCACATACTGGTGCAGACTATAGTAGGCCCTGCCCTGGAATAAGGCCCAATGCAGAAAGGATCTTACTATTCAACAGCTTGAAAATCTGATTCCTAAGAAAAAATCCTTCATTCCTGCCTACCTCTTGCCTTTAGTGGGTTGTAATCAGAACGACAAGCCAATAGTAAACGTATAATTTTGAGCCACTAGAATGCCTGAGAGGTTATTTTCAACAGTACTTTGAATTAGATAAATCACAGCAGTTTTATGGTAATTTTAGAATTGGTACTACGGTACTTCCATCCACTTTGCCTTTCAGTTTGAAAGATATACAGAGCAGTCTAATTGGCTTCTCAAGATCCTGATTCTTAGGAATTGCAGAGGAAATCTTCATGACTGCAGGATAAGCATATTTGCTTTTAAGTTTCAAAGATTAATTCTGAAGAATAGTATTTTCCTTCTAATTTTTCTAAAATTGAAATTACTTTTTTTTCATTCTTTCTTAGATAGAAATGTACTGATTTTGGCCAGAAACTGTATATTAATGTTATTGTTGGTGCTCTTGCTGTTGTGCTTAGCTAAGTACTTCAATTCATTCACTATGTAAATCAATTATTTTTTAAAAAAAGTATTTTTCATTGTACTTCTGAATACAGCATGAGAACAAAGGGACTCAGAAACTGATATGTGGTGACTCTAAGTGGTTTTATATGTATTCTATTCACTGTATTTTAAGCAAGTCACATTCATTACGTCTAGCTAAGCTCTTTTATGTAGCTGACCTTTGTACCACTGGCCTTACATAGTACTGAAGGAATATCAAACAAGGAGTGCGTAAATTCTGTAGGCCGCTACCCCTGGGAGGACTAATTCAGTCCAGCTAACACCTATGCCAATGCTCTTCAAACGATTCCTTCCTGATATTATCTCCAGACATATATTTTACAGTTCTGTAGGTTTTTTCCTACTTTCATGAAATACAGTCAACTAAATACCAGTAGCCACCCTTTCTGTGAATATTTGAACTTGGAGAGCAATCCTGAGGGGAGCATTTATAAATGCTACCAGACCTACACTTTGTTTGGTTGAGAACTATTACTGATGTCAACAAGTCCTCACAATCATTTATGCCTGCTTTGTAACTGGTACATGTTTACTAGTTTTTGTAATTAAGCAGGTACACTTTGAATAGGCTTAGGATACAGTGGATTACCTCCTTTTCATCTTAGCACTCCCTGTTGCCATAGTGACCACTGGCAGTTATGGCTGTAAGTGGGAGTTAAGGTCCATTTCCAAATGGCAGGCCCTTATCAGCATTGCTGGCAGCACCAATATATACCCGCTAAGTAGGTAGATTTGCTGTACATTTGAACTCAGGTATGTGAATGTTTCGGATTTCCACTACTAGCTATTACTTCATGCTGATCAAACAAAATGACTTTTTAATTTTTTTCCTCCATATCTTTTGCTTCCCCCACCCTTCTTTTTAACTTCTGTCTTGTTCATCATCTCATTATGAACACAGGGCATGAAGAACATTGTTATACAGTATTTGTACAAATGCAAATAATACATCATTTTTTTGTTTCATTTTATTCTATTAGATGTAACTGTGGTGTCCAATAACTTAATAAATTAGGATATTACATTTTTAAAAATTAAATACCTGTATATAAATGAAGAACCAAATTTTAAAAATAATTAAAACACCAATTCAGATTAACATAGAATGTGCTGAACAAGCATATTCTATAAAAAATAAAAAATAGCCGAACTGCTAAAAATGTGCTTAAATAAGAAAATATTTGCCTGTTGGTGGAAGGCCAGAACAGAACGAACCAACTTCAGTCATTGGCAGAGGGGTCTAGAGCCTGGGAGCAGGCAGAAGTTCCCTTATTTTTCTATCACTAAACATTTTATTATATTTTTATAACTGATTTTGTTATAGGTTGTGCCTGGGAGCAGGCAGAAGTTCTCTTATTTTTCTATCACTAAACATTTTATTATATTTTTATAACTGATTTGTAAGTTAGAATATTAATCAATATTCTATGACATCACAGCAGTTAAAGGTTTCATTGCAGACTGGCAATCAATGGCAATTATTTATAATGCAGTCTTAAGCCTTTTCCACATTTACCTTTAGAACGGTACCGTGTGACGCTTTTCTCTTCTGCATCTCATTGCAAACAGCAGGAATTTGTACTTTTGTTAGCACAGTGCATCTGCATTATATGTGACATAGCCTAGTCTTGGTGGTTAAAATAGCTGCCTAGACCAGTTAACCAATTTTAACACTAGGAACCACTAGATCAGCCCAGGGAAGTGTGTGGAAAGGGCCAGTTTAGCAGCAAGACCCATTTCAATCGTACACCTAATTGTGCCACCAAAATGTTCCCCCCCCCCCCCAAGGACTCCAAGGGATAGAAACTTTCATTTCTAGCTGTTGAAATCCTTGCAGCAGTCTCCAAAGCTCACATGAGCTTTGGAGCAGCACAGGACCTGCTGCCAAATAGGTTGTACAACCATAGGGGCCAGTTGGACCACTCTAGCTTATGCAAATGCTAAATCAAGATTATGAGCCTATTGACACCAGGTGTGATGGGGAACTCTGGGGAAACTCCCACATGATGCATCCATACCAGGTGGAGCCGCTTCTATACCAGAAGTGGTTTTTCATGTGCTCCAGTGTTTCCCACACATATAGGAGTCTACAGTTATACTAGCAACTGAGCTGGGGCAGCCTGACATGCTACATTTGCATCTCTTCCTGGTGGAAGTGGTTTGAATTGAGTGAGTGACTGGTGGTACAGGTGCAGTTGCACACTGCATGACCCAGTCACTGTGGCAACAGTGCCATGCATGCATTTGGCACTGTTGCCACAACACTGTAATTTCCTCCTTAATGGAGGCAACCTGCACTTAGTCAGTGTGCAGTAAAGTGCCCAGGGTAGGTGAAATGCAAAAAGACTCTATGAAAAAAGTGCACCTGATGTAGGCCGCAGGGTGCAGTGACCACATGTCATCAGCCCCATTGGTCCTTCAGCCAACCTCAAAGTGGGAAATCTGTCTCATCTGGTGAAGTCCAATAAAGAACTCTATGGAAAAATTTTGACCTTTGTAGTACTCCTGCCAGTTTCCACCTGGTGGAATTAGTGTTGGCCAAAATACAGTCATCTTCCAGATGCTTTTTCTATACAGCTGTAAATCATGCCATTTTGAAGCTTCCGAGGCCAAGAGTGTTTATGGCATACTTTCTGGCCCAGCAATGGGTTCAGTGGGCATCCTGCTGAAAAAAAAAGGATCATTTTGAGAACATGCTGTCTCAAACACATTTCCCCTAAAGTAAGTTCTGTTAACACAACAGAAAGTAGTTTTGAGTCAGTATGTATACAATTGAACAACAATAATCTGTACATAAGATTTACAGTGACAGAAATAACTAATGCTTGCACAGTGTAGTACATACTTTTTAATTAAAAATTATATCAAGTTTTTGAATATTACTTCCACTAACATCAAGCACTTTGTCCATTAAGAATCATAACCAGTTTAGGGCACATTGTGTTTTTTAAATGGTGCGCATAACAGAATCACTTATTGGACTGACCCAGAGACAAGACCTGTAAGGTCACTTAGGGCAATGCCAGACATGCATCTAAGTCATAGGATCTTCATGCTAACATCCACCATCAAGGTTATAGGAAGACTGTGGTGGTAGGCCAGACTGACCCTCCATTCCTCCCACGTCTGTGCAGAGATTTATAGGAACAGGCCAGGCCTTATTCCACAACCTGGAGGAATTTTGCTAGGCTCTAAAATATGACCAAATCCCATGGTAATTATGCGATTCAGGATAATGTTCCCAGCCTACAACTTTGTGGCCAACCCAGTAGGGCTTTCTTACATATTTATGGTTTTAAATGGATAATTCACAGGGAGGTTGAATGAAAGGCAAGAGGATATACTGTTATGTTGCAATTGCCTGAATTTAATTGTTATTTTTTAAAGGAAAAATGTTCCTTTGAAAAAATAAATAATATTTAGCAGCTACTTAAATTACAGTATTGCATGATAATAGACTTTAGAAAAAGAAAACATATTGTGGTGTTTGTGAGTTATTGAACATTTTCAAGACAATTAAAATTTAAAGCAGTAAGAGGAATCTGAACGCAATATCTATGAAATATATAATGCCTTCCATTTCAAGAGGTTTTTTGATTGGTTTGACATTATAGTATTGTTTGAAATAGAGCTCTTACTGAGAAATAGAAATGCCATGAATTGGAAAGAAAGGTTGTATAATTTATAAACTCTACTTAATAAAGCATATGTTAAGTACAGCTCTGTGTAGAAGAGTCTTTTAAGGTTATTTATAGCTTGATTTATTATATTAGAGTTCTTCTTAATAATAGAGTTATCTTACCTTTGTAATTGGGTCCATCAGTTAAGATTAGAGAGAATGTTTTACATGTCTGAGAGAAGATAGTGAGACAGCTATGAATCTGACTAGCAAATAGAAGGGAGGGATGAAAATCAATAGAGTTCCAATTCTTTAAAAATTGAATGATCTGAAACACAAATTATGCAAGAGCCAAACCAAAATGGATGCTTAAGCTTGACCATGACATAGGTTGTAATTCAATTGAATTATGATTAATGATTGTTTGATTGTTACTGCCCCTTTTTACACACATGACCCTTTCCATTTTCCATTACCCAGGTTTCTGAGCACAGTCTAGATGGGCAGAAAAGAGATAAGTGCTTTTAATGTTACTAGGAAGTGGCGCAAAGAGCAGAGATTTAACAAATTTTGAGTGGATGAAGAAGACATTGGTGGGACCACATGTGTGTCTTCCCTAACACCGTCAGGAGGAAGGGGTTCACCTAATGAATTAAGGCCTTGACACCTGAGACCCCATAAAGTTTGTGTGTTTTCCACACTGGGCTTTTGATCACTTGGTATGAGGCTGCAGTATTTTGCTGCACAGGAAATAGGTCTTTGTCCTTTCAGTGGATAACCCACTCCGTTCCCCCACACAAGTATGATCTCCAGCCACATGGCTAGAAGCTATCAGAACTAAGTTGCTAATGCACTAAACCCAACTTCATTTGTTGCTTTATAAAATAATTCACTGTGTTGTGGGTGTAGCTGTTGGAAATACAGCATTTCATGGGTGTGCGTGTGTGTGTGTGAGAGAGAAGTCAGCCTAACCTGCTAAAGGGGGGAGGTGGAGCTTGGACGTCAGTTAGTTTGTTTAGTTTTTCCTGTTAGATGGCTGAGAACAGATCAGTCTGTACCATGTTGTTCTTGTTGTGTTTCAAGTAAAGTTAACTTTATTTCACTAGTCCTTTGAGTGGTGCTTTTTTGGGGATCACTGCAGAGTGTAACACTGCAAACTCTGGGAAAATCACACAAGCCTGATTTTCCAACAGTAGCTGACATAAATGTTACAAGGAGACTCTCTCTTTTGATTCTCCAGAACACTTCATTTCAATGCAAGGTAGTTTTGTAGCTTGAGACATTTGAGATGAAGCCCTATGAGGCTTCCTGGAGCATAGTGTCTGCTGGTTCCAGGAAATGCTTCTGGCTGCATGGAGCCAGGGCATGACGACCATTTCCAGGTGCATTGCTAAAATTCTCTTGCCCTACACCTTTTGAGACAGTAAGACTTTCACTCTGCAGTCTCCAGAGGAAATCTAGGATAGGCTGCTGCCTGTGCTTCTTCTAGCATTATTTGTTCATGGCCCAAATCACTTGAGTTCATCAGGCCAGAATGCAGTCTGCCTAATATACCAAGACATGCAATGTCGAAGCAGCCTTAGGCCATTTCCACAAAGTGTGGGGTATCTCATGCTGCACTGACCTACTACAGGAAACCTAGCCTACAATGAGCTAGGCTGCTACTAAAATGCATCACATGCCATCACATTGCAGGTGGCCCATCCTGGCCCATCTTCATAGACTGGGAACAAACAGTCTAGGGTTCAGAAGTTGCTGGTGTGGGCAGTTTTAGCTGGGCACATAGAAGTGTCTGGTACCTCCTCCAGGTGCCGAGTGAAATGGCATTGACATGGTATACCATTCCACAGTCTGAAGGATGAGTCCTGTAGGAAGAAGATCTTCCATGGATAGCAATTGCATATGCAATTCATTTAGCAGTACCCTTCTGAAGAGCTCTTGTGCCTCAACATGGAAACACCTCTGCTGTCATTGTGCAATGGATCATTGTTCAATGAGTCATTGTTCAACGAGTCTTAGTGTCTCTTCACCAATATTCTGGCATTCAAATCCAGGAAATGGCATGTGGAGCTATTTACAGTGGGGCAAAAAAGTATTTAGTCAGCCACCAATTGTGCAAGTTTTCCCACTTAAAAAGATAAGAGAGGCCTGTAATTTTCATCATAGGTACACTTCAACTTGGAGAGACAGAATGGGTGGAAAGAATACAGGAAATCACATTCTCTGATTTCTAGTGAATTCATTGGTAAATTCCTTGGTAAAATAAGTATTTGATAGCTGACTAAATACTTTTTTGCCCAACTATAATAATAATAATAATAATAATTATTATTATTATTATTATTATTATTATTATTATTAATAATAATAATAATAATCTATAAGTATATCAACAAATATTAAACAGCAAGCAAATGCACAAAGCGAAACACAAATCATAGAGAACATACAAACAAATGAAAGAAAAAAACCCTTCTACTTGGTCACCTGTACCCTATTTGAAAAAAAGAAAAAAATTAAATTAGGGTCTTATGTTAACCACCTGTTTTCAGCCGAATCTCGGAAAGATTTCCTATTCAGTTCTTCAGTGTGTGGGTTCCAGATCAGTCTAAATATCAACTCCCTCCAGTCTCAATTTTTTCACTGAAAGATATTCATCATCATAAGTTTCCATACAGTTCTATACCATTCTACGTTTCTCAGATTCAAGGCATATTTCCAATTATGCACGATAAATAGTTTAAACATGGATTGTACCAATACATAGACAAAATCTTTACTTGGCCTATAGTTTTAAATACTGTATTTCTGATATAACAGAGGACAGCTTTTTACGGAGAAAACATAAAAAATGCTAACTTTCTCTCAAGTCTGAAGGTGGAGACTCCTTCCTTCCTTCCTTCCTTCCTTCCTTCCTTCCTTCCTTCCTTCCTTCCTTCCTTCCTTCCTTCCTTCCTTCCTGCCAGATATAATATCAGGCTACAGGTAACAGCAATATTAGCAATAATTAACTATCGAAACTGTTCTAATGGATGCAACCAGGTATCCATACTACAACCTGGAGCACTGCCGATAGAAGAAACTGCCAATATCTTCTAAATGCTGCTGCAAAATTCATCTCTGGATTTTCAGCAAAGAAATATTTTACGAGTTGTTACTTTGCTAATGTAATATGCTTCAGAGTGTTCAGAATAGGTTTGTAGATGCTGCAAAAAGAATGTCTAGCCTTGAGAAGATATAGAAAAGGATGATGCGGGGCAGGAAGAACAAAATAACATAGATAGATAAATCAGTCAGGTGTTCTTGGCAAAAGTAATGGCTGCAAAGCTCTAAATTCTGGGATGAAGCAAGTGGGATGGCCACATGTTCTGTGCTTTACCCTTCACTATCTTTGGAGCTGACAATTCACATCCTAAGAGCTTCAGTTATGCTGGAGAATGGGTCTGTGCTGATGTGATGCCTGTACAAAGTAGGCCTAGAACTCACCCTTGCCACTGCTGTGTCCTCTACATGGTAGCTGCTAGAGCACTTCAGGGAACTGGAGGCCTTTTCACACTACAGCCAGAATGGCTAGGATACTCTGAGACGCTTACCCTATTCACATGGAGGCAAGTAAGGAATGCATATACATGCGTTCCTACCTGCCTACATGCAGATGGGGAAAACGCCTCAAAGTGTCCTAGACTGAAAAGGCCAGACGGGGGTGGGGATGCCCCTCCCAGGCCTGTCTGCCATTAGGTGAGGGAAGACCCAGAGGCGGGCAGACCTGGCAGGGCCCTTCCCCATGTTCCTGCATGTTGTAGGGGACTGGATTGGGTCCCCTACAGCTGGCAGGACACCCCCAGGTACCCAACCACCCACCTCCATGGCCTGGGGATGTGCACATGCACGCAGGAACTACCTTGTGGCTGTCCTGGGTACAAGTGACCCAGGTCAGCTGACGCCACAGGGCATATGCGTGGGATGCGGCCCCTGATTGGCCAGCCCGCCCATGTGGATCTAGGTGGCTCAGCCCCACAGAGGCCAATAATCTGCCCTGATGGGCCAGGGGATGTGGGATCCCTCGGTAGACCGGCCCCAGCCAAAGCACTGACAGGCTGGGGCTGGTCTACTGAGGGACCCCACATCCCCCGGCCCATAGACAGCCACAATCCAACCTCTCCCCAGCCTGGAAAGGGGTTAGGGGAGGCCAAACTGGATGTCTCTCCAACTCCTGCAGTCATGATGGGACTGCAGGACCCAGGAGCGATGGGACTGCAGGAGCCGGGAGCAAGTCACCCTCACCCCCATGCGCGCAAATCACTCACCTTGCCAGGCCACTGGGTCCTGTCTACTGAAGTGCACATGCCTGCGCAGCCCGGGGCAGATCGCACCCCGGGCCCAGCAAGGTGAGTGATTTGCGTGGGCCTGCCAGCTGTTGGGCTGATTTCAGGAAAGGAGGTGTGTGAACACTTCCCTCCCTGAATGCCTAAAGACAGCCAGAACACATTGGGCCACGTGTAGAGCCCAAATAAGTGCTCTGCACGTGGAACGTGTGGAGGGCACTCTGGGATGAGCCGGGGTGGTCCCGAATGGAACCACCAGTCCAGAGGAGCAAATGCTCTATCCTAGTGTGGCCTCCATGTGTTCCAAAAGGCCTAGTGCAAAAAGGCCTTGGGTGTCCTTAGAGTGGTTCTCCTCCAGTCTGTGGAGAGTGCTTGAACATCCTCCACCTCTCTTAGACACTCTATTGCAGTGCCCCCCCCTCTAGCAATTGAATGCCATGCCCTTGAAGTTTCCTAGGAGTGCTCACTACTGTGGGTATGAATGCTTTCTTAGTCTCTTTCTGTATATGCATGTGCATGTGTGCGTGCATGCATTTTGGGTGAAATCAAGGGATGTACAGAATGCCCACACAATGCTTCAAGAATTCAGCCACAAGTAGGTAAACTAGTGAGTTGCAAAAGGCTTCTAGTGGAGCGAGAGCTTATCAGATACCCAGAAGTTCCTGCTTCTTATGCAGCCTGGGCTGCATAGCCAGAAGAGTTGTGAGGCAAAGGAATTACATGTTCTTTTAAATAATGATTTGGAGCAGCACCTTTCTAAGGCCATGATCACACCCACAGTTCAGGACATCTCCTGGCTGTCTTCTCTTTACTGTATATCACTCACTTTCCCCCCGGGATCGTCTTAGGGGCAGGTAGTGCTTCCTCAAGCTCGCTTCTCCAGAGTCCACTTTTACACAGGACTCAGTCTATCTTGGAGAGGGGGCAGTCCATTTCCTTTTGTAATGTTTTCTCTTGTAAGCCGGGAACTGGGCTAGAGGGAGTTGAGCTGCATTGGGGTGGGTGGATCCAGCCTTCCCTCCTGCTCAGTGGTCTCCCATCTTGCCCCCACCCATTCCCCTTTGTTTCGATTGCAAGTTTGTGGACTCTGTCCATAATTTTTTAAAAATATAAATCTATTTTGTGCTAGACTGGTAATGCAATTGATCATATTTCTTTAATTGCTATTTAGTGGTTTTGCAAAAAACAGGGGAGGTTTAAAAAATAAATGGCCAGAAAGGCACTGTTGGGAGGAGTGAGGGAAGAGTGGAGCAAGAGTATTAATGATACAATTCTAAGGACAATGTATCTTCCATTTTTCTTGAGCAGTGTGCAAGGGAAACAATGTTTTGTTTCAGTAAAAAACGTTTCAGGAAGTGAAACTGAAGTGAAAGTGTTTTAGCAGCTTGAGGGGAAATGGCAGATTTTTTAATGGCAGATTTTCATTTTTTTATGGGAAGAACTGTGGAGGTGGAGGTGTATGCTAGTTGGGATATGCCTCAGCTTCATCTGTTTCAGGGAACAGTCCCCTTACCCCAACAGTACCCTATGTTAGTATTGAGATTGCCATCAGCACTAAACTCCAAACACACCCCATTGCCACTATTGATTGACAGAACTTTATCCTATCAGAATACAGGGGTGGAGTACTAAAGAGTCATGTAAAGGAGACTTGGAGAGGTAACATAAAAGGTGTGAGCATAGCAGCCCAAGCTAAGGACTGATGATCAGGAATTGTGTGTGAATAGGATTAGGATGGCTTCAGTTTCTTAATGGGATGGATTATTTCAGCCCAGTATGATCATGGCCTAAGTGGCTCCAAAAGAACGGTCCTTTGGTGTTGCTTTAGCAGTAATTTTCAAACTGAATTTCTTTGTCAGTAACTAGCTCCATCTTTGGTTACTGGCACCTCTTTGTCTAGTGGGTGCTGCGTGGGTGCTGCCATAGCAACATAAGATACAGAAGTAGGATGACTCAAATAACCCTTGGTCTCACCTACTGGTCCTGAACACTGTTAAGATACTCCGTCTGTGGTTATTTACTCCCATTACAAAGCCAGAAATGTTTCCAGAAGCTAGGCCACTGTGAAACCTATAGTTTGATGTATCACATGAGACCAGCAGAGCAGTCCCAGTACAAGCATTGAGTCCTCATGCTTTGTTTGGGACACAAAGTGGTTGCAGCAGAGCGATATATCATTTAGCCTAGTGGTGTATAAGAAGATTAAAGTTGATGCTTCTGAGTTGAATTCCTCAGAAACAACAAAAGTTTATTGGGCTGGGATAGCACTAGGATCACTGGCTCCTCTTGCTCATGTAGAGCTGGCCATCAGGTAAACTCACTCCTCCACATTACATCTGTACCCTCATTAGTTGAAGAAAGGTAGCCTGGTTCCATTATCCCATTATTTATTTCACTACTTAATCCTCTTAAAACACTGAACAAAAAAATCTGCACCACCTTCTCTAGGCAAAAGTATCCATGGTGGTCTCCTCTTTTTTAGAGCCGTCACAGGTTTTAACTACCACTGGACAAATACAGCTTTTACAAAGGGCCCAGGAAGCAACCTTTTCTACCTGACTGCTGATCTTAGTTTATTCCAGTAACAGCTGGTTGTTTCTGATCCTTCTTCCCTTTCCTTTTATCCCAGTGCAGAAATCAGTCAGTTGGAACTCATTATTACTTCCATAAATGGGACCTTGGCCTTCAGAAGTAGCAGTGGACATTCCTGACCTTCAAAATTACCAGCACTTCCTAGAGCAGCACCGAAAAGGGTCCCTTGTAGTATACCAGGGGGTATGGCCTCCACATACCTCAGTGGTCTGATATACCAGTGCTGGGGTGATCACAGATCTCTTTGAAGACAAAACATGTTTTGAATTGGTGGAAGGGGGACTTAGTCCACACTGAACTCAACTGCTGACCCTTATTCTAGGATTTTCTCCTTGAATAATGGGCAGTGGGAGAAGGACCTTTGTGGCCAGAAGCAGCAGCAGGTGTGTGAACGTCACACTTCCTCTTTGAGAAGAAGGTATGCTTGTAGTGCTCTGCTCAGCATGTTGAAAGTTCAAAAGGCAAGAAAGCCAGCAGAGTCTTGGCATAATGAACACACAGCTCACTTTTTGGACCTTATTTCCCACAAGCATAATGAGAACAAAGGGGATGATTTCCCCTTACATTACATACTGAAAATGGCACAGGGTAATCAAATTACTTGCCCCAAATGTGTTCACATATCACTAACCATATCTATCTACCAAATAAATTTGCAGAGAAGGATTAAATTTGCAGCCTTGTATTATACTATCATAGAAGCCAATGAATGCCAAAAAAGGAAAGTTCTGGTAAAGGTAAGCCACCCTTATTTTACTCATCCCTCTTCTCCACTTCGCCTTATATCGTTCAAGCCAGTGGATGCTATAGCCCTTTTATGTCAACAGGTTTCAACTTTACTGAAATGAAGCCAGCATTATTGCTCTGAAGAAGGAGCCCTTTTCAGTCAGAAGCTTATTAGCAGGAAGTGGGGGAATTACTTTCCTAGATAGAAATTAAGTTCTAATAAAAAGTCATGCAGAATTCAAACAGAATGCCAGGGTTAATAGCTTTTATCTTGTGTAAAATGTCTTTGCATCTTTAATGGTGGCTTGTGAAGACATTTTCAGTACTACATCTCATTCAATAGGGGAATGAATGAGCATTGGCAATAAAGTTAAGTTGATTTCTGTTGAGAGTTAGCAGTCATCTTGAAATAACTCAACAGCATATTAATTATGTAAGTCACTTTGGCTAATAAATTAAATACAAGTTAGAATATTTTACTGCATAACTGTTTCTTAAAATTCAGAATTACTGCAATACCCTTTCTTTCTGTAGAAGGGCTTTATTAGTGCTGGCTCCTGAAGCATTTCCAAAGACCAGTAGGGAAGGGAGAAGGTTTTGGTTAGAGTACTCACCTTAAACCACAGTTTAATCTACAGCACATTAAACACAGTTCAGAAAGAACAAAGAACAGCCTCACTCTGATATTGCCCTCCCACTATGCATTGTACAAGAAAGAATGTTTATATATAATAAAACAATGCAACTCTCTTCCAGTCCTTTAGACTGAGAAAGTGTGCCTCTGTGTGTGTTTGTGTATGTTTAAGCAGTTTATGCAGTACATATGGTCCACTCAACCACAAGTTCAAATTAGACACTGAATGTTGAAGAGGAAAAACACGCCATCAGATAAGAAGCAGTGAAGCAGAAGCTTTGCTTCAGACCTATTTCAAATAATGACAAATGCTCAGTAAGAAGCTCATCCTGTATCCCTGCTCCCTGCTTTCTGAGAATTATAAAAGACTTGAATACTATGCACACATAATATAACCCTCTCTTGGACATTATCTTTCTTAAGAGCATAAATGTTTTCCATTTATGTTGTTTTCCCTTAAGGGACATCTTATAACTCAATTCTAACCAGCAAGGCGTATTTGTAATAAAATTAACAGTGTCTGCATTAAAAAGGAAAAAAAAAACCTCCCTGTTTCTTTGTCCTTTGAAACAGCAGATGTAGATAAGTAAACAGTTTCTTGCTTTTTCGATTTACACAAAGTCATCTGGTATTATCCAGCCTATTGTTCTTCAGTCTGTTCTTTGCTTCAGACCCTCATTTTGCTCTCATTTGGTTCTAAGTAGTTCCCCCACGCATCACTGTCCTAAACATAGCTAACCCAATAACCATGTGAAGTGACGCAAATGCCTCTGGGAGAAGATTGTTGAGTGGCAGGATGCAGTGAGGTAAATAGCTGTAACTCAGTGGCAGAACCTTGAAAAGCAAAATGTTGCAACTTGAATTCCCAGCCTCTTCCCAGTAGTAGGCAATGGTACTGTGGACCTTTCCACACTTGGCCTTACTCTGGAATATATCCCAGAATAGGGGCCTCCTGTCCACATGCTAGTGCAGCCTAAAGCAGGCCCTAGGCATGGCCTACCATAATCTGCAGTCACATGGATAACAGACTTCTGTCCTGGGCTATATTTCAGAATAAGGCCAAGTGCAGAAAGGGCTTGTGTCTCTGCCAAGAACTGCATAGAGATACCCATGGAGGCGCCCATGCAGTCAACCAGGAGTCATCCATGAATTTGTGGATGCATCAGGAGCAACAATAAAATTTAAGCTTCTAGTTTGTATGGTCAGAGTTTTCTGCAAGTTCAGTTCTATTCATACATATGAATTTCCACCAGCACAGACCATATGTTTCAATTTTTTACAAAGACAGGGAAAATAAAGGGATGCGGGTTCCCTAGTTTTGCAGTCAAATAAAGCAGATTGTGGGTATGGCTGGACAACCTATATATATGGAGGATCCAATTCTTCCACGTAGCAGAAATTAAAGTGACCAGTTGAAAAGAGATGTATAGGTTCCGTGAACATGCAAGACCATTAAAGGTTAAAACAAATGAAAAGTTCATTCAAATGCCAATTCAAATGCCACTCTAACCATCTCACAAGAATTGCTGTTCAAATGTAGATTCTACCACCTGAATTTCTTACTCATTCCCAATTATTCTAGGAATATGTAAGGCTATCTAACAGTTCAACCCCTACAGTATTTACAGATTGTAAAATTAGATGCCAGATACCCATTTTTCCCTAAGTTTCTAGAGGTGAACAGGAGCTCACTAGATATTTTGAAAAGGCCTTTTCAGACGCTTTGTATCACCAGAAATATGCATGACCTCTGGGCCTGTCTGAGCTTAGGTTTAATTTGAATTAGTGGGTCCTGAATAACCAGGCTCTCTGATCCATACTCCTAGACAGCATGGGTAGAAACACTGCCAACTCTGCATTGACTCAAACTGCTGCTAAGCTCATGTGAATTTCACAGCTGTACCCTCCCACCTCTGAAGGCTAGGTTCCTAGCCTCAGGGCCTGGGGATGTCTGGGGGTCCACCAGAGATCCAGACTGAGGGGCTCTTAATTCAGATCTTCATCCATCTAGTCCAGATGGAGCTGGACCAGCAAGGAATGGGGCCCCCTTGATCCACATTAACATGTGAATGGGAGGCCTAGAACATGGCCTACATGGCCACTTGATCTGGAACCAAGGTAACTGCAGAAAGGGACTAGGATCCTTTCTGCACTGGATCTTATTCCAGATTATATTCCAGAATAGGGACCTGCCATCTGCATGCTAATGCAGACTAAGGCAGTCCACAGGCAGGCCCTGCAATAGTCTGCAGTAACATGTGGGTGGCAGGTCCCTATTCCTGGATGTAATCCAGAACAGTGTTAAGAACAATGCTTATACAGATATTTTCTAACGAGATAAATAACATTGTATTTATTTTTCTTTAAGTAATTCAATTTAAAATATTTGTATACCATTTTCCATCCAACAATCCCAAACATGCCTGCTACACCATCTACTGCTTCCTCTGCTGGGAAAACTGCTGCCTGTTTCTGATCCCATTACCACTTTACCTGAAGACAATCTACCTGGGGCAATTTTGTGCTTCTCTTCCCATCCTCTGGACAGGAAAGGAACATGATGAACTAACGTTGACTAGTGCTCACACTTGGGAGCACTAGGCAACGTTTGCCTCCCTCCCCTGTGATTGAATACTTACCTCCATTCAATCACGGGGCCAATCCTCCTCATTTTGAGTGTGGTGCCCTCCATGACTGCGTGTGCATCAGTGCCGCCCCCATGATGTCGCTGACGCTCTGCACAGTCACAGTCATGTCAGGAGGTCAGCTGAGTTGCCAAAGCACTTGAAGGGCAGCTTTGGTGACCTCTCCATCCAACAGAAAAGTGAATGGTCACTGGCTGGATGCAAAAGGGAAGCTTTTGAGGAAGTTAGGTAAGGTTAGGGAGTGTCAGTTTGGAGTAGTTGAGCCTTGGGGAGGATTACTTCCTTTTAAATGGCTTTTTACTTGTTTTTATGGCAGGGACTAAATTTTAATCTGTTAGATCCCCTTGGACGGCTCTGCGTGTGAAGCAGATTCCTTTCCAGTTGTGCCATCAGCTTCTGTGAGAGACAATGCTGGGGACGGGGGGGGGGGGGCAAGTTGACATCCATGCCCTGGGTGAGAACCAGAAGCTTTGCCTGTTGTCCCAAGTGCTTGGCAGCCATCCACCTTGAGTGACCAGAGTGTAGGGCATTTTTGCCTGAAAGAGTACTTTGTCTTGCTACCAAGACTAGATTATATTGTAATGCTTTTAATCATTTTGTTGTTATGACCTACCCTGGGACCTTCAGGTGAAAGGTGCAATATAAAGACTCAAATAGATAACTAATCTTAAATAACCTGAGACAGGGCCATTTGAAACATGCTCCCACCAATAAGTAATGAATGTTACATTATTCTATAGAGCGTTTCCATGCAGTTGGAAGTTAGGGCCTGTTTGCACTTTTCTCAGTGGAATGGGATAATAGCACTAAAACACTGATCAGTTGTGGAAAGAACCATTCACACTTCAAGTGCTGGTACGTTCTTCACCTGGACTGCCAGCACTTGAATTGTGCATAATCAGGTTCAGGGAGGCCTGTCATGATGATTGGCCCATGGGGCATAACTTCGCAGTGGCAGCCACCTTGCCCTGTCCAGTTACAGCTTTGCACCCAGAAGAGGGTGCAAATCCTGTAGACCAGGAGTTCACTAACTGCTCCTGTTCAAGCTGTTGACAACCTGGAGTGACTCCAGGACAGTCTGGAGCAAGAGTGGTGACATGATGTTCAGATGGACTCCCCTGGAGTGGCTGGAACCACTCCTGAACCATGTTCCCATTACCACTTAAATCTGTTTAAAAACTGTTTTAAAATGGTTTGATCCTCATCGTTCCCACCCCCAGTCAATTAAAACTGTTTAAAAACTGTTTGGATCCATGTCATCCCCATTCGCAATCAGTTTTAGGGGTATTTTGAGGATTCTTTGACTTTAAAATGGAATAAACACCTGATTTTTCAGGTGTTTTTTTTCTGGTTTTGGCTTTTAAAACACTTCTTCCTTATTGTTGTGGGAACGCTAGAGCAGTATTTGGGCAAATACATCATGAAATGGATGGGGTTTCACTTTGCAGGTCTGCCCATTTCAGTTAAAATGTACAGCAGCCATTTCATTGTAACAATCAACCCTGTACAGCAGCCGGTTTCATTGTAGCAATCCACCCACTTCACACCTGATAGCAATGTTGCAATTTTGTGCAATTCTGGATGTTTAAAAATTCTGACATTTAAAAAGGGAAAGAGAGGAAACTGCTGCAGGATCTGGAAGATGTGTGTATGCTTAAGTGTGTGTGTGTGCAGGTGGCAGCTGCAGCAGAGCGACCCAGTCAGTCAGGGCGCTTTTTTCAGAGAGAACCCCTGCTGGGGACGGTGGCTGTGGAGGTGAGCGGGCAAATGGGGCTTGAGTTGCCACTGCTGCCATGTGCCCTGGGCAATGGGGAGAGGAGGGGAAAGAATCACTTTTCCCAATCCATTTTTGGAAGTGTTTTAAGTGTTTAGAGTGGGGACAGAAAATCAGGGTTGAATCTGATTGCCAGATGCTGTTTGCTTCCTTTTAACATGCTTTACATATCGATGTAAATCCCATTGTAAATAGCGTTGTATACAGAGCTTTATTCCTTGAGTGGGAACTCACTCCTGGAAGCTAAATGTGTACAGGCTCTTAGATACTTGCCATCAGAAAAAGGAAAATAAAAAAAGCCCATTTTAATTCCAATTTTAATACTTTCTATATAAAATTATAGTTACTAACAACCTAACATATAAATTATCAGTTCAATTTCTTTTTAAAAATTATTTTCACTATGTTTAAAAGTATATTTTCTTACAAAAAATATGACCAGAATTACAGCAATATAATTCTCCTAAATAATAGCAGAAGCAATGCTTTTTAAAGTATCTTTGATCCCTAGAATCTTTGTCCTGGTTTTAAAATGCAATAAATGTGAAGACAGCACTAAAGTTACCATGCAAAATGAGACTCTCTCATCTATATGAGGTTTGCAGGATGATCTTATAGCTTCAGTGTGCCTAAAGCAATAGGAATAGCAGCAACAAAATGGGGTCAGTTTTGGTATAGCAGTTTTTTAAAAACAAACAAACCCCAAAACAATACCAGAGAACTTTCAGCATTTCAGTTCAGAGAAAACAGTAGTAGAGGAACCTTCCTACCAGTTCTGTTAACATTACTGATGTGCCACGTGTACTAAGCCAGAGGCACAAAACTACGTCTGCACGGGCTGTACCAGTAGACATTTTGCATTTAAAGCGACAGATGTGACTTTTTGTGGAAGACAAATGAGCTCAAAGAACACTTGCCCCTGTATGTGCCCCTTCCATTTGGTGTCCCAAGTGGACACTTGTTTGGAGTTCCCCTAAGGCTGACCCTGAAGCTAGAGTATGTACAGAACAAGACTGCATACTCTATGAAAAAGAGGACCAGAGGGTTCAGGCCCCTAATCAACAATGACATTTCTGTTTCCTGACACTAGAGAAGGAGTAACAGGGGGTCATGCAACCTAGGAAACTCAAATGCAAAACTGCCAATTAAGAAAAATTATAGTTAGACGGCCTGGCACAACACAAGAGACGAAAGCGCACGTTAAGGGGAAAGAAAAGTGCTTTGAAGAATGCGTTAAAGGAAATAAGCAGAAGGAAAGAAAGAAGTATAAGTACATTCTCAATTTTAACCTGAAACCTCTAGTTGTGTTTTGCAGACCAAAACTGAAGAATATATTCAACTGAAGGTACAACTGCAAATCTTTTTTTTTAATGACTTCATTTTTAATGTCACTACACCACTTTTTTTTTTGTAGTTGTTCTAGCTTTATTATTCTTGGCAAATGTGTGAAATCCATCTGATTTTATTATACTTCACCTTATGTTTAATGTACAGTGCCTTGAGTTTTCAATTTTTTAAAAAATATTTCTCCCTCAAATTAGTATTGGTCCTGCATCACATGCAACAATCTTTCTGAACACTGCAATTAATTTGTGTAGGAAAGCTAGTGTTTAATATTTATATGCTTACTTATTGAGACTGTACTACACATTGAAAAGCTTCAGCCAGTTTTCATTTCCTGATAAATGTAACCAACAAATGTGGAAATAACCTGGTCCCCTTCCTTATACAATGTTGCACCCATGTACATGTACAGTACACACACTTTTCTTACTGGGAACTGATACCCACAGCTTTTTAAACTAGGCATCCAGAAATGGCATACTTTCTGCACTACTTCTGGATGTCCATGGAAATGATCCTGGGTGTGATCTACTGCATGCTGTCCATATGGGTATTGCTGGTGTGATACAGCAGGTAAAATGCTGTGTGGTCCAGGATAAAAGGTAGAACCAGAAATATTTCCCTATATACAATTATTTAGTGCAGACACAGTGGTCCATAGTGTCCCTTGGCCCAGTCTACCAGTCTAGTATGGACCCAGACAGCATTCAGATGTCAATTACTATTCTGCTTTACAAATGTAACAAAATAAGTGAGCAACGTTTGGATACAGCCACAGTCAAGGACTCTAAGGATGCTGGTGGCCCTCAAGCATTACTACCACCATGTAGATACAGGAAGCCACACAAGCAACTCACCTTTATTGACTTGTACCCAGATATATTTTCTAGGGGTGCAGTATGTGCTGTGCAGAGACCATGGGTCTTGCCTCTGGGGTGGCAGCAAGTGCTCCCACCCTTAAGGTACTGCAATCTCACATTGTGAGGTTGTATCTAAACTTACATCATAGAGACCCTGTGGAAGCAAAATGAAAGGGGGGAAAATGAAGCTTGCCAACATTGGCTGTTTGGGTGGGAACTATATAAGTGTGGACATAGTGAAACAAATGAAAGTATTGAACAATGTTTTCCTACAATTAGATCATATTCAGAATCTGTGTCTTCTCCCTTATAGATTTTTTCAAAAGAAATTTCTCTTGAAAGGACTGGGAAAGCAGATGGAAGCAGTTAGGCACCTGATAGTAGCCAAAGTGACTCCGATCCCCTACCTTTTTAAATATAAATTTATAAATCATGAGAGAATGTCTACTCAATATGCTGTTGGATAGAGGGACTTGATACAGTTGCTTGCAAGTGTTACTGCTCCACCCTGGATTTCTAAAGTACAAGTTTTATTTTTATTTTTAGTATCTATAACACATAGCTTGTTAGTGAAGCAAAACCTTACCTTAAATTATTCAAGACTCTTTTTTATTAAAATGTATCCTTTCCAGAAGATCATTGCTATTCCAGCATGTTGCCTTATTAAATGATGAAGGCAGAATAGCATTCCTTGTGGATTAGTCTTTTTTTTATTTTACAACTCTATGTAGAATGCAGTACCTGTTTGTGATATGCAGTTCTGCAATCCCTTGGTTCATTTCAGCTAATGGAAACAAAACTATTCCAGAAACTCTGTTACATATGGAAGAAGTGAGTCCCCATTTGGTTCACTGAATAACCCCTAGGTGTTTACATGAAGATGTAGGTGTATTTTCATCACCAAAGAAGGTAAGAGTAATTTTTAACTGACTTATTTTGCAAACTTGGACCCATTTTCCATTACGTTACTTACCTGGAAACTCCAAAGGATTTCCTTCTGAGTAGATAGGTGTAGAATTATACTGCCAATAAACTTTCAGCAATCTTCCTGCACAAATAAATCCTAAAATCATATTAATCACAAATACTTTGAGCACAGATTTAATCTCCTATTAAGATGCTGGAAAATTCATTATAAATATTTGCACATAAATATAATACCTTGAAAATAGGTCTAACACTAATTACTGTGTGGTTATCAAAGATGATAACATGTTGAACTTAAGCCAAAAAAAAAAGTTTCAAGATGGTATAATCTTACTAGTGTTCTGTTTCTGTTTCTTCATTAACAGGAACAATGTGCTTCTCTAGAGGCTTTTCGATATAAATGAATGTCCCAAAGAGCATAGTGCTTAATTACACAGAAGGAGTTGAGTGGAAGAAAATGCAAGAAACATGTGCCAGACATTATGTTCCAGGAAAACTAAATGAAATATGCATTTGAACCAGATGCATTAGGTGAAACTGGCAAGTGAGGTGTGAAGCTTTGCTAGAAGCATGGAGAGAGCTTCTTCCTGATGCTCAGAAATATCAACAAGATAGATAGTTAGTGTATAATTCACTGAACACCTTGGCTGTCATTTCTGTGGCAAAGCTAGGCTGGCACACAAAGTGAAGGAGCTCTGATTCCATCTATGAGTTTACATAATGATCCTTCAGGAGCATTAAGCTTCACCTATATTCTTTTAATTCCCCTGCCAGATTAGAATAATAGGAAATCAGTACTGTTGCATGCTAGATAGGAGTGATGATTTCAAAATTATGTGGCAGGTGGTAGTAAAGCATCATGGTCACTGTTCTGATTTAAGTAGCTTTATGGTTAATTTTCTCTGAAGTTTTTTTTAAGGATGTTTACCACTTCAGCTGAATTTCCTTCTACTGAAATGGTTCCCAAGTTGCAGCCATTTAGCTGTCCCAGGCCATGTCCCCAGGCACGTTTGATATGGTTCTGAACATGGGATCGGCAAGGGGCGTCCCCATGCGTTTTGGATTTGGTCTGCGGAAAAGACCAAATTTGGTACCTGAAAAAACAAGTCTTGGCATGGTTTGGGGTCCCGGCATGCATTAGCTAGCGAGCCGAAACCATGCATGGGGATGATTGTGGGCTATCTGGGGAAGAGATTGGCACTCTTGTTATTAGGAGGTGGGGTGTGCTTGCCATTCCTGCCCTGTGCATTGGAGGTCGCAGCCACTGACATTTTAAAATCTTGATCGCCAAGGCAGGCAGGATACTGGCTTAATGTTTGTGTGTTTTCCATGGAAATATTTCCAACCCCATTTTCTGATTGCTAAGGCAGGCAGGATAATGGCTTGATTTTTGTTCCAATTCCAAAAGTTTTCAACCCCTGTTTTCCAATCACCAAGGTGATCATGAAATAAATGTTTGATTTTCTCCCTTTTAAACTTGGTGGGTGTTCTCGTGGTTCCCGGTGGAGTGGAAATGCGCAAAACTGCTGAACTGTCTAACTGCTGCTAAACCTCGTAGTGGCTTTCAGTCTTTTAATATTTATCAATTTATTATTATGAAGTAAGCTTTATTTTAACTTTTTTATGCCTCCCAGCCTAATCCTGGGTTTCAGTGCCGCTAAGGGAGGGGGGATGCTGCACAGGGGTGGGCTGATGTCAATCTGGCTTCCAGAGAGGAGAGAGGGGGCATAGAGGAGGTGGTCCTGCTTCCCCATGCCAGGGTTTGGCACAGTTTGCATGGGGATGCCTCCATCTGCACCCAACCCACACCTAGTCCATGTTGCTGGGGGGGACGGTCCCATGCATTCTTATCCCTCTACAAATGGCTTGCATGGGGAGGGAGGGGATGTGGCCCCAGAACCAGGCCGTTCTGATCTGGGACAGTGCTCCAGTCATCATGCAAGCTTCAGGACATCCTGTGAGTGCTCCAGCAACTCCTGTCTTCAAATCAGCATTATTTCCAATTCTAAAGCTCTGATCGGGTGGGTTATTTTTTAAGTTAAATTCACAGATCAGTTTCTTGATTTTCTTCATATTTTTACACATAAATTCCTTTAAAATCACCTAGTTGCCCCCATATCTCTACAAATTGATGAGCGGTCACCTTGACCTCCACTGTTTCTACAGATGAACATTTCAAAGAATAGTTCAAGCTGAATTTTAAAGTTCTTTGAGTTCTTGAGATGTTTAATTAAAATGTGTTAAGATATTGGGGTCCAGTTCAAAATGAATTGAACCAGCAACATATTGTTCATTCATCTCTAATAATGAGAAATTTATGTAAATTAGACATTAACACTTTATTTATTTCCTGGCTTCTTGTTTTATTTCATAAACCTGTTATATAAAATAAAATGTTTAAACGGCAGTCCTTGAAAATCCAGTTACAAGTGCAAACAAGATAACAGCAGAATTGAAAACTTCAACCACCCAGAAAAGAGAATAAAGAATTTATCAGGCCTTTTTAAAGAAGTGTGAAACCAAGAGTGAGTAAACTATTGTGTATCATATATTGTTGGGCTGTAATTGCCTACTAGAAATAGGCCAATGACTCTGGTCAATGACAAGATGTTATGGCAATGTAGTTCAGAAATATCTGGAGGATGATCACTTATGGTGAAGAAACGTGCATATAAGATTCTGTCTGCAAGGTGAACTAAAAGACCAAAAACAAAATCAAGTTCCTCCTTTTCCAGCAATTGTTTCAATTTCATACATCATCCTGACATGCTGCAACTCATTGTTTGAAATATTTTAATATATATAGAGAAGCTACTAAAAAATAGTCAAATAGCTGAGCCTATCAGACACATGAAAGAGGAACAAACAAAGAAGGGGAAGAATAGTGTACTGAGATAATTATTTTAAATATATAAATATATTCCAAGGCTTCAGTCTGTTGATTGTTGGCTGTAATTTTGCTCTACACACATACTCTTGAATTTTCTGCTTTGACATATATCTTTCTATTGTCAATATATAGATATTAATTTTTATCTCTTGTCTGTGTTTTTTTATATGTATTGCCCAAGGTCCAGCTCTCTTTTCATTATGTTTTATCTCCTAAATGCTTCTTATATTTCATTTTCAACATCCAATATATTTTCCCTATATAAAAGACATTAGAAACATAAGACCTTGCATACTATACGTTTTACTCTGCATATTTCCTACTTGCTTTAAAATATTAGACAACATCCTTGACTGCATAAACTGTCATATTCTCAACCTAGATGTTTCAGAGCCAAGGGTGCTGTGCATACGATATGGACCAGAATTTTATGTTTCTTTCTAATTGATCTCTAAAGCTCTGTTTAGACATTAGAAAAGAGGTGCCTCAGGGAGAGTGTGTGGCCCTTGTGTTCCCAAGCCTTCTGTGATCTAACCTTTCTAGCACTGAATGCTAGAAGGATGGGGAGAAGACTGGTGTGTGAACAATCCCACCTCAAAACCATTTTGAAGCTGTCTTAAAAGCACTTCAGATATATAATTATCATTTTGGACATTGTCACTTTAAAGTGACTTTCAGCAGAAGAAAGCTTCATGTCCTGGATAGGCTGCTAACAAGGCCCTTTATTTCTTCCATCTATCATTAGAACTGAGGTGATTTGAAAACCCATGATAAAAGTCTGGATGATCAGAGGTTTCCTGGAAAATCCCTTCAGCCTTTTTAATGATGCAAATAAAATTTGCAGCAAGCAAAGAAGGAAAGTTATAGATTGTTGGCACTGTAGGAATAAGCTGTGCTTCCTCTAGTGAACAAGCTGAGCTTTGTTGACCTGAGGCCGCTTCGCACTACAGCCGGAAGGCTAAGACATGCGGTAACACTTTCTCCATTCACATGGAGGGAGGCAGGAAAGCATCTACACGCGTTCCTTGTCTCCCTCCGTGTGAATGGAGAAAGTGTTCCCACCTGTCCTAGCCTTGAAGGGCTGGGATGTGGGCAGGATGCTCCTCCCCCGCCCTCCTGCCATTGGATCAGGCAAAACCCAGGGCGGGAAGCCTTTTGGGTGCCTTCCCTGGGCTCCCGCTCACTCCTGGGGACACAGATGGCCAGTTGAAGCCAGGCGGGTCCCTGACCAATCCAGGACTGCCCAGCGCGCAGGTGCAAAACACAGCCAGCCTCCTCACCCTAGTTACTGTCCAGCGCTGAACAGGTAAGCCCCATTCATGCACGTACGCCCCTGGGGTGGGATGTGGGTTCCGCTGGCCCTAGAAGCCCAATCTGGGCCCCTGGAGCAAGCGGGAGCCCAGGGAAGGGAGGCACCTGGGCTGCCCACCCCTGGCTTGAAGGAAGCCAATTGGGGCAGCCCAGGGGAGGGACCCAGCTGTCACGGAGGGAGAGCATGCAAATGCTTTCCCTCTGGTACAGCTCGGAATGCGTTAGGATTGGGCGAACATGCCAGGACAGTTTCAGAACACTTTTTTGTGCTCTGCAACTCAAACACGTCTAGACGCATTGGGACGGGGCGGTACAGCTTGGAACAGAGCCAGCGCCCCTGAAGAGCAAATGCTCCATCTACACGCATTTGAAAATCCCTCGTGCGAAAAGGCCTCTGCTGTCTTCAACTGGTGCAAACAGTTATATGGATGAAACTTATTGAAGTGGGAATCTGAGCAAAACTTTCTTCATGGCACTGAAAAAAAGAAGTTTGAAGATGTTCACAGCCAGTACTTCTGTTCTTGCTATCCTATTTACTAGCTGCTCTTGAAGATAGTTTAGAAGCTGCAGCTGGTGTTGTATGCTGCAGCTAGACTGCTGACTGGCACTGCTTGTCAGAAAGAAATCTGGCCAGACCTAAACGAACTGCACTGGCTGTCTATTTGCTACGAAGGCAAGTTCAAAGTACTAACATTAACCTAAAAGGTTCTAAATGGCTTGAGCCTCAAATACCTAAAAAGGTGCCCCATCCCATATCGACCTGTGTCCTATGCTACAATCTACTGGTGAGGTCCTCTTTAGTGGTGCCACCGCATTCAGCAGTCAAGGGAGTGCAGATTCATGAGGAGGCATTCTCAGTCATAGCCTCAAGGCTATTGAATATGCTGTCCTCCTGAGGTGTGTCAGGTAGACTCTTTAAATGTATTTAGTAACAGGGTGGAGGTGCACTTCTTTATCTTGGCCTTTGGCTGAGGGATCAGCTTCTCCTTCCCTGTTTTAACTAACTCATTTTATATGCTTTTATGAGATAAATGCCAGAGTTGCCCTTCCATGACTGTACATCCTGTTCCAGATTGTACATTTGGTTTCTTTTGCATCTCACAAAAACTGAGGGCTAGCTAGGTGTTACATCAGCCTTTCCAGAGCACCCACCATCATGTTAACCACTCTATTCACGTAACAGAGTGTGTCTCTGTTGGTTCTTCTGGACCTCTCAGTGGCTTTCGATACCATTGACTGTGGTATCCTTCTGGACCGGCTTTCTGGGATGCGGCTTGGGTGCACTGTTTTACAGTGGCTCCGGTCTTTCTTGGAGGGATGACTTCAGAAGTGGTGCTGGGGACTCCTATTCAACCCCTTGGCTGTTGACCTGTGGGGTCCCTCAGAATTTGGTTTAGTCCTCCGTGCTGTTTAATATCTACATGAAACTGCTGGGAGAGGTCATTCGGGGTTTGGGGGTAAGGTGCCATCAGTATGCTAATGATGCCCAGCTCTATTACTCCTTTCCACCTAATTCCAAATTTCCGTGCTAAACTGGTGTCTGGCAGCTGTAATGGACTGGATGAGGGTAAACAGATTGAAGCTTAATCCAGACAAGACAGAGGTGCTCCTGGTTGGTCATAAGGCAGATCAGGGATTAGGGGTTCAACCTGTGCTTGATGTGGTTACACTCCCGCTGAAAGCATAGGTTCATAGCTTGGGTGTACTCCTGGACTCATAGCTGAGCGTGGATGCCCATGTCTCAGCCATGGCCAGGAGTGCAATTGCCCAGTTAAAACTTGTACACCAGCTGCGCCCATTCCTTGAGATGTCAGATCTGGCTATGGTGACACATGCCTTGATAACATCCTGTTTGGACTACTGTAATGCACTCTATGTGGGGCTGCCATCGGAAACTACTCAAAAACATCAACAGGTCCAAAATGTTGCTGCCAGGCTCTTCACTGGGGCTGGCTACAAGGAGCATGTGACACCCATCCCCCTGTTAGAACAGTTGCATTGGCTACCAGTTCATGCAGGTTTTGACCTATAAAGCCCTAAACAGCTTGGTTCCAGGTTACTTGAAGGATCATATCTCCATCTATAACCCAGTGCTGGCTTTAAGATCTGCTGGGGAGGGCCTTCTATCAGTCCTTCGACCTGCTCAGGTTTGGTTGATGAGAACTCGGGAGAGGGCCTTCTCTGCGGCTGCTCCCAAATTGTGGAACTCTCTTCCATTGTTGGTCGGCTCAGCCCCCTCTCTGCTCTCCTTTTGTCAGCAGTTTAAGGCAATGCTGTTTAGGCAGGCTTTTAATTGATTTTTATTTAATTCTAATGGGTTTTTTAGCAGTATTTTTTGGAAGTTTATATCGATTATAACTGTAATGGCTGTTTTATTTTGATGTTTGTATTATGAATTTTTGTTTTTAATGGAATTTTAGTGTTGTGAGCTGCTCTGGATCCCATCTTGGGAGAAGGGCGGGATATAAATAATATATATAATAATAATTCTGGAAGCAGTGACCAACCATGTACACACTAGGGGTGTGCATGAATGTTCTAAACATTCAAAATTCAATCAAATGTGGACACTTGAATTCGAATAGAATGTCTTTACATTTGAATGTAAACATCTGAACGAATTTTGGATGTTTCAAAACATTCATTCAAATGATTTAAAACATTCAAAAGTGCATTACATACATATCTGTATGAATCTCATATGTATCTGTATGCATTTGGGATGCATATGGGATAAAATGGGATGTTGTGACGGATTCAGGGTGCAGGCTGCAGAGGGCAGTAATATTTTTTGGGCCCTTTGCAAACTGCTGTGCAAACTGTTTTACAGGCCTTTTCTGCAAGCAGCAAAAAGGCGGGAAACATTGCCCAGGCCCTTTTGCATTGATTGGCTGCAGTCAAAATTGGAAGGGAAACCTTCCCAGTGGCTAGGAGGCTTGACTGACAGGTGGGAGGAGTTTCCTTCAGTATCCAATAGCAACAGCCAATCAGAGTGCTAGGGTCTGTTTGGTATTTAAAGCAAAATCTAGAGCTTTCTTGGTCTTTCTCTGGGCAAGACCTGAAGGGGATAAATAGTGGGGGATCTTTCTATGAGGGAAATTTGTGCTAGGGACTGTCCTGGGCTGGGTTTACAGCCTAGCAAGGAAGGACTGGGGCTTGTAATCACCCAGGGCATCGTTACTATTCTTTGGTGGGGCTTGAGCTCAGGCAAAGCTAGCCAAAGGGGAAAGGTTGATAGGATTGACTTATTTAAAAGGCATACTATTTTCGTTTGAGTAAGGAAAGCTGATATTAGAGGAAGTCTGTGTTATGAAGAGACTTTCTGAACTTTGACTAACAATACCTGAACTTTATGTTCTTCTACAACTATTATCTTATTGTTTGTTTTAATCAATAAACCTGTTTTGGTTTACCGTTTAAGTGCTTGCTACCAGTTTATTGAATTAAGACTGTAGTACTCACTCGGTCATTGCACATTCCTAGCAACCTACTGGTGCCCGGCTACCCTTAGGAGGGCAGGCACTCGATGGACTGCTGGGAATCGTGACAGATGTGTACAAAGTAACATATATGAAAGTTGTCAACATTCGTATCTTCAGATTCAAATCTAACATTTGAACAAATAGTTTTGAATGTATTCGATTCAAATCGGATTTTGTTGCATTCAAATTCTAAGCATTCAAATTGAATCAAATTTTTTGATATTTGATTTGACTCAAATTCGAATGCAAAAAAAATTCATGCACATCCCTAGTACACATTACGTCTTCATGGCTGATCAATGTGAAGAACTCAGTAGCACTTCATAGCATATTGACAATGCAATGACTGGCTTATGCATTGCTAGCAATGTTGAAGACGCAGGCAAATTTGGTTTTTCCTTTTATCTTACCATTGTATCACTACGGATCTAGAATTAATTTGGATGAAATTGCTGGTGAATAAAGATGAAGCACTAGCTTTTAGCACTCACAAAATATTTGGAAAAGCAAAGACTATTTAAAGCCAGAAAACATTCAGGACTCCAGACATTCTTCTGTATATCTTTTGTAGCTATACATTAATTATTAAGCTACTTTAAGATTTAACTCAGTATAAATACTGTCGTCATTTGATAACTGAAATTTGGTCATTTATATGAATCATAACAACTGGCAATAATGTTCTAATGAGGTACCTTTTAAAGTAATGTCTGCTGGAAGGAGTGGATTTGCAATTAGACACATAGGCACTATTATAGAATATTTATGAGAATGGTAATGGTACAAGAAAATGTGACTGGTACAAGCTGTTAAAAATATTAAGACCTTCAGAAAATGAGAATAATGTAAAGTTGAGACCTTTCCACAATGCAGTTTCACTGTAGAAAATGTCTGAACTTGTGTTCTTATGTCTTAGTGAAGGAGAAGCCTGCTTTTTGCCATAGCCTCCCTTATACACATATCCATTTTAAACCATAGACAAGATTTAGCGTGCCTCCAGACAGCAGCAAAAACTTTGCAGCCATTGCTGATCTGACAGTCCCGTGATTGGCTATGTGACCATCAATCAGCAGTGGCACAGCACAGGGAAAATGCCCTGCCCGGTGGGAGGATATTGCAGAGTTTTGATCATCCCACCTGGATGATGGGCAGCTTTCCCTTATCCTGTCAGGATGACAGGAAGTAGCTGCACAGGGAATTTGAAGCTTTAAGACAGCTTTAAGCTGTCTAGACGCACCCTTGGTCCACTTCAGTGATGTTTACAAATGGGCTTATTTCTGCACACTTATCAAGATCACCTCCCCATCTTTTTTGAGGATCCAGATGGTGGTTCCAATTATTATTCCATGTTTACAATCTTATATCTATAGCAAAGAAAGAGCAGAGTCAGTGAACTTTACAAAGAGGCATGGCTTGATATTGCTGAATTTCAAAAATGGCAGTGGATGGCCATGCTGGCAATATCACCTTCCAAGCAAGCCACTTCTTCCCCTATAGGGGGACCAGGCTTGTTAGGAAAGTCAGCATGACCATAGCCAGTGAATCAAATATTGGAGTTTTCTATAGGACATACAAGAATCCAAAAACTCAGAAACTTCAGAATGTTCAGCTTAGGGATGTGCACGAATATTCACAGGCATTCATAATCTGATCGAATGTGCCAAATTCCAACATTCAAACTCAAATAGAATGCCTTTAATCTGGATTTTCCATTAATGGGGTCTACAATGGGATTAAAGGGAGCCTGTTTCCACATTAGTTTGGCAATGGGGTCTAGAGGAGGCTAGGGGGAGGGGGCACCCTTGGGGGGGAGCCCCAAAACCTAAACTTCAAAGTCATTTCAAAGTCATTTCAAAGTCACTTTGAAGTTTACTCTGAAGATCAGCACAGACTTCAAAGACGCTCCAGAGCTATTTTGCACAGGCTTCAAAGTGACTTTGAAGTGACTTCAGAGCTGCTTCGGAGATTACAACCTCTGTACCCCCAAACACCAGGGGTGACAGGCAGACCCCTCATGAGTAGATCCAGATTTTCAAATGGGTGCTCCGGTGTTTCCACAGCAGGGAGGCTAGCACCCATTGCTATTGGGTGCTAGACCACCCATGGAAACACATTGGGTACTTCCCTTAATACAGATCTACTAGATCCGGATTAAGGGAAGTACCCATTCCCTAGATCCGGATCTTCTTAGATCCGGATTAAAGGAGTGCGGTGGGAAAACACCTCAATTCAAAGCCATGACTTGAACCTCTTTGATACACTGTAGCAGGACCTTAAATGGGCATTTTCACTGCAATTGCTGCTGCGAAAGGTAGCACAAACAGTGATTACATTTAGGCGCAATTACATTTTCACATGGATGATATAGATGATAAATATTTTTTTTTCCTTTTAATGAACAAATTAATCATTTAAAAGCTGTATTTTTATTTTACTCAGGTTGTGTATAACTCAAATTTTGTTTGAAAATATGAAACAACTAATTTTAACAAATATGCAAAAACAAAAGAATTCAGGAAGGTGCAAATGTTTCTTTTATTTTTTTATTTGATATATAAAGCATACATACATAAGAAAAAGATACAAGGTGCAAATGTGTTTTGAGATACTGTATTTGATCATTCAATGAGATTTATTTGATTAAACTAAGTAAGCCTGCTTCAGTCTCAATATCTTTTGAACTCCCTCCACAACTTACCTTTCATACTTCCCAAAGCTGGAGATTCTAGACCATAAAATAGTATTCATGGCCTTGCATTGTATTAATGAATACTCACAACATTTATTATGTAAACTATAGAAAAAGCTTATTCATGGTAACATAGCGAACAAAGTTGATAATTTAGAGTCTTCAGTTGCTCCGTGCTTCCTCTCCATTCCAGTCATTCCACTGGTTTTGTGGAGTTACTTTGATAAATAGTACATTGTAAAAGAAAGAAAGAAAGATCCTTACATAATTAATAACTTGAAAAAAATTGCTTAGTTGAATGTTGAAATTTTAGTAAGAAAAAAAGTTATCTTGATTCTGTGGACTACACAGAAGCTTGAGATGCTACTGCAAAACAAACTACTAATTAGGAATTGCAATCCTGTTATTGGGTGGTGGTGGTTGTTGTTTAAAAAATCCCTACATGACTTCTAGTTGAAACATCGAATCCCCTGTGCTTTTTACCAATCTGTAATTTCAACTGATTTAAGAATCTTACACCAAGGTTCTAAGTATGCAATTAGCAGTGGTTTAAATGATAGCAACCTGCTGTAAATAAGATTCTTAATTGTCTTTGCAAGATTAAAATTCAGCCTTGTTGCTTCCCTGTCTCCAAATCACCACTTTCTTCCCATGTTGGCAATGTGGTATATTCACATTGCTACCTCTAAATGAATGTCAACTTGTTTTACCTCGACTGGAGCCGATCAATACTTCATTAGGCTGAATTGTCTTGTGCCCATGCAACCTTGAAGCTGTGGCTTAATTACCACCCATATTATGCAGTGGCTTTAAATGCTGGGCTCAGCTGTGTCCATTCTGAACAAAAGCCACATGCTTTACCTACATTTGGGAAGAAATGTACTTCAGAACAGATGCTATAGAATATTTGATGAGATAACAATTCATAGTGGCGAAAGCCACTTTCATCATGTTAAAAATTCCTTAATTTGTGCCTTCAAGACTATAAACACCCTGCAAAACTTTTTTTCAGTAATAGTTATTGTTCATTCTGCTTGTGTGTTTCCTCTGTGATCCATAACTGTTTTGAGATAATTTTTAAATTAACAGTAAAAGTAACATTTAGCGAAGACAGTGGAAAGTGCAGTCATATGGCAATCATGACAAATGACATCTCTCGTCTGAGAGTCATAATTCCTCACTAGACTGATTTGTCATCCTCATTTTTGACATTTTTCATCCTGCTATGAAATCACATTGACAGAGTAAGATATTTCTGCACTTAACAGTGGACTGAAAAAGATGGCTACTTGGGCTGCATTTATTTTTTGTTTTATTGCTACATATTTTGATTTGTAAGCTTTTCAGCACTGAATTTAGAATTTCCTCCCATTTGCAAAATGAAAACTTCCATCCTCTACCTTGGCTGAACTGCAGAAGAGTGCCGTACTGACTCAGGAATGTTATATAGTAGAAGGATTAATGCATTCCAATTGTTCATACAACCACCACGCCAGGGAATATTGACCCAGCCTTAGCGGAGGATCAAAGTTTCTACTGAATCTTTATTTATTTCCGTGATTGTTGCAGCATATCCTCAACAAAAATTTATGTTCACAGAACAAACAACAAAGTTATAAAAAACAGTAAAATACTATTTAAAAAGAGGGAGACAATTTGCTCCTGACTCTGTGAATAGAATAAGTATATGCCAGAAAGTGATTATTCTTGAGGAAATCATAATTCTTCAATGCTATTAGAACTATTAGAAGTAAGTTGTCCCGGAAGATGAAGGATATCTATAGGAAAGCCTTGTTATATGGGCAGATGCCTAAGCAATTCCAGCATGGATAGATAAGGTTTTCAATTTTTATTTTTCCATTTTACACATTTTTTCCATTCTTAAGTTTGTCTTTCTTTATAATTGAATTTTTAAAAGATTACTGTGTTTTCTTATTTCTGCACACAATTTTGCAAAATATACTTTTTCAAATATATCCTAATAGGAAAAATAATATTCAGTTCAAGTTCAAGCAGAGATACACTTGTGCTTGTTCATTTTAAACATTTACACTAACATTTACTTCAAATCTCTTTTTAAAGAGGCCATCCAAACTCAAAACTGTTCAGATCAAATGGGATGTTCTGCTGGTTCATGTGAACACTCTTGTGGTTTCGTTTGATTTGAACTGGCACTACCAAACAGTAGTTGGGTTGATTTGACTTCGAAGCAATCGAACCCATCAAGCCACCCTAACTTGATTTGAACAGGTTTGAACTTAAATCGGTTCAGCACATTTCTAGTATGTCTGACATTCCCTCTAGACTACAAAGATAATAACAGATTTTACTGGGTGTCTGCCTGCGGTCTAAGTTTCTTGGGTCAATAAACTATGTTATTTTTGTCAAATAATTGCATAGCAAAATGTAGATAAGGGCAAATTTTAAAGCGCGCACACACACACAAAAAAAATAGCTGCAGTTTAATCCACATACCAACTTGGTAAGTTTCTATTAATGTTTAGCTTGCCACATTGAACTTTGTTTTTACCAAATCTGGCTCATATTCAGACAGATTTGAAAAGCTGGACTCTAATGGACAATAATCTGATATCCAGGAAAGGTTTGTATGAAGTGAAATGCTTGAACATTCAGATCTCCCCTCTATCTGCAGTTTGAAGTGCCAGCATGTTATGAATCACCTTAACATATCATTTCATGCTACATAATGTATACAATAGCTTTTAGATGAAAAACTTTTGCTTTGCCCACGGTCTTTCAAAAAACTCTTTTGTTTCACTCCAAGTTGTGAAGATGAATAAATTATGATGGCAAAGAGAAAAATCAAATTGTCACTGCCCCTCACTCATAGTTACATCCATGGAATGGTCATGTAATCAAAATGGTCCTCAGCTCATGAAATATAGAAAGCAGGTGTTGTTTCAACTTTTGTTTTCCTCTGCAACAAAAAGGAAAGAAATAATAGCTTTGGACCTCATGTAATCTTCCATTCTGTATATGATTACCACTGAAGAATAAGGATGCAGACACCTATCATAGTATGTGCAGGTTGTAACTCCACAACCCCAGCAGAAAACAGCAAGCTTTCCTCCAGTGCTTCTGGCTTATTCCACTTTTCCGCATCTTGATACATGAAAGTGTCCGAGAATATTGCAACCACGGCACCTGGCTCCATGTATGCTTTGCATGTGTCTCCCTCCCACCCACCCACCCCAGGCCACCTTAGATAGGTGTTATAATCTCCAAAAAAATCATTTCATGCTGCCTAATGTATATAAGCCACTGAAAATGGAGATGTAGTGTCCCAGTTCACAGGCACTTTCACTTCATATGTACAGGAGATCAGTGAAGATGGACCTATTTACTCTGGCAATGTCCCCAACCCACTTTCATGCACTGTTACCATTTTTAGTGTGTTCATTTTATATTTTGTTTTTATTGTAGTACCATGTCCTGAAACATTTGGGTATAAGGTGGGATGAAAATGCAAATAAATAAATGAATAACAGTGTAAATGTTTTTGCATATAATGGATCTATCTACATCCAGATGTAGCTTGTTTGTTCTGCTATATTTGGATATTCTAGAATAAAGCATGGTAGATTCTGGAATATCGAGATGTAGTGAAATGAGTAAGCAATGTCTGGATGTAGCCTAGGTTTCATTGAAACCTTTGTTTCAATGTGAACTATATTCATTCAAAATCTTAATTCCTATCACAGGTCAAAAACTAAGCGGTCATACAGGCTGTGGAGGTGTTTGGAATATATGGGATGCTGCTCCTCTGAAAGCTGATCAATTTAAAAAGAACACGCACATTTTTCAGTAGTATCTCTACCAAGTTCTGTCTTTGTCAGATATTATTTCTCACTAAAGTTATACCTAATAAGCAATGAATGTGCTCGGAGAACAAAACTTTTTGAAAAATCTTTGCAGTTCAACTCTTAATAAGGAAGCACTCGTTCCGTTGAGCAGTGAAACTTATTAAGTAAATTGTGAATAGCCTAATAATTCAAGCACCTGTGGATTATTGAGTGTGTGAGGCATAGTTTATGCTGAACATGGAGCTTTTATTGTCTGTCATTTTCTTCTTTCCAACTGGTTCTTGGCTCAGTTTGCTTTTGCTGGTGTATAAAATGAGCTCTAAAAGCATATATAAAGGGCTGTAAATAGAATTGTCTCTTATGGTCATCTCTATAATGCTATCTGTGAACTCTTACAGTTAATTGGACTGCAACTGGTGCCAAAATCTGTGGGGTGTAGAAACTTATTGGCTCTTTTATGCATTATCTTTCACTGAATTTGTCTCTCCTCAGCTTTTTATTTGAAGAGTTTGAGAGATTGGATCTGAGGAGGAGCAAACCTGAAAAGAAGCATGTGCTTTGGAAATTGTAGCAGATGCAATAATTCACACATGTAACTAATTAGTCACAATTCATTCTTTCTTTCGTACCTTCCTTCTCTCTTTTTCCTCCCTCCTTCCTTCCTGAAGGCTTCAATGCCTGTTGCCCAGTATTATATGACTTTTGGTAAGCAAATCTGCATGATACATTTTTAAAATAAAAATAAAAATTGTGCAACATAACATAAATACAGAGAAGAAAATAGTGAATTAGATAAAATAACGGCTTGGCATAACATAAAACCCTTCTAGAATACTGGAGCGTATGGTTTTCTGGAAAAAAAAACCAAAAAAGTAAAAATATTTCAAATTTTACTTTTCAAAACTGTAATGGTGCAGATATGTCAAGTACATGGGATTCTGCTCTTCTGGATCCAAGGCACAAGATGATACAGAATATTTGTGTCTTATCAAGTCACAATTTAAAGAGTACAGGGTGTTGTTGTTTTAAAATGTTTAATTAATTTTTCCAACAAAATACAATAATATATGAAAGTTTACAAAAAGAAAGTTGCCTCCACCACTTCCTTTCCCCAAAAGTCTTCGTGGCTCTTTAATTGTCTTTTATACTCCCTTCCTTTCCAAGTAGGAGATTGTGTTTATTATTCTTTGCACATCTGGGCTTCTCTTTTTTTTTTTTTGGACAAAGGTAGATCATAACTCTTGACCATACAAATACTAATGACTGTGATATCATGTTTCCCATATATTTTATCCTTTTTGCCCTTATAAAATCAAACATCATATATTCACCAATATAAGAATGAGTGCCAGTTGTTAATAAGAAAGATTTGTCTACTTTTACTTTCAATACTGCTTCCAGATGCATAGTAAAAACTCCAGTTGTCTCATCACTACACTGGGGATGCTACACATATCTGAGGTAATCCCCATATAGTCCCAATAGGTAACAGGGGAAAAAAACTATTACTATTATGGAACAGTTATGTTGCTAGAATTTCCATAATAGTGTTGCTTACCTCAAATTCTGTTGGCAGCTTCTTTTATAGGATTGATTGACCAGACACCTCCAAGTGCATGAAAAACAGCATGGCAGGCTTCTGGCAATAGCCCAATTGACCCTATCATGAAAGCTGCTAGCATACATTGAGGTAAACCTCAATTGCTCCTTGCATCTGGAAAGGGGTGGTGAGAATTAATTGCATGATCTTTCTTAGATCCCATCTTTTCTCTTGCTCTTTGGAGGCAGTCAACATCATACCACTTACAACTTTTAGTTTCTGTGTCTTAAAGACTCTATACTATTCTGCATACCAAAAACACAATCTCTTTCCGAATGTAACTACTATTAAAACACAACTTTTGTTTCAATAAGGAAGGGAACGGTGGAATATCTTCTTGATGAATATGTACCTTGTGCCATTTGGTTACCAGGCTAAGAGTGTAATCCTGGGCACATAACTTTATAAAATCTCTAGTTTAGAGTTATCATCCAACAGAGCAAATGTGGAAGACTTTCTTCTTTGTCAGACAGCCTATCACTGCCTCTAAATTACTGCAGATAGCCATTCACCATTCTATGTCTCTTGCATTTGAAAAGAGTGGTGCTGCCAAAATGTGGGTCCTTAAACATACTGACAGAGGTTATTTAATGTAGAATAACTTTTGGTGGTATTTTTTGACAGCAGGCTACTGTCAAATAGCCTGCTCAAATAGCGGTAGTGACTATGGAGTTCCAAGAGAGTTGGTTTCCAGCAAACTAAGTTGAGGGTTTTTTTCTTCTTCTTTTACTTAACCCAATATTTAAACACAGTGCTGTCTTAGGGCCTTTCTGCACTTACCACAGATAAATTCAGATCAGTGGGTCAGAAATAATTGGGTCCACTGATCTGGGTTACATGGTGATATGGGCTGGATCAGTGCTATCTGCACTGATTGTGCTTATCTGGCCCACAGCTCTTCATGACTGCAAAGCTTGTGTGCTTCAGAGCTGCCCCACACACCTCCAAAACCTTGGAGGGGGGTGCTTTTTGGTGCCGTGCTACTGAAAAACACACTCCAGTAGATCCAAAACCCAAAGATGTGCTGTCCGCATGCTTCCTGTGTTCTGGAACAAGGCCCTGATTCCAATAAAATGGATCCACAAGAGATCTGGATTAAAGGCCTTCTTAATCCAGTCCCATCCAGTACAGACAGAGCCAGACCAGTAGGGGCGGGGCCTCCTTGCTCCATATTAACCTGTGGAAGGAGAGGCCCACAATGCATGTTAAGAGGCTCCTTAATCTGGATCACCAGTAACTGCAGAAAGGGCCATAGATTTTAAACCCTTTGAACTTTGAGGGTTGTTTTACTCACTTGGCTTCAAGGCACCTTGACATTATATATAAAAGATAAGTAGAAATAGTTCCCTGTTTTTTTCTTTGCTATAGAAAAATTGCCTGGCAAATAATTGTTCCATCAAGGCATACTAAGCTAAAGCTGTGACTACAAAATATTGCTTGGATTCACAAAGGTCCTAGAATTAACACTGGGCAACATACAACATATTTCACTTTCATGTTAGCTATGAGACAACAGAAACAAGAGGATGGGGTTGATTTGTCCATTCTTGTTACTACGCTATCTGGCACTTCTCTATGCCTCCTTCCCTAAGAGTGTCTGCATACTTCAAGGTCTTCTTCTGATGAGACCCCGCTCATTAGCAATGCTGAGAACAGGTCTTCTCAATAGTAATGCCAATTTATAGATTTCTCCATTTTTTCCCCACGTGTCCTGTGAAAATGTTTTATCTACACAAGTGTCTTAATTTCAAATTTAGCTCTTTAATTACATATAATAAACAGGATGGATGCTTTGTCCTTGTTCTTTTATTTTTTATTATTTGTATCCCACCCTATACCCAAAGATTTCAGGGCAGGTAACAACATTTAAAATCCAACATATCAAAACAGGAACAGTATATATTAAAACAGTGTCTGAAAGTGGGAAGTGCTGTTTATGTTTTCATTTAGTATTAATTTCTCATTCTGGAAAGAGGTAGCTTGGCCAAGGTAATGTATGCTCTTGTAACTTCCAAATCAGATTCTTCTAACGCGTTCTAGGTAGTGCTGCTCTTGAAGGCAATCCAGAAACTGCAACTATTACAGAATACAAATAGAAGGAGCATTTTTGTTCAAATTCTTCTGTACAGTCCTGCTGTTATATGTATTTCTAATAACTAGGAGGTGAGCCAAACTGGTTCTACTCAAACGCCATTCATTGTGAACAGGGATGTTTGAACTGTTCATTTTCTAAACTGAACAGCTCTTATGTTCAAATTAGTGTGCAATGCAAGAGCTAGTGGTATCTGCAATTCCAAATCAAACACTAAGAACATTTGAAGACATTTTCTAATATCCATTCAAAATACCTGTTTGTGTTAAAAAGCCATAACTCTGCTCCCAGTCCCCAATATTTTGATATATCTTCACTTATTGGCTTTTGTGTTACCCTTTGCATTTGGTTAAAATCCTGGAATTTTGTGGGAATTCTGATAAAATCTTTTAATTATATTTAGGCCAGAACCCTAAGAATCCTATTGGCGGATCCTTTCAGAACTGGCTAAAATAGGAAATCCTGCACCACAGTCAATATTGCTACTATATGGGTTTGTTGGGAGAAGAACAAGAAGGTGCAAAAAGGTGGCAGGGATTTTGTTTTTTAAAGCTCCCTACCTTCCCTCTAATACATGTTTGCAACAGCTCAGTTGACCTTGCCCTGCATGCAGCACTGGGTTAGCATTGCTTCAGAAGTAGACAAATGCCAGCCCTTTGTGATGCAATTCAATCAAGGCAGATCTCTCAAGGAGGAGAATCCAATCAAGGAGGGAAATACAAATCAAGGAGAAAGCAGCCTAATCAAGATAGAGGAGATAATAAATAAATATGTAAATGGCTATTTTCTTCTTTTTGTGTCACCCTCAAGGTGGAGAGACAGAACAACCTCTTGCTTTGGGAAGACTCACAGAGCAAACTAATCTTCTGCTTGCCCTAGATTCTTGGAAAGGTTCTGCTTACAGTTTATGATAATATGTTTAGTCCTATCCCAATACCCTCTGCCACATCTAAGGGTGCTTCTGCATTTACCGCTGGAAATCCAGATCTATTACATCCCGATTTACTAAATCCGGTTTAGAATAGATCCAGATTTACTCACTCCGGTTTGCGGTAGATCTGGCTTAACTAAATTAGATTAGATATGGATCTACCAACACCCCTTCTGTCCGCACATGCATGGGAAGGACAGAGTGGCGTGAATGGAGCATTCGGCCGTCAGTCACCGCCACGTTCCAGCCATGCATGGGTGCGCCAGGGACGGGCCACCAACCAATCAGCAGTGTGCCCAGGCACCCATGCCCGCTGAGCGGCAAAGCCTGCTTTTTGTGAATAGAATTGCTGCATTTAACATCTGGGCAAGGGACCGGGAGGGAAGCTGTGTGCGGGCTGACGGCTGCAGAGTTCTAGTCGCAGCCCTCTCGCCCTTGCATCCTGGGTTTGCTGACACCGCAGGGGACAGGGCAGGGCAGGGCAGATTGCAGCAATGATCCCCAGCCACTAGGATGCTCCTTACTTCAAAGGGAGAAGCAGGATAGGAGAACCACCTCTCCAGAGACTTCCCCTCAGGTGGCGGGGCCAGTGAGGGGCTCCCTCCTGCACCCCAATGCAGCCTGGGGCCATGGGTCCCCTTTCATCAGCTAGACAGAGCTGCGGCCATCTCCGTCGGCAATGCCGCTGCCACGGGAGGCTCTGTGCCCTGGGCGAGGTGCCATCGCTACCCACCCACGAATGGAGCCCTTCCCATGGGGCCAAATGGCCTCTAGGGTTTCCCGCCTGGCCCCTGCATCCAGCTTGTTGTACCTCTACCGCCATAGCTGGGCGCCTGCCTGATGCAAAGCCCTTTCGGGGGGGGGGGATTTATGGCTGGACTGTGCTTCTCCCTGCCTTCTAAACATAGCTGCTCCAGGCCGCATCACCACACGCAACATGGCAACTTCCTGTCCCTCCCCATGTGTTCTCTCTCCCCTCTGTGTGCGGATGCATCCTGCGTTAATGCGGTTCTAGAGCAGAAACACCCATTAAGACCACCTTCAATGTGGTGTTCGTTAAGCCCCATTAAGCACACATTAGAGACGGATATGTGCGGACGCGCCTCACCAGAAGTGTGCTAAATAGGTACGTGTGTGCAGACGCGGGTTTCCCAATGGGTGTTAAAGGGCCTGTGCAGAAGCAGCCTAAGAGAACACCTCAAAGTGACTGACTGGGTAGCAGCAGAATCCTCTTCCCACCTGAATAGAAAGAGCATCTCACCATACTTGTCTAATTTTCACACGTTTATTCCTAGTCTGGTATTGTGCATAAGATTCTAGTATTAATAACTATAGTTTACAGATATATAGGATTTTCCCTATGCTTTGGTCACTCATACAGGACCAAAATGGCTACTTTGAATTATGTGTCTCTCACTGATGGTATACTGAAGCAAATCAAAATCAAACAAGACTTGTTCAGGGCAGGGGCAAGGAAGGTACTTTGTCTCAAGCCTGTCTGATTGTATATCTCAAGGAAGACACAGTAATAATCTTACTTGCCTTGTGATCTAATAATTATTCTGCATTTTCCCTTTTTTGGTTTTATTTGTGCCTGCCTAGCAGTTTTCTAGCTGCTTTCCAAGTGTCTTAATGTGTTTAAAATATAGTAATGATGGCTGATTTTGTGAACCTGTATTTGTTACTCTGTTTTTGATGTAATTTATCCAAATCTGAATATTGTTTTTCTGCTCCAGTTTTATCTTCCCCAATCTAATAAACTCTTCAATATAATGTGCTCCCATCTCCTCACTCTTCCTTAACTTCAAGTCATTCCTAATAACCAATCTGAAATCTCCAGTTTTAAAGTGCTCTTTAGAACTTAAGTGTTGCCCTAGGCATGTGCAAAGTGCTCAAGGATTACCTGGACCAAACCAGACTTGCACACGTATTGTCTCACTCTTGCACACAATTTTAAATCATGCCTCAAAAGCATTTCAGTAGCGCTTAAGAGAATGAGCCCATTTACAAAGGAACAAATAGAGTAAATGATTACTGGTATCTCATTAAAAGGAGTCTAAAGTATAAATAGGACAACTCTAACAATAAAAGTATCAGTACATTTTGGTTTGATTCCTATACTTGGCAAATATTTTCAGGTCAGACATGTGTAAGGAGGTTGTCATAAAACTGAGAAAGGAGAAAGCTCTGCAAGGCAATAAAATAGCAAATTAATTTCAATCTAAACCAAAAGTATACCTCCTAGAGTAGGTCCCACAAGATATATCCCTATGGATTTTAAAATGGCACTGATAATCCACAAAAGATAATGCAATTTTTAAAAAGTTGCATGCAACACATTTGTGGCCTTTAAGCAACATAAATCTAGATGTCACAATCTAACAGGATGCAGTGTTCTTACGGTCAGAAAAAAATATTCCTTAATTTTACGAACAAATATAAATAAACCATGCATTCTGGGTTTTTAAAAAATACATCATTTGCGACTATGGTCTTTATTTTTGATTGACAAAATCTATAATGATAGTAATAAAAAAGAAGACACTGGAGATTTGGATAAATCTGAGACAGTGAATACTGAGGAGTAACAATGTAGATTGGAAGAAATCTGTATGAGGTTTATTACTGTGAGATGGTAACACTGGCAATCACTTCCATATTGATTTAAGAAACATTTTAAACAACAGGAGAGGATTATGTGCTTTCACTCTGTCTTGATCACTGTTCCCTCTGGCACAATGTTCATGACGGTTCAGTTATAAGGTTGTGGCAGATAACTAAAACTCACTCAAGTATTCAAACACTTGCATTCTGTTCACAAAGATCTTAATAGATTTTTCTTCCACCAATTTCAAAAATAAAACAGAGCACCTCTGTTAAAAAGTATCAGTAGAAATTCCTAAATGGCTACAAATAGTTGCTAGTAATGAGACCTGGAACAAGTAAAAATTATTTGGGATGTAACTGGGAGCACTGTAAAATGAACTTCTTCTTATTTTTGTTTAGACATTTAGTTGTGTTCAGCTCTTCATGACCCTCATGGACCAGAGCACACCAGACCCTTCTCTCCTCCACTATCTTCTGGAGTCTGCTCAAGTTTGTTGCCTTCAGAACACAGGCTCTTCCTCTACTGTCCCCTTCTTTTTCATCTTTAAAATCTTTCCCAGCATCAGAATATTTTCTAGTGAATTATGTCTTCATAATATTAGGCCAAAGTATTTGAATTTCTGCTTCACTATTAGTCCTTCCAATAAGCAGTATGGTTCACCTCACAAATACTCAGCACTTTTTAAAAATATCATTTATGCAGATATGATTGAATTATTGAATTGAATTATTTGTTTTATGCTCCCTTGAAATCTAGAATAAGGTTAGCAAACCAATGTTTAAATAACTAAATAACATATATCTTTCTTTATGGTAGTTTATTCACAGCACCCAGATGGAAATTCTTGAAGGTAAACATTAACTTTTCATTCTTGATTTCCAACAAGGTCCATGAAGCTATATGTCATATAGCAAAAAGACTAAATTTTCAGAACCTTGGAGAGTTCCAAGCAGAGAATTCATTCCACTTCTAACATGGTAAGGAATTGAAACCTTCTATCACACTTTGGACTTTGGTCACTCTTACCTCAGTCAAGATTTATCCCATTAAGAAAAATGAAAGAAGCTTTCCTGCCTATAGTCTAGAAACAGTCGAGTCTCAGTCAGAATATACATGGAAAAGCAAGAGCCTTCTGGTGGCATTTTCTTCCAGGGCATTTTCTTAGGAAAACCAAACTGTAAGTTTGTTGTCATATTTTGCAGGATGCAGTTGAATTTCATTAAGTCTTCATTGCATGGTTCAATCCAATCATTGTAGATATTTGCACAATGCAGTGTTTGATGGAAAGTGAAAAGTGAGTAGAGGTCAAAGAACGTGACCTCTACCCACACCCCTGGCTCCATTCACTTTCATCTGGCAAGGTTTTAAACTGGTAGCATGGCAGGTGAGCATCAGAGCACAAAGCCTTAGCCAATGGCCATGCCATTGCCACTGCTGCCATCTTTGTCCCATCCTTCTACTCACGTTGTTGCCCCCAGCATCTGCCTTTGCTACTGCCACAGTCACCACCTTACCTTACCATACCTTATGATTCTGGCAAACCCTGTCCATGCCTGTGTGCAAAGCTGCAGCTGCACCATTGCTGACTTGCTTCACTAACTCACATATATAAAATCAGATGGATCCATGTCTTATTAGTCTCTTCCTTGCCCAGTGAAAGAAGTGGCTGAATTTCTGACTCTGAGTATCTGCACATGTGTTTGCCCTCACTCCAGCACTACTTCTTTCAATCTGCATGTTTATGTGATGAGACATCTTTTCACCAGAAAATGAAAAATTACATCCTGTAGTGATAGTACTCCTGTCAGCGATCACATCCAGAAATGAGGTGGCATGATTCCAGTGCAGTTCTTACTCCCACTGTAATTTAAAAAGTGGAGGCACTGGGTGTTTTCTAGAGGATGGACGATCCCTCCTTTGGAAAGTGGAGATGCAGCTTTTTAAAAAATCATAGTACTTGTAAATAAGGATGTAGTGAAGACATAATATATAAAGTTCAAGGAGGATAAAAATCCTAAATAAATTCATCAGGGGGAAATTAAGACATCTTTATTTACAAATTCAGAGGGCAGGAAAAATGGATGAGAATAGAAGCCAATGTGACTGAAAATAGAAACGAAAGCATAGTGTACTGAAAGGCAGGACAGGAAGGAAAAGGAAGAAAGGGAAAACATTTTTTAAAAATAATAACAATAGTTTAGATGCTCACTGAAGATAACAGAACACTAAAGGCTGACAAAGAAAAAGTAGAATTCCTCATTTTCTTGTATTGGGCACTGTCCTCTCAAAGAAAAAAAAGTTCCAGTAGACAAATGTAAAAATGGTCTGAAAATTCAGAGATTGCAAAATAAATGACAGACAGATGTTCAGGGAGGCCTTTACACCAAATCCCTAGAGCCAACCTGATCTCCTTCCACAGCTCATGAGTGAGACTCCACTATAAATTTTTATTGCATTAATGGGAGTAATCAGACATTGTCTTCAGTGTCAACCCATGTACTCTGTAATAGAAAAAAAACACAAAAACTGGTGAATGTATCCTTAGTGTGACCTTTATATGAAATTTATTTCCTGTGGCTCAGCCTGAGATCACACCATTTAGGTCTGTGTGGGCCTCTCTCCCTAATCATCTCTAACCAGTTTGGCTGACTCCTCTTCAGTATGGACTAATTTGGGGAGCGGAGTCAAATTTTGAAACTGACAGTGGCCCAGCTTCATTGGGATCCAATTAGAGCACCAGTCTTTGCACCTTTCAAATCTAGGGACTCTCTTGGCTTATGACAGAGATGAATTACATCCTCAGGCACAAAACAAACTTGCAGATACACTGTCAGAAACTATATCTTTCATCTTTAAGAAATTCTAGAGAACAGCTGAACTGCTAGATGATTGGAAGCAAATAAATGTTATCTGTATCTTCAAAGCAGAAAAAATTAAACCATTCAGTGTTCTAGAAGTCATGGAGGAGAGAGTTCAGCACATTAGAGGCTAGGTAAGCGTTCCTCTTTCCTTCTATGGTTTTTGTGAAAATATGTAACCACACCTAATACTGTGTGTAATATCCAAGATGTAGCCATGTTAGTCTGAATAGTCCAAAGAAAAGGGGGGTACTAGTAGCACCTTAAAGACTAACAAAGAGAAAGAGGTTGTGGCATGAGCTTTTTTTAGACAAGTATACCTCATCAGATTCCGTTTTGGTGGGTGGTTCTGTTGAATGTTTCAAAATGGCCATTTGCACAATCTGTTACAGGCCAGACAGAAACATTTCAGATCAGATCATAAAGCAGCTGATCTGCCCAGTTCTGGACACCCCACTTACAAGAGATTATGAGAAGGGAAACAAATATTCCTATGAAGAGAAAACAAGAAAACAAGAAATGTCTAGTTGGAGAAGCAAGGACTTTTCTTTCTTTCTTTCTTTCTTTCTTTCTTTCTTTCTTTCTTTCTTTCTTTCTTTCTTTCTTTCTTTCTTTTTGAATAGTTAGATATCACACAGAACAGAAAAGATACCACACAGTACAGAATCATGACCTTTTTCTCTGTCACATCAGAGTGCAAGACAGGGAATAATGAGAATAATGAGCATTTACCTCAGCTCTCCTACTCTCTGCTTATCATCCCTGACCCTATGTTTTTGCAGTAGGGACAGATAAGCCACATCAGGTCATAGAGGGCAAGACCTCACTAAGCAATATAATGACATCATAGTCCAGACTGGGGCCCTTTCTGCATGGGCCTTTCACCTGGATTCAGAGACCATGTAGTATGCATCTAGGCCTCTGTATCCACAGGTTAACGTAAATCACTGAGGTGTTTCCCCCACTGATCCAGCTCTTACTGCATTTGACAGAGCCTGATCTGAACTACAGAGGCTTTAATCCAGATCACCGGTAGCACCATATAATCAGTACAACCAATGAGCTGCTGGCCCTGATTTTGAACTGGGCACGTGTGCAGAAGGCACACCTCCAGTGCTCCAGGACTACTGGAGGATATTTTCATCAGCACACCATAGTGCGCCACTGAAAAGCAACCTCCACAAGCCCCAAGGCTTGAAACTTTTGTTCTTAGCCCTTGGAGGCATGGGTGTGTGGTTTGAATCTCATACAGACTTCAAGGCTGCATGGCATTGGTGATCAAGATCAACTCCATCAATGCAGATAGTGCTAATCCCACCCATAGCTCCTGCAATCCAGATCAGTGGCCCAAGCTTGTGAGTACTCTCAGGTAACAAAGGGCTTTTTTAGCACTAAGTAACCTAATGGGTACATTAGGGACCCATTAAGGACACATTAGGCTTGGAGCCCATTTCCACTGCAGACCCCATTAGAGCCACATTTGTTTCTACCAGTTCTAGGGAAATCCAGATTGAATGGGTCCTTCAGGACCTATAATCTGGATTTCCCGTAGACCCCATTATAGGGGTCTACTATGGAGTCTTCAGGCATCAAATCTGGATTATATGGAGCGTGTTTCCACTGCAATCAGCTAATGAGGTCTGGGGGGGGCTCCGGGGGTGTATACACCCATGGGGGGGTGCCCCCAAACCCAAAGCTCATAAGCCTGTGCACAATCTCCAAAGCCGACTCCAAAGCTGGCTATGAAGCCGGCTCCAAAGCCGACTCCAAAGAATAGAACAGAGGACCCCACACAAGAGCAATACCAGTCCTACAGAATTTTGTCAAAGGCTCTGGAGAATCTTTGAAGTTTGCAGCAGATTGTTCTGGAGAATCTCCAGTGCTTATGACAAAACTCCAGAGATTCTCCAGAGCTGCTCCAGAGAATCTTTGAAGAATCTCCGGAGCGTCTATGTAGATTGCACCCCCTGATCCTCCCAAAACCTGGGGTGGTGAGCAAGCCCCACATGGGTAGATCTGGATTCGCCACATGGGTGCTATGGCATTTCCACTGTGGGCAGGCTTGCACCTATTGCTCTTAGGTGCTGCACCGCCCATGGGGACGCATCAATACCTCCCTTAATCCAGATCTACTAGATCCTGATTAGTTGAAGGACCCTTTCCTTAGATTTGGATCATCTTAGATCCAGATTAAGGGAGGTCAGTGGAAAAAATCCCTAAGAATATTGTTTGGAGGGAATACTGTGCTGGGTATCAGCTGGATTTCTTTAAAAACAAAAACTGTTTTATTGATAAAATATAAATAAAACAAAATAGCAACTCATACGAAAAAACATACAAATATCAGCTATACTCTTATTCCCTCTCCCTGCATTTGCAGTACTTGACCCAACCATTTCAAATTGCACAAACTAAATGTTTTACATAGTCGATCTTGACTTCCTATTTTTCTCACGTTAGCCATTTCATTAAAAATGCTTTTTCAGGTAGATTTGTGCCTGGTTTTCTAACATCACTATACATGGTTCCCATATTTCTAGAAAATTGCTTGTTGCAGTAGCTCCCTCTAATCTAAATTGTTTATTTGATAAATATTTGTTCATCATTAGTTTCCATACTTCATTCTACCACTTGCTGCTTGTCAGAATATCTGCATAATTCCAATGCTTTACTAAGGCGTATTGAGTAGCTGCTATCAAATGATGCCACATAAACTGTGCTTTTGCCTCTAAAATCAGATTTGAAGAAATATGTAACAAAAACATATTTGGTACTAAGGGTATATTGGTGTATCTTATTTCAGTTATTTCCCTATGCATTTTATTCCAGAATTGTTCCACAGAGGGGCAACTCTACCACATATGCAAATATGTAGGCAATTGCTGGCAGCCTCTCCAGAAATTTGCATTGGATGATTTGGATGTCTTGGCAAGTCTCATGGGAGTAAGATACCACCTGTACAATAATTTTGTGTACATTTCTTTTGATATTACTGATGCATACCATTTCCCTTTAATATTAAATATGCTATTCCATGTCTGATTTGGTATGTTCATTTGTAGATCCATTTCCCATAAGTTTTTTAAATTAAATCTTTGTATGTTTTATATATCAATCATGACTTTATATAGTTTGGATGTTACTCATTCCAAAGAAGTTTCTGCTTTTTACAATTTCTTCAGATTTGACAGTAGTTCTGCAGACTGCATTAGCTCTTTCGTCGGTTTTCAAAAACCATCCTAATAAGGTCCATATAAACCATTGTGCTCTTTGGGTGGATATTGCCTCCTTTATATGTAATATTTCAGTCTGTTTATGCGGGGTGCAACAATCTTGTATTATATTTATATTCCTCTCTTCTTTTGGGATGTGGAGCAAAGTTTAGGATTACGTCTTAGTTTCATTAGTGGAGACATTCTATAAACTCCACAAGCTATATAAGACTGGGCTTCCTAGATATAGATGGAACTCATAGGCTGGGAGACCACCAAACAGTGTACCAAAAAAACTCCCGAACATTTCTCTCTGTTTAATATTGCTAATAAATTTTAATGAATCAGATAATGGAGTATTTTACAGATGTATGTATGTATGTTTTCTCTTATCTGAAACACCAAATATAAAAGAAAGCAATGACAGATACAATAAGACATGTGGCAAGAGTCACTGGCAACTTCCCAAATAACTTGTCTGGGAGATGTCAAAATGTTATTTCATTCATCCTATGTGTCCCAACCCCATGGATTCCTTTTGAGCTTGACCATCTTATCATCTGGGGTGCAGCAACTTAGACCTGAGGCATCCCAGAAAAAAGTATCTTAGCTTTTACAAGGGACCTATTGGCAATTGTCTTTATTCTGGAATATATCCTGCAATAGTGGTTTGCTGGCCACATGCTAGTGCAGGCTACAGCAGGGCCGAAGTGAGGCCTGCCAGAGTCTGCAATCGCATGCAGACAAGAGACCCCTATCCTAAGATTTTTTTTCCAGAATACGGTCAAGTGTGAACAGGCCCAAAGCTTACGTGCATGCATATGGATTGATTCATGTTAATTTAAATATTGGAGTAGGCTGAGTTGTTAGGGCCATCTAAGCTTCCAGATGATTTGCTCAAATAGGTTTCAGGGTCTATTCCAGTTTGTAACTTAACTTGGTCATCTGGACAGGAAATTGCTGGTGATCTGTTTGGCTGTCAGTATCCTGCCACACTGATTAGATTGCTAAGAGCAAATTTCTTTTTTCATCTAGTCCTGCTAAACTTATCATGGCTCCTTTATTTACCTTTCATTCATTCATTCCCTCCATGGAAACTTCCTTCAAAGTCAAGCAGCCAGACTAGAAAGGGAGGTTACAAGATAGGCTGGAAAAGGAGTTAGGTGCTAACAAAATCTAAAGGTACAGGACTCCAGGACTAGTCAGAATTGCTTAAAAATATGAGTAGTCTTGGTTTTAAACCACTGTTTTTCTTTTGCCACATTATCATTCAGTTTTGGTTTTAAAACAGACTAGGATTCAACTACAAAAGAGAATTTAGATCTAAGGCAAATGGAAGTCATGGAAAAACAAAAAACTCAGTTGGCCAAGATAAACCACCACCATCTAAAGTCACAGTTTAGTGTCCACTTATTGACATGGCCATGAATTGCTGGCACTAAGGATAAGTTTTCTGTCTCTAATGCTCTGATGTTCCTGTTATACTTGTAATTATTCATTTTTCATGACTTAGTTTTGATCTGTATCACAAGGTATTGAAAAAAAATCTTTACTGAACACCTTCAGATTGGCTAGGAGCTTAAGGACTGAGCTTCTTTCTGCTGGACGAAGGGGGAGAAGGGGAAAAAACTTAGCTATTTACCATGGCGACTGATAGGCTCCTGCAAATTTCTATTTTCTCTTTCCAACATTGCTAACCTCATCTCCCCAGGGTCTGCAATTTCTGCTAGGCTGTAAACCAGCAGGGACAATATAAGTCTCTAATTTGTAATCACTCGGCCCACATAAAAAGGGTTGGATCAAGTGCTGATGGGCCTGACTTTATTTAATTAGAAGATGTTTGTGCATTTGTAGCATAGAAGTATGGAAAGTAGTCTCATTGCATTAAAGTTGTTTTTCTACTGTTCTATATGTACAATTCATTTTGCTGTAACCATAGTATGCAGTGGATCATTATTAACATTAATAACATTTGGCATTGTGCATATTTTTCAACAAAATTTGTTTTTGCAAGAGGAAAAAAGAGGGGAAAAAACAAAGATAGCACCTTATAGAATTGAATCAGACAGTCTGCTTTTGAATTCTTACCTTTTCCTTGTGCATACACCCTATTATTAATGCACATTATTACTTCAAGTATGTCAGAAAAGGAGACAAACAGTCAGAAGCAGAAATTTCTCTCTAATTCACTCTGCCTAGCCAGCAAAATGTAAGGCAAAATTATTCAGGGGAAAAATACAATTTTCTGTCATCTCTGCCATACACTGATAACAAAGCTACAGGCTAATATGTTTTGATATTTTTGTCACTCGTTTATCATGTGACCTTTCATGCTATCATTAATACAGCTGAGGGATAGAACAGACACACTGAAATAAGGGTGTGGGGAAGTCAGATTGCTTCTCTAACAACTAACGGTCAGTCACAGCAATTTATGCTTTTCTTCACTGCAGCACTGACTGAAGAAGAGAAATTGTTATTAAAATTTGATATTACTGTCTAGGCTCTGCCACCTAGAATTTGCAACTTTTACCTCTGATGAGAATGCTGGAAGGCGGCTTTAATAAATTTTCTTTTGAATTATGATATTAATACAATACAACATGCTTCTTTAGATATTCAAACAGTAGAGGGGGGAAATTACATTCAGATATTAGAACATGGAATATTATTTGTATTCTACAAGATTTTTAGCCAGATCACGTAGCTGTATAACATTGATACAAACAATAGTTTCTCTTGAAATTAGCATCTCCTTTTAGTTTACAAGGTGTAAAACAAAATCATATAAAGCTTTGTATTAATAAGCATTATTTTTCAGGGCATTCTACAAAAAGCAGTACGTCTTGTTGAATTTCTTTAATGATAGATGATACACTCTTTACATTTGCATTGAGATTGAGAACGTTTCTGACAATTGCCTAGCCCTTTGTGTTGGCTAGTGTGATGCAGTTTTCAATATAAATCAAATTTCTATTTGGCAAGTATTTTGTAGAGGACACTATAGCTGAGAATTAAGTTGACAACATTCTGGTAAAACCCTTCCGTTAGAGAAAAAAAAATCACTAATATTAAGCTTTTTATCTTTGCTGCAATTTTAAATATCTGCGTTAGGTAAAGATTGCAGACTATTGTCTATTGAAAGACAATTTCTATGTTTAATATATAGATAATTCGTTTGCTAAATACATCAAAGGACTCTACTCTTGCCCTCTTTCTATCCACTATTATGCTTGCTCTATTTGTATCGAATCAGAGATGGAAAAACCTTATGCTATATCAAGCATTTATGAAAATAATGTTTTAAAATTTGAATTATGACAAAATAGAATCATAAAATTTTGTCATAAATTGTTTCCCTATTAGGGTACCTTTGCACAGAATATTCTGGACAATTGCTTTCATAGAATGTAATAGTAGCTTCTATATCTGGATTTTTTTTGTAATGTTCTTTATATTTAAACACTCCAGCAAGAGGTTCTTCTCCATATGTGCTGTCTATTAATATGTTATTGCAATACATAGAAAATAACTTTAGTTTTAAAATGTAACTAGTATCTGACATTTCTTCAGTTAATTATCTGGTATAAAAATACTTTTCACTGCAATATATTGGATAGACTAAACTCTAAAATTCCAAATAAGTATGCACTGGGTATCTTTTTAATATATATATATTATAGAATAAAATAAGCCTCCTTCATTCACCTGTATCTATTGTAACCTGAGCTAGCTGTTTTTGACTATGAATAGACTTTGCATTTGTAATAATTTACTTTGGATATTCTTTTATCATTACGCATTTATTAAAATTATCATCCAAAATTACATGTAGTGTATACATTGAAACTTTAAAAAAACTTTTTCCAAGCTGTACGGATTTAATTAAAACATCTATTCACAATTTGTCAATTTTTGAACAAAATAAGAACTAGAATATCTTTTGAAAACTAACATTTTTCTTCCCAAAATACAGTTGTCAATTAACACCATCATAAAGACAGTCTTTTTAAAATGAATAGATGTGAATATTAATGAGTTAGGCCTGTTGGGTTAAAAAGGTTATACATGACAAGTAATTTTAAATAAAGCACCATTCGGCTTTTTTGCTTCTAAATAACAACTAATGCAAAAGCTGTCACTGAAATAGATTAATACATTGTACGATAAAGGACAATTGTACCATATTTTCTTTGTTATATAGAAAACAAAGAGTTCTTGCCTCTTTACCTGTCTCTACCTAATAGCAGATCTGATATGAAGATTATATAAACGAAAAATACAAATGGATCTCCATACATAGTGAACTTGATATTACTACTGAAAATTGGTTATTCATCCACAAATATGTTACATGAAATTCTATCCTCATTTTTATAGGAAAGAAGAAGTGGGAGTGGTGAAAAGGGAAACCACTGGATTCTTAGCCACAGCTGCATTGGACTAAGATCATCAAGCAAATTTCATAAGGATGTAAACTTCAAGCATTTGGTATATTGGACTTTCTTTGTGTGATCTAAAAATGACATTTTAAAATTTCAGAGAGCAGCCTGGCATTTATTTCATGTTTATCTTTGTTCTTCCCAGTGTAGCTCTATTTCTAGAATCTCAGGCCAGATATATGCATTTCTAAAATAGTTTTTATGCAAAATAAAATTAAAAGATGCCAATAAAAAAGTCTTTCTAGTGTCTGCTATTTGCATTTACCCAGTTAAAAACTGACTTTGGTTTCTCTGAAATAGCCGGAATACTGAAGGAGTAAAGCTTATGAGTACCTAAAAACCAGATGTGCAGAAAAGGGAAAAAAAAACCCTGTTTTTAACTTGGTGGCACATGCACATTTGCTTAAATGGGACATGACACAGACTTTAATGCTAGTGTTAATTTGATTGTAGAGCACCCAAACACAGACTTTCTATTCACTGAAGATTCAGAGCATTTTATAAAACTAGTGGTTTTTAAAGCTTGCCATTCATGTTTGCATGTAAATAAAGCAAAAAAAAACACCACAAACAAAGCCAGCAATCTTACATACTTGCCTTCAGTGGTAAAGGATGGTACGCCTGCCTGCTACCAATCAGCAAGTGGTTGCTATGGTTACAAGGTCAGGAAATATGCCTTTTCCCCAGTTGTCCAAGGCTTGCACATGTCACTTCTGAAACTATGAATTTTATATACAGGTCAGGAGATGCATACCAAAGAAATAAATAGTGTATTGGACCATAATGACAGCTAACGTTCAAATGTCCTTGAATTTTTTTTTAATTCTATCCAAACACATTTTGTCATTTTGAACGGGTTGAGTATTTTTGTATAAAACTAGAGCAATTGCTTGCTGTAATGAAATTTGGTAACATAGGTACAAACTATGCCTTGCCGTTCGAAGCTGCATTAATAATCTGCTTCGAAAAGAACCTAGTGTTGTTTAGATTTGCTGTGGTAGTATCTTTTTCAAAATTGCAGCATTGTACTGTTTGAACCATTTTCATTTCAGAACCCAATAATGACTGCTTTCTAGCCCACAAATTTATCAATGCTGGGTTTATATCATGACAATATACTAGTTAAGCTGTTAATTAAATGCAGATGGTCCTGTTTGAAAACAGAAGTGCTTCTGGTATTTTCGTGCACAGTATCTATTGAAAAGTTCTAATACAGTCTCTATAGGGTGAAAATGATAGCATTTGTAAAATGAGTGAATCGTGAATTCAAGCCTTGGTGGTTTATATGTCATTGAAGACTTTACTAGGAAAATTAGCCAAAGGCCTCCCAAGGGACCTTGCATGTTGCAACAGATAAGGTAGGTCAAGTAAAGATGGATATTTCAGGTTCTTTTTCTTCTCTTTTTCTGGTAAACTTTAGTATTAACTTGCTGATCTTTCTTTTGATGTAACCTGTTCAAATTTGAGTTTCTTTATGCAGCAGATAAGAAGGTAATCATTATTTTCTACAGTGGTTGCAGTTCCGAAACAACTAATTTAGTACAGTGAAGATAAATTTGAAATTATATCTAAAACATCAGGCAATATTAGTTTCCCTTTTCTTCATCCACATTGTTAATTGAGAAGTTTGCTACAGTTAGATACATATTTTTATTTGAAAAGCACTGGTTTCTTTTTTTTCTAGCTGAAAATTGAGTGGACTGTGAAATGTTGTGTACCATTTAATGACAACATCTGACACAGATGCTTCAAACAGTTGTGACAGTGTTGTTTTATCAAATATACTGTGTGTAAATTCCATGTATATTTTTTTCTAATGAAAGATGAAGAAGACCACCTATCCTGAAATAAAAGTCTTTGATACATTACATTTCAAGCTTTTTTGTGCCCCATGCTTCTTATTTGCTTTACAAGTTTACTATAATTCTGAAAACTCATCCATTGATTATAAAAAGTCTAAAATATATTGAAATATAACACAAAGGCAAGGAGAAATGCCCCCCCCAACTTTCCTTTTGGATTGCATCTTTTGTTCAAATGAATATCCTCCCCCCTCAATTGGCCAGAAAAGATTAGTCTGTACCTTGATAACAATCCTTCCTATCCCCCTTCCTTTTTTTTTTTTTGCAGAAAGCGGCATTCAAATGAGAAACGAAGCACAATTCTTTTCAACAGGCAATTTACCCCATGACGAGATATACTTCCACTTATATTTCTCTGACATTCTCACATCTAGCAGCACAGCAGGTATCCAGAGGTTAGGCTTCAAATAAAGGATAACTACTGCCTTATATTAATAGATGCCATTGTATGAATGTCATATTATTGCAGCATTTAGTTCCTTTAATTGTTTTCTTCTAAATTATATATGATAAGGTAGGCCTAGACAAGTATGGAGAGGAAGGAGGGGAAAAAATCTCAGAATTCTACACTTTCTATCATTATTATGATTGCTTTGTTTGCTCGATAGCCTGTGTATGTGTGTTTCAATGTAGAAATATGTTTTCCTGCATGTAATGCCAGTAGGAAATTAATATATTCTTTTGAGAAATTAGTCTTGCATTAGAGCTGCAAGATGCTTCAGTTAGTTATTTTCTACTTAGGCTTCAAATCATTTCCAATATTCTATTCTGCCTATCCTGTCCTGAGACTCAGGAAACATCAGATGGCATAAAAAGCAAATATCATCGTACTGAGGCTGATGTGCTATTTTTCTTAACCATCTGAACAGCATCTTTCTCTTCTCAGGGTTATCCTAGGAAGAGACCATATCAGGCTGTATTTTATGTATATAATTTCTGCCCCTCTAGTGACATTTTTTGTAGAGCCAGATAAGTCCAGGTTATATGTCTTGTGGCCTGTGTGCAACCTTGCCCATTAGCCAATCCTTGCACCTTTGATGCAAACCACCATCCCTCTGGTTTCTGTGGTTCATTCATTGTTTGTGGTTCTGTAACGATCTCTGCCCTAGTCCTGCATCCTGCCTTTATTGTAGACAGAGCTGACAACAGGCAGCCTTGTCTTTCATTTCCTTGATGTACTTTGTACTGCAGTATGGCTTTTGTTAGTATTGATGCAAACATTACCATAAACCACCACCTAGGGACTGAAAACAATTGACTAACTGTTTTCAAATCCAATACACTTAAGTTGATCAGATACAAAGTTTAAGTACAGTTAGCTTGAAAAAAGAACCAGTGCTGCTGTGTGGTCTGAACCTCTGTGTTCTGAAAAATAAAAAGCAGTGGAATCTGATTGCTTATACTGGAAGATAAGACAAATGGCAGTGGGATCTATCCAAGAACTGAATATTGGAGCCAGGAACACGTTCGTTCTCTTGGTTGACAGGCCAGTTTTGTTTCCTTTGGCCTTGTTTAAATGATCTTCTCTTGATCTCAGTTTAAAAAGCTCATTCGAAGCAAGAGCAGAAATGGGATTAGAAAGGGAAAGCAACCACGTTATGAGCCAGTCTGTCCTGATGAGATGTGCATTTTAAATTGGCCGATGTTAAAATTCTCTGTTAAATTCTAAACAGCAGGCTAACAATCATGGCACTCATTATAGCCAAATATTCCATATCATATGGAAGAATTTCAAAGTTGGCTGTGTTGTAAATGCAAAACTGTGCCTGACCCTTTTAGAGTAAGGAGCAGTTGCAGGGTCATTTGCTTTTTTAGCGTTGTTAGATCCTAGATTTGAGCCTTTGTAAAAGGGTCTATTCAGATTCAGTTTCCGTACAGTGCTTCAAAGATGTCAGTTGAATCTTTGAAGTTTCTTCCTAAATTAAGCAGTTGAGAACTTGAGAAAGTGAAACAAGAAAACCCGCCTCACACACAAAATGAATCAGATTCAAAGTTCTATGCATATTTCAAACCTGATAAATCTGCACTTCTTATTAAGAAAACATTTAATTTGTTCTGGTAAGGCAAACATGCAATAAAACTTAATATTTGGAGTGACAAAATAAATACTCTAAATCTGTATTTAGTCTCATTGCAAATCTGTATTTAGTCTCATTGTAATTCGATTAGAACATTTATGCCTTGCTGAAATGAACTTATCTGTCATGCTATGAAACGTATTGTAAATTAGCAAAATTGTCAGTTCATCTTCTTGGCAATAACACAAAAATGAATGCAAATATAGGATGCTTTTACTGAAGACAATAACATTTAAGCATCTTGACGGTGTACAGGACTGTAACTCACTTTAGGGATCTTGCAATGTCCTCTTTTGTTGATATAGGCCTACTAATTCTGAAGTTTCCCTGTTTGTTAGCACCTGAAAGGGGTACAACTTTATATAATTCAATATCATTGCTAACATATCCATCATCTTCTCATGCATCCAGTTTATAAAGTAAAATACAAAAATGAGTTAAAGTAACTAAGTGCAAGATTTTTAAAGCAGACATCACTATACAATCACTCTATGCCCATTAATCTCCTTAACAACATGTGCCTTTAAATGTATGGAAACCTATTTCTTAATATTTGTGCTTCAGAATGTGGTATTAATTTGTGTGACTTGTTTACTAGTTTCACAGTACATATTTAAATATTCTCTAAATGAAAAAAGGTATTTTATTTCTTTAATTAATACTTTATGTTCCTTTAAAGATGATTCATTAGTTGCACAGTTATGTACTTTACTACCAAGTTCAGTGACAAAATCAGTGTACAGCAAAATATTAAAGTCATTCATGAGAACTTTAACATCTCAATAATTGTGCCAGATATTGAAATTATTGCATAACTGTGAAAATTATCAATAATAATTGACTGTGAATCTTTAAAAGCAGCATGTCCGAGTTCAGTTCGTACAATAAAGATGCCGGAGAGCTATAGTGATTTAAGTCTTGAGTTCAAGGTGTCATAGCCTCGCTGACATCACTTTATTTTTTAACCATCATCCAGTAGACCGTATAAGATATATAGGGGTTGGTGGTTTCAGCTGCTTGAATTTATGTGTGAAATCTCTTGCTGAATTGTCCCATAATTGGGTTCTTAAAATAGATATTCTTGGCTAACTACAGTCGTAGCTGTATACTATAACTGAGGGTAGGTTTCAATGTCTAACAAATCATCAACAGAAACTTATAAAGGAATAAATAATGGTAAATTTATTATTAATGGCGTCTTAGATTTAATATCATATTAAAATGGAATAATAACTAATAAGCGTGGATTAATGAAATTTCATTCATTGCAGAAACATTCTTCACAGTCTTGCTGAACCTCCCACATTCTCTGGCTCTCATTATTTTCTTTTCAGCATAGAAACAACATTATTTACTCAATTGATCCAAACATACCCAAAACTTTGAATCTAACTTTTCTGAGCTGACATATTAACAGAAGCTTTCACGTATACTCCTCTCAGGTACAGTTGCTGCTGTTTGACAATTGTCTCTCACCTATTTTTAAAATCAGAAATAGACTATTTGGATGACTCATCCCCACTGAAAGAAACAGAATAAAATTATTTCTTCTCAATTTGCAACTTATCTAAAGTAAGCTAAATGCAGTTGTTACAAGTGGGTTCTGCAACTGCAATTTAAGCTTGCTTAGTATAGTTAAACATTGCAATTCTAAGACTGCATCCAGACACTGCTTACTTATCCCACTATTTTCGGATCCTCCAGAATGTCCAAAAATTACAGAATATGTAAGCAACATCTAGATGTAGCTAAAGTGTGAGAAGAGGTGGATAATTCATAACTCCATACCGTTGTTTGTTGTGTAAATAGTCATCATTACTAAATACAGGAGTCCGAAATCACAAACAATTCACTGTTTATTGTTCTTTCTTGATACTTGTGAGTAAAAAAACATGCACACCACAAGACAACACTGAAGACTGAAACTTTTTCCCTGTCTTTTTTGAGATCTATTCTGTTTGCAAATAGTGATGGTCCCCTATAATTCCTGATTTAGGTTTTAACTGGGTACAGTGACAGGAATGAACCCTAACAATCAATTTTAACAAACTGAAATCTTAATGCCCAAGTACAAAAATAGGGAGCATGTAGGGGAGAGGATGTATCCACATACTTGGGAAGGCTAAATCCTGATCTCTCAGTAGCCACTAGCTGTTTATTAGTCACCAGGACAAAAAATGGCAGACAGGATATAGTGACCACTTATATTCAAAATGGAGCCATAAAACCCTTAGAACATGGCAGAAATGTGACTCTGATGCTTTAGGAAGATTTTCTCCATCTTGCTCGCTCGCTCTCTTACCTGTTTTGGGAGATACACAACATAGGAAAGGAAGAGGCTGGGGCACATTTGAGGTGGTTGCAGACCATTCATAAACAGGCCAGTTCTTAGGGCCTTTCCACACTTACTCTAGCAATGGGTCCAGAGGTCTCTCTTCCAAAGTCATGTCCCCTACTAGTACACTCAATCTGCATTGGATGGATGGAACATAGGCCAGACTTGATAGCCAAAATTGCCACCTAGTCCAGGGCACTGATAAATGTTTTTAAAGGGTTTGCCAGCAGACTAGCAGCAACTAAACTAGATCACAGAGGCCTGCAAGTGTAGCATAGACCTCCATGCCCCAACTTTTGTCCCTGGCCATCTGAGCTTTCAGAGATGGCTCTGAAGCTCATGTAAACTTTGGAACAGATGCAGGGGGCTGTTCTGGAATAGCTTTCCAAATACAGATATCCTTGCTCTGGGACACATGGGGGTGGGGTTCCCACTAGCACTAGAGTACCCATTAAGGACCCTTAATGGGTCCTTAATGGATACTCTAATGCTATGTGGAAAAACACACATGGACTGGTTCTACTGGTCATCCATTCCAACCAGATGGAGTGGTACACCTAAGCTAAGTGCAGAAACAGCTTTAGAATGGCCCCTGTTCTATATTTGCAGGCAAATGAGTAAGAACCAAAGCAACATTTTTGGTTTACACTCATCACCAATTGTTTGCAACTGTTCCACGCCTTGAAGCAGCAAGACCAACTGTCATGCAGTTGTGCCTCAGTCTGATCACCTGAAGCATAATGCTAGGGATGGGCCAAACTAAAAAGGTGACAGTCTAAAATTCCGAATGTATACATTTCAGGAAATTACCCAAAATTCAGCTTCTGTCAAACCCTGTGCCTGTTTGGAAATTTGTTCCCTTTAACTGTAGCTTTACTTTGGACATTTATTGAATTTTCTTTGTGATGATATAGAAGATGAATTCGGGTTAGTACCTCTTTATACTGACAGGTTAAAAAAAAAATCCAGACATATAATTATCAGTATTTTGCTAAATGGTATTTTGCATTTTAAAAAATAAATCATATTTTTGTAACCAATGTTTTGAAAAGGATGGTACCCAAATTTCTCTTGCTAAACCACGTATGGTTAGATTTAAATGAAATACAAGTTCTTAACACTGAGACCCTGTTCGCACTTAGGTGACTGGGATGCCCCGGCGTGCTCTGAGATGGTGCATCCACACACTGCTGTGCTACTTCTGTCCCAGAGTGCCCAAAAATCATCCATGGCCACTCTGATCATCTTTAGCTGCAAAAGTGGGTGCTGTCAGTAAACTCCAGGATGCAGCATTTGCACTGCTTTCTAGTGCAAAAATTACATAGGGTCAGGATGTTGTGGTTGCAGTTGCAGAGTCTTTCTTTTTTATGTGGATGATCCACTGCCTCTTTCAAGGGCCAAGACACCACATTCCTTCATGTTAAGCTGTGCTAGCTACTCTGAACATTTAACTAGTAAACAATAAATACATGGCTCACATTCTTTGGTCAAATAGGGCTAGGGAAATGACTATGGAATGGAGAGAGGAGATGAAAGAGTAGGGATTCTCCCTCCCTCTTTGTCCTGTATCTTTTTTCTGTCCCCCCTCCTTTTTTTTTTTTTTTGGTGTGTGTTGGAGAGGGGGGATAAGGGATAAGAAACAGATTTTTAAAAGCTAAGGTTAGAGCAGTAAATTAGGGGTGCAATAAACAAATCTTAAACAAGGAGATTGTGGCTGGAATTTGACAGATAAATCAACAAGACTCTGCTTAATTCTTTTTTATTCCTCATTTGAAAAGCATGGAATATGGTGTGCGCACATGAATTGTGCTCAAAATAAGACAAGGCATTCACAGTCCTGGATTTGATCATTATGAACGATTGTCCTCTGGCATTTCCTTCTAAATTGTCACATTTGATGCTTAAACGTTTACTCTAGGGGTCTTCACTGTCTCCAGTAGGAGAGAGACACAACATGAAATGTACTGAGTGAAATGTTCAAACTACAGAGTATCCTGTAAGAGTGATTTTTTTTCCCCAGGATGCCCAGACAACTTGATTTTTAGTTTTAGCTTTTGTACAGCTTGCTTGTATTCTGTTCTCATTGTGGAAATAATTACTTTGAGAGCCATTTCTCCTTCTAAACAAGGGAAGCAACAGCCAGCGCAGTGCAAGGAGTGTAATGCAGGTACAGTGACTGGCATTGTGATTTTGATCTGCATCTGATCAAAGCAACTGCATTTTGCTTCCTTGGGAACATAAGGTTTTGGAAATCAAAGATAGAGCACCTTTTGATACTCTGCCTGCTCCCCAATGCCTTTTCCTTTCTGTTCAATGGCAGTCACTGAATCACCCAATTTATGAAGCTTGGGAGGCACTGAATGAAATAATGGCCTATTCTGCACTGGCCAATATACTGGACCAACAAGTGTACTAGGAGCTTCCCTCTGCATGCTGGTGGAGTCTAATGTTGTGTTCAGACATGACTAAAGGGTTGTTGAGAAGATTTATTATGTGATAACACAACAGAGCTGCTCTTGGCAGAATATGCTGCATAACGGCATTAGATCGCTGGAGCCAGAGGCAGAGAATGACAGAGACTGGAATGCATGGGACCAGGAGCGGGTCTGAGATGGCTCCTAGCCCATCCCCATGCCATTCCCAGCAACATGGGCTAGGTGCAGGTTTGGCACGGATGGAGGCATCCCCATGCAAACTGCAGCAAACCCTGGCATGGGGAAACAGTGCCACCTCCTTTCCACTCTCTCTCCTCATTGGAAGTTGGATTGATGTCAGCCCCCCCCCCCCCCCGGTGCTGCATCCCACCCTCCCTTAGTGGCACTGAAAGCCAAGAATGGGCTGGGAGGCATGGAAGAGCACGATCTTATCGATTTCTTTTAATGCCTTTCACATGGGCTTACAGAAAAGCCTACCCATGGATATCTTGAGATCTTCAGGAAATAACAGCATGAAGAAACCTGCTTGTATGAAATCATGCACCTGTGATCCTTTTCCTTATACATCAAAAGGCACATTACAATCACTGCTGTAACAGTATTTATTGGGAAAACTAATGGGAAAGTTGTGGCTGGCAGATGATTTAAAAATCCATGTTTAAGCGATTCAAAGTACCCAGGAATTTTCATACTCCTTCCTTATCCTTGACCCTTAACACTTCCCTACTGTTTCCTTCTTTCATGCCACAGTGCCAGGTAACCATGGTTTCCAAGAAGCCCAAAACAGGTAACCATAGTTCTTAACTATGGTTTGTCTCCAAAAGTTCTATGATATTAGTACTCATCTTATGAGTACTAATCACATTCCAATCAATACTAATAAGCTAACAAATGATTTGAGAAGGTGAATAAGGAAAATACTCTTGAGTTCTAGAAAGCTCATTTATGCAGCAAGACTGGCCTTTAAGAAAAAATGTTTCTCATCATAATTGGTTTTCAATGAACTATGAGTATGTTAAAATAAATGCATATTACTTTATCCTGCATGCATGCATGTATTGGCATGCTCTCTCACACACTCAATTTGTTGTCCTGCAAGTACTGATACCATCACCACCACTACCGCCCTCATCAATTTCATTTTTGCACTTTCTCGATACAGTTTTACAATTACAGTCCAGCCTGGTCTCATCAAAGAGGCACCATAGCTCCTCTGTTACCACCAAAGGTACCACCCCTCCCTGCCAGAGGTTGGCCTAGATATACAAAGGCAGCGCTAAGCAAAACAGTCTTCAAACAATCTATCTTTGAAGCTTACATACACTTTTGAGATGTGGCTATAGCATTTTCCTTGTTCCACACTGGATGTGGATACGCCAACGGCTGGACCAGAACAAAACTGTCTGAGTTGGTTGTAGACATCTTCAAACAGGATTACAGCTAATATGGTATATGGACTTTTGGGGAGGGTTCTGGACTGAGATGGAGCTGATCTAATGGCCTCATGGTCTGGTCTATTGACCAAGTGTGGAAACAACCTTGCTTTTATGTCATCTAAGGTACAGAAAGTGAGCAAGTGTTAACATAAGATGTTTAGAATAAGGATAAAGCTACAAAGGGACAGGAGTAGAAAGAGAGAGAGAGAATTATACTACATTTTTCTGCAAGTGTGAAGACATTTTATGCCCTCTAAATAGCTTTGTGACAAAAATCAATTATTTATAATAACATAATGAAATATTTATAATAACAGGCTTTGCAAGCAGTGTCTTGGATTTGTGTGAAAATGCATTTCTAAACATTTTTGCTTAGTGTCTCTCAGTTTTACCAAAATGTGGGACCAAAATGTTTTTCATGCTGAAAAGAAAGCATCTGGCCTGGCTAGATGAATGGAACATTCAACATTACATTTATTTAGAACACTTACTAAGATGTCCAAATGGAAAGCAGCTCTGAACACTGTTCTCCTTCCAGATCACAGCATTTATAGTTGTATGCAAAGTCTTACCATCAAGTGCACTAAAGGCCTGACTTCTGCATTTTACTGTGCAATAAAGGAGCCCCCGCCGCCGCCGCCCCCCCAGTCATTGCTTGTACACTCTCTCGGCTCTTGATCTGCATTGCTGGTAGTCCTTAACATACAATCATATCAGAAGACATCCTCCAAAGCCCACCACAAAAATTGATTCTAAGGCCAGGAACTTTCATTTTTAACATTTGGAGTCCTCCAACGATAGCTCTGAAGCTCACATGAGCTTCAAGACCAATGCCAGGGTTTTTCTAGACCATGCCATGCCATCATCTGGACCAGTGGGCCTCACTGCTTCAGACCCACTGATCATGATCACAACACAGTAGTGCAAAAAGGCCTTTAGAGACTGTTAAATCAATAGACAGAGGGTTTGAAAATTAATAGATTACAAAAAACTTCCCAGAGGAAGAAGTCAGAGGAACATGAGAGGCAAAAAAAAAAAAAAAGGAAGCATAATAGATATTTTAGAAGAACTCTAGGGGTGCTTCCGCACTGAGCCCAAACATCCAGATCTTTAAGATCTTTGAGATGGAGTCTTCCCAGACATCCGGATCTTGAAGATCCGGATGTTCAGGAGACCCCTCTGCTTCTGCACAGGCCCTCTAGCACCCATTTAGAATGGGTACTTAGAAAGGCACTGTGCGGAAGTGCAACATGCCTTCTGGGGCTATGGGCCATCAGGGTGAGAAAGGGGTGCAGATGGCAGCTACCTCATTCCCCTGCTGCTGCCACTGCCTCCTCCCCAGTGGTGAAACAGCCACCAGGGCAGGGGGAATCTAGTGGTGGCAGAGGAGACTCTGCCTCCACCTGATCCCCTCCCCAGGAGCCTGGACATGAGAGGCAGTGGCAGCGGCAGGGGAAGGAGGTAGCTGCCATCTGCGCCCCCTCCCCATCTTGATGGCCTGCAGCCATCATCGGGACAGGGGACCCATGGCCGCTCCTTCACTGTGGAGGGGGAAGGCTTGCTGCTGCTGCCTCTCCTCCTCTCCAGCGATCAGGCATCCATGGCAGGTGAAAGCAAAGGCAAACTCCTGCCGCCACCTGCCATAGATGCCCCATTGTTGGAAAGGAGTAGTCCGTGGCTGCTCCAGCAAAGGGGCTTGGAGGGCAGGTGGAGGCGGAGGGAAACCTCCACCCATGCCTGTCATCGAAGCCCCATCACTGGAGCAGCTATATGGGGGGGAGTGGGGGCTTGCTGCTTCTGTCTCACCTCCCCCCACCCCACTGCATCAGGAGTGGGCTGTCGATGCATGATCATCACCCCGATGCCACTCTGGACTGTGCCAGAGTCTTCTGTCAACTCGAGGCCAAGCAGGCCTCTGTAGTTGTCAGTGGCAGGATGGAGCTTGCTCCACCTGCACACGCAGCTCTGCTCCTGCCAGGCCCGTCCAGAATACCCCATTTGCATGGTAAGTGTGCGGATGCATGGGTCTATAATCTGGTTTCAAGGCTGAAGACCTGATTGTAGACCCAATTTTTTAGGTCTTCCGGAAATCCTGATTTAGGGTCAGAACTGGGAGGCCATTGTGTGGAAGAGGCCCCCTCATCCTGTCCTAATGGGGTCTCCTGTGCAGAAGGATCTTTTAGGATTCGTCCCCATGGGTTTCTAATGGGTCCCTAATGGGGTCTAAAGGGCCAGTGTGGAAACACCCTAGAAGTACATGTTAATAAGAATAATTAGCACTACATGTTAATAATAATAATTTGCAGTTTTTGAAGGGAATCCCATTTAGAATTATGTTTATATGTATCTCAAAAAACAACAACAATAAAAATTATTATTAAAAAAGAGAGAGACTGTTAAATTAGTGTTATAATTTGAGGTTAAATCCTCTCAACCCAATCTATCAACAGTAATACCACCAAATTCTTTCCACCTCTGGGCAAAAACACTGCATACAGATTGATATTACTTAACTCACACTGCTGGACACTTTTACTTCTTCTGCATTTTCAGATACTTACAACCTCTGATTCCTGCTTCATTGTGAGCAATTGTTTTAGGGATCTGCTTTGAATGGACTTCCATTTGTTTTGATTTTCTCTTTGCATAGATTTTCATTGTCTGGTGCACCCACCTTTCCATCGCTTTAAAAATAGCACAAACAGTTTTCTCGCTTTATAAAGTCCACATAATCACTGGCTCCATGTAAGGTGGTGTATCTTGGTTTTGCAAAATAGTTGATGTACTTTAGAGACTTGTAGAAAGTGCATCAATACACAGGGGGCCTCCCAAGGCCCTGAAGTCCTCACATTGCCCTAGGATGCCTCCAGACATCCCCATGTTCTCTCAATACATAGAAGCAGCAGGAAGGTCTCTTTTGACCACATGGACAGCCTCTCCATCTCTGAGAGGCCTGGTGCTTCCTGGGTGAGGGCCAACTTAGTGAGATCTCTCACCTAAACACTCAGAAAAAAGCAGGGGAAGCTCTTGAAAAAAACAAACAAACCTCTGCTTACATCAACATCAGCTTCAGAATTTTTTAATTAGCTTTTCAGCCTCAGGCTTTAATTTGCAGGGACTGGAGAGCAGTGTAAAATCAGTGCCGCACTTTGAAAGATACTCCCTACAGAGTATCTTTCTCTCTCCACCAAATATTCCTCCCTGTACAGTCAGTGATTGGATGCTGTTCCATCCTTCAAATAATGACTTCACTGGTGCGGGAAAGTCAAACCCCATCCTCCATATTTCCCTGCTGCTAATAATGCTGATTCCCTTGGCAGCCTTTGTTTCTTCTCCCCTTCCAGCTTGTATCTACCCAGGCACAGACTTTGGCCTTTCAAAGCTGGAAGAGCTCAGTGAAAGGGGGGATTGTGGGCTAGATCAATATTCATAGTAATGAAGCCAGTGGTCAGCAAATCACCTGCACTTCACCGGCCCCTGTTGAGAAATCCACAGTGGCAAATTCCACGGTGATGTGAGGCAAACAGTGCCTGATTCAAGGCCTCAATGGGGACCACCGAAGCCAGGAGCACATGAAGGAGTTTCTGCTGCAAAGCACTTATCTTGGAGACCATTTTAAAATCAGGAGGGAGGAAGAGGGAAACAAGGAGAGAGGGAAAGAAAGAGGGAACAGGGAAGGACAGGGGACATCTGAGATCTCATGAGATTTCCCATTATTCCCAGATGAGGTTGGCCTCTTCAGCTGTGTATGCACCTCCAGAAGGCCTAGTTGAGCCTCTGAAGAGGGGATGACTGTGGCCACAAAAGGTGAGTGGAGGGGCAAGGTGGGGGACAAGGATAAAGGTGGGAGTAGGGCAATCATTTCATGAACAAACATTTGACAGATGAAGAAGCCCCTAGCATTCACGGGGGTGGGGGGGCTTCTCAGAAAGCCAAACATTCCCCCCTTCAAATTGAATCAAAGGGGGCAATGTGCTTCATGTACATCACTAACAAAGTGTGCATGCATAAACCACTGGACCTCAAAACCTTCCTGCTTTAATTGTTGGCTCATCTGTGAATTCTAAACTATTGAAAAATGTAGTGAAAACAAGGAAATATCTGTCTTTCTCTCTTTTCTTGTTTTTCTGGGCTCCAGTTATCTTTGTGGTTTTGACTTATAGATTCTTTGTAGAATTTATATATATAGCTAAATTTCCTGTTCTTACTCTTATTTTATATATTTTTCACTTCCCATTTTCCCTCCATAGATTATCATTGCAGACTGATGGATAATTTGTTTCCTTGTTGTCTATTTACTTCATTTAGCAACATGTCCACTTTCATAACAAAGCTGTTCTGGATGCTCAGTTTGACTTTCCTACTTAACCATGCTGGCAGCTGAGAATCCCTGGCATACATTGACTAAGTGCAGCCCTGTTACGGTACTTTTAAAAAAATGCCTGAAGGGAGTGACCTCCCTCCATGTGTATTTTTAGTTTCCTTTGAACTGTTGAGGTCACATTTGAATTTCTTCTTTTGAAGTCAGACTAAGTTGGAATTTCTTATGGGACGATATGTGCAGCCTAATAGGATTATAGTTACTGTTGCTAAGTAGCTCAGTGACACTTAACCCTTGCAATATATCCTGGACATCACCAGCTCTCCTCTTGTTGATTCCATAACTAACTGCTTCAAGGCACAATCATTTATTATACCTAGAAATTTTATCTGTCTCTCATGACCTCAATTGACATTTCTGCAGATGTTCTGAAAGTTATCCCTTTATTATCACGTTCCTTGTTTTAACTGCTTCTCTGGTGAGTTTCAGCACTATCAATGTTATTTTGATTATAAAATCAGAATACCTTTGTAGCCCTAATGATCATAACTCTCTGGAGCGAGCCAGGATATATTGGGAGATCAGCCATTTGTAGGAAAGGTGAGCAAATTGGGTCTAAAGACAAAGCGTGAAAGGGTCCAGGGCTTTCAGGCACCATATAAAGAAGCTGCACAATGAGAGGTCAAAAAGTAGGGACATTGGTGGTAAGGAGGAGCCTCCACAAATAAAAGAAGCTTTCCAGTTCAATACAGTACCATTTATCTTATGCAAAAGTAGGAACAGGAAGATATAATTTGCTGTAAAGGAGAAGGCTAGCCAGAGCAGTTACAATTCAGTTCGTGGTTAATAAAAGCACAGAGAGGCTTTATATCTGTGTTCCTTAGTGATCAAAGAAACTTATGTGTGTCCAGATATTGGTGGATTCTGGCCTGTACATGCTCCAGCTATCATAACAAAAGGATTGCAATGAGATATCTGGAACCCTCCAGATATCACATCCCATTCCTACTTCAAATCTGAAATGTTTTTTTTTACATATTTACTTTCCAATTTGGATCATATGTATTTCTTTTACATATTTACTTTCCAATTTGGATCATATTTTCTTTTCCTATAGTCCTGACAACAGCTGTTAACAACCTGTTCCATTGCTTACAGAAAAAGTTAGACATTAAAGGGGCAAGATTTTATGTAACCTGATATGGAAGGGCCACCTGCATTTATTTCATTTTCTCTTTCAATCTAAAATGAGCTATGCTCATTACCTTAATATTGCTGTTTTTCTGTCTGATGTGCATTGTAAACATTCCTTAGGGTGAAGTAGATAACTAACTACACAGTTCCATCCCATAATCTACAACAGCATGTGGATGGCAGGTCCCTACTCTGGTATATAATCTAGAAGAAGACCCAGTGCTGAAAGGTCATCCAAGAGATGGCTTAAGAGATGGGATACTTCCAGTTTCTCATCTGAATAATAGCTAGTGTAATGGGATGAACAAAAGATTTGAAGTCAGACCATCTCACTGGACATTTTCCCAGGATTGGTCTGAGACCTGGGATGATCTGTTCTGAAAGTTGTTGGGAATTTACTTCCTTTGAGTTAATTAATTACTTTTTATTTCATGTCTTCCAAATCTTCCTTATTTGAATAAAGTATGATCAAATACCTACGTGCTTCCAACATCTTTGTTACAGGTTCCAGAGACAAATTTGTTGAAATATCACCTCAGTATTTGTCTGGTTTTGCAAACTACCATAATGGGTTTTTCTCATTGTGACTGGTTGTGCACAAAGTAATGTAACTTGAATAAAAGGATAGCAGTCAGAATAAGGAGAATTGCTGGTTGGTGAGACACTGTCAAAGCTGAAGTTCTCTGCAAACCTTTGTGAAAACCATCCTCCCTGGACACTGAATTCTACATATGGTGGCAAATTGCATTGAAATGTATGAAGTAGAAAGGAAGAATGGATCCATGTTCTGAGCTGTTGGGCTTGATGAAACATTTTCCACTTTGCCCTTATGGGCCAGCTGACCCTGCGAGCAACAAAGTTGTGAATGTTGAAGTTGTTACTATAGTGTGCAATTCTTATTTGATTATTGAAATCTCAGCTTTCAAGACTAAAATTCTTCTCACTTTCTTTTCACTTAGCTAGAAAATGAATCCAGTACTAAAATTCCCACCTGTGGCTGATTTCACAGAAAAAGAAGAAGAAGAAGAAGAAATGAGAATTCCATCAGAAACACTCTGCTACTTTTAGAGAAAAAATGAATTATGAAAGTGAGATATTAGTATAGTTATTGTAGTATTGCTAGTAGCATTTAATGAATAGTGACATTAAAATGCTTGTCAAGAGAGGAAATGTAGGGCCACTCTAGCTGACAAACAATGGATGCATAAATGCAACCCTAGTCTACTATTAACTTCAGTTATGAATCTCTTTTTAAAAAATCTTTCTTCTCTTTAACTTCCTTGAATTTATCAAAATGCAATCCTCCAAACAAACTGCCAAAACAAAGGATATATATTCATTTTCATTTACCACTGCACTGGTTGGTTAACTGCTGTTGCCTCAAAAGGCTCAAGCATAGTCCATGTTTGCATGGAAAATATATCAATGGCTTTGGCCATTCATTAGCAGGCAGAAACCTCAATCTGGATTCACTGTATCTTCCTTCTGTGATGGCAAGAAGGCAAAGAGCATAAGGGTCTTACACTATTAATTATTCTGAAGAGGGAATTTAAGCATCCATACTGTAGCTTGTTGTTAATACTTAACTTTACAAATCTCCCTTCTGTATAACCAATAAGTGTGCAGGATTCCTGTTATTTCCATCTGGCCACTAGAAGACTGAGGATTTGCGATCTTTCAGAGAATCCACCATCCTCAGAAGGAAAATGCAATTTATGAGAAAATTTGATTGGATTTGAGTTGAAGGGGATTTTCTGCTGCTTGATCAACAGCTTACTATGTAGTCTTTTGTATTTCTTATATTGAAACTAGAAAGAGCTTCCAGAACAGAGTTTATGAAAGTGGAATGAGAAAGAAGAATCCATCAACCTAGCCTTATATCTGGGCCACCTTCTGCCAGATAAGTAGGGAAGGTTGAAGATAAGGTGACCTCTTTTCTCCAAAAAGTGGTGACATCTATATATCATGACAACTAGTTATATATATGTGTTGTGAGCCCTAAATCGTGGAGGCATCTACGTATGACAACTACCAGTTGTGGGCCCAGAAAGTAAGTTTCTATTCCTGGACTTCAAAATTCCACTAGTGATGGTTCCAAGGGTCTTATGGCGCATTGAACATCAGTTCATTTGTAAGAACATAAGAGAACCCTGGTGGATCAGGCCACAGCCCATCTAGTCCAGCATCCCATTGCACACAGTGGCCCACCAAATACCCATGGGCATCTTGAGCAGACACAAGGACAATCCTGTTCCTGCTCTTGAATCCCAGCAGTTGGCCTTAGAAGCATCCTGCTTTTCCCCCCAGCCTGAAAGATGTACTTAGGCATTCATTCTAGTAGCCATTGATACATCTGTTGTCCATAATTTTGTCTAACCCTTCCTTAAAGGCATCTAGCCTGGTAGCTGTTACCACCTCTTCCAGCAGCAAATTCCATCATTTGAACAGGGGATGTAGAAGCATGAGGCAGTGATCTTATTTCCACATTCTATAGGAGCATAACTCTGTCCATAAGAGGTTGCAGTCAATATTTATGGTTACATACTAATAATGTACTACAAATTCTTTAAATGTGGCAGATCAAAACAGAGTTTAAAGACTTTTGAGGCATTCTTATTCTCATTTTCACTGCATTAATGGTAAAGATAATGGATTTTAAAGGTTTTAATATAAAACTGTAAAGTAAGAAGAACTGACCATCAGGTTGCTCCAATTCAACACTTTTGCCCATTAAATTCTAACTTGATTTCTGATCGTCTTGTTTATTCAATTTTCTTATAATCTACAAAGTTATTATGAAGAAAGGCATTTGCAGTTATTTACCTGTTGCTTACCTGTCTATTTCCTACTCCGTTGTTTTTCCCCTATAGAGTTCTTTCTATTCAATTGGGATAGCAATAACACTGTTCTAAATATAGGGCAATTCCATACTGGCTGGTATACGAGACCAGCAAACATACTAGGAGCCTCCATTAGACCACACCTGTATGTAAAAGACTTCTAGTCAGTGTGGAATCACTCATACTACTTTGTTAGCAGTTCCACTAAAATAAGAAAAACTCTTTGAGTGAATGTGGAATTGTCATTTTTAGTTTTGTTGTTCTTATGCTGTCTTTAAGGCTGGATTCACCATATAGAAATATTGCTTTTTCTCCTCTCCCCCCCCCCCCCCCATACATTTATCTTCCGGGTTAAAAATTTAATGATGGCATCTCTAATATAGGTTCCCCTTTATTGAAAGGGTTGGCTGCTAGTCTTGGAAACTTTCACTTGAATCAATCAATACTTTCTTGTCTAGCCTGTCAAAGTAGTTGAATGAATAAGGACACAGAATTAGTCTGTTTACACATGAGAGACAAAACTGCACTTGAATCTTTCCTGCACTATACAGTGACTTGAACAAGGAAGAAACATTATAATCAGTGTTCTTGGCATAATTCTGATTAAAGACAGCTTGTCTCAGGTAGCCACTTACTATGTGGTTTATGGTGATGATGGCCCAGTTGCTTTCACCAAAAGGATTCTATTTAACAGAGTTGTTGTGCAGAAATTATTTTGACAAAGTTGAAATATACAGTACATCAAATTTATTTTTTAAAAGTTTGGAGTTCAAGATCCATTTAAAACAAATTTCTTAGTGTCACCAGATAAAGCTATCTACAAATGCAACTCTGTTAACCAAAAGTGGAAGAACTAAGAAAATGTACCAGTTCAAGGTCTAGGTGTAGGAACAGAATGAAATCCATGCATTCAAACCCATCAGAAGTTCAGTTGCCACAACTTTCATAAACTTGAAATATCTTTTTAAAAAAGAGAAAGGAATAGATTTTTAGTGCTTAGCCTAGACTTGATAAATTGACTCATGCAGTCTACAAACATATAGATTTTTTATTAAATTGCTCACTGCTGAATATGTGGATATCCTTGCTTTAAAGATTGTTGTACAAGGTTGCATACATGTGGCTCCTGTTATTTCTCTTGAATATACTTCTTGTAGGATTTGGGTCCAAAGCTCATCATGAACACAACCAGCAGTGTTGTCCACAACTGTGATATTCCCCCCCCCCCCATGCAAGTGGAGCTGTGGAATAAGAAAAACAGATCTGGTTTATGGCAAATGCATTGGGCAAGCAGTTTGCCACAAGCTGAGATCTATCATTAGCAGAATAGAAAATAGAGATATCAGAATGGAGAGAGACAATATTGTACAAAAGTTTAAAACTGCTCCTGCCCTTTGGTAGCTTTTCTGAAACAGTCTCCTGATAGCTGCCACTCACTGCTGTGTGCATATATGTCTAATTTGTTGTACATTCAGGAGGAAGTGTTCAAGAGATGGGGCACAGTATTATTTTGCTTATCACTGGCCAAGACAAGAAACAGCATGCTATGGTGCTGTTTTAAGCTTCTGTCCTTGCAGTCCTAATGAATACTAGCTGTGAGAAAAATGAAGATCAAGTTGGGGTAAGAAAAAGAAAAAAGAAAGAAAAAATTCAATAAAATCACACACCAGCTTTAGTCCATGTTTGCCTAAAACAGGGGCACCTGCTATGGCCTGGAGGAGAGTAAATGTAAATTACATTTACAGTGGAGTTTGGCTTAATGAACCTTTTTGAAGTCCTGCAAATTTTATATTATAGAACCACCACTGAGTGTGTGATCACATGTAGAATTGAAGCAAACTGCTTCCATGAATAAATGCTCTGAAATTGTCCATCTTGCAGAGGTGGATTAAGTATTTGATATTTCAAAATATGTCTTTTAAAATTAAGTTTTCCTGCTGAGCTTGGCTGTCCAGGAAGGATGACTTGGTCAAAGATGTTTATATATATATATATATATATATATATATATATATATTCTGACATTTAATTTTAACAAAGTTACTTTTTATTTTTTTTTTAAGCAGACATTTTAATGTCTGTTGGAATCACAATAAAGTGTGGCCCTATTCAAGCATTATAACCTTAAAGGTACAAAATGAGGTAGTGGTGGTGTAAGACATCCTGTGTTATTATTTATTAAGAACTTACTCTCTGTATTTAGGATCAAATCCAGGACTGCCTTACCTCTGGTTGGTTCCGTGACCATTTGCTCCACGAAACAGTCATTTAGCAAGTCTAGGAATTTTCTCTCTCTTTCCTGAGCTGAACAGGAGTTCACCCAGTCTACATGAGAATAATTGAAGTCCCCCGTTATAACTACCCTATCTTTTTGGAATACCTCCTTTACCGCATTTTCAAATTGTTGATCTCCTTCAGGCATTTGCCTGGGAGGATGATGGCATGTCCCTATTGTTAGGCTTCCTTTTTGGCTTGGTATTTTTACCCACACTGCTTTTGTAGAAGAGTCAGGCTCACCTAGACATTCCAGTTCGCATGGATGTGTTTTTTAGCACAAATATCCAATACAAACAAATACGTATCGGCTAGGAACAAATACGCATCGGATCTGAAGGAACACATGTCCGATACGTATCCGAGATACAGATCCAATACATATTCCATAACAAATCTGCTCAGAAATTATCAAATCCAACCCGAATCCACTTTTAATACGCTCTCAATCCATGTCAAACGCACTTTAGATCCATTGCAGATGTGACTGGTGCAGCCACTTTCCCACCTCCCCAGTTTAACAAAAGTCCAAACTATTCATACAAATATCCGGAAACATTCGTATTCATACAAATGTCAAAGTACAAATATTGTAACATTCGATTCATGTCCGAATGTCTGAACTTATACGAATTTGTATGAATAATGAATGTTACAAATATTCATGCACATCCTACCAGTGACTCTAGGCCTTTTCACACTACAGCCAAACAGCTGTAGTGCAGTAAGGCTAGGACACGTGGGGACAGATTCCCCATTCACACCTAGACAGGTAAGGAACACGTGGGCATGCATTGCTACCTGCCTACGTGTGAAAGGGGAACTCGTCCCCGCATGTCCTAGCCTGAAAAGGCTGGCATGGGGGCAGGACACCCCTCCCAGGCCTCCTGCCATTGGGTCAGGTAAGAAGGCACCCAGTGCCACCTATATCCATCTTCAGTGACAGTGGGCATCTTGTGGTGATTGCACCATGATCACTGGTTAATGCACTTTTTTGCAGGTGCTTTTTTCTGCCCTACACATCAGTGTCATGGAAAATAGCACCTACTTACTGTAAAGTGGAGATAAGGAGGGCACCCTTTTTCCATGGAGCTCCCCGCACATGGCCTGAGAATCAGAGTGTACCACACAGACATTTAGCCATTCCAATAACAAATTACATGTGTGGAAATCCCCTCTTCTGTACTACTAAATGTACTGATGTAGGAGCTCTGCTCAACTTTACATCTTTCCACCCCTCTGTAAGATAGTGTTGCTCTGTTAATTTTTTTCTTTACCTATCTCAACGCTAATCTGAATGCCAAGTGTCATGTGAGTTCCAGTCATCTGAGCACATCAAGAAAATAAGTCAGTTGACTTACAAATATTTTTGTGCCACATAAAAATTGTCTACAAGTGCTATTAACATAACGTCTAAGACATCTTTACTTTTATGACCTCCAAGTAATCCTTAATATAACAGATTGCCTGAGGGCAGATTTCAGCTGTTGTGAAATCCTGGCTTTGTTTTTCAGTCAGGATCCTTTGATACGTGAATGAACTTCTTTTTAAATATGATATTCTATTTATCCTGTAAAATTGCATGTTGGAGTAAGTGTGGTTGTTATTTCTTCTTATAGCTCCAGCTAAACAGAGTTTGATTATTACACAGGTAAAATATTCAGTGTTATGTTATAGCAACTGCAAGCATTGATTAAAGTCTCTAGTGTTCATGAAGGCTGACAGGGATTCAAAAGAGGAAATGTAAAACTTGAAGGTACAGCAGTATAGTGACATTTCACTCTATAAAGCTGCCAATATTTTAATCCTGCACGTAAATCATTTCCATCAGTTCAATTCCACATCTTAATTTGTGTAGCAAACAAAGTATTGGATTGCATTATCTTTAATAATTAGGAATGCGATGCCCGTCACTTTCTGCGTTCCAAATCTGTATCACAAAATGGGCACATAGACCAGTTTAAGGAAACATGGTATTAGCACACAGGAGCTGTTAGGGAACAGAACTCATTTTCATTCCTTGATCAGCCTACATTTCATTATTTGCTCTATAAACTCTTTAGTTTCCCCGCTTTAAGTGATGCCTTCGTCAATGATGATGCTGTATCCGTTTAGAGTGATGATTGATATGGTAATAGATACAGTGTGATTGAAAGCAACCTTTGTCAGTAGGGAGGCCAGATACTCAAACAGTATATTGGTCTGACTTTGCTCATTATTGGAGGCCTTTCATAGTCATATTGACTTGCTGTCCAAATGTTGTTACTTACCCGAAGCTTTCATTGTTTAAATGGTATAGACATTGATATTGAACATGCTTTTTCCCCCAATATTTGTCCTAAAAATACACACACGACTCAATTATCTGCTGAAAATGTTATAGTTTGTAGGTATTAAAATGACATTTGGGACTAGGAAATAAAATCTGGATTTAGAGAAAAATAGCATTGTATTGGCAATGCTATTGCATCCTTTCCCCCTCAATACACATGCACCTTGTTCATAGTATTTCTTGTATAAGTAGAAAGAAAAGTATTTGACTGTTTTTTTTTTCCAGCAGAGAATCACAATGTTTCCAGCTTCATTAATAGGATATGAAGCACATGAGGAAAAAACAAACAAACAAAAAAGGCAGGGCACACCTTTCTACTGAATGCTCAATTATGTTAATGGCTTTGTCAAATTGGTCACCAGTGTGCCTCAGAGCTGGGGGCAATGCAGCTATCTTTGCCTCAAGGCAAAGCCACCATTATATGGAGATTTGTACAAGCTTCCACCCCCACCCCCCAGATTTGTATGAACAGGTGGCAACACCAAGCCAGTCTTGAAAAGCAAAGCAGATTTGAACCTGACCAAGGCTTGGAAGGGCAACTTCCACTTCCTGTGTGAAGGCAGATTTAGAAGCAAAGTTTCTACAAGCTAAATTTGACTTGTAGCATTTTGCAGTGGCTTTGTAAACACCACAAAATGAATTAAGGGGCCGCCAGCATCTGCACAGAGTGATCTACTTTTGAGAACACCAAAACAGCAAGTTTGCACAGGTGTCGATACTTCTGAGGGTGATTTGACTGGCAGCGGTGGAACTGACACAGGGATCCATCCAGACATCACTTACTTATTCAGCTATATTAACATATTCTGGAATAAAGCATGAATATTCTGAAATTTCCGTGCTTTATTCTGGAATATGCAAATATAGCAGAATGCTCCATGTGGGAGCATCCTCCACCTGTCCCACTTGGCCAAGTGCAAAAAGGCCCTTACCTTCCATGGGATATGATCCAACAGAAGTTAAGTTCAGGGACAGTGGCTGCCATTCACATTGAGAGTACTGGCCCAATCTACCTAGCAGCTGGGCCATTGCTATGATGATCGGGAACACAGGGTGCAACTGTGACACCATCCCCACGTAGCATTTGCCTATAGAAGTATAGGAGTTGATCACGAGTGTAAACTAGTGTCTAGAGCGAATGATACATTTTACAGCTCATCTATCTGTGCTTTAAAATCGAGAATTGTTGTTTCTTTGTGGATTTCGTCTTAAAGAAATTGACAGTATGAGGCTCCCAGTTCTGGTGTGCTTGAGGAATATCTATAACTATGATTATAATCTGGATTGACACCAAGTGTCTTATGCAAACATAATGGGAATAAATTTCTATTGAAGTAAAGGGTGTCCCCCTTCTCTCTTTAAATTCAAACTGCAGTTGATAGGGACTAAATCCTGTTCAGGACCAGCATCAGATAGTGTAATCTTCTGTTCCCTTATCCCTTAGGCTGCACCAGATATCTGTTACTTTTTCTGTTATTTTTGGATATTCTGGAATATCTGTGCTTTTTTCCAGAATATCAAAATATATAGCAGAATAAGTAACCAACATTTGGGAGCAGAGTTTTATATTAAATGTTGTGGCAATACTAGGAAAAAGAGAATTTCCAGACTAAAGGGCATATACGGAAGAGCTATTGAAATCTTGCATCCAGACAATCTGTGGTGAATTAAAGTACTGAAGATTTCCTTTAAAGCCTAAGATAGTTAAAGACCAATTTTTTTAAGTTATAGTATCCATGTTGGAAATACAGCATTTCATATGTATATGAGAGAAACAGACATGTCAGTCTAACCTAATAAAAAGCGGGCAGAGCTTAGCCTTCTGTCAGTGGACAATATATAGCAAACATATACAGAAATACAAAATGTAAATGTGTATACAATCTTAATCCACCTCTAGTTCATACGGTGCTCACCAGATGTTTGGACTGTCAGCCCAACCAGCACGACTAATGGATAATAATGATGGATAATGGTGGGGATCTTGCTGGTTACTCCTGCCTTAGATAGATAGCAATAGATATATCATGCATCCACATTCTGGGTCAAGCACACTTATTATTTGCTCTGAACACATACCAGGTAAACCAAACTGCATTCAGCACAAAATAACAATATTTTATGGCATTTGCCTTCCCTAGATTCCATACTAAGAAAAATACAAATGTGTGAAATAACAATTCTCAATTACTATTCTCTGTGAGTCTGAACAAGTGTAGTCCAGGCTGAATATCCATCACAGTGAGTTGAGATTCCTATGGCTGGATGGTTTTTATTTCACTTAAAGTCTAACCTTTCATTACATTTGTCCCAACCATGGATCCTATTCTAGAGAGGTTTTGCGCTGTAAGGCCAATTCTGATATAATTTACGTGAGTAAGTGGCAGAACATGATTCTTGTGTCTAATGTGACATTAAGACTTGCATAAACTATAACTCTTCCTGGAGTCTGGTGTACTTCCCTAATGAGCTGCTTTCACATAAGCGATGTGAATTGGGAATAAGAATAGGAAAAAGTGGAAAGGAAGTGTATTTTCATATACAAAAACTGAAAAATGCCAAAAAGTTGAAGCCAGTAAATTATTTTATGTATTTTATTTAACAATTTATATCCCATCCTTCCCTGCAAGGTGCCAGGGTGAGTCACAACAATTAAAAAGGTATAATATATACAATGTTATTAAAACACATTTAAAATCTAGCCTCATTCTTTAAAAAGAGAGCTCCATGAGAAAGTCAAGGGCAAACAAGTAGAGGCTCATAGTACAGTGCCTGACAAAAGTTCTGTCGCTTATCCATGTTGTTGAAACCAAAGCCTATAACCTGACTTAAAATTCATCCATTGGTTTTAAAAATGACTCATATGAAAGCTGAAACCCTCCCAAATGAGGTTTTTAAAAAGAAAATAAATTTGCTTCACTGCTGAAATATTGATCATTTAATGAACACAGAAAGGTCAGATTTTGGCTAGACAAAAGTTTTGTCGCCTTGTCATATAATGCACCTAATCCTAGTTTACAGCCTCACCTGTGCTCACTAATTGATCAGATAATTAGTGGGTGTGTATAAAAAGAACTCCAGCACTCCAGACTTTCACTTGAACTGCAACTTGACCTCTGACAACATGCCAAAAATCCACCCTGCGACCAAAGCACACAGAGACTTTTTGGCCCAAAAAGGGTAACACACCCAGACAGATGTTCTGACTTTGAGTGGGTAGTGTGGCAAAGTTTATTGAACCAAGGCTCATTCTTTATATTTATCAAAATCAAAGAACAGGCACTCTTGGCACCTGGGGATACTTAATGATTTATATTAGTTAGAAATGAAACAATTAACAGTTTAGGCTACTCCATGAGAATATTTCCAAATGCTAGCCTATCAAGAACTTCAAGTATTAGAATAATCAACGTATCAATTGAGGGGGTTGGTAAAGCTTTTCATCTGACCTCCTGAATTTGCAAAACATCACTTAGACCATGATGATCTCAGAAAAACAGATCAGCAAATAAAGAAATTATACTCTTTTTTTAAACAGTATGAGCTGGGTTTTGTTTTGTAGCTAATGGAGGTAAAGTATAGAAGTGCACTAACTTAAAAGATGCTTGACCAGACTGCTATCTGTGATTCTTTAGATTCATAAGCTATAAAAGGACTTGCTCTCTGAAAAAAATAGGAAAGTTGAAATTTCCATCTCCAGGTGAATTTTTTTCCCATGCAAATATTTTAAAGTACTTAAATAGAAATATAACGTTGGCCCTGTGTTTTTTTGTAACCTAGCATGTAAGGTGATTTGAAATAATTTGCTGCCTCAAGCATAAAATTGACTAACACTATTGGTATTTGTCTGAGTCATTGGAACTTTTTGCACTTGTTGAGGTTATCCTGCCCTGAGGTGGGATACCTTGGTGTGGAATAGGCAACCTATTCTAAAGTGGGATGAATTGTCATTGGTATGCTTCAGGGCTGACCACGGTTTGGACAGCCCACTTTTGGACCAGCCCCAACCTCCAGCTTTGAAGGTTGGGTCCAGCTTTAATGACCAGAAATGAAAGTTCTCAACCCTCTTAGTTTCTAGGGGCCAAATGTAATTTTAATGGAATGCAAAGGGCTAATTTTTCCTTCTAACTGTTCTGGGAGAGGAAGGAAGAAACTTTTAAGTCTACTGTAGTATTAAATGAGACACATTAGAAATTTATATGAAATACTGTCAGAAAATTAGAAAATATTAGCAGCAGAATCACATGGCTTCAAATATAGCCACATTTTCATCCATTTCTATTTTCATGTCAAGAGTTTAGTATTCAGTAAAAGAAGAGGGATGTTGAAAACTGAAGAAAAGTGCAAGAAAACAAAAACATATATTTGTAATCTTTTGAAAAGCTTCTAGGTGCTAATCATGGGCCCTCTCTGCATTGGGCCTTATTGCAGATTATATCCAAGAAGAGGGGCCTGCTAGAATATCCTGACCCAATGATCTAAGTCACAGGGAGGTGGGTGAGATGAGTGCCATTTGCATTGACTGTGCTGATCTGGATTGACTCATGCCACAGCTGTAAAGCTCACATGAACTTTACAGCCACACCGCTGTACCTCCAGATGAAATATCTACCCTTAAGGGCTCTGGGGGGTGCTTCTTGGTCCTGCACTGTGGCATGCTGCTGAAAAGTACATGCCAGTAATCCTGAACATAGGAGGCGGCCTTCTGCATGTCTCCCATCTTCCATATCAGGTTCCATCAGATCCTCTGGATCAGCAGGGGGCAGGGCCTCTATATGCCACATTAACATTCAAATAAAGAGGTCCAGAATGTAAGAATGTATTAAAGATCCATGCAGAAAAGGCCCACAAGAAAAAGAAAGAAAGAAAGAAAGAAAAAGATACTGCATCTTAATCTTGCTTAACAAATATCAAAATATATTTGGTGTCATAAAAATTATTTTCCAGTCTTTTCCCTGCCTCAATTTTTTCCAGTTGTCAATAGGATGAAAGATTTGCTGGGACTATTTTCAGTTAAATCTAAGTAAGAAAACAATCTTTCTGTCATTTTCCCCTTTTTAAGTGATGATACAACTTACAATTGTTCATATGCTTCTTATAGCTGCAATGCCAATTGCTGCAAAAAGAATTATTGTAGTTAGGTCAGTTATGGAGATCCTGTTGTCCACCCAGTCTTGACAATAATGCAAATCCTGCAAGTTTTATAATTTTGTTACATTGGAGAATTTCTGTTTCCTACCTTCAGACAAGCTTAAACTTACCATGACTTCCTGGAAGAACTTGCTTTGCGTGGTGTGAATGTCCAGTTGATTATGTATCTCATCAGGTGCCTCAAGATGACAAAAAGAAATCACGGGATTCTACATTGACTCTCATCACTGCGGCTAGATGACAAGAGGGAACATGGGGACAATCCTTATCTGCTGGCTCTTTGTGTTATCTAGTCTGTCAAAAAAATAACCAGATATTAGCACACACCTAACCCAGGAGTAAGGGTGTACATAATTTATTTTTTGCATTTGAATTTGAGTTGAATCAAATGCAAAAATATTTGATTCAATTTGAATGTTTAAAATCTGAATGCAACAAAATCTGATTTGAATCTGGTACACTCAAATCTATTTGTTTGAATATTAGATACGAATCTGAAGATACGAATGTCGACAACATTCGTATGTATATGTATCTGTATGCATTTTGTCTGCATCCCATTTTATCCCATATGCATCCTGTTTTCATTCCATATTATTGCAAATGTATAAAGATACGTATGATATTTGTACAGATGCGTATGTAATACATATGTATCTGTAGATTTGAATGACTGGAATCATTCGAAGGAATGTTTTGGAACATTCAAAATTTGTTCAAATGTCTAAATTCGAATGTGAAGTCATTCAGTTTGAATTCAAATGTCCACATTCAAATGACTTCAAATGTTTAGAATATTTGTGCACATTCCAATCCAGGAGTATTGGGTGCGGGCTGGGTGTGGATGCAGCGTTCCCCATGCTAACCATGCCAAATCATGGCATGGGGGAGCAGTGCCATCTCCTCTCCACCCGTCTCTCCTCATTGACATCACCCCACCCCTGTGCCGCCAGCTACAAATGACACATCCCTCACTTAGCGGAACAGAAGCCAAGACTGCACAGAAAAAATAATAATTTAATTTTAATAAATTTTTAAATAATTTTTTAAAAACTTAAGGCACTACAAGGTTTGGCGGCAGTTGAGCGGTTGAGCAGTTTTGCACACCTCTGCTCCACCCAGGAACCACAAGAACACCCAGCAAGCTTAAAAGAAAGAAAAATCAAGCCATTCTCATGCCCGCCTTGGCAATCGGGAAACAGGGGTGGAACATTTGGGAAAAGGAACAAAAATCAAGCCATTATCCTGCCTGCCTTAGTGATCGGAATATTCTTACTCCAAAAAATCTCAGCGGTTGTGATCTCCAATGCACAGGGCAAGAATGGCAAGCACACCCCACTTCCCAATGACGCGAGTGCCAATCTCCTCCCGAAATAGCCTGGGACCATCCCCATGTGCAGGCTCAGCTTGCAAAGTGATACATGCTGGACCCCCAAACCGTGCCCTGACTTGTTTTTCCAGTACCAAATTTGGTCCTGGTCTTACACAGGTTTGGGCAATTTGGTACATGGAAATTGGACCAAATAAAAAATGCATGGGGACACCCTTTGCTGAATCCAATTTCAGTACCGGACCAAACGTGCATGGGGACACGCCCTGTAGAAGGTTATCACTTTGCAGAGGAAGAAAACTGGGCTTCAGGACCTGACAGACAATACAAATGATAAATTTCTCCTCCTGGTCCTCTTTCAAGGCTAACATTTGGAGATAGTCACTATTGGAAGATTTCCTTAAGTATTCCTAATAGAAACCTGTACTATATTGAAGTTTGATTATCTGAATGTTGAAATGCTGATTATCTATATTACTTTATCTCTTCCAACCCAGGGAACCATTCTTCCTGTGTTTGCAATTATTCTGCTGCCCTAAAGATATCTGCCCTAAATTCCTGTCTAAGAAAATCATTACATCCAATAATGTCTACTTTCCTCCAGGAGATCTGACAAGGGCCGGATCTGCATGATACTTTAATAGTGCCATGGGGGTGTCCAAAGGGGGCAGGGGCCACATATCCCCTTGATCATTAAGCAAATACCCTGCAGCGTTTCCTCCTAGTCACCTTCACTTCCACTAAAATGCTACTTGTGTGAACTTACCTAATGTCCCTTTCTCTGAGATGAATTGCTTGATCCTGTTTTTGGAGATGCACAAAATGGCTAACTACTGGGGCCATCTTCCTCCTAAAATTGTACTAGTCAGAATCATTGAAAACAAGGGAATTTCCCCCCATCATTTGAAGCTTCTGTGGCTGGAAGCCACATCTCTGTGTCCAATAATTGCGGGGGGGGGGGGGGACTACCATTGTGTCGATCCTGTCAGGAAGTTCTCCATGATCAAAGGTAAAGTAGGTGTTCTACCACCGAGCTATGGCAATACCTTAATTCATCATTTCTGAGCCACCTTTGCATAAATGAATCCTAATTTTTACAAGTTTTATCTATCTTCCCTCACCAAGTCACCTTGTCTCGTACATTGTATTAGACTCCATAACCCTTGCATTATTAAAATGGCATTATGTTTGCATGCTGTAAACATATAACAAATTACTGAACATATCATGGTTTCTCAAGCCAACTTCAAATTTACATCAGCATAATAGAGGACCGAAGGGACTGGTGTTTATTTTCCAATTTTTTTTAAAAAAAAAACTTTCCTGCTTTAATATTAAAATGTGTATTATACTACCTATGTATCTTGTCACTGACATGCTATACCTAGTTCAGATATTAATTTGTCTGAGCTTGTCTTATCATCAGAGATGTAGTCTTATTGATTAAATAATTCATTTAGGTGTCCCCAAGATAACCAGTGTGCCTATTGTCACAAGAAAGTTGATATACTATGCTTTGTTAGATAAGGTTGTTCGGCAGGCAGAACGTAAAGTATAACCACAGACTTTTTGCTTTTAAATTTCTGTTAGATCTTGTATGTATCTAGGAAGATATTTATTTGGATCCAACTAAAATGATTGCTAAAGTTACTCAAGATTTAGGAATTTTCTTTCCAACAGGAAACTGACTTAGGCTGTGTTCCCATGCATGTTTGGTAAAGTACCGAACGTGGGATAAGCAAGCATTTTGAATTTGGTCTGCGGAAAGCAGAGAAAATCCCCCTAAAACGTGCCAGACCAGGGCCCAATTTGGTACCTGAAAAAAAAAAGTCTCGGCATAATTTGGGAGTCCAGTACGCATTGGTTAGTGAGCCCCACACATGGGGACGATCACGGGCTATCCAGGGAGGAGACTGGCGCTCACGCCATTAAGAGGTGGGGTGTGCTTGCCGTTCCTGCCCTGTGCATTGAAGATTGCAGCCGCTGACATTTTAAAATCCCAATCACCAAGGCAGGCAGGATACTGGCTTAATTTTTGTGCATTTTCCATGGAAATATTTCCACCCATTTCCTGATTGCCAAGGCAAGCAGGATAATGGCTTGATTTTTGTTCCATTTCCAATATTTTTCAACCCCCATTTCCCGATCGCCAAGGTGATCAGGAAATAAATTGATTTTCTCCCTTTTAAACTTAGTGGGCGTTTTCTCTGTTCCCAGTGGAGCAGAGGTACACAAAACTGCTCAAGCGCTTAACTGTAACTAAACCTCATAGCAGCTTTCAGTCTTTTAAAATTATTTATAAATTTATTATTATGAAGTAAGCTTTATTTTAACTTTTTTCCTTTGCCTCCCAGCCCAGTCCTGACTTTCAGTGCCAGTAAGGGAGGGGGGGATGTGGCACAGGGGTGGGCTGACGTCAATCCAGCTTCCATTGAGGAGAGAGGGGACGGAGAGTAGGTGGCACTGCTCCCTCATGCCCGGGTGTGGTGCAGTTTGCATGGGGACCCTCCCATCCGCGCCCAGTCTACACCTAGCTGGCATTGCCAGGAATGGCATGGGAATGCCCAAGATTCGATCTCAGTCCTGCACAGTCCCATGCAAGCCCAGTCAGTGCCCAAACAGCACCAAACGGCTTGCACGGGACATGGCCTTAATATCTAAGTCATTGTGTAAACGGTCAATTCGGGCTTCATTCATTCCACACAACTATGATTTTGGTTGAAAGCCAGGATGAGAGATACAGTATCTGCCTCTAATGCAGCAGCTGTGGAAGTTTTGTTTGTTTGTTAACTGCCCTATACCTGAAGGTTTCAGTGTGGGTCACAATAAAAACATAATAAAAACAGATTTTTAAAAAAATTTAAATGGCTCACGATAGACAGAAGCTTCCAGAACTCTTGCCACTGCTCATAGGTGCCATCTTTCCGCCCATGCTGCTTTTGTGATGGACCAAAAATAGACCCTGAAAATTAACCATTTTCTGTCTGATACACAATTAGAACAGGCAGAAATCATACTGTTATTAGCCTCCTCCATCCTCCATCACTCTACAATGTTGTGGATGAGGGGAATATTTTGGCAAGTTTATGGGTAGTTTATCCTGCCAACAGCTTGAACAACTTTGAAGGCAGTTTCCACACCTCCAGGATGTCCTGTAGGCCAGATGCAGATAGGCCTATTTGGCTAACAGTATCCATGAGTGCTTTTCAAGCCATGTGGATACAGCCTCGTCCATCACTACTTGATATGTATCAGGATGTTTCTGTTTTAAAGATGGTTGCAGTTTTTGACAACAAGGAAACAGCATAAAGTGCTCTTCAATTTTTACATTTTGAAATATACAACTGGATTTCTAGGTCAGCCCCGCTTGCATGAGAAGTAGGGAAAGGGTTAAGGGGAGTTTATCTTTTAAATTCGACACTTTAAATATATAATCCTGTTCACATTTTGACACAGCCAAGTAGGAATATTTTACAGTGACAAGTCTAAAATACACTGCTTGTCCCCAGACCTCCCCCTGTTCATGCTAGATCTGGATTAGCATATTGATTTTTTTTAAAAAGTGAGCCCATACTATTGTCATCTCTTCTCACCCACTGATTATAGCTTTTCATTTACCTTGCTTCCCAATTCACAATGTAGCTCATGATACACATTGCCTACACACACACATACAGAAGATAATTTTATTTTTTCCTGTGCATTGATTTTTATTCACACAAGTCACTTCTGAATACTTGGGCCCATTTGCATTTACATGTGCAACACAGATTGGAACACTCCAGGATGCCCTGTCCACATGTCAGGCTGCCACCTCCATCCTAGAGCATTTTAGAGCTGTGGAGCCAGGGGTGTCTAGGATCCTTCTGGCTGTGCAGTTGCATGCTGCATCACAATCATCATTGCAACAGCCAAGCATGGAACAGAAGTTGCCACAGACACTGCTTTGATGATTCAGATGGACCAGAAGGACCATCTGCACCACAAACATCACATGCTGGCCTCATGATGTGCCCCATCCCTGAGCCAGTTTGGTCTAGTGGTTAGGGAGCCAGACTCTTATCTGGGAATACTGGGTTCAATTCCACCCTCCCCAGTGAAGCCAGCTGGGTGACCTTGGGCCACTCACAGTTCTCTTCTGAGCTTTCACAGCCCCACCTACTTCAAAGGATGTTCTGTTGTGGGGAGAATAATAGAAAGCTTTGTCAGCCACTTCGAGTCCCCTTAAATGGGTGAGAAAAAGCAGGGTAGAAAAGCCAACTCCTACTCCTCCTACTAATCCTTCTTCACTGTGTGGGATACCCATTGAATGTACATGCAAATAGGCCTCTTATGTGAAGAGCTGAGGATTTTACATGAGGCAGTTCACTCTGAGCTTTGTTTTTATTGTTGCAGCTTCCCCAGAGATCTTCAGATATGGGGCAGGATAGAGATGTGAATAATCAATCAATAAATAAAGTTCATATATTACCCTTACCAGTATCAGTAAAGTTTATACTTTAATAACACATTCTAGTGTCATCCTATAGAAAATGTTGGTCCAGGTGGTCTGTATAGCTGTCATGGTACTGGATGGAAGATTTGTCTAGGGGACTGGCATAGTCTGTACCGACGATTCTAGCATTGGCAATCATACAGGAGGCAAGTCTGACATATGCCTGGATGATATAAAAAAATCCTATTTTGGTTCTGATAGGCAGAAGGAAATGTAAAATGGAAAGCAGAAAATAGTTGTTCATAAAAACTATTAGATATGTCAATGGTATCCATCCTTCTAGTTTGCCATCAGCTATCAGATTTTGTAACTGTAATATGAGGAATGCCCAAGTGAACTCAGTAGTCCTGCAGATTCCCAGCATCTCCTTGGTGCACTAAAGGCAATGAATTTGGGAGGAAGTGGCTACAGTACAAATGGCACACATGCACAGTACCATCTAATGTGCAGGATTATATGATGAGAGCTGCTGAGCACCACTGGTTTATCATCTCGGATGCTCAGTTGCCCATCTGCCTGTTCACTCACTTAACTTGAAATTTTGAATGAGTGGGCAAGTAAGATGGAGATCAACAGATTAGCTGAAAGCCTCAACACCCTTCATCACATAGCATCCATGTGCACAGTTCTAGACCTTCAAGAGACCACTACATATAGCCTGAACACATATGATAGCAACACAGATGGTGATGGCAACAAAGTCATATTTTACATCTTCTAGCAACCATCTAGGCAGGCATTTGTGGGTGGCAAGCAGGAAAGGGGACAGAGATGTGACACTCAATATAATGAGAACTTTCAGACTTGCATACAAATGAATAATGTGATTCAAGGGAGCTCTATAGAAGTACCAGAAACATCTACTCTTCAGGATCAGCTTCAGGTGTTGCTCAAGCTGCTTACAGGTGTTTGATTAATCATACATCCTCTTGATACATATGAATAACAAAGTATAGCTGAAGTATCTAGATGTGTGTCAAGTTTAAGAGTAAATGCCTTATATTGGACATGAAGGTGGCATGATAAAAGGCATACTTTGCTCTTTCTGAAGACAGCATTCCTTCTGAAGAATAACTATTTAATCTCTCCATATCATGTTATTTGAAGGAGTGATTATGATTATATTTAAGCAATGGTTTCAGGAAGCAATATTGCACTGAAATTGACTAGGGCTCCCTTAGTATTTGTTTGGAAATGGCCAGGAAGAGTCCCAATGAGATCTTTCAGGAGATTTTAATACTAATAATTATTGTATCCTACCAACACAGCTTGGAATTTTAGAGATGACATCACACATCTCTCTCTCTCGTTCTCTCTCTCTGAATCAAGAGAGGCACTTGACTACAGTGATTCATGCTTGACGTCTCCTAGACTGGGCTAAAATATGTTCAGTCTGGAACTCTTAGTGGGGACTCTGCAGTTAGCATCTGCCAGCTGGCTGGCTAAAGTATTTGGTTTTTTTTTTTTTTCTTAAGAATGCTGCAGAGCTGCAAGACCACTAAGCTCTTCCAAGCCAAAGTTCTGTGCACATGCAATAACTGGTAGCTTTCTTACAAACCTATTAAGAGCTGAAGGACCTACTGAGCTATATATGACTGGTTCCTTCCAAGAGATACGAAACTGAGACAATGTCCTCTTGCCCTCCCCTAGAATGCCTAAATCTACAAAATGGGCACATTTAAAAAGAAAACACTGCATTAGAAAAAGCAAAGCACTTGGAATGCTGAAGAAATCACTCTTCAAAAAATGCAGATTAATTTGAAAATAATTCATATTTGACACAGAAACTCACATTGCGGTGTTATTCCATCACAGCTACAGTATATTCTGGCGTATAAGACTACTTTTTAACCCAGGAAAATCTTCTCAAAAGTCGGGGGTCATCTTATATGCCAGGTATTGTCTTCTTATACGGTAAGTATATCCCAAACTCTATATTTTAACTGGAAAAGTTGGGGGTCATCTTATATGCCAAGTCATCTTATACGCCGGAATATACGGGTAAATCTAATCTAATGCACAGTAAAATTTGTGTGTACTAACTCCCAAAATCTATCTGTGTATAGGTTTTTTGGAGCCAGAGAGGTTGTGGCAGAAAAGTTATCTTTTGGTGAATCTTGTCTGCCATTCTGAATTATCTCATTAAAGAATTCCAACTAGATTCTCCAAGTGACAGGTTGAAACCCACGAGTGTGCTGTATTTGAAAGAGTTTGGTAATTGGTATACAATAGTGTTTGATACTTGATAGTTTTTTAAAAGATTGACATCATGTAATGGTATTCTTATCTATAATAGTTTAATGATGTAATGGTGTTTTTATCTAACAGTATTTGATAGATAACCACAATGGTAAGTAGCATTTGACAAGTGACAGCTCATAAAATGTCATATTTGAAGACTGCCAAGGTTATGTCAACAAAGCCCCAAATTTCAGAATTTGAGATGAGGAAAAAAAAACCATATCAACATGTAAATAGCAATTTTGGAAAATATACCAATCACTGGTTTCACAAGAGGGTGTGTCTTTGTTATCTGATTGTTGAACATATGTGTGGATTAACTATCAGTGTGATGTCTACACAATGTTATAGGTGCTCCTCTGGTATTCAGATCAGACTTTCAATTTGGAGTGTGCAAAACACTGGCAGGATCTGCATAAAGACAGAAGTTGCCATACAGCGTGCTGAGAAGAACGTTCTGCTAGAAGCACTCGTTATAAATTGGTAACATGCAGTTTGTATGCTGGTACCATCCCAGGCATGAAAATATCACAGCCAAGGAACTTTCATTACCTGGCTTCAATATTTGGATCCTAGCTCAATAATGAGGGATCATATGGATGCTGTACTCTTTCAGTGCACTCCCAGCATCACACATATGCAGGGACATGCAGACTTTGCATCCTTTGAGTGCCTTATGGATTCTGCGACTGTTTTTTATGCTTCACAAAGCATTCAAACCAGCTACAGTACTCATATATGAGGCACAGGTCTGCACAGGTCTGGCCCACAGCAAGTTTAACCTTTCTTTGGAGGTGGAGGGACAGCTACATTTGCATGTCAGGGGTGGCTGGATCCGTTCTGGACCCCCCCCCCCCAAGCGTCCCCACACACTCTCCATGTGTTCTGTTTTTAGAGCAGAAAAAACTTCTCTGAAAGCATCTCCGTGTGCATTCCTAGCTGTTCCAGGGTGGGTTGGGGGTGCTGGCTGGGGGTCCTGCCACTTGCTTCAGCCTGATCCTGGCCGATGCAAGTGGCAGGACCCCAGGGAAGGAGCCCGACTGGCCTCCCCATCTCTGGCTGCAAGGCAGCCAATCAGGGGAGGCAGGGGGGAGGGTCTTTGGCCCGAACAGGTTGAGTAAACTTCCCCGTTCACACAGGCAGGGAAAGGATGCACTTGGAACACATCCTTTGCCTGCCAGTGCCGATGGGGAAGTGTACTCAATCTGTTCAGGCCAAAGCGTCCTGAGGCATCTTCGCCTTAGTGCGAAAACGCCTCTGGACCCACGTCTTATAGTCACTGAATTTGATTCCACATAAGAACATAAGAGGAGGCCTGCTGGATCAGGCCTCCACGAAGCCAATTGGGTGACCTTGGGCTAGTCACAGCTCTCTTTCTGAGCTCACAGCCACACATACCTCGCAGGATGTTTGTTGTGGGAGAAGAACAGAAAGCTTTGTCAGCCACATTGAATCCCCTTAAATGGGTTGGAAAAGTGGGGTAGAAATGCCAACTCTTCTTCTTCTTCTTCTTCTTCTTCTTCTTCTTCTTCTTCTTCTTCTTCTTCTTCTTCTTCTTCTTCTTCCAAGAGGGATAGTCCACAATAGGACACTAATCATTAGTTGGGGCTATATATACATTACACAGAGCACCTTTAGTAAGACCAATTTTCATTCCACTTCAGTCTAGCTGCCCTGAGGAGCTCATTAAGGTACCTTTACTGTGTAATGGAAACACAACCTGGACTATATTCCTCCATGTCCCTTTATAACTATATTTCAATACAGTAATCACAATTCTTCTGGGGTAAAATAGCATCCAGAATGACAATAACAGTGGGCAAGTTTTACCATTGACCTTTTCATGAAAGTGTTTACAATAGTGAATCTGAAGCTGTTTCCACATGGCATGCATTAGGACACAGCAAAAGACACCCATCTTGAACCAGACTGAGTGATCCAGGCCAAGACTGCAATGACAATGCCCCCCTCCAGACTTGCGGAATAAATCCGCAGTTAAGGGAAACATCATAGCTTACGTGCTGCGAAGTGACAACACACTGTCGTGACTCGAAACACAACTCTGTAGCTTCCCATTGAAAGCTGCAAGAGCTCAGTCGGCATGCACCGTCACATGGGATGAGGATGCCAATTGGATTTGAGCTGACCTCCCTACTCTCATCATCTCTTCTCACCATCATGCCCAGACTGGCAGGAAGATTCGAATTTAGTACCGCACAGTGAGTGTTATTCCACACTATGGTAAATTTGCAGTAGCTATGGGATAATGAGTCACCAATATGATCTATCAATTGTGGTGTGTGACGCCCCCACCATGTGCAATCTGCTGCACAGTATTAACGAGTCTGGATGCAACCAATGACCATTCTTGCTAGAAGCTGTCTGCTCTGCCACAACCTGGCCATGCCCAGAAAAGCACTTCCTGAGCTTAAAAGTTGCTGGTCAGACGTATCTCAGGTTCCTTAACTGATGAGCTTTCAGTAACTAGTAAAAACCGTTCTGTTGACCTGGGCTTGTTTACAGCCCTATGGGGTTTTTGTTTGTTTGTTTGTTTGTATTTTAATTGTTTCTTTAATTGTTTATCTTGTAAACTGTCTTGAAATTGCAATACTGGGTGATATAAAAATCAAATAAATGATGATGATGATGATGAATTTCATGATATTTGACTATAACATCAGAGGTGTGTAACATTAGGAATTCATGTATTTCTAAAATATACTATCTTGTTCCAGTGACACATTATTAAAAGTTGAAACTGCTTAAGGTAGAGATATTCATATCCACTCAACAGTAACCAAGGTAAGTGCATAATCAGATTAGCACCAAACAGTAAGTTAACTGGTAAAGGACGGTAATGTGTATATACTATTACCAGACATTATATGCGAACATAGATGCAATTGGATGGTAAATATATCCTAATTATTTCCCAGTATTTGCCAATTTGAAAATATTCATACTGCACAAATGTGGATAAATATTAAGTAGTAATCATCATAAATACAAAAGTGCTTCTATTCCCCCCCCATTTCATAGGGAAAAATGTTAATAGTGGCAGGCCAAAATTAAATTCATTTTTATTTAAAAGGGCACAAATTATTGATAAACACATCTAGACTTTCAGATTGGTTATTTCTTAGAGGTTATTTGGGGTCATAATTATAAATCTCATTATCTTGCTCGAAGGAGAAGGTCTCTTTCATTATTACAGTGCTGAGGTCCATATCCCTGAAGCTAATTGCAAGGTATTGCTGCAGAGTTCTAATTGTTTGCCATCAAAATAGCTGTGTAAGCTTGATTAACAGTGTTCAGCAACATTCATAATAGTCCAGGCCTGGTCCTGCATAAAATAGAAACTGGGGGAAAAAAATCAATAAGATTTAATAAGATCAGGAACAATCACTTACAATAGTACATCAATCACACAAAGTAATAGGTGCAGGATTTGGTAGGGTCCTGAACTGCCTGAGAGATTCATAACCAGTACTCGTTAATGATTTGTTCATTTGCATTTTATCAATTCAGCTACAGCTGACAAGCAGAAGGAGCAATAAGGAAATATGTTGACTTAAACTCATCAGGCTTTGCAATTAAAAAAATAACAGATAATAGCAGATAACCTGACGTGTGGAAATCAAAAAGAGCCAAGGATGTGAGAGCTCTGTCTCTCTGCCTTTCTGAAGTGTGAGATTATAATAAATTGGCATAATACAAAGGCTATTAGCATGTCTATAACCTTTCAGTGAGCCTCATTATGTGGCAGGAAAAGTGATACAAAATATAGGATTTGAAATCCATCCTGTGCTGGTTTCATCTCTTCTGACTTTTTCTGTCCTCGGTGTAGAGTAAACCTATATACACTTTAAATATGTTGATGTAAGGTAAAGATGGTTGTTTCATTTCGATGTCCCTTTAAATAAACAAAGCCCTAGGCTTTGCCTTGGGTCAAATCCAGATCAAATAGTCAACCAGACATAATGAGGGAAGATTCAAATTATTATGATTTACCATCACTGTCTCAATCTGCATTATTTATTTATTTTTCCTACTAATCCACCTTAAGCATCATTCCATACCTTTTTAATGTATACCAAATCCTACATGACTTCTTACTTACCAGCTCAGAAGTGTATTACTCATGTCAGGCTGACTTCTGTCTCCAATAAATATCCTGAAGCTGAATCACCATGGAAGGGCAATGGGAGACAGAGTGTATACATATGATGACTTATATGAATCCAGTTTTGAAGAGTTGTCTCATGAAATTGTTTTGAAATGATGGAAATGAACTGATTCTTGCAGCCATTGTCTTGAGCTTCCCCCCTCCCCCAAATGGATTAACTCTAGCACTGAAGTCTCTTAAAATACAGGACTGTATATAACTGGATCCCATAACAATAATATTATGTCAGAATTGAAATCTCATATTTCAAACCTCTATTTTCCCTGCTTATTAAGGGGTAGTTTTAAAAGTGGGAATGAGCCCTGGTGCTCTTATTGATTTCCAGCTGCTGTTCTGGTAGCTGGAAGTAGTCAGCAGGATGTGAATGCCATCAACAGGCAAACACGGAGACAAACAAAATCAATTCTGCTTCCGCATCCAGCGTTCTCATTGCACACAAGTAGCACTGGCCTAAATTTAAACAGTGTCTTTGTGTGATTTCCCCCCCCTCTGTTTGTGAGAACAAAGCTGATTGAGTTTCTCGTTTTATTTCCTGAAAAGGGGAGGAAATGGAAACAAATTGGATTTTTGATATGAAAGTTAATTACTTATAATAGACCTTGTACATTGTACTTTTGTCTTCTATTTTTGTTGTTGACAATGAACACGTTGGTTGTGCCTTAATTCTTTCTTCTAGTGGCACAGCAGGCTTAGAGTGTCCCCAGTCATTTGAAACCTCCCCCAAGGGGTATCACTGCACTGAGTTTTATTCCAGATTATATATGCTGTCCACATGCTAGGGCAGACTATAGCACAGCACAGCCAGAAGATGATGCAGATTGCACTGTCACGAAGACAACAGGCCCCTATTCCAGTATATAATCTGGAATAATGCATAGTGCAGAAAGGGCCCAGGTTCTGTTTCCATTTTGCCATCTTTCATAATAGCTACAATCCTGCTTTTGCCAGTCCCTTATTATAATTTAGTCCAACTTGACTTGTTTGAACTTTTACAGTTGGCACTTATATAGTTGTCTTACTAGATTTTTTGGCTTTTTCTTCATTACTGTTCTTTATTTTAGTCCCTCAAAAGTTGTAGTGTGGTGCTCAAACTAGCCTTTTGCCATGACATCATCTTCTTATGTTTACAATTGATCTGGGGTGTTCCTTCCATTCCTGAATACAAGATGCATGTGACCTTTGGTTTGTCTTACTCTGTAGTAATGTTGTTGTTGACAGAGCCACAACAATACAACATGACACCAAACATGCTGGCTTTGATATTTCATAATGCATCAGGATCTTCCCAAGTTCCTATGATGACATTATGGATTGGTGGATAATGCATGCAAAACTGGGCAAGGTGGCCCTTTGCAGTTGACAGATGGTAACCTTCTTGCCACTGAGTGGTTGAAGTGCCATCCAAGGTCTTTTGGCATGGCACCCAGTGTGCTCATCACCACGGGGACCACCCATTGCTGGCCTGTGCCAAAGTCTTTGGATTTAGATTTTCAAGTCTTCATATTTTGTAATTTTCTATTTGTTTCACATTGAACCTTCTGTCTCCTGGTATTGCAACATCAATGAGCTATGTCCTCTTTACTTCAACAACGGTGATAGAAGGGCTGTTATGTTCCAAAACTTAATCAGTTTGTATCCTGAAGTCCCATAATATTTTTACCTGTTCATTTTTTACCACTTTTTCAGGCTTATAATTCTACCAGTTCTGTGCTGCTGGCAGATGGTAATTGTCTACACCCATCCCACATTGTCTATTCCACTCCAGTCATTGATGCTTCCACACCTGTTCTGAGATAAGGATCTTCAAAAAGCACCTCCTTCAGAGATAATTATCAGAATCCCAGCTCATAGGTAGGCACTGTTGTGTTCAAGCCCTGCTCTTGTACATCAGGTATAATATGGGAGTGAAAGGAACCTGGGCTAATGGTTGACAGGGGTGGGTGGCACCTGAAATGGAAATGAGTTTTGCATGTCTGCATTACTGCTGGGGTTGGGCCTTCATCCCAGTACAGACAATGCTTCACATATTATCCCAGAATGGTTGGGCAGGAGAGTTGGTGAATGTAGAAACTATAATTTCTATCCTGCCTTTTCTCCAGTGAGCCCCAGTATTTTTGTTTCTCTCATTTTTATTCTCACAAAACCATATTAAGAAGATTATTCTGAGAAGCAGTGAATGGCCCAGTCTTCTTTCATTGCCAAGTGAGGATTCAAACCCAGGGAGTTTCAGCTTCTAGCATATGCTATGGTGGCTACAGAGAACTCTAAGGCAGCTTCCACAGTCCATTGGATTCTGAGGGCTGGGGGTCCGGAATCACTTGCTCTGTATGCTAGCATGGTCCCTAGAAGACACATTTTCCTGGAGAAAACATTGGCTACATGGAGCCTTTATCTGAAGACCTAGGTGTGAAAACTATGCTCAGATGTTTTTTCACAGGGAGACTACTTTAAACTGGTCTCACACATGTTCCAGACCGGAGTTCAGCTCCAAACACCTCCATGGGTACAGGCAGTGGCAGGTGCAGCAGCCCAGGGAATGCAAGAGCTCCAGAGGCATCTCTGCAGCCCTCTTCCAGGGCTCTTTCCAGCCACGCCACAGAACTACCTCTAGCCTGCAACTCCGATAGTTCTTGCAATATAAGTTACCTGGTTCCAAAGGTAGGTTGAGACAAGCAGCTGGCATATTCTGGCTCCATCCCTGGCTCACTTAGCCAGAGTAAGTGTGGAAGATACCTAACAATATGCCTATAAGTGACAAGTCAGAAGTTAAGCTATGTTCACTATTGAACTTATTAGTTGGCACTGATCTCTGTCATATTTATTTATTTGCATTTTTACCCCACCCTATACCTGAAGGTCTGAGGTCAGGTAACAGATATTTTAACTCTTTCTGTTTTTATTCAATTTTTTTGCGTTCAATTTTTTTCAATATAACTTTACTCTCTATTTTTTTAAAAAAAAAAAGTCTCTAAAGTTTATTTTTGCTTTGCCACCAGCTAAAATTTTTAATTGTAATAAATATGCTCCAGGACACGATGAAGTTCTTTAATGCTGGCAATATTTCCAACATAAATAAAAAGTGATCACAATGTTTTGCAAAGTTCATCTGCTAAGTAAGCTGCACTTCCTGGTTGGGGCACATTTTGCTTTATACAAAAAGACATTCTGATCAATTTCTGATTGAATAAACAGTGCTAAGAAGGTATCCAACTCACTGGATGTTTTTCCACAAAAAGAAGAAGAATGGCAACAACCGCAGGTCAGTAAAGACAAATCACACCAGAATGATTTTTAACCCCAAAGGAATAGCAGAAAGGGAATGATATCAGCCGTATGGAACTGGTTCATGTAAGGAAAAAGAAAAAAAAATCCTCCAATAACATTATGGCCTGTGGCTGACAGACTGATTTTGTACAATGGTTGTTATATCTAGAGAATTGGCAAATGAAAGCCATGGTTAGAAGGGTTATAAACAGTTTTAGAAGGATTTAAAAACAAAACTTAAAATCTATACAAATTTCAAGAACTCATCTTTAATACCTTAAGTTTGATTTTTTATTATTTTATTATTTTTATTTTTTCAATTAAACTTGGGAAAAAAGTACAAAAGTTACCATACCTGCAGTTAGCTGTGCCAAATTACCGCAACACTGATATTGATGAGTTCTTGCTAGTGTTAATTTCATAGTTGTTTTCAACTGCAAATGGGTATTCCAAAGACCTGTTCAATGCAGCATAGAACCCCCGTTCCTTCCTTCACTGCAGTGAATGGGAAGTCTTACACATATATGTAGGTCTCAGCATATACAAATCTCTTAGAGAAGCTGATTGTTTCTTACAGCTGAGTATCTTCTTCTGGATTTAAGCACAAGGAACTTCTTTGTGGAATTGCTGCTTTAAAATAGTTATTTTCTCCATATATTAGTATTTTTGTCAAGTATCTTTCAGAATGATTTCATGTCGGATGTGATTGCATAAAGTCAGGCTGCCAGTCTAGCATTGTGACTACTTGTAACTTTGTAGCATGTTAACTTTATGAATTTACATAATGTTTAAATAATATACCTTCTTTCCCTCCTTTTCCTTACATTAATGCGATTAGAATCAGTTGAAGCACTGTAATTTTCTTGCAAGCTGCTTTCCACCTACGCTTGCTTATTATAAGTATAATTTATAAAACTAGCAGTCCCTGATCTGCTTAACTGTCCACATTTTTTTTACTTTGAGATTTAAAAAAGTTTATAAATTATATTATTGTTTCTCCATAATGGGCCATCTTATATAAACAAACATTAGAAAATTGTTCCTGCTGTTTGTGTATTTTCATGCAGCATCTTGCTGCTGTAAGTACTAAAGGAATATGAGGCCTGATATATTATGCAATTAAACTGATGGATGGTTAATTGAGCCAGTATGGCATACCATATGTGTGCTCATGACCTAAATGTCACTGGTCAGATTAGAGCTTCACACATTTGACCAGAGAACATATGCTGTTAAAGAGAATGCAAGCAAAAGTCACCCATTCAATAGTAAATTCAGCATATCTGCTTTAGCTTTTTGGTGAGCAGAACACTAAACTCTTAATGAGTGCAGCTAAAAAAGACCTTTAGAAAAAAACACCCCTGAATGATATTAATTAAAAGCTTACTGACATCATGCCCATTAACTCTGGCAAGCACTTTCATTAATTTGTTTGATCTCTCCTGGTATGTGACATATACTGAACACAGTATTTGTGCCCTCATGACTGAAACATGAACTGTCATTGAACTTTAATGTTTAATTATCTTTTGCGAGCAAAATATTTTTTAAAAAAATAAGAGAATTTTGTGTTGATGGGGAGGAGGTGCCATGTCAATGAAGGCAAGAATGGAAAGGACCAAGGTATTCAAAGGACAGCTACGCAGGGAAAGTAGTCACATGCAACTGTACAGTACAAAGAACTACACAAAGAAATGTGATAGCTGTATTAGCAATGCCTACAGATGCTTCCAGAAATTTCTCTCTGTATTGTGGAGTTCCAAATTGCCTGACCTTGTGTCCAATCCAAAATGCAGCTGATGCAAAAGCAATTCCCTATTATTATTTTCTTATTTTCTTATAGAGTGCCTCATATATTTTATTTGCTGATAGTGCGTTCTCTTACCTCTGTATTAGTCATGTGAATGTATGCATTAGAAAACATGGAGAAAAATAGAAACTAGTCCTGTTGCAATCAAGCACATTTGATACTTGATTTTAATTTCTCAATTTTGCGATATAAATGTCATTTCTTTGCTTTTTAACAATGTGGATTTGATTTTTTTAAAAAAAGTTTGTTCTCTTTCTTTTAAAAGTATGCATACTGTTGCACGTACACAATTCTAATTGTATACATTTGTATGAATCTTTTCCACTTTCTCTCTCTCTCCTTCCCCAACTGTACATGTTATATTGACTAATCAGACATATTTTTGTGCATCTGATTTTCCAAGAATGCTTTTCTAACAATATTCTTCAGTTAGATAATTCATGTAAATATCAATCCACTATATATCTTCAGCATATGTAAAAATATTTGTGGGTTCTTCAGTGATATGGAGGATATCAGTTAAATCCTGAAATTAATTTTGTCCTAGTTAATCAATTATTCACAAGATGTGAAGCCAGGACCATGTCTGTCATTAGGTAGGATGAGGTGACCAAGATTTCCGATGAGACATTAGATAAAGTTAACTACATGTCTACTGTCAAATGTACAATTTAGATGTTACTTTATTATCAGATGGACATTCAGCTCAATGCCCAGTCAGTTTCTGAACAGGAAAATAGGTGGAGTCCATTGCAGCCTGAGTAGAATATCAAATGAAATTGACGCTGAAGGGAAGTGTTGCTCTTTTGATCAAAAGCTTGTGTGTCGAGGGGTGTGTCGTGTTCTATTAGCTTTTGAGTTCTCCTCACAGTTCTGTCCCAACCCAAGTTGTAGAAGTTGGTATCACAGAACACAGCACAAAGCACACTTTGGGAAATAAAAGAATGGGACAAGAAAATTCTACCCACCTCTAGCTTCCAAGTTGCTAAGTTCCAACCTGTTTTTCTCTAGATACATATTACAAAAGCCTAGTCATTTTTGTGATTATTGGGTTTATCTTTTCAAGGCAGCCTTATTATTTTTGTTGTATCTTATTTATCTGAATAGTATTTAATGACATTCTAGCTTTGTCAGGTGTTTTGCATATATTTCTTTTAAAGCAGCTATTAGGGAAGTGACTTTAGCATCACAAATGGTTTAAAGTAAATTATGTTATTTTACAAAATTTATTGCTGAAGGAGAACATATATCTGAAGCAATACTGTTTTATCTTTGACATTGCTTTGATGAGTCATCCATTTTGACAGGTAACTGCCTACTTTAAAGCTATTTCATTTGCATCAATGCAGAGATAAAAATGAGAGCAGATCCCGACGTAGAGCAGAAGCAAAACAACACCATCAATATATTGTTAGAAAAATTAAGATTTGTAATGAGATAAAAAATAGTGAACAGAGAAATGATTTTAATTTAGCCACTGATTATTGCCACAAATGTCCATATCCTTTGTCCAGTGACATTAATCTGCAAAGAGAATGGTGATGCCCCTGCTATGTAATTTGTTACTGACATTTTGAAGAAGATTATAATAATGTCCATATAATACAATTGACAACAATGGAGGAGTCCTGTAATTGTGAACTAAATTCAAAGAGGCTTGCTTTGAGAACTAACGGTGCCTTCATTTAGATTAGTTTACCTTTTCAAGTGTTCTGCTAGGAGCTTGTATCACACAAATTGAGGCAGGGACTTTATTATCATCTCTATAGCAACTGCAAGGAATTTTATTTCAAAACAGTTGGCTACCTGAAAATTCTCACATGATGGAAAGTACTGTGGATGATATATACATTTTAATTCATTTTCATTTTATTCCTAGCTTGAAGTGTTCCATAAAAAATAAAATAAAATAATAATAAAAAAGAGTACTGTACTTTTTATGAAGAAGAAGTAGAAATGACAAGGTAACTAGTTCCATCTTAAACTGCTTCTTTAGCACAGCCATTTTCTATCAGAGGAACTGGTGTTTACAGATCTGTGTGGCATTATTTCATGTAAAGCATTAATTGTACAAGGGCACAAGTATTTTCATCCTGTAATATGTCAGCATGGTTTTTAAACAACCCAGACTATGCGACAATGAAGTCTAATCCAGAAAAGCCAATCCTCGTGGAGAAATAAGTTCAGCTTTATTGCCAGTTTAAAAGCTCTTTCCAGGCACAGGGATAATCTTGTGCCCAAGGAGACCTGTATAACACATGTGGACCCTGCAATAAAATGGAAGTGGCAGGGAGGCAGCACAAGATGGATATTCTTGAGAGCATTTATGGTCTGGTTTTCCTCCAAAGACTCTTGGCAGTATACACTATTCTCCTCCGTTCTGCTTTATCCTTATGGCAACCGTGTGGTTTGGTTAGGTTGTCAGGCAGTAACTGGCTCAAGGTCACCTAGTGAGTTTTCATGTTGCATGGGATTTGAAAACAGAGACTTCTAGGCACCTACTGTGCTGTAGTCCTACCCGAGCCTAACTCCAGAGGTTGGGGGAATGAAATGCTTCTGAACTGGGGGAATTACAGAAATGTGCAGAAATGAGCTGTTTCTTGGTCTTCAGTTAGCACCCTCTCTGGTGGCATTTTTGCACCAGCGAGTGTGGCAGCTGCCAGAGCAGTCTCCAGGAAGTACAGCCTCCTGGGAAATGCTATAGTGTTTAGACCCCACATTTCCCAGTGGCATCTAAAACAGTCCAGTGAGCCTCAGTCTCATCAGCTAGGGATGTGTGAGACACCTTCAAGGCACTGAAGTAGGAACTGTGCAATGGAAGTTATGCACTACATTACTGATAGAGAGCTCTGCTATTGAACTGTTCATTCACTACACTGACAAGTACAGTAGCAGTGGGGTGCTGTCCGTATGCCTGCTGCTACTCGTGATTGCAAAAACTTCACAGCCAGGGAATTTTCATTCCCCGGCTTCGATGTTGTCCTCCAGGCTTATTTTCAGGAACACAGGAAGTCACTGTAGAAGTTGGTCATTTTCTGTATTCCTAACAAAACCAGTAATTTCAGGTTTGTCTGCATGGTGTGGGCAGAGGCTAGTAGGAAGAACTCTGAGTTCTTCTTACCACTCTTCTGTTATATTCCTTAAATGGACACTAACAAAGGGACTGGAGATTTTGGTCTTTTGTGCCTTTTAAGAACGTTTGTGATACAACAAGGCTGCAGGAACTTGCAGGACCTGTTCCCTTATAAAGTCTCCACACAGATCTTGCCTGACTATCAAATATATTCAATTCAGAAAACTGAAAATGCATTCAATCACTTACAGTAAACTAAAAATGGTGCTTAACCAGCATATGCACCATTCAAACTGATTTTTCAGTTATTTTTATGATGATTTTGTACACTTGGTCTTTTTATCTGTTAATATATTTGAAACTGGGCGGTGCTGCATTTGACTTATTTTTAATGAGCAGAAGTTACCACATCTGTCCATAAACATCATTTCTCCATACATCTGTCTCTCCATCCAACCTCAAGGGCAAAACTGACTGCTTCGTCTGTTTTCCCTGTGTCACCAAAGAAATACCTTCAAATAAAAGGGGAAAGTCAAACTCTTTTTTTCTTTTGCATCTGCAGCAAGTGCATTTGCTACATCATACATTCTTGGATGAAAATTTTGCGGTCTCAAATGGGGAGCACAAATCATTTCAGAACTTTTGATGTGGCAAAAATGGACATTCCAAACATGGTCAAAACAACTGCATACAGGGATATGCACACTTTTTTTTTTGTATTTGATTTATAATGAATTGAATGTAAGAAATTTTGTGTTTGTTTGAATAAATCCCCTTTGAATATTCAATCCCATAAGAATCTCATACGAAGCTTCATATGAATGTACTGAAACATTTGATTTAAATGTCAATCTTTGAATGTGCCAACATTCAAATACGAACATCCGAATTTGGTCAAATCTGTACAAATTTTGAATGTTACAAATATTTGTGCACATCCTTAACTGCATATTGAATGATGTGTGAAGGAACATCTCATATTTTCCTTCTGGAATCAGAACCCACTGTGCAGTGAAATGGCTCCTGGTTTGGCAGGCAAAATAAAAACTTTCTGCTCACCTTCCATGCTATATGATTAATTCTAAGTGGCAGCTTCTATTTCTACAATACTGAATTTATGCTTACTTTTCTTTTTAGAGTCCTACTTTGTGCATGGGGAAACTTATGGTTTATACTGCATATCAGCTCTCACTTAGGCCTAACTTCTCATTCCATCTCCTGGGTATTCACATTATCCTCAACTTGCGACCAAAGAGCAAATTTTAGAGGGCTTGTTTTGTTTTTTGTTTGTTTTTTCATAAGAAAAGCTCTCAGGCTAACACAGACATCTTGTGGCTACCATTATCTAGCTGTAAATGATAGCAGCTGGACAGAAGCATGAGCAAAATTGCTTGACCCAGCTAATCTTTTCCCTCTATGCAACCCCACTACAATACATACCCAGGCCCTCTGTACTTCAAAAGTAGAATATGGGCCTTTCTGCACAGGCTCTAAAAATGGATTTAGAGCCTGTTAGGGGAAGGATTAAAATGTGGCTTCCACAGTGGAGGCCACATTGGAGCCCCTTTGAGGACACCTCATCCGCATTTTGGCTTGCAAAACCCATTTCTTAAACCGGTTTTGCCGCCGAAATCCTACCCAGATGTAAGACCTAAAAAATTAGGTCTTACATCTGGCTTTTCCCATGAAACCATTTTGGAAGCAAATGCTTCCACAACGGCAGGGGAAAAGCCTGATTGCCGGCACATGCCCAGCTGTCAAAGAGGGAGAGCACATGCTCTCCCTGTTTGACAGCTGGGCCTGCCCACTGGCCTCTGCCATTGGCTCCTTTGGAGCCGGCATGGTGAGGCATGGCGAGGCCAGCAGCCAGCTTCGCCGGGTTCCACTTCACCTGAAAAGGCATGATGGCACCTTCTCAAGCGAGAGGGAAGCTACAGCCGCCACCTCCCACCCCGCCTGGGGTTGCCCGTGTGCATTCTGGTCCTTACCTGGTCACTGCTGGGTAGCTTCTGGAAGTGGGAGGCCTGGTGTCCATTGCGCATTTGTGCGCTGCAGCCTCCCATCGGCCAGCCACACTTGTGAGGGCAGCTAACGAATGGGAGGCCACAGCGCATGCATGCGCAATGAACGCAGGGCCTCCCGCTGCCAGAAGCTGCCCAGCAACGACCAGGTAAGAACCTGATCACGTGTGGGCGACCTCGAGCGGGGTGGGGTTGGGTAGGCAGCAGGTTCTCCTCGCAAGAGAAGGGGCAATCTCCCCTCTCTTGCAAGGGGGAGGCCGGGAAAGCCAGCGAGGGGGAAGCGGGCTGCTGGCCTCGCGATGCCTGGCTCCAATGGAGCCAATCATGGAGGCCAGGAGGGAGGGCCCAGCTGTCCAACAGGGTGAGCATGTGCTCTCCCTCTTTGACAGGGGAGGCCCTTCAGAGGCTGGATTGGGCCCTGCATTCTCCAATCCGGCCCTGCCGCCGCCCTGCCCGTGTGCGAATGCACGGGGCCTCCGAGATTCTGTCCCTCTTAGGGACAGATTATCGGAGAAAACGTTTCACTGGAAAACAGATCTTATAGATCCATTTTCCGGCGGCATGTGCAGAAAGGCCCTTTGATAAAAGACATCCTTTTCATTGAGAAAACCAACAAATACAAAAAAAAAAAAAACCACTAGTATTTGTTTCAAAGCAAAGCATGATCATCAGTGTGAGTTATCCTTGATTTTAAAACTTGCTCTCTTTTGTTTGCCTTAGGTTTGTTTTTGAAATATTTTCAAAGGCTATAGCACTATCCACCTGATGGTCACCAGGAAGCTGGACAGTTGCACATCTCTCCTCCAGAGGAAGCTGCCTCTCATCCCAAACACAAAAAGGGGTGTCCTAACTTTAGAGCGTAGTGATGTGCACAAACTGAATCGAATGCAAGAAATTCATATTCATTTGTATAGATCCCCTTCGAATGTGGTGGGATTCAATTTGATATGAATGTTAGATTCAAATTCAATACAGATGTTCAATACGAATTACATATGAATCCCCTACAAATTCCCATAATCTGGATTCGAATCAGATTTTTGAAAATCCGGGTTTTTGAATTTCAATTCGAATTCAATATTCAAATATTCAATTCAAATCAAATTTGAAAGCAAAAAATACATTCGTTCACATCCCTACCATCCCAGGCTTGAACAAGTGTAGAAAGGCTCTTAATTTCAAGCAAGGTCAGGTTGACACTAATAGTATATTCTTAGGCCTTTCTGTACTGGAAAGTAGGGGGAAATTAAAGAGAAAAACAAATAATTTATTGGATTTTGGGCGTGTTTCCATTTTAACCCCCTCCCCCCCCAAGCCAGATTAAGAACGCTTACCTTAAACGCCTTCCGCACTGGAGTCCTCTTCTGTGACTCTTTGCAGAGGCTGCTTCCACATTTCAGCATGCAAGACCGGTTTTTAAAACCGGTTTTGCCGCCGTAATCCAGATTAAATGTAAGACCTGAAAAATCAGGTCTTACATCCGTCTCTTCGCCTGGATGTGTGCAGAAGCAAGACTGCCTGCTTCTGAACCCCTTCCCATGCGTGCCGGGCGCTGCTGAAAACACACAGTGACCTGCAGCTGCATGTTCCAGTCCCACGGCTCCAGAGGTGGCGTCGTCGGTGCACAAGCCAGAGGACTTTTTGAATGGGTGCTGATGCGTCTGCACAGCACCCACTCCATCCATCCTCTGGAATCTGGTCTCTCAGTATGTGTGCGGACACGCGAGGGCCCTTCGGATCCATCACTATTTGTGACAGATCAGGGGGAGGACGAATCAGTGAAAAACAGATCTTTTTAGATCCATTTTTCGGCAGCTGATGCGCAAGCACCCTAGGACAGGTTTTATTTAGGACTTCCTATGCCTTCATCTGCTGCTGCCCTGACTATTTCTGTTTTAGAGTTTCTAAAGTTTTTATTAATTTTCATATTATGATTATTGCAAAGACTGAGTGAGTGTACCTCACAATGAGCTGTGAAAGACAGAACTGTGTTTAGCTGTTGATTCTTACATCTAAAATGCTGGTAAAATAATGAACCCTCTGGAGAGGCACTCCCTGGTGGAACAGTTTGTGTCTGTGCTTGAGGAGGTTTAAATTAGTTACTTCCCCCCCTTTTTTCCCCTCCTTCTATCTTTTTCTTCTACTATTCTTTAAAGAATAACCTGTGATGAAAGCTCCAAGTTGCTTTGCTTGTCACTGACTCTTCAGGGCAATAAAGCAATTACTTGCTACTGTAGTATGAGAGCCTTCTTACTGCTTTAAATGCATGTTAGGAACATAGCGATCTTCGCATATTTGGAGAGTCAGCACTTCCCGTTCATTACGATTGCAAATTAATGGGTGTCTTTGCAGAAGCAGTTTTATTGTCCAAAAAAAAAAAAAAGGACTGGTTTCTGGCTTCATTGGTACACAAAAGGTTAATGTAATTCCTTCCCCCCATTTTTTTTTAAAAAACATACACTTTAACTCTTTTGTTCTTTAAAACAAAATCAATGGCATTAATGCTTTTAATATGGAATCGTGCTTTCATTGTATTTCAGATATCTACCACCCATTACCTAATAATGCACCTAAGTTGTTGCATGTTTAATGTGCATGTCTGCAGAATGGTGGGTTTCCTTGCTAGATGGAAAATGCTATAAAAAACATATGGAATATGCCTTTGGATGGCATTCATTTTTATCTCCAGCTATAGTAGTTTTCTTCCTTGCTTGCTTATGTTTTTTAAAAAAATATTCTCTCTCTTTTTTATAAAAAAAAATCAGTTTAGCAAGGCACATTAATAATAATTAATAATAATTAATTTCCTAAGAAGGAACTGCATATTATAGCAACACTTCATTTCCAGAGAATATTCAAAGAGTGCCTTCAGACACCCTTAATACTTCACAGTCCCTGCATAGCTGCTTCCCATCAGTCAGATAGGATGAGTATCCTGCAGTACCCATGTAGTATGCAATTAATCAGCAGCTTTTTACCTTGAAGTTTCCCTGTTGCTGCACTGCTGCTGTGGAGTATTAAGGGTGTCTGGAGGCACCTGAAGTCATTTTATCCACATGACCAGTCTAACATTTCCAGTTAAACAAAGGGGCTTTCTAATATTTAAGTTGTGCCAGACAGCTTAGAGGCAGTTTGTGGGGGAAACCATTCATAGGACAAGCTGCCCTTTCCCTGTCTCAGAAAAGAATCCATTATGCTGCCAAGGCATCTTAATCAGGCCCTCACTTCAGATGCCTTGGAGATGTTTGGGGATGTATCTGTGGGCCTGTTCACACTTAACTTCAGTGGGATGGCAAACACCCCTCCGGGTGCTCAATGTATGGATGGTCTATTCCAGATCATCCAAATTGCCAAAGCAACAGCCATGGCAACTTCCAGTGCACAACTGGCCATTGCTATGGCAATTGCAATGTGCCATATGACTACACAGCCACAGCTGCAGTTACAGCCATGCCACTGCACCCTAGTTCCGTACAGTGTTTGTGAATGCAGCATACTAGACACTCTCAGTCAGTCTTTACAGCTAGGAAGGACCAGGGCACTCTGGGACACTGTCAGGTGCTCTAGGACAGAAGTGGCAGTCTAGCATGTAGACAGAGCATCCCAGAGTAGCCCAATCTATTCAGTGCATGTAAATGTGAACAGGCCCTGTGGGTCTAAGAGAGAGAATAGAGAGAGACTGAGAGCAAGGATGAGGGGATGAAGAAGGTACTGCCAGGGACATATCCTGCAAACCAAAAAGTGCCAATCTCATTGTACGACAAACTCAATTTGGAATATGGGGTTGGTCCCCAATGGGATCGGGGGGAAAGCCAGTATGGAATGAGGGCAGTGGGATGAGGGCTCTCTCTTTGATAGATTCCTTTCACATGCCATTGGCTATGACTGAGGAAGGCTAATATAGGGAGAGGTTCTGACATCCAGAGAGCAGAATCTACCAAAAAAATAAAACTGACCAGATAGTTCCTGTCTAGACAACCGTGCCTCTATTGGGTTCTAGATGACATAAGTGGAATCCATTTTACTATATAGGGATACTACATTTCCATAAAATGGGGGGGGGGCATATCTATTCAACCCCAAGATCAAGGCAACTTATTCTGAGGAACACACACCAGCACTGTAGTGAAATTATCCCGTGCAGGGAACACAAATCACCAGAGCTGGCTGACCTGCTGGGTTTGTTTGCCTCTGCCACACCCTTTCCAGAAAGGTAGGAGAGCAGCTGGTTATGGGTTATAGTAACAAGAGAGAGCATCTCCTCATACTATTGTAGACTGCAAGGTCAAACTCATGAACACAATTCTACTGCCTGACAACATTAGCTAAATACGACGGCTGTACATTTAGAAGTTCCAATCCATCATCTGTTATTCAAATGTTTATCATCTTAAACCTTTGTGTACATCATATGGTTAGAGATTTAATTTAATAGCTATATATTGGGGTTACTGTATCAGTTTTAATCTCTAATGACAAGAATGTGGTATATTTCTTTAGCTGCTCTTGCCCCTCTTGTGTTTAGTTACTATTTAAACTTTTTGTATAATTTATGGTGCCTAGACACATACAGTAGGATTCTATTGTACTTTGTTTCTTTAATAAAACATATTAAAGAAATGAATGTGCCCATTGTCTTTGCCACTAGTCACACCTCACTGAAGTACTGTATGCAATTCTGGATGCAACATACTGGACACTGATATTGATAATCTGGAACAGGTTCAAGGAAGAATTAGGAATTTGGTAAGGGAAAATGGAGGTCTTAAAAGAATGGTTGAAGACTGAAGAGATCAGTCTACAAATACTTATACGGCTGCACATATAAAAATGGCCAGATTTGTTCTCTGTTGTTCCTAAGGGCAAAATTTGACCAAGGGGCAGTAATTTTGAGATAGGAAAAGCTCTTATGCAGTGGAACAATATCTTCTGCAGAGTTGTAAAGTGTTCCTAAGTTGGGGTATTTAAGTTGGGTTTGACGGGGGTATTTAAGATTGCTGGGCAAGAGAGTGAACTGCATGATCTTTAAGGTCCCCCCTAGCTCATGTATTCCACTGCTTTTAGCCACAGTAAAAGAGTCACTATCAGTTGATGCAGCAGCAGCTTCTGGTTGGATAAAAAATCAGCCACTATATACATTTACAGTGGTACCTCGACATACAAGTGCCCTGACATACAAGTGTTTTGAGATACAAGCCGCCGAGCGAGTGATATTTTGCTTTGAGATGAGAGCAAGATTTGAGATACAAGTATGTAAATACAGTACAGTACATAACAAAAACAACTGAGGTGGTGTTTTGGGAGCTGGAATGGATTAATGGGAAAACTGCTTTGAGATACGAGCGATTTGACATAAGAGCAAGGTTACGGAACAAATTAAACTCGTATGTCAAGGTCAGTGGCGGCTGGTGGGCTTCAGGGCTGGGTGTTCACAGCCCTAAGTCCCAGGGGGGCGCGGCCTAAGAGGTCAGCAGGCGTGGCCTAAGAGGTCAGCGGGCGTGGCCTAAGAGGTCAGTGGGCGTGGCCTAAGAGGTCGGCAGGCGTGGCCTAAGAGGTCGGCAGGCGTGGCCTAAGAGGTCGGCAGGCGTGGCCTAAGAGGTCGGTGGGCGTGGCCTAAGAGGTCGGCAGGCGTGGCCTAAGAGGTCGGCGGGCGTGGCCACGGGTCTAACTGTCTCAAGTGGAAGTAGGCACTTTTGGGCACTGCCTTCATCTGAGCTTCAAGCATTAACTAAGGGTGTTTTTGCACTTAGCACTAGAGTACCCTTTAAGGACCCATGAAGAACCCATAAGGACCCATTAAGGACCCTTTAAGGACCCATTAAGCACCCATTAAGCACCCATTAAGTTCTATGTGCAAAAACACCCTAAGAGTCCAAGAGTATCCCCACGGCATTACAACCCCATTGAGGACAATCATGCTAATTAATAACTTAAGGAAAGGAAATAAGAGATCCTTGCTTGCCTACTTGTGAAAGGACTGTTTATACCAGTTTTTGAGAGCTCATATAAATCTATCTGATACTGCAAATGTGGTGGTACGGAAAAAACAGCGCTGCCTCCAAAACAGTTTCTGTGAATGTTGCATGTCCCCATACAACACCAGACTAGGACTTTAATATGCTGAAGGAGAAGAAGGAGAAGAAGAGTTGGCTTTTCTACATTTATTACTATGATGGCTAGGACCTGCCTAGATCAGTAGTTAAAATTGCCATCAGGCAACACTTAGCCAAAGCAGAAGAAAACTTAAAACCTGGGCTGGGTTGACTGCAACCACAGATGCTTAAAAATAAGCTATTAGGCTGTGTTCACACCTGAGTTTTAATCCAATTTGAGACCACTTTCCAAGTGAGAGAACATATCAGCAAAGTGAATAATCATTTTCTGTCCTCTTTAATCTAAAGATGGCTTTTCCAAGTCAGATAATGCAAAAAGAAAACAGCTTGAGATTTTGCTGATGTATTATCTCACTCTGAAAATGCACTGAAGCTGCATTAAAACTTAAGTGTGAATCCAGATTCATATCAGCAACAACAAAAAATAACGTCTAGAAAGAGCTTCTTAAATATACATCAGTGCGCCCCAACTGCCCAGACCTCTTCCAGATTACAAAAGCAATCACACAAAACCACAGTAATACATTCCTCATTCAAATCGCTTCTTTACAAACTTCAACTCAACAAAAATGAAGCAAGAGAAAAAATATAGCATAAAAATATAGGACAAGAACAAGAATGTAAGACTAAAGTGAAGCACAACACCCCTTAGCTACCCCTTCTTTTACCCCCCTCCACAAGCACACCCCTCAAACACGTAATTTTTTAACACATTAAAATCAAGCAAATAAGCAGGTAAATTGAAATATAAGCAATTAATTATTACAACAAATTCAAACACACAAGCAAGCAAGCAACTATTTTCAAGCTAGAAAGAGAGAGATATTGAGAATGAGATGAAGAAGAGAAGGACGGAACTTCTCTTAGCAAAGCTTCTCCCCAGCCATAAGCCAGCCAGGAAGAACAGAACACTTGTCAGCTGCTTTGAGTCCCCTAAAAAGGGGCAAGAGAAGCAGAGTAGAAAAGCCAACTCTTCTTTCTTCTCCTGGGCATTCTGAGGTGGAGGAAAAAACAGAATGCTTGTCAGCTGTCAAAGACCATTTTGCTGGCTTTTTACCCTTTAATAGTATATGTTAAATGCATTCTACTGTTAAAAAGTGAACACATATTGACAGATTTGAAACTGCTGTTTAGGTAAGAACTTTTAATCTTACAGTAGTAGTAGCAGGTTCAAATGGGGGCAGGCAGGAGCTCCCAGAATCAGCACTGGATTAAAAAATGCAAACATCTATAGGCAGCAGTCAAACAACAGGACAGTTGATCTTAGGGGACAATGAGGACAAACAAGATTTTTTGTTTGGACTTGAATGTGGACTTGGATCATCTTTCTTTTCAATCTCTTTGGCTTCAATCTGTTCATAAGGATCTTTTTCCTCTCCAGCCCTCAAATTTAGGCTTCTCAGGTGAGGGTAAGACTACCACCCTCTGTCCCCACCCCATCCATCCATCCATCCATCCATCCATCCATCCATCCATCCATCCCCCTTCTCCTCCTAGTAGAAAAGCCAACTGGGGGGGGGCATGGGCTAGTCATAGCTCTCCCTTCACAGCCCCACTTACCCTGCTATTCTCACCCATTTAAGGGGAGCTTTCATCCTGTGAGGTTAGTGGGGCTGTGAAAGCTCTGGAGAGAGCTAGGAAGGAAGGAAAGAAAGAGGGAAGGAGGGAGGGAGATAAAAGAGAGGGAAGGGGGAAGGAGGGAAGGAAGGAAGGAGGGAAAAACAGAAAGGGAAGGAGGGAAAGAGGGGAGGGGAGGGGAGGGAGGGGAGGGAAGAAGGGAAAGAGAGAAGGAAGGAAGGGAAGGAGAGAAAGGGAGAATGGGGCCTCGCTTGCAGCATTAAGGTGGAGCCAACCCTGCCGGCTCAACCTTAATGTCACAAGCGAGGCCCCAGGAAAGAGGGAAGGAAAGAAAGTGGGCTTTCCAGCCGGGCCGGCAGGGAACAGTTGCCTCCGTCGGCGCGCGGGCCTGTAGGCAGCCTCGCCGAAGCTGTGCCCAGGCCCGAGCGGCGGCGGCGGCGGCAGAGGCGGCGGCAGCAACTCTTCCCTGCCGGCCCGGCTGGAACAGTTGCCGCCGCCGCCGCCGCTCGGGCCTGGGCACAGCTTCGGCGAGGCTGCCTACAGGCCCGAGCGGCGGCGGCGGCGGCAACTCTTCCCTGCCGGCCCGGCTGGAACAGTTGCCTCCGCCGGCGTGCGGGCCTGTAGGCAGCCTCGCCGAAGCTGTGCCCAGGCCCGAGCGGCGGCGGCGGCAGAGGCGGCGGCAGCAACTCTTCCCTGCCGGCCCGGCTGGAACAGTTGCCGCCGCCGCCGCCGCTCGGGCCTGGGCACAGCTTCGGCGAGGCTGCCTACAGGCCCGAGCGGCGGCGGCGGCGGCAACTCTTCCCTGCCGGCCCGGCTGGAACAGTTGCCTCCGCCGGCGTGCGGGCCTGTAGGCAGCCTCGCCGAAGCTGTGCCCAGGCCCGAGAGGCGGCGGCGGCGGCGGCGGCGGCAACTCTTCCCTGCCGGCCCGGCTGGAACAGTTGCCGCCTCCGTCGGCGCGCGGGCCTGTAGGCAGCCTCGCCGAAGCTGTGCCCAGGCCCGAGCGGCGGCGGCGGCGGCAGAGGCGGCGGCAGCAACTCTTCCCTGCCGGCCCGGCTGGAACAGTTGCCTCCGCCGCCGCCTCTCGGGCCTGGGCACAGCTTCGGCGAGGCTGCCTACAGGCCCGAGCGGCGGCGGCGGCGGCGGCGGCGGCGGCGGCGGCAACTCTTCCCTGCCGGCCCGGCTGGAACAGTTGCCTCCGCCGGCGTGCGGGCCTGTAGGCAGCCTCGCCGAAGCTGTGCCCAGGCCCGAGAGGCGGCGGCGGCGGCGGCGGCGGCAACTCTTCCCTGCCGGCCCGGCTGGAACAGTTGCCGCCTCCGTCGGCGCGCGGGCCTGTAGGCAGCCTCGCCGAAGCTGTGCCCAGGCCCGAGCGGCGGCGGCGGCGGCAGAGGCGGCGGCAGCAACTCTTCCCTGCCGGCCCGGCTGGAACAGTTGCCTCCGCCGCCGCCTCTCGGGCCTGGGCACAGCTTCGGCGAGGCTGCCTACAGGCCCGAGCGGCGGCGGCGGCGGCGGCGGCAACTCTTCCCTGCCGGCCCGGCTGGAACAGTTGCCGCCGCCGCTGCCTCTCGGGCCTGGGCACAGCTTCGGCGAGGCTGCCTACAGGCCCGAGCGGCGGAGGCGGCGGCAGAGGCGGCGGCGGCAACTCTTCCCTGCCGGCCCGGCTGGAACAGTTGCCTCCGCTGGCGCGCGGGCCTGTAGGCAGCCTCGCCGAAGCTGTGCCCAGGCCCGAGCGGCGGCGGCGGCGGTGGCGGCGGCAGCAACTGTTCCCTGCCGGCCCGGCTGGCTAGTCAGACCAACTAGCCAGCCGGGCCGGCAGGGAACAGTTGCTGCCAGGAACAGCGACGGTTGGGCAAGGCAGGGAACAACGAGTTCCCCCCAGTGTCTTTCCCACCGCCCCAGAGGGCACACGCTGCGGCTGGGTGGGAGGAGGAAAGAAATAGCCAGGGCCCGGGAAGATGATGATGAATATAAGAGGGAGCCCCGTCCTTACCTTCTTTCCCTCCAAAACCAAAAGCGAAAATGGCGCCGTAGTTGGAAGGAGGCGCGAAAATGGCGCAGTAGTTGGAAGGAGGGGAGGCAGGGAGGGAGGGGGCGTGTCTGTTTACATTTCAGACCTCCTTATTGGCTTGGTGCGGCGCACCCAAATAGGCTGTAAATCTCCCGCTTCTTCCATTGAAGAATCGGGATATTTTTCAGGATTTTTCCTATTGGCCAGAAAAATTGTCTTTCTGGCTATCTTTTCTTAAACAAAATATGACTGCCCCCTAGCGTTGGGTGAGCGGCGCACACCGCGCACACATGGGCCAGCCTCCTCTGCTGTCAAGATACATGATTTTGCAACCTACAGTTCCACAGTGTTGCGTAAAATCAGCCAATTACATTTCATGATTGTTTCATGGACTCAGGACCTTACAATCCTTTAAGACAGAAAGCACAATCCAGGAAATTTATAAAGATTTAGAGCAATGAAATAAAAATGCATGTGAACATGTCCCAAAGAACCTTTTTATTTTACTTGTTAAACTCTTTACAGGATGGGAAATGCTCTGAATTATTGGTTGCCAATAAGCTAGATGTTGGTATATTATTGCAAGTGTACATCACTTCAGCATAAAAGGGGTTAATTTTCTGTGCATATTAGAGTTGCAGTATGGGAACTGATGATTAGTTAACTCTGTTGTAACAGTTAGTAATGTCACGTGGTCTCTCTCTCTCCAAGCTAACAGCTAGTAGAAAGATGGACTCTAGCATTCTAGACATGCATATCTAATGTAAATAAGTTATAAGACTCACAAGTTACTGATCAGTAAAATTAGGTTGAACAAAACAAGGTGTATGCTTCAAGCCTGTTTTTCAACAAGCTCTCTGCTATTAATATAGTTTTCTGAAATGTAAAAGAAAACACTATGGATGTGCAAAGTTTAATTTCTGGGGCGCTTCTAAGGCCATCTGCTGGGACTCGAGAGCAGGAGAAGGTTTGTCCTTGTCTCTGCTTGAGATGCCCATGAGCATTTGGTGGGCCACTGTGTGTGACAGGATGCTGGACTAGATGGGCTGTGGCCTGATCCAGCAAGGCTTCTCTTATGTTATCTTCTTAATTTCCATACAAAAGTTCTATAGAATAGTTTGTGTCTGTAAAAATTCACATCAAACTGAACATGCAGTTGTTCACAATTCCAAAATTTCAATCAAACGGAAGCAGTCGCCTCACCTGCTTGTTAATATAAATAACATGATAAAAATTCACATTTTGATGTCTTTTTATCCTTCAAAACAGCTTTTTTTAAATGGGAAAAATGGAAATTTTCTTTCAAAACTAGTGCAAAACCAAATGTGAACAACTGGCTTTTCAATTAAACAGTTCAACAGTAAAACAGTGTTCTCTTTGATGGTGATATGAACATGTGAATTTTATTCCTGCCCATCTCTACAATAAACTCATGCAGTTTCTTTCTTTGTAAACATTTCTAACTTGCTTTTCTTCATACAAACAGAAAAAAAAGTCAAGACAACTTACAATGCAAATATTGAAAACAATCCTAAAATTCCAATAAACCAGTGATATCTAAAATAGATAAAAGCCTACATCATAATTATTTTTAAAATGATAGCAGCAGCACATTAGCAGGCATTCATCACTATGTTTACAGTGCTATGAAAAATATTTTCCCTCTTTCTGATTTCTTTTATTATGTCTTTATTTTATTTAGAAAACGTATATCCCGCCTTCACTGACTGGTCCCAGAGTGGGTTACAATGAGATAAAAACATACCAAATGCTAAAACATAATTAACAATATAACCCCCTTCCTCCCACCCACACCCTCCCTCTCTAACAGGAAAGCATTTTTTACTTTTGCATATTTATCACACTTAATTATTTCAAATAAAATTTGAAAAAAAATCAGACAAAATTTAATATGAGACCCACGCGGCAACCTGAGTAAAGATAAAATGCAGATTTCAAATGACCATTTCACTTATGGAAGAAAAAAAAGTTATCCCACACCTATATCTCCAATGTGAAAAAGTAATTTCCTCCCCCCAAACTTAATACCTTGTTGGGCCACCTTTTGCAGTAACAACTTCAACCAAACACTTTCACAATAATTGGATATCAGTCTTTCATAACACTGTGGAAGAATTTTGGCCCATTCTTCTTTGAAGGGTTGTTTTAGTTCAGCCATACTGGATGGCTTTCAAGCATGAACTGACCTTTTAATATTCTGCTATAGGATCTCAGTATTGGACCAGACCACTCCAACACCCCTTATTTTTGTTTATGCCATTCAAATATGAAGTGGCTTTTGTGCTTTTGATCTTGTTGCATAAACTCTTGTTGAGCTTAAGATCATGTACTGATGAGTGGACATTCTCCATCAGGAATTTGTAGCAGAGGGCAGAATTCATAGTTCTTTCAATTATTACAAGTTGCTCAGGCTCTGAAAAAGTAAAGCATCCCCACACCATCACACTGCCATCACAACATTTGACTGCTGTTATGTTGATTTTATTGTTGAATGCTGTGTACATCTGTGATGGTTTCCCTTTAACTGTAACAGAGATACAGGATTGCATCAGAAACAGGTAGGTTGGAAAAGAGAGACAGTGTTGAAGTTAGTAAGACACATAGAAGCAGAAAGTGTTGGTGTTGAAGGTTGGAACGAGACTGGTGTCATCCAGCACAGCTGTGTATACCTGGCCAAGGAAGGAGACAGAGAAGGTGGAAGCCAGCGGAGGCCAAGTAAGGAAGCCAGAAGGGAGTCCTGAGGCCAACTGGAGTTGCCATCCAAGGCTGAACCTGGGAGCTGGAAGACCGTAAAGAGTGACTTTGGTGGGAAGGGAGTAAGAAAACTTCCATACCTTTATATATTGTACATAAACAGGGGCCCTAGAGCACCAAAGCACTGAATATATATATTTGCATGTCCTGGGCACTAATAAAGTACAAAGAAACCAACCTTATGACTGTGCTGTTCTTTGCATCTACCTGCTATTCTCAGTCCTGTGAATATTATCAGAATTGTGGAGGTGTTTAACACCTAGAACCCATTGCAACATTTCATGACAGATCCAACAGGATCCATGCCTTACATCTGCGACTCATCAGTACACAGAACATTAGCCCAAAGAATTGGGAGTCATCAAGGTTTTTTGTTTTTGTTTTTGCAAATGTGAGATGAACCTTTATAGTTAGCAGTGGTTTAGTTTGCAACTCTCCCATGGATACCATTTTCACCAGTGTCTTTCTAATCCTGGAATCATGAACACTGAACCTATCCAAAGTGAGTGAGACATGTACTTCCTTAGATGTTTACCTTGTTTTTTTAAAATGACTTTCTGGATGAATCACTTGTACAAAAACAGTACAATTGTTGATGCACTCCTGAAGAAATTTTGGTAAAGTGGCTACTTTTAGGTACAGTCACCACTTTTTCCAATTGGAGATAATGTTATTTATTTATTTATTTGTATTTTTATCCCACCCTATACCCAAGGGTCTCAAGGTGGGTTACACCATATAATGGCTGCACATTGCTTCAAGTGTTCCATTTAAATAATGATTGAATTTAACTGGGCTAGCAGTAATTAAGCCTAGATGTGTCTAGTCTGGTTGAACCCAACTATCAATTAAATTTGGTTCATTGGTTGACTGGGTAATTAAGGGGGAATATATTTTTACAGGAATTATATAGATATTGGATAACTTTTCCTCCAATAAATGAAACGATCTTTTGGAAATATCTCCACTTTCAAGAGGAAATACCATTCATGGTGGCAGCAAGAATTTTGCTGTGGTTACACCACCCCCTTTAAAGGCACCTTGTATGCAGGAAGTGCCTTTTTCTTTTGTCTTTCAGACAAGTGCTGCAGTCATCCTCTGCAAATGGTGCAGTCATACATTCCAAAATGGAGACACAGAAGTGTCTTCTTCAGCCACCAATAAGGGTGCCTCCCCCACCCATTCAACTGTAATGAAACTGCCTAGATCTGGAAGCGGAGGTGAAACCTTTGTCTCAAATTAAATTTTGTCTGAAGATTTCGAGTTCAAGAGAAACAAACACATGTGGGAGCTCAGAAAAGCATAACCTGGTTTAAGAAGGAAAAGAGAAGGAAAGGCCACCTTATTATGACCCATTGTGCACTAGTGAGGTGTCTTCCAAGAGACACACATAAATATGCTGTACAAAATAGACAAGTTAACTGCTATAGGTGTACAGCCTTCCAACTGATGCAGCGCAGTAAAAAACAATGGTAAGGACTATTGGGAGGTAGGGCAGGGGTGACGTTTCAGATCAGAGTCTTTTGCTTGTGCCACCACACTATGGTAAGAAGGGAAGTAGGAAGCTGTTGCTTATGCAAGTGCCATGAGGTTAATGTGCCCTAATGACCCAGAAAAGGAAATTGGAGAAGAAAAGTAGAAGATAAATTTCTTTCTCTGTGTAGAAAGTTTAGGCTTGGCTTCACACAGTTTGCCTTCCAATCTGAATACTAGTTCAACAAATTCATTTTTAAAATAACTTTATAAGTGAACTAAATGAATCTCCGTTCCCTTAGTGTGAGCTAGATGGAAGCTGTAGCACAGTTTGGAAATCTAAACTGCAACAAACCATGAGGTTAGTATAACTGGAGCAGTTTTCTAAATATTAGAGTCTATTGCATTTTCAAAATATTACCTTGTATTTATATTGTCACTCTAAATTTGCTCTAAAAACACTTCTAGTATGCTTGGGCTGAGAGACATATAATGGCTGTTAAAGAAGAAGGGTGGTCCAGTCTTTTGCACACAAATTGCTCACAGTTTCCACATTAGGGCCTACAAATGCAAAAGCATGCTTTGTGGGAAGAAATACTGGATTAAGATCTAAGATAAAAGTGCACCTAACTGGACTGGGCTCCCTGCCATGGTCTGCTTGGAATAAAGAATTTTCATATTGAATTGAGTACACTCCATTGACACATTTGTGTATCTCTGAGTTGTAGCCAATAATATTAGTACTGAAAGTTATGCTATATCCCTTGGAGTTGGTTGATGGACTGCTTTCGTACCTTGCCTTATTGAATAAAAGGATGCTTTCTTTCCAAGTTGTTTAATTTAGGGGTGGTTTCTTTTTAGGAATCAGTCAAATGAGAAAATTTCCTTTTTGGAACTTATAAATGTGTTTTCTTTTCTTTTTTTTTTAAGACATTTTTTTATTCTGTATGTGTGTGACCAGAAATCGCTGAAAAATTGATGGAAGTTGCTGTAGTGCATTGCATCCTCATGCATTTCCATCAGTGGACCAGATGACAAATGCAAATTGTGGGGATAATGGTAAAGCATCTTCTGCACATTAGGTCCCATGTTTCCTATCATTCTATGAAAATCATAGCACCCACTGCTTATTTAACTTTTTTTTTTTGTCTTAGCAGTCATCTTGACAATAAATCCTTCCAGGATTGCTTCACACAGGGACTGTTCTCTCTGTTTCTGAATCAGCTTGTTCATTTTGTTTAGTTTGTTCTTCTTGAGCAGAGTATCCAGTCCTTCTGCCTCTCATTTATACTTCAAATCAGTCTCAGACCACTAATTTTCTCCTCAGTCTTTTTATCCTTCAAATAGGCCTAGAAAATGATGATGACAAGCTTCTAGTACCACTTTGACCTTCCCTTGGTGGTGAGAGTACAAACTGTATGACCTTTTCATTTCACTTGTTTTCTCCCCTGTTCCGCGACACACTGAGGATCTTGTTGTCTTTCTCAGTATCATTCAAGAGACATTGATTTAAAGGGGAGTCGGTTCTGTCAATTTTTAAGAGTATGACTTCATCTATGTAAGTAGTTGTACAACGCATAAAGCCTTTTCTTCCACAAATACTTGTTCTAAGATGGCTTTGAGGTTTATTTGACTCCTGTTATGTATCAATTAAACTGGATAGAATATTCCTGAAGAAACAGTTTCTTCATACATTAAGGCTGCATCTTCATTACATAGCAAAGGAACTTTAAACAGGCCAGTTTACATTACTCCAAATGTAAGCTAGCTGCACTCAGACCCTAATTAAAGTGTCTTTTCTGCGTAATGGAGACACAACCTAAGACTCCATTATCTTCTCTATCTTTATTCATACACTGATGTACCCCAAATACATCAGTATTTGGACTGGAGGGAAACTTCAGATTTCAGTCACTCAAGCTGCCTCTAGACTAGTGGAATAAATCTGCATTTAAAGATAAAGGCACAGCATACCTACTAGATAGCAATGACTGGCTGTTCGGAATCGAAAACAGCTCTGTAGTTTCCTCATCAGAAGCTGCAAGAGCTGAGTTGGTGCATGCCGTCATGTGGGTTGAGGCAGCCAATCACATTTGAGCTGCCCTTCCTGCTCTTGTTGATCTGTTCTTGCCATTCTGCCTGGACTGGAGGGAAACTTCTGATTTCCTTTATACTGCACAGCAAGTGTCATTAAATCAGCATTAAGGGAAGTGCACAGTCCTGATCTGATAATGCGACACCACGACAATCCATCAATTGTCATATGTGCACTGTGCACTTGACTGTGAATGCACATTCCACTACGCAGTATAAACAAGTCTGGATGCAGCCACAGTGGTTTGGGTTTTGTTTTTTACACATTTGATTCACAGTTATCCATGCTCTGGTACCTTCTAGACTGGACAACTGTAATGCACTCTACATGGGGCTGCCCTTGAAGACAGTTTGGAAGTTGCAGTTAGTGCAAAATGTAGCTGCTAGAGCAGTGGTTCTCAACCTAGGGGTCGGGACCCCTTTGGGGGTCGAATTACCCTTTCAGAGGGGTCGCGACAAGCCTCCTGCCACCCTTCCTTCCCACTTCCCAGCTGCTCCACCCCCGTGGCTGGGGGTCCCCACAACATGAGGAACTCCATTAAGGGGTTGCGGCATTAGGAAGGTTGAGAACTGCTGTGCTAGAGTCTGACTGGAACAGCTAGCTGGATGCACATCATGCCATTCTTAAAAGAGTTGCATTGGCTGCCAATTCACCACCAAGCCCAATTCACGGTGTACACTCTGACTTACAAGGTCCTAAATGACTTGGCCCCCAAATATCTAAAGGAATGCCTTCTCCCTTATCAATTATGACTAAATTCATGTTCAAAATTCCTCATATATTGAACCTATGTTTTCCAATCCAGAAAAGCCTTTTAAAGATCATATTTATAAGCACATTGGCTCACAAAGACCTTCTGGATCAGGCCCAAACCCATCTCAAGCAAAAGACAAAAGTAAAACCTTCACCTGGTCTCAAATCCTTGCATATGGCTTAGAGGGATATGCTAGAAGTCAGCACTAGAGAGTTTCAAGGCACACAGCAGTTGCTAGTAACCTGGAATTGCCTTTTTTTAAAAATCCTTCGGTCTACTCAGATCCATTTGAACAAGTTTTGAGGCAAGAATAAGGAACAACTCCATGGAACACTGGATAGAATGACATCAGTTGTATCATTGCCACTGTGCACTAAAGATGCTAAACCAGAGTATGTAGCTGGACAATTTTCCATATCTTCTACCTGAGAAGTAGCTTAATGCCAGCTTGTGGTAACTCTCAGATTTCCTTCAGTTGAATTGGATAATCCCTAAAAGCTTCTGTAGGTAAAATCCTGGAAACAGATATAGAGAGGCAATGTGACATATTTTGAGTGGTTGCTATTTCTTTTTTATTAATGATTTTTCTGTCAATTGAATACAGCACCCTGATTCATGGGCCCCATTTTTTGAAAGCTCATGGCTTGTTGGCCTTAGCCCATTTCTTTGAAAACTTTCAGAAAAAGTCCCATTGCTTTGGTCCTCATTTGTTTTTATGCAAAACGTCAGACCATTCTATACAGTTCAGATAAAGATTATTGATACATCAGTGAACAAAATGGTGGTTCAGAGAAATATGAAGATTTTCATTTCATTTTCATTTCCATTTTATTTGTATACCGCCTTTCCAAAAGAAAATTTGCCCAAGGCAGTTTACAAAAAACTGAAAATATACAATGCAAAGTAATAATGAAAACATTATAATAAAAATACATTATAAAAATTTCATAACATACTAAACTTTGCAAAGCAAGCCAAAACACACACACACAAAAATGAGGCAGCTGAGGTCAAGTGGAGTCCGTAGCAGCTGACCAAAGGCTTCAGTCCCACAAATAACCCCCTCCTCCAAGATGTCTGTGCCCAGCCAGGCTGGAGGGTCATCCAGAGGGCAGAGTGGTCTAGGCTGTCACCATTAGACCACTCCCAGGGGGAATGGCACAAACAGATGTCCTTTGTAGTCTCTGGTGTGGCTGAGACCAGGGGCCTATTCGCACTTGGCCTTTTTCTGATCTCAGGATAGGGGTCTGTGGTCCTCATGCTAACACAGACTCTGGCAGACCTCACTTTGGTCCTGCTGAAGCCTGCACCGGCATATCGACAGCAAGTCCCTATTCCAGGATATATTCCAGAATAGAGCCAAGTGCGAATAGGCTTCTGGTGGAGACCAGAGACGTTTTCGCACGGGGCTGAACGGAACGCGGAAAAGACAGCTGTGGACACGTCATCCGCATTGCCCGCGCGCGGCTTGCGTTCCGACGTGTCCGCAGCTGTCTTTTCCGCGTTCGAAATGTAGAGCACTTTAAACTGCTCTACACGCGTTCCAACGCGGACGAGCCGCCCGCAGCCGTTCGGGAGGAGAAGCATTCGCGCCTGCTTCTGTCTCCCGAATGGCTGCGGGCGCGCCTCCGACGCCGCGCGGCTTTGACAATCAGCTGTTTGTCAAACAGCTGATTGTCGATCTGCCTCCGCGGCTGTCTGCGCGCCCCTGGCCGGCGTTTGCCGGCTAAGGCAGCTTCGGGCGCTTTGAGCATTCGCACCCAGACGCTCCGGAACGCGTTTACACGCGTTCTGGCGCGTCTGTGTGTGAAAGGGGAAAGCGCCCGGAGCTGCCTTAAGCTTTCCGCCTGAACGCTTTCCGTTTCGAACGCGATGCAGTGCGGAAATGCCTCAGAGCAGATGTCGAGAAGGACCCAGTACTATAAGGAAGCAGCTTCAAATTATCATGACTTATCCAGGCTGGAGAGATATCTAGAGGGCAGAGTGGTCTAGGCTGCCACCACTAGATGACCACATCACCCCTGAGGGATGACAAGTTTCTCCTCCTCGGGCAGGGCTTCCAGCATCAATCTTTCCCTTTATTGACATTTGGGCCCTTTCCGGACTTGGTCTTATTCTGGAATATATCTCAGGATAGGGGTCTGTCGTCTGCATGCTAATGCAAACTATAGCAGGCCTCACCTGGGGGCTGCCATGGCCTGTACTAGCATGTGGACAGGAGATCCCTATTCTGAGATTCATTCCAGAATAAAGCCAAGTGCAGAAAGGCCCTTGGGTGCTCCACTGTACCAGAATCATGAATTTTCATATAGATAAGATACATATAGATAAGGTACATATAGATAAGATATACCATCTCCCATTCTTCATCTAGAAAACCAAGCCACTGAGCATCTCAGATGGTATATATTGTGGTACATAGTGTAGAAAAGATGGATATTGAAAAGCAGTTTCTTCTTTTCCAAAACTACAGGAACCAGGCTGGCTGTTGCAAGATTCTGTGAGGACAAAGGAAAGTCTGTCTTTATAGTGCATAGTTCAGCTATGGGATTTGCTGCAACAAGACATGAAGATTTCTGTCACTTTGATGGCTTAAAAAAAAGATTGGACAAATGCATGGAGTTACTTGCTGCTGAACATGATATGTGGGGAGGATAAAATACATTGTGCTGCTTCCAACAGGACCTCAGTTAAAGCTGCTGTTTCCCAAGATCTGGAGATTCTATTGCTATTGATGCAACTCAAACTTGTGTTCACTTGTTTTGCTGCCAGATCACATTGCTGACTTATTGCAGTTTGTGGTCAACTCTTGAATCTTTCCACCTTGCTCATATGTGGCTATATTATTCCCTAGTCTTAAATGCAGCACTTTGCATTTGTTTCTCTTGCATCTCCACATATCATTCATGGGCCTTCCTGAGTGTTTTGTCTTCAATTCTGGTGACAGCAGGCACCCAAAGACGGCCTGACACCCTTCAAAGAAGCCTAGAAGCAGATGTTCAAAAAAGAATCTTGAAGCTTGGACAAAAGCCTCAGTAAGCTGAAGTGGAGATGTGGAGGCACCTCTCGCCTCTGTGCCATCCTGATCATGTGGTTAAAACCCATTGCTTCTCCCATATACACAGATGGTTTCCTGAAACTACTTCCTTGGGATGAGGGGTGTGCATGGATGCAATTTGATTAGAATCCTCTATATTTGAATTTAAGCAAATTTGATTCAAATTAAGCAAATTTGAATATTTGTTTGAATTTTTCATTCGAATTTACATTACGAATGTAAACAACATTCATAGTTGCCTGTATGCATTTTCCCCGGGTCTGTGCACATCTGTATGCATCCATACATGTCCGTATGCATCCCATAGCTATCTTGTATGCAACCCGTTATCATCCCGTATGGATCTGTACAAATGCATAGATGCGGGAAGCATACAGATCTTCCAGTATGCATTGTGTATGAACCCGTACACATACACATGTCTGAATAATTCAAATGGATAGATCCGAAATTTGAAATTCAAACTTTAAATTCATATTCAAGGAAATTCAATTCAAATTCGAATGTCAAAATTCGGTTGATTTGATCAAATTTCAAATGCATTTGAATATTCGTGCACATCTGTAATGGGATGTGCCTCAACCTTATCCAGGTGCCTTCAGGTGACGTAAGTGGGAACACAGTCTTTGGCAAGTAACATCCACTGCATTTTTAGAATTAACACTGAAAGTGTATGTTCAAAATTTGAAGGAAATATATATTCCTAGTGTATGTATGAATGTGAACTTCAAACCTTGCTGGGATTAATCCATAGGAAATGAGTTTATGAAAGGCAACTTTCTGTATATGTCAAAACTATACACCTATTACTCATTGAGCCATGCATGTCTGACAAAAAATTAAAATAATAGGGCACAGTATGTTAATTGTCCGGCAAATCATATTCAGTGATTGACAGGCTGCATTAAATTTCATAAATCACAAGCTGGGCAGATGTGAGGATGTTGGGCAGATGTGGCAGATTTGCAGCAATGGTAAATGATGTGGTTGTAAATCACAAAGAGAACACAAAGAAATTCAAAGCTTTGATGACAGAAAAAAGTATTATGACTATATGCTTAAAAGTAATCTGCTTTGCATGCAGAAGGTCCGGGTTCCATTTTTGCCTCTTTCTAGAAGACAAATGGTAAACCACTACTGCATGCATGTGTCCACATAATCACCAAGAGCTGAAATTGGCTCAAGGAATCTTTATTTACACTGGTTCTACCCTGACTGGTGTACTAGACTAGCAAGCATTCTAGGAACCTCAGTTCTGTATGCTGTATGGCCAAAAGGAAGATCCCGTTCAGGGCCTCTGTTACATTGTTCCAGCATGTGGAGAGGCTCCTATTATGCCTGTTGGTCTGGTATATTGACCAGTGCAGAATCACCCTGAAGCTACGTAGGTTTTGTTATGAGTTAGAAAAACTCTGCTAAGCAAACAATTAGCGGGTTCATTACAGCTTAGCTGACATATTACAGAAGAATTTCCCCTTCGTTGCCCTTTATTCCAAGAGCAAATACACATTTGCTGAATGAATGCAGGGTCTGGGGGTTCCTGGGAAATTCTGGACAAATCAGAAATACAAAACTTTTTTTATAATTAGTCATACAGATAAATTCTTCAATTAGAATAAAGTTTTTAAAACTTCACCCCTTGCAAACTTGTAGATGTGTTAGAAATTCTCACTTTTCTAAGACAGTGGATACTATCAGACAGTAGACACTCTACCTAAGGGTCCAACAGGAGGCTCAGGAGGGTGGCTGGCCAATGGGAAGCCATGGTGTACACACTCGCACAGGACGCCGGGCTCCTGCTGGCAGAATTGGCCCAGCCACTGCCAGGTAAGCACACAATTTCACGTGCGTGAACCAAGGTGGGTTGGGGGTTGTAGGCTTTGGGGTCCCCTGGCCTGAGAAGCTGCGATTGCGGCTTCTTGGGTGAGGGGGACCCTGGGAAGCCAGCTGACAGCCTCCCCATCCTGGCTCCAAGGGAGCCAATGGGTGAGGCCGGGGGGAGGGGCCCAGCTGTCAGAGAGGGAGACCATGCACATGCTTTCCTTCTGTGCCAGCTGGGCATGTGGCAGGAATCCAGCTCTTCCCCAGCCATTTGTGGAAGTGTCCTGCTTCTGAAATGGTTTGAGGGGAAAGGGCAGATTAAGACCTAATTTTTCAGGTCTTACAATAGGGCCAGATTTCAGCGGCAAAACTGGTTTAAGAAACTGGTCTTGTGTGCTGAAATGAAGTGGCTTCCGTAAAGGGTCCTAATTGGATTCCCAATGCGGCAGCCGAGTCTTAATCTTTCCTCAATCTGGCCCTAAATCTGTTTTTAGAGCCAGTGTGGAAAGGCCCATAGATCTGTTTTAAATAAACCTTTTCCAACCCTTACACATGATAAAGAAAAGAACATTTATAAGTAAACGATCAGACATGCTCAGCTCCTGGAGCCTACATGGAGACATCCAGCCAATTTTCTGGATGTGCTTAGTTTCTTCTGGAAAAAATACTGCAGATCTGGTTGTGTCTTCCTGCTTATCTGACCCCTGAGTTACAACATACGGTGAATGTTACTGGAATTGCACAGCCACAGACTGGTTGTTAGACTAGTCTGCTCCTGTTTCATGCAAGAACAAAATTTTAGGTATCTATTATATATTTACTAACATGCTTGACCTACTACCTTATCATGCACTGTGTAACTTGCAAACTGTTGAACAAGTAATGAAGTTTTAACACATAATCTGAAAAAATAATTGAAGGATTAAAACAAATAATAACGGAAATCAGAGCAGGAAATTCAATGGGGCTGTCCTGAGGGGAATGCTAGAATGAATGCAAACTCTCAGGATTCCCCCCCATCCCATTTGTGGATGGATAGGGCCCTTCGATTAGGTCCCATCTGGATTCTGAATGCACGAATAATTACACACACACCCTGAGCTGGCCGACCCCAAACCTCCCCCCCCCCAGGGCCCACTTATCTGCTCCAGCGGTGCCTGGAAGAGGCCCGGGCCACCACTAGAGCTGTCCTGCCCTGGGGTGACTCTCCAGTGGCACTCCGGGCCTCTTTCAGAGCCCTCTGGAACCGCGAGTGCTGGGAAGCCTGCTTGTGGTTCCAGAGGGCCCTGTAAGAGGCCCAGGACAGCAGCAGCACAGAGAAGGCAGCATGGAGAAGGTGGCACCAATGGCGACAGTGAGGAGGTAAGGTAAGTGGGGGGGGGGAGGGTTTATTTGTTCCTGGCACAGATATTCTATTGAATATCTGTGCCCAGAAATGAATACCCCCACATCTGTAGTATACTGAGCTTTTTTTTTTTAAACCTGATGAGCTGTGCAGCCCTATTCTGCATAAGGCTATATTTATTCTGTAACTTATTTATCATTGTTTTGGTACTGCATGGAAGTGCTGGGACTTGTAGTTCAGGGATATCCGGAAGGCAGCAATTTGAGCAAGCCTGGCATAGAATATCAGCCATCATACTTGATGTAATAGTAACATTGAGAAATGAGCTTAAGAAGAAGAAGAGTTGGCTTTTCTACCCCACTTTTCTCACCCATTTAAGGGAACTCAAGGCGGCTGACAAAGTTTTTCTATTTTTCTCCCCACAATAAACACTCTGTGAGGTGGGTGGGGCTGTGAGAGCTCAGAAGAGAACTGTGACTAGCCCAGGGTCACCCAGCTGGCTTCATGGGGGAGGGCGGAATCGAACCCAGTATTCTCAGATAAGAGTCTGGCTCCCTAACCACCAGACCAAACAACACTTCTCCAAAGTGCAAAGTCTAAGCAGCTTCCTAATTCCAATGTGCTGCTAAAATCATGACAAAACTTGTTCAAAAATGTCACACAGCACTTGTAGCCCCACTAAGATTTTTCCCCCTCAACATTGAATATCAATTTTCCAAAGGCAAGAATCATAATCATGAGTCTGAAAAATATCCTTTACCATTTCAAGGATCATGAGCAAGTGAAATGATGAATATATCTTTAAGCAGATAATTCCAGTACTTAACAAGAGATGACATGATTCATTTCTATGTGCATCAGCGCTAGTCCAACTCGGCCTGCAGTTACTGTAAGATTCTATGATAGCAGTCCACTAGAAACTGAAAAGCAAGGCGTATTTCCTTTTTTGTCTCTTCTGTTTCCAAACTTTGGCATCAATATAAAATATATCTTCTTTTGTGGCTCTTGACTAAAGCAAGGCTGATTGTTTCAGTTCACAAGGATGAACTCAGAAGCATGTCTGAACTATATTATTTTAGAATTATTTCATGCTCTCCCCCCCTACATTAATGGCTGCGTTCACAGTTGAACCCTTTAAATAGTCTTCTAGAGAGAGTGGTATGGGAGACAGTCAGAGAAGGGAAAGTGCAGCAAACACAGAATAGTCTCCATGTTGCAATTGCTGTTCCAAAGGGAAATTCAGCTTTAAGCAGAAACCTCCACCACAGCTGTGTTATTTCTCTGTAATCATGTCTGTGCCACTGTTTCCTCAAAATGGCCAACTTCCTATTATGTTTGCTGACTGCTGGAGGACTGAGCAGCACAGACATGGAGCCAAGTAAGATGCACCTTCTTCAAATTCCCATGTGAGGAGGAGAGTGAATTTACCTATTGCAGCTGCCCTCAGAGTAATTTTTCCCTTCTGTGGGAAAGGTTACTCTAGGGACTTTTGGGAAATGTGTGTGTTTTCAGGCTGGTGGATTTAGCTCACACCTAGTGCTCTCCACCAACTAGTGAATTCTTAACATCTCCTTTGTGGGATGGTCCATTCTAGCCCACTGTACATAAGGAGTGGTGCTAAGGGCAGACTATTGCCATATCACTGTGTGGGTGGGTGTCTCATCAGAAGCACCTTGTTTGATACATTGGCAACCACTTCCACATCTTCATTTTGGAGCATGAAAGTGTCCAATGCTATGAGGAATGAAGCATTTTTCCAAAGAACATAAAATCATGGTCTACACATAAGGGCAGCTCAGATGGCCTTCCCACTCTTCACTTGGGTAGAAAGCTCCTTACTTTGTGGCTTTGCAAGTTGAACACTTCTTTACCTATGAAGTATCTAATAAGTCATATGGAGGTGACTGGGTTGCATAGAAAAGGTTATCCTTCAGCAACTTGCCACTGATCTGGTGCCAGAGGTGGTTGCCTTATTGTAATAGTAGTGCTGGTCCTGAGTATGCCTTCTGTGAAACACAGAAACTGAAAGGAGGGCTAACGGTTCAATAATGTCTATCTGGGAGAAACATTCATATATGCGATCTACTACACTTTGCCTTATTTTATTTAGTGAGATTTTGGCAAAGTGCTAACTAGTCATTTTTAAAGGAATTCAGAGGCCCACTCTTTGAAGTTTCACCATTATAGTTTTATGGGCTCATTCCTTTAAGAGCAAGTTCATGCAAGCTGTTAAACTATAAATGTAAAATTACGAAAGTAAAGAGGAAAAAACCCTTCTGTTCAAGTTATTATTAAGGGTTATAGATAGCTTCTTTGCAAAATGCCTCCTCATATTCTAGTTCAGACCAATGTAACAACAACAACAAAATCATAATTTTAGGAACTCAGAGTTTAGGCAAAATATGGGAGTACTGCCTTAGTAATAGAATGACAAACAGCTAGTTTACCTATTGTCACAATCACCACCTAGGCCCTGTTCAAGGAACATAGGCAGAGAATGGATGAACCATGCTCTCAAGCTTTATTCAGTAACTGATTGCAAAGATCCTATAACACTGCAGAATATTTGTGCCTCCAGACAGGGACGGAAGGAGCGAAAGAAGTTTGCTTCCATCCCATGCAGTACCAGTGCAGCATTCCCCAACCCCCACTACCGGTGACACAGCTTCCCATCTGGCTGATGGGAAGCAGTTGTGCCAGAAATTTGAAGCTTCTGGTCCTCCAGTTTGGAGGATCAGAAGCAGCTCTGCCTTAAATACAAAGCTTTTCCCCATCCAGTTTGGAGGACTGGAAGGAGCTTCACATTTATCGTGGAGCAAGGGACGTGTCTGGAGGCAACCTATATTATACATTCAGTCTATCCGCTTCTCATTCCCATACCCCCATCTATGTTCAGTTCCCAAAACAACTAGCAGTTCTCAGCAGTACTATCTGGCTGTGCAGGAACTAGCCACAACATAAGGGGAAAGCAACATTTCTGATAAAAGCTAACAGAGATGGTTGGGTCTGCAAAAGGGACAAATATGACAGCATGTTGGACAAATAGTTGGTGTTGATATCTATTAACTAGGTTCAGTTAAAGGGCCTTTCTGAACTTATTAGTAGTTTGGAACAATAAGGGGTCTACAGACCTCAACTCCACTCCATGCTGGTGTGGTTTAAAAGAAGTTCCCCCTTCCTACCCAGTATGCTCTCTTTGTACAGAACAAAGCATAGACTGGGCTAGGGGTTCCAAAATGGCTTCCTGGTCCAATCTACTGACATTCTAAGGAGTGGTATACCAAATTATGGTGGCATGAAGGCGGCACGTCTTTGTGGTCCACAAGCCACGGAGGATCCATTTTGGTGGTGCAACAAAATGTACCACTAAAATGGACCTGAAAGCTTGGAACATCCCTAACTGGACAAGCCAAATGATGCTGTTTCATTTATGAGGCAATTGTCATGCTGGCAACTATTCTTTTATGTGGCAGAGAGAAACTGAGATGAGAACACTAGCTCTATTCTCTCTGCTGCTCCTTCTAAAGCTGGGAACCTGGATCCTCCATATTTACTTCTGTACTATATTTTTATCTCGCGTATAAATCTATCAACCAAAAATACAAAAGGCAGTTTCCTGCCTTCAGGCTTACAATCAAACAGACAAGATCCAAAAGGAAAGGAGAACAGGAAAAGAAGGAGGGAAGACCGTTTATAGGACTGATTCAGCTTTTTCCACCATTCCACCAAGCCTTTCTCCAGCTGCCTGATAGTTTGGAAGTATGGTGGCATCCTTCTTTGTCAGTCAGTGTGTGTGAAGATCCAGGGAGATGGAAAAGCATAAGAAGCAGGCATAAAATGGTATTTGCTTGCTTGGAGGGAGTTCCTCTCTCTGGCAACTGCTCTTTGATGTTGCAGGGAGGATGGAAGGCAGCTGGAAAAGGCTCAAGATGGTACTTGTCTGCATGTTTCACCTTGCAAACATCCTGCAAAAAGCAAAATACTTCATATGGATCCTCTGTAGAGGGTTCACCAAGTGTTTCTGAAGTCTGAGGGAAGAAAGCAAGAGGAAAGCCATTGGTAGGAAGGAGAAATCTGTTTGGCACTGTCTTCACAGAAAAACGAGCTCCCAAAATTGACAGATGAATGAAATGCGGACCTCAAGCAGATTCTCCTCCAGAATGCATATGGAGAACAATAATTTACATTTAAAAATGAGTTATCTTCCAGGGAAAAAAATGCAAAAACAAAACTTTTTATATTTTACAGGAGATATAACTCATTTTTAAATGTAGATTATTGTTCTCCATACGCATTCTGGAGGAGAATCTGCTTGAGGTCCGCATTTCATTCATCTATAAAATGTGCATTCATATATAAAATGCACAGAAAGTAAGTGCATGTGTCCTGTTAAATATGCCCAAAATAGAGTAGAGCATCAAGTACTGGAAAAGCTGAAGTGAGATGGAATTAAATGTCCAGTCTGTCATTAAGTTAGTACAGTTAAAGGTCATTCTTCATATACGGTGACATAAATATCTGAAGGAACATCTGCTCCAATAACCACCTGCCCAATGCTTAAAATTGGCAACAGGGACCCTCCTTGTAGTTCCACTTCTCTTAGAAGTCTGTGGATTTACATATTTATATATTGATATTTCTTTCCTGCCTTATATCCAAAGTTCTCAAGGCAGTTCACTATAAAGTCAATAAAAAATAAAGAAAATAGGCAGCCTTCTTCAAAATGCCCACCAATTTGTGGATTAATTTCCCCTTTCTTCTGAGGAGTTAGTGGCAATTGAGGGCCTTTTCAGGGTCCAGGGATGTGCCCACCATTTGCACTGTGAGGCTAGTACTGTTCCAAACTTAACTAGAGGCCATCGCAAGGCAGATGGTCCATCCTGGACCTTACACATTGCCATAGCCAGAGTTGGATGCCGCTGGCAAAAATGGCCAACCACCAAGATTTAAATCTTATCTTATCTGGAAGTGCTGCCAGTTGATCACATGATTTGAATGCTGTCCGTTGGCTAGCTGTCTTTGCCAGCAGCACCCAGCCACTTCTCGGCAGCCGCTTCTGCTCTTAGCAGTCCACTGGTGATACCAGCCAGCTGCCAGGATTCCGATCATGCAATCAGGTAGCACTTGAATCTATACATTCAAACCTTATCTAGAAGCACTGGCACGTGATCACTGGATTTGAATGCTCTTTGGCAGCTGGCCGCTTTTGCAGCACACAGCTGGATCTGATCTGGTGCAGAGGTGACTGGGCAGCCACTTGCTGATGTTGCTGCTCAAGTGGCACCGCCACCTGATGGGCTGGCACCAGGTCCTCACATTTGCGGATATAAGGAAGCTTCAAACAAATGTACTAAAGCATTTGAATGTCAATCTAGCCAACATTCAATTTGAATGTGAATGTTCAAATTCATATGAATTTGTACAACTTGCAAATATGATGAATATTTGTGCACATCCCTGGAATGTGTGTGTGTGTGTGTGTGTGTGACAAATTATTCTGATTAGAAACCTCATCTATTGTATATCTCCAGAACAGAGACTGTAAAAGAAGCACAGAGAACTAGGGCCTGTTCACACTTGGTTGCATTCTGGAATATATCTCAGAATAAAGGTCTGTTGTCTGCATGCAAACACAGACTCTGGCAGGCCTCATTAGGGGCCTGCTGTAGCCATGCATTCGAATGTGACTGATTTTCCATGGATCTGACTGGGCTACAGAGTCAGTAACAGGCTGTGATAAGCTCATGAGTTTTGTAGCAATCCCACCCCATCTGACCTTAAGTCCTTCTTACCCTGAGAGTCATTCTTTTGCATCTGCAAAAGGAACACACAAAGACCTGAGGATGGAGTATTTTTTTTTTAAAAAAACTATATTTTCTGTATGTTACAGGGTTTCAAAATCACCCCAGGTCATCTAAAACCATGTGTCTGAACATACCTACGTTAGCATTCCACATTCCACCTTCTATCTGTATGCTGATCCCTGCCTCTTCTGTCTCTTTTTGTGGCTACATCCAGACATTGCTTATTTGTTCCATTACATTGGAAATATCCAAGTTTTATTCCTGAATATCTAAATATAGTGGAATAAGTAAATGATGTCTGGATGCAGATGATCGCTCTGTCCTTCTGTGTGTCTTTACTCTGTCTCTCCCTTTCACCCACATAAAGTGTGTCTCTGCCTGTGCAAATAAATATCTTCTTCAGAGATTCCAGCTAATTCAAAAAGAGAATGAATTGATGCTTGAGAAAAGTTTGGATGGTCTTAACATCAAACTCACACACCTGCAACACTGATTTGGAAGTTACTTCTTTTATCGTGCCTCCCTTATATCAAACTGTCTAGTGTTTGATTTCCCAGGAACAAGGATCAACTGGAAGCCTTTGCAAGGGCTCTAATTTTGATGCAGTGCAATTGAGGGTGCATTCTTTACTGCAGCTAGAGTAAGCCTCAAAATAAACCTCCCACCGCAGTTCTTTTAATTCTTCTCCCTCTGCCTCTTAACAAAAACAAGAACCAGGAATTTATTGTAGGTTACTTGTTGTCACCAGTGCAAAACATCTAACTGGACCTCCTAGTGCAGTATATTCCCATCTCAGATGCTATGTTCTGGAATATTGGGCTCTTTCAGCTCTTCCTCTTTGATTGGCTGCTGAAAATAACAGGAAGGAAGGAAGGAAGGAAGGAAAATCCATTTGTAGTCTGAATATAATTAAAACAGTCAGAGCCACAGGGCTATATGTGTAGTGCTAGAAAAAAGAATCCAAGAATGGATCTAGAAAAAAATCCAAAAAGGTGAGACATCTCTTGTTCTTGCCTTGTCATCTCCACTGTAAAGTTTTAAAAGGAGAATTATATCTTTGCAAGAATGCTAAGTGTGAGTTAGCCTAAGGCGACTTCTGATGGCCAAACAGCTTGTTTGTGATGGGTTGAAGCATTGTGAATGGGAAAAAAAGCATGGAGGAAGCCTTGAAAGCATTCCACTCCTCAGTCTTTTAACCAGAAATCAGTCATAGGCAGCAGATTATACCATATTGTTCAACGGAAGGCAGCTATACTCAATGGCCTGCTTACACCTACCTGTTTCTGTTGCTTCTCCCAACAAGCCTTTTTGAAAAGGTAATTTTCAGCTGGTGAAAAAGGAAAATTTCATCTGATGGACATGCTTGGTTTTATGAGGAGGCATTCTGGGAGGGTAAGGGGGGCGAGGTGACAGGGGTGGGCAACTAAGTTACAGGAGGGCAGGAGTGGGTGGGTTTGCATGCCAAGAAGGTGATGGTGTTGCAGAAGGGTGAAGGGCTGGGTAGGGATGGTTTGTGTGTTGAGGGTTGACAGGGTTGGAGGGGGGCAGTGATGGTGAGGCAGGGGGAGTTTCAGTGAGGAGGCAGGGGGAGGGAGATCTGAGCAGTGGTGGGGCAGAGGGAGTCTCATTGAAGGTGAGGGGGATTGGAGTGGCAGCGGCGAGGCAGAGGGAATCTTGATGCTGAAGAGAAGGGATGAAGGGGCAGAGGCTTGCCAAGGCTTACCCTTTTCAGCAACAGGAGCGGGAATGGTGGCCTCCTGGCTTCAGTAAGGGTCCAAATTATTTTCCTTTCATTTGGACTCAGTGCTGAGATAATCCACATAGAGGTTAGCCCCAGTCAGGGAAGGAAAATATGCATGAAAAACAGATCCAGCCTTTCAAGTGCAATCTCTCTGGACCCAGGATGGCCTCTATTCATACAGAAAATAAGATATTACCATGGTCATAATGATGAAATGGGGAAAGGAAGGCCTACTGGCAAGACAAGGTGGGATAAGACCCTTTGGGAACCAGAATGCCACCCAATCTTAACTATTCCCTAGTGGGCACTTCACACCTGGAGATGAGTGAGGAATGGATTGCATCTACTCACACATCAAACAGAATGTTCAATGAGTCTCAGGGGTAGTTGATTGAGAGGTCCTTATCCTGCTTCTCCACGGAGGCACTCTTCATCTCTGGAGGAGTAATCTGGTGATGCTTATGAGAAGCCTCTCCTCAAAGGCATCACCAAAACAATCCCAATACCAAGTATGGAAGTGGCTTAAGATTAACTGGCTTAAGGCCACTCCGAGGCTTCATGACTAAGTGGAGAGTTGAACTTCAATGACTTTAATCTGCTGGTGTCCGGGAAAGCTGCCAGCACACTCACACAAACACAGAGCTGATAAGAACGACTCACTTGTCAAGGCAGTTTATTCAGCAGCCGAGCAACGTAGTCCAGAGAGCAAGGTCAATAAACAGTCCGAGTCCAGGGTTCCAGAGAGCAACGCCACGGTCCGGTCCGGAGTCACGATAGCCAGGTATTCCAAGTCAGATAGAGCAGCTTTCCCAAAGGGAGAACCAATAGCTTCTGACAAAGGACTTGGGCATCTGCCCTGTGTTTTAACTTTGCAGATTCAGTTCACAGGTGCAGGTGATCAGCCTGTCTCTGGGCGAGCCTTTTGGATCTTCTTAACCCTTGCTTCTCTGCTCTCCTTTGCTTAAAGCTGGGGATCTTTAGGCTCTGTTGTTCCATGTCTCCCCCATCCTGTACTTCTGCTGTGGCCAGGCTGGGCTGCTGAACCCCAGGCTCCAATGGGGCTGGGGGGTCAGAGCTGGGTCCTGGCCTCACCTCAGGTTCCTCCTGTACCTGAGGAAGTGAGTCCTCCTCATCCTCTGAGTCCTCTATCTGGCTGACCATGGCAGCTGGTAATCTTTTCCTTCCTCCCCCACTCCCTTTTTTCAGATCCCATAGTCTGAACAACTACTATATACTGTCTGCCCAGAAATAAGGAAGTAATTTTATTTTATTGTAGTGATATAAGACTGGATTTCCCAGAGTCAAGGAACAATGCTGACAAAGAGGGCAAAGAGCTTCTAAACTGATTATATGCCATTGCTAGACATGTGTGTAGCCAAGCTTGACATTTCTTGCCAAGCTCAGCTTATGTACTGTATATTTTACTAAATTATTCATCACTTTAATATGTCCATGTGCACTGAATTCACATTTGCCTCTGTGTTTTTCTTTTAACAAATGAAGTTCAGCAAGAACTGTCACATTCCAAATGTATATGCCTTTTCATCTAAGGGCCATCCACTTTGCTTGTAGCCCAATCCCTTCCCAACTTTAGAGGCCGGGAACAAATATTCCTGGCCTTCAAAGTTGCTAGCCAAGGCTGTTTTAGCTGGCAGCCAGAAGCAGTGCACTACATCATCACTTTCTGGTATGTGTGCTGGCTGTGGACCAATAAAGCAGTTAGGACATTTCCACACTTACCTTGAGGTGGACTGCTCCATCTGGTCCATTCCTATTGGAGCAATCCACCAGCCAGATGGATCCACATGTCCCACAACAATGCTATTTGCATCTGGATGGCTGTTCTGGTACAGCGACTGTGCCAATCCTGAAGTTCACACCAGCTTTGAAGCCAGCCTTTGACATTTATGACAGCCAAGAATGAAAATTTCTGGCCTCTGAGCCCCCCTTAAGCCAGAACACATAGGCATGTGCTGCATTTGCATGCCTCTTTGGCCCAGTTTACACAGTGCTGGATGCCAGAAGACCATTGTCCCAAACTAGGAGGCCATTTTGAGCTGCCTGATCCAGTCCATATGGATGGAACATTCTAGCTGGGGATGTGGCCTTTCTGGTTCATACCAGTATGCAGTCTGAAGAAGACTACAAGAAATACTATACCAGATCACCGGCATTGCTCAGAGTGAACTACAGTGCTGTTTTTGTGCTGTAGCCCACTCCCAACTCCCATCTTGTATGTACCAGGAGGCGTGCCCTCCTTACAGACTGATCTGTTGTATAAATAAAGCAGACTAGCTAGTCCCCTGGGTTGGTTTACCAATGCAGTCTGGAACACAGCCTTAGGCTCCATCCACACCAGGATGAGATCTGGAGGTGGCATAACACAGGGTTGTTGTTGTTGTTGTTGTTGTCTTAATAGTGTTGTTCGCAACTGTCCTGTATGAGGTTGCTGAGGGCACTTGGGAAAGTCATTTCACAATTCCAAAGTGAGACTAGAACCTCAACAGGAGCACCGGCCGTGTTTACTAGAAATTCCTCCAGACCTATCAGGAATCTGTTGGATCCCATAAGTCTCTGAGGATGGATCACTCAAGTTTTTCACCCCTGCAGGGAGAAATAGACATCACAAGCCCAAACATCACCAGATAATTATCCATCCATGTCACTGGGCTTGCTACAAGTTCACCTACCAACAAATACTCATTATCCTGCTCTGTAGCAAAGACCAGCCCAGAGTATGTCCTGCAGCATGTGCTGAGCCCATAACATAAAAAGGCAGCTCCATGGTTGTCATGGAGGCCATGAAGTCCTGAGCCAGTCTACAAGAGATGTCTTTAACATGGAAAATGAAGTCCCCCAACACCATTCTGCAAGGAGTATCTAACACCACATCTGAGACAGGGGCCACCAGCTCAGACAGGAAAGCCGATGGGCAGCTGTATCGTGGCATACCAACAGCAATGAGAACTATGGATAATGAAGAGGGATAGAGATTGATTGATTGATCGATCCATAGAATTTGAGAGAGTATTCTTCCTGGAAGGTACCTGAGGGCACCTTTATGGAATTGATCACACTGCAGAATGGCGTGTTGCACTGTTGGGTGCTTCTTTCTGACAATAATTTGCTTGTCATACTGGCTATCATAGAGGGGTAGGAGAAATCTATTGGGAATGTGAAAATTATAACCAAAATGAGTTATATGGCTTCAAAGCATGACTTGGTAAGATGAGACTTGTGAGTCGACAATTCAAAGGCAAAAAAGCAGATCTGAGTATCTGCCTTTTCAAAAATGACACAATCATTCAAGAAAGTGTTGTGGTCAAATGGCTCATTTTTATGAATGTACTAGTTCTTCGGGGGCTGTGGTGTTAGTTCTTTCCACTTTCGGTGCACCTTTAAAAAAGGGAATAATCACAGTTAAACTATCACAGTTTGGTGTAGCTGGTGTCTTCCTTTGGCTCTGGAAAATTTTCTTTTCAACATATGATATTTTAAAAAAGCTCATAAAATATAACCCACCCAACCTCCCTCTCTCCTCCCATTCTGACAAGACTACATCTGGAGGAACAGTGTGAAGAGGGACATTTTAACCAGGTGCCAAGGAAACCCTATAAAGTTACTGCTTGGCATACCTCCTTTGGGAGTCTATCTAAAGAAAGGAACTGCCACAGAGAAGGTCCTCTTGCAGACCACAGCCCCTTGCACCTCAAAGGTAGCAGAACCAAGTTTATAATCTTAAATCACAGATAGGTCAATATCAATACCTTGAATTGGGCTTGATAGTGGAGTTCCTTCAAGACTAGCATGATGTGGATCTGACTAAAAACTCCCATGAGCAGCCATGCTACTGCATTCTGCACTAGTTGATATATTAAAGCATTCCTGTGGCATTGCCACTTACCTCTGTTCTGCTGATTTTAATACAGGATGCAATCCTAGCAGTACCACAGTGTCCCATAGGTAATACACTAATTCACAAATCATATATATAAGGTTTACTGAATCACCTTCGCTCCAGATTTTCTCGAACTGTTGCTAAATAATGAGCATTTTAGTATGTATTGCTGTGTTATGTGTCAATGAAGGTGTTTTTTTTTGCTTTTGTTTTATTTTTTGCTTGTATGTTTGCTCTTTCACAAAGGGTCTGATTCATCCATTTGCCTCTCAGACAAATTTATTTAAAGTCTCTGAAAACTAAACTCTGGTCACATACTGGGAATGAATTTTATCCACATTGGTCTGAAATTAATACAGCTGTGGATTGTGCCCTCTACAGCTGGATTTTGTAAGCTCTTTAAGTGCCACGATAGAACACTTTTTAAAGTGAACTTCAGAGATCATTATGTAACTGAATACAAGAACCAATAATGTCAGCATGCCATAACAACAAGTCACTGTGGTTCGATTTCAAATACTGCTGTGCATTTAATAGCTTCCTGCATGCCTTATACTCTTGCCCCAGCAACGTGATTGTACGTGGAGGCACAACTTAGCAGATTAGCATTGAGAGGCCACATATTCAATAAGAATATGCATATTGCTTTCAACTTTCAAATAGGTTTTTCTTAACATTTCTCTTGAAAGAATACACAAGGGCAGGGGGGTTATAAAGTGGATCAAACTCTGCTGTTTTCATTCACTTGTTCTGGGTTGCCTCTTCAGCCATCCCATTTTATGCAGAAATCTCAAAGTGCTCTTTATCAGAATTTTGTTAAGTGTGATTGAAAACAAGATTTAGAAAGCAAGAATAATGACTGTGCTTAGTAGTCCATGTGCTTTAGATGCTGTCATTCTTCACTAATACAGCTGTAGGCAGTAAGCACGGCTGTCTAGTGTGAGATATATGCATTCATGTAAAAAGGCACATGTTTTTACCATAGAGACTTTTCCTATCATGAGCAAAAAAGGTGAAATGCAGTATCTTTGGAGTCATCATGCAAAACAATTAGGCACTGGGTCAAAAAGTCAGAAATCAGATCCATTCACAGGCATGACATAAATCAGTCTGCCTCTAAAGGTAATTTTCCTCTAAGTGGAGAAAAAGAACGCCACAGAGTTTACCTTTAATGGTATGTGTTATCCAATATCCCATACCCAATATCCCCATGTTTCCATTAACAGGAAAACATATGCTACACAATGCAGGGATGTAAATAAATCCCCAATTTCTTATTAAACTCTCAATAGCATTTGCTTTCACATATTGAAAAATAATCAACAGGAATAATCTTCCTCTGGTATGGAACAGCTATTGGCCAGCATCCAGTACACATGGCTTGAACCCCATTGATTTGACAGAAGCTGCAGAAGGCACCTCTGTGAACTGGAAATCTACAACGCTGGTGAATATCTGTTACACATGCTCAGCAACCGTCCTATGTGGACCTTGAAAGCAAAACTCAGAAGTCTCAAAAATTATATGCATGATGTTTATATGTGTGTGTGCATGCGTGTGTATGCTTTTTTTAAAAAAAGTTCCGGTTTATTTTGCTTTACAAAGTACCTTAAATAAGAACCCATTTTAAAACAAAGAAAAAATGGTCAAATGACTATTTTTTTTTCCAAATAAGAAATTAAATTATAACATATACAAGATTTCTATTTCATGGTCTTCTGAACTCACCCCCACACCCCCATGTTAGCCTTTCTGAGATTATTTTACCTTCTTTTAGCCATGCAAAAGCTATAGTGTTTCAAAGCTGCAGATTAGCAATGGTGGCAGCTTATTCCTTTTGGTTATCTACAGCACCATCTTAGTGTCTCGAGGCATAAAAGAATATTATCTGTGTGACAGTTATGGCTGCAGCCATCTATACTGTTCATGCTATCAGCACTCAAAAGGAGCTCCAAAAGAGAAATCATCCCATTTAAGACATTTTTCCCTCCATCATTTCATTAAAACCTTAAAATTGTGGTAGTGTTGCTATGCTAAGACAAAGGTTATATGAAAATTTTAGTCAATATGAAAATTTTAGTAAAATATCTATCTATCTATCTATCTATCTATCTATCTATCTATCTATCTATCTATCTATCTATCTATCTATCTATCTATCTATCTATCTATCTATCTATCTATATCTGCATGTGATTGGGAAAGGCAGAATTGCTAATCTTTGGTAAAGGTGGTTGACCATAAGCAAGACAGCCTATAAATCGGCTTTCCTCCTTTACTTAATTTTCATCACAAATAGCATGCCACTCTGATTGCATGAAATCATCAGGAGTGTCTTCAATTACTGTGTGCAGCCTCTGATCAAAATGACTTCCTTTATTCTGAATCAGGGGTGGAGGCGGGGGGGGGGGAATGATGTGTTGTGAAGAGGAGGGAGAGGGGAGGGGTGAGGCAGAATGCAGAGTTAGTTATGTATTACAAATGTCAGGTTGCTGGGGAAGTGTATATATTCATATTTAATAATTTCTAAGCTGGAGTTGTGATTGTAATAATGGTTCATTCATATCTGCATTTCATTTAAATGCACTGTTTTGACTCGCTGAACATTTGTCAGAGATATTATAGCTAAACTTTTTCACATGACCACTGAGGTAATGACAAGCATTACATTACCAGTGAAACTGCACGACTTGCTGATACTTCCATTTTCCTTAGCCGCTTATGAAATAATCAAAATGTGTGCATGAAATGGCGGCCTGCTCTGAATTTATTTTAATACAGCCAGGCTTATAGGGAGAAATGAAGAAGAGTGTAGGACCTCAGACACCAGAGACAATGACTTCACACAAAGCTGAATTTTACTAGCAGGAAAGATGGATATATGGGTATTAGACTTTTCATAGCTATAGGAAGGATAATCTTTCAATCAGATTAATGAGAAAATATATTGCATGGGCCCTACAGCACTTTTTGCTTTCCAGGCTAATGCGTGATTTAAATCCCCAAAGTACATTTTCGGCATTACAATATCCTTTGATAATAATGTCGCTTGCACAAAGACAGATAAAAATAAAACAGTCCCCCTTGATTTCCTGTTTTAGATTTGAAGTATATTTTCAGTCCTTGTCTTGCAACAGAGTGAATTCTATTGAGAAGAGTCACATTTAATAAGCCAAAGAGAATTTTCTAATTATGCTACCTGTCAAGATTGGAATCTATGGGATTGTGACTGCAATTGAAGAAAACGATGAGGCAATTGCATATAGTCCGGTTTACTTTGGTGTATGATTACTCTTTGCACTTAGATATTGCTTAATGTAAATCAAGCAAACATACCAATGTCTGCTTGGTAGTAAGCACTGAGATGCAAGTTTCAAAACAGATTGTACAAACCATCATTTCAATTTTCAGTAACCAATTTCCTCTGTTCCCTCTATATGTTACCGACACAGAAAAAAAAAATCAGAAACTCAGGAAAATGAAAAATGCTAAAATAATGTAGCAAGGAACACAAAGATACAATGCCTTGCTTATCATATAATTGAGTCTAATGAATACTAATAAAAGTATACTTACGGGAATGCTAGGACAAATAAAAAGTTTTTATATATTTAGAAGAAAAGAATTGCTGTGGTAGTGGAAATAACATCACAATATTGGCTGCAAATTATTGCACTAATGCAATGACTATGTAGGTTTCTGTCTGTTACTTCAAATTCTGTCTAGTTGTTCTTGAGTTTATAAATCTGAGTATTCCCCTGAATCTTAAAGAGATCATGTTTATGATTCTGGATGATCTAGTCACTATCTGGAATTTTTTTTGCTCCATATCTTAGGGTGTGTTCAAACATGTGCTTGTAGACACCTTGGGGCAACTTTGAGATCCTAGGGATACACATAAAAGACCAAAAAATGCTTTAACTTATCTTCAAGCTTCTGATAATATGTCTCTTTCACAGAAATGAAAGAATCACTCAGGGCAAATCACAACAGTTTGGATCATATGGGGTGGGGAGGCCCCTGGAGGCTTCAAGCCAATCCTGCTAAAACTGCCTTCCAATCAGGGCCCTGGAAAATGGGCCAGTGTCAGCCATTGAGGAATGTGAGCAGGGAAAGCAACCATGGAGGAAGAGAAGCCAGCATGGAGCCTTTTAGGCACTTATTTTAAAAACTGTGTGACACAGGTGCTGCGTTCACACATAAATTTTAATCCAGATTCAGTCCACCTTTAGAACATGAGAACACATCAGTAAAGTGACTAGTCATGTTATTTCTACCTTATCTATCCCACATATGAATTTTCTGAGTTAGATCATGGCAAAGGAAAACAACTTCTCACTTTGTTGATGCATTACCTCATTCTGAAAGTGGACTAAAGCTGGATTAAACCTTAGGTGTGACTGCGGCCAGGGTGTGCTTTTTCCTGCATCCACAGTTGGCAAACATTGTGTATATAGGTGCCTCCAAAACCTGCAGTCTGATCACATCCTTAGAGGGGGCATATGTCTATTAAACCTGCAATCTTTCATTAAATATTCCATGTGTGTGTCAAAAAGCAAGGCATCCATTTTGAGTTGGGAATCTAAAATCAATGGTAGGACTACACTTTTACTAGAACTAACTAACATGTCACAAAATAATAAGTCAAATTCCCAAGAACGATTCACTCAGCAGGATGTTAAACAAATTGGAAGTGATAAGGCAGAGACTAGAATAGTTACTCGCTCCCAAAGTCTGCTGTTTGTTACAGTCTTGAGCTGGAATGTAAAAGTAGTTTTGCAGAAATGATTGAATTAGCTTCTCAGGGTGCAAGACAGATTGTATAATGTATGTAGCACTATTGAGGCAAATAAGATGGGGAAAAAAATCCAGCAGGCAATAATTACTATTTTATAAAAAGCAAACTTATCTTCCCCATTTGTAGCTATCCTACTCATCCTCCACTACTGAGGAGAAATCATTAAGGGTGGTAAAAATGGAAAGGGACTGTAAAGAACTCCAAAGGGTTCTCTTGATATTGGATGAGCGAACAACCAAGTAGCAAATGCACTTCAATGCAAAGTGATGCACATGGGGGCAAAGAATCCCAATTATCCCAATTATACTGTAAACTGATGGGCGGGGTGGGGGTGGGGGCTGAGCTTTCTGCAACAGACCAAGAAAGGGATCTTAATGAAGGGGTTGACCCAGTGTGCAGCAGCAGGAACAATAGCAAGTCCATTGTTAGAAGTGCTAGAATTAGAAAACAAGTTGGCAAGTGTCGCTGTGCCTCTTTATAAATCTATATTGAGGCCACATTTGGAACATTGTGTACAATTTTGGCCACCATACCTCACAAAGGATATTGTGGAACTGGAAACAGGCAACCAGAATGATCCAGGGACTGCTATAACATCTTCCTTATGAAATGGGGCTACAACATCTAAGGCCCTGGTCACACAAGCAGTTTAGGTTGACCTTAGCTCATCCTCAGGTCACGTTACTCACATTCTTTTTTATTTAAGTAATTTTCCAAGCCAGCCTACCGTCATTAGATCATCTTAACTGTAGTCCTCATTTTTACACGACTGACAAACTTAGCCCGTCCTGGCATTTCAGGCTGTGTGAGCAGGAGGATGCTGAACTGTACTGTGGTGGGTGGGCTTCAGTCTTTCCTTTGGCCAATTGGAACATGCTGAGTTTGTGAGGCCCCTCCTCTTCTCTCCTCAGTTTATGTGTATGATTCCTTTATCTAATGTTTTTACTCAAATGTATAACCCCCCCGATGGGTGTGGCCTTGTCGTGGCGGTGGGGCTTGAGTGCTCCAATGAAGCTGAGAGCTGGGCCGGCAGCAGTGCAAACTACTGGCAGGTTCAACCATGCCGGAGTGGTCGAAGCAGAGGAGCCAGACTAAGTGCACCCAACCCATTTATCACAATGGAGACACAAACAAAAAAGAAGTCTATAATGGCTCGGTCGTTGCCCAGAATAAAAAGGACCGTGGCGGTTGCTGAGGAACCTGGGCAATCGTCGACAAATGGGCTACAGGAACAAAATCCACAAACAAGGAAGCGGCAGAAATTCTCAAGGCCAGGGAATCGTGTAGTCATGAAGTGTTACTACAAATCAGAACCTGGAAAACGAGGCTATCAAAAACGGATGCACCAGCTATGGAAACAAGAATACCCAGATTTGAAGATAACAGAACTGCAGCTAGCTGATCAGAGAAGATTCATAAGTGGGACTAAAGTGTTCAGTGAAGCTGAACTCGGAGAAATATGAAAAACTAATGAAACTGAAGCACCACAGCCTATTGTGGCAGCAACAGAAGCTCCAGCAAGACCAGGAGTCACTGATCAACTTGAACCTGATGAACATCTGGAAATTCTGCAAGAAGAGGAAGAACAGCAGCATGAAGTCATGGATGAAACACCTGGCACATTGTCTCAAAGACAGCAGGAACTGAAGGACAGAATAATGGCTCATACAGCATCAAGTACAGAGCGAAAGCGACTGCCAACCCTAAAAACTATAGGCAGAAAACGACTTGTCCCACTGATGAATGACATCAACTCTGCCCTTGTAACTGTTCAGGTAGCAACAATCGAAGAACTGAACCAGCTTGCCTACAGTACAGCTGTGATAGTAACAGAAGAACTAGGGTTACTGCAGCCAAAACCAACTAGAAAATCAACTGGAAAGCCAAAGTGGAAAGTTCGACTGGAACTGAAAATAAAAAGCCTGAGATCAGATGCCAGCAACCTAAAAAATATGAAGGAGAAGAAACTGAACAATGAGAAGACTAAAGAACATCTGATCAAAAAATACTGGCTGAATACAAGGAAAATTGACGAAGCTTTGGAAATCGTGAAACAGCAGATAACAGCTACAGCCAGGAAAATCAAAAGATATGAAGCAAGAATCATCCAGTACAGGCAGAACCAAATGTTCCAGTCTAATCAGAGGCAGTTCTACCAGAGCCTGCATGAGCAAGTAGACAAGAAAATGGAAACGCCAGAGAAAGAAGCAACAACCAACTTCTGGAAAGATCTCTGGGAGGCTGAAAAAGAATACAACAAAACTGCTGGGTGGATAAAGGATTTCGAGAAGAAATTCTCCAAGAACAAAATGCGGCAGCTGGAAATAACACCTGAAATGGTCACGAAAAGAGTGAAGAAAGCGAAGAACTGGACATCCCCTGGCACTGATCAGTTGCATGGCTTCTGGCTCAAATACCTGACCAGCCTGCATGCAAAAATGGCCGAACTGTTTAATGAAACTGTTTAACTGTTTAACTCTCCTCAGTTTATGTGTATGATTCCTTTATCTAATGTTTTTACTCAAATGTATTATTATTATTATTATTATTATTATTATTATTATTATTATTATTATTATTATTATTATTATTATTATTATTATTATTGTTGTTGTTGTTGTTGTTGTTGTTGTTGTTGTTGTTGTTGTTGTTGTTGTTGTTATGTAAAAACAGCAGTTACACACAGCAAAGGAGATCACTATGCTGGATTTCGTATTATATCCCTAGTCGGGCACTTCCCAAGCACCTAGGACTGTGTGATGTATCGGCAAATTATGCGAGCAGACCCCAGTAAAGTGGCTTTTTGTAGTTGGCAGATGGATATTTTGTCAATGCCAATGGTTTTTAGGTGCCCGCTGAGATCTTTTGGCATCGCACCCAGTGTGCCGAGGATGACTGGGACCACTTTCACTGGTTTTCGCCAGAGTCGCTGAAGTTCAATTTTCAGATCTTCATATCTGGTGAGTTTCTCCAACTGTTTCTCCTCAATTCTGCTGTCATCTGGGATAGCAACGTTGATGATCCACACCTTCTCTTTCTCAACAATTGTAATGTCAGGGGTGTTATGCTCCAGTTTTCTGTCAGTCTGAAGCCTGAAGTCCCAAAGTAGTTTTGCGTGTTCGTTTTCAATGTTAAACTGGTAACAGTTGATGGATGGCTCCCTCCCCTTCTTTTCTTTGCCAGAATTTTCTAATCATCACTGCATAGTACTCAAGCATCCACAATTTGCTGGATGCTGAAGGAATTTGGCTATCTGCGTACTGAAATCCTGATACTTTTTTTACAGCTGCCTAGCAAATAGAGGTTGACAGAAAGCCAAGGCTGCTCTTTGTTTAGTGCCAATCTGGGTGGGGTGTTTTGAATCCACTAGTTGGACAATGCTAAAATGGCAGCAATTGGCAACCCTCTACTTGCTCTTGTTTTCCTTATCAAAATTTCCTCTGATGTATGGTACTTGGTTGTCCATGATTCACTAGACACCTAGAGAAGGAGATTCAAGTATCTATGTCACAAATTTCAGAAGTTTCTTAACAGCTGCCTGGTGGGTTTTTAGAGCCAGTGCGGAAAGGGCCTAAGAGTCTATGCAGAAGAGCTCCTAGATTACCTTACCGTAACAAAATTCAGATCACATACACAAAGGACCTGCTGAACCAACTTCACCCCAAATGTTCTTGAGTGTAGACTGTTTTTCTTGTAATATTATTTTTGTGAAACTACAACCTTTATAACAAATAATTCAATTTTCAGAAATAAACCCAAACCATTATTTTGTATATTTCAGTATCTACAGGAGCATTGACATCCTGTGGCAAAATGAAAACGCTATGAGGGATGCCTGTCCACCATGGAAAGGAAGCCTCCATCTTATGCTCACTTATTGCCACCATGGCATGGCTGGGCTTAAAGAGAAGGAAAGCAGCAGCCCTTAGAAGGCTCTGTTCATATTTATTTATGAGGACTGGTGCTTTTTTTTTTTTTGCTTTAATGTGTAAACACTTTTATGGTTTGGTTGTTCTGTTACCATTTTGTTTGCTTTTTATTTATTTCCTACTTTAAGTTAATGTTCTTGCTTTAAATTAAATTCTGTTTTATGTACAGTATATGTTCTGTTGCAGAGAACTGGCTTTTTAATGTTATTTATACAGTATTTATGCTTCAGAAAATAAAAAAAATGCTGTTAATATTTATGAAGAAAAACCTTAAATGTATATAGGTTTTTTTTTTAAAAAATGAGCTCAAAAAATAAATTTAAATAGTATTGCCTCACTGTGGTGCATAATAATGAACCTGCAAACAAACATGGGCAATGGGAATGGAAACATCCATGGGAAGAACAATGAGCAATTTTGGTCTAGTGGTTAAGGAGCTGGCCTCCTAACTGGGAAAACCAGGTTTGATTCTGCACTTCTTCACGAAGCCAGCTGGGTGACTTGGGCTAGTCACAGCTCTCTTCTGAACTATCACAGCCCCACCAGCTACTTTGAGTCCTCATAAATGGGTAAATAAGACAGGGTAGAAAAGCCAACTCTTCTTCTTCTTCTTCTTCTTCTTCTTCTTCTTCTTCTTCTTCTTCTTCTTCTTCTTCTTCTTCTTCTTCTTCTTCTTCTTCTTCTTCTTCTTCAAGATAGGAAATGTTAGACCATCCCATTTCCTTTCTATCTTTACAGTAAGGACTGTTGGGTATTGGAAGGATCATTCCCTCCTTTCCCACTGAGTCTCCCTTTGAAGGGTGCTCACAATTTCTTGAACCGAGATAAGGGGTGTCTTTGCACTTGTTTTCCTGTCTGTTGGATGGTAACGTTGCAGAAGAGACTAGCCAGTTTGGTTTAGGGGTTAGAGAGCCAGACTCTTATCTGGGAATACGAGGTTTGATTCTGCACTCCTACATGAAGCCAGCTGGGCTAGTCACAGGTCTCTTCTGAGCTCTCACAGCCCCACCTATTTCACAGAGAGTTCTGTTGTGGGGAGAAGAATAGAAAGCTTTGCTAGCCACTTTGAGTCCCCTTAAATGGGTGAGAAAAGAGGGCTAGGAATTCCATCTACTCTTCTTCTTCTTCCCCATTTTTGCACTGGGAATTCAAGATCCAAATCTTCAAGATCCGGACCTTGGAGATGGGGTCCTCCTGGAGATATGGATCTTGAAGATCTGGATCTCCAGGAAGACCCCATGCGTCCCCACGGACCCACTAGCACCCAATAGGAATGGGTGCTGAGGAGGGCACCATAGGGATGCTGAACAACCCCTTTCCAGCTCTGACAGGAGCCGAAATAGGGCAGGGCGGAGAGGTAGGGTTCATAGCTACGAAATCTGTGCTGGGCGGGAGGGTGGCACCAGCGGATCATGGACACCCTTCATGCCTGTACCCCTGGTAGCCACTCCCCCTGGTGAAGCAGCCACATGGGGGCAGGGCTTGCTGCCACTCTGGATGGCAGGGAAGGGCTGATTACCTTGGCGTCCCCCCCCAACCACCCAGAGTGGTGGAGGCAGCAGGGGAGCGGGCAGCCATCTCTTCCTTTCACCCCCCTGGCCACCCGGAGTGGCAGAAGGGGAGGAGACACTCATGCCCCGCCACACCTTGAAGCAGCCACAACAGGGGGAGAGGTGGTGGATGCAAAGCCAAGCCCCTGCTTCTACTTTCTCCTGCCTGAAGCAGCTGACATTGGGACTTGGGAAGAGTGAGGTGGTGGTCGCAGATGTGACAGAGACAACGGTGGCCATTGTCACTGGTGTGGCTGCAGCCACAGCCCCACACCTCCCACGTGCTGGTGACAGCTGCTTCGGGTGGAAGGCAGTTGTGTCAGGGGCATGCTGGAGATGACAGTGGTGATGATCGCAGCCACCTCTGTCAGTGGGCCTGCCTGTCACTACCACTGCTACTGCCATTAGCACCCTTCCACTCCCAGGTACCTGTCCGGTCACTGGGGAGGAGGGGGACATCAGGGACCTGATCCTTGCTGCCTGCCAAAGTGGGAAGCTATGATCTGAGCACACACCGCCCTGGGCAGGGATACCACTCATAGCTACGAAGCCTGTGCAAGGCTCCATAGCTGCAAGTGGTGGTGGGGTGCCACATGTGCCTGCACCACATGTGTGGGCAGCTCCAGTCCTCTTGACTTGCTCCTTGACACCTGGACCCCATCAAGCAGGTAAGTGGTGTGGGTAGGTGTCCAAAAATGGGGTCTTCGTGCCTTCACCCCATTGTGGACATCTTTAAACAGGTCCACAGAAAATCTGGATTTAAGGGTCCAAAGGACCCATTAAATCCAGATTTCCCTGGCCCTTGTGGGGACAGGACCTGCTTGATGGGCCCTTAGATGGGGTCCAGGTGGGGACAGGGCCTTCCCAATTGGTAACTTTGAAGTTGAGAGTGACAGCATTTTCACACTTAACTGCTGTGGGAAAGTATCTCATGGTAATTAAGATCACGATGCCTCTAAAGGCCATTTGGAGGGAGTCAAGGATGCCTCTAAAGGCCATTTGCAGGGAGTCAAGAGCAAGTGAAGGTTTTACTTTGTCTCCTGCTTGAGATGTCCAGAAGCAATTGGAGCACCCTGTGAGACAGGATGCTGGATTAGATGGGCTGTGGCCTGATCCACAGAGCTTCCCTTAGGTTCATTCTCCAAGATGTGTTTCTTCCTTTCTTCCTCGTGAAAGAACCGGACACCAAATAAACTACTGGTTCTAGTTTTTGTCATGGTAAAAAAAAACCTTGTGCATCCTGCACAGAAATATTTATTTCAGCAGTAGCTGTCTCAGTGATAAGGCTAGGCCTTTTTATATAGAAAAACTTCCTTCTACTACTGATACTGGTATGCCTTCAATCTTTGATATTTCAATAATTAGCACATTTTACAATAATTATGTTTAATTTTGTTCTCTTCCTCCTCTTCCTTCCAGTTGTTTAGTTTAACAGCAAGAAATATGTTTATAAAATAGTATAGATTTCCAAACTGCTGCCATAAACAGGGAGAACTCTGATTTGGTATGATATTTCATTTCAAAAAAAAAAAAAATCACATTCCAAGACCACTACAATTTGATAGAAGGCAGATTTGAATTAACAAGATGGCATTGGTTCAAAAATATTCAACCACAACTATTTTGAAAATAATATTTTCAGATTCATAGAAAAAGCATGTTCTCGACTGCTCGGCCATGGTCCAGGAAACATTTTCCATCTTAAAGTTCTGTGATATTCCTTCCCCTTGCTTGGAGAACATAGAAACTACTGATTATGTGATAGTCTGCAGAAACCTATTTAGGTTCTAATGTGGTCTAGATTGTTACTTCTCAGTCATCTATACTGGAAGTTTATTGTTAGACGACCAGCTGGTTCTTATCTAGCAGAAGTGTTATTCCCATAATTGTAGGCTTGGAAAAGAAATGATAAGTTTTCAAATCAGATATTTGTTATGATATAGAGTTCAGAGCAAGTCCACAGCACTGTGAGAGGAGAAGCAATCAAATCATAAAGACTATTCCTGTCGTTAGTCTATAGCTTTCCTTATCTCCAGGTCTCCAGGCAGGTAAAATCTTTGAATGGGAACACACACACGCCAATCTTTTGTTGTTGTTTCAGGATATCATCATTCAAGAAAGGGGAAGATAAAAGAAGGCAAATAATGTGAAGAGTTGGTTGTGATATAGTTTTAAATGGAATCAGGGTCACCTGAATGGGCTTTATTAACCAAGATTTACATGCCAAGACTTGCATACCCTAGACAGCTCTTTCTGGATTCAGTCATATCCCTTTTCCTGTTCACAGTGTGAAGTCTGTGAATGTGTATTTCTGGATATTGACATCTTCTCAATCTACTTAGGACATGTGGCAACTCTGCTAACCTTTAAAAGAATATCTTGACAGCTACATGTCACCATGTTACCAGAAAGAACACAGGCAGAATGTAAGAAGGCATTAATGCTTATATTTTAACAGCTGTTTGGGTGACTGCATTTCAGCTATTAATATAGTCATTCCTGGTATAGTTTCATACTTTACAGATACAAACACATATTTACCTCCATTTCCCCTTCTCTTTCTTTCCCTTGTTTGCTCTCACTCACGTAGGTACTGTACACACATACATTTATCAGTTTGCTAGGTTTATATAGGATTTTGAGAATCATTAGGATGAAAGGCACTATAAATGTAAGAAATTATTAAAAAATGAGATAAGTAAATGGAAAGAAAAGGGAGATAAACCTAGGCAGATCCCCAGCTATTTCCAACCATGCAAAGGAGAAGGCCTTGAGCAGATTATCTCCCCTTAAGCCTGCCTTTCAGGGCTTGTGTCCTGAATTTATTCAGGATTAATCCTCTACTTCAAAAGAGATGTTGGTACTTAAACAGCAATACATTTCCTTCCTCACTCTATCTATTGCCCTTTTCACCCTTCTGAGACTTGGTGGGGGTAAGCTGAGTGTTCTTTCTCAGTCCATGGTGTGCACAATCATAGACTAAGAGGTCTTTCCCCCAGAAATACCACATCCCTTTGGCTGACCTTGGGTTCTGTTTCCTTCAGAAGTCAATGAGATGCCAACCAAGGGAAGCATCTTGTCTTCCTTACGTCCATTGGTCCATTGCATAGTGGGAAATAGCCCAATGCAAGGCTCTGCTCTTAAGTAACCCTATGTTCTGAAAAATCTGAAATGCATGCAATAGATATCTTGCAGAAGCAAAAGATTAGTAAAACAACACTTGTATTAAGTTTATTTAAGTTGTTACTATTTTTCTGCAGAAAAGACCAAAGAGATTTAGGAGAGACAATAATCACATACACACAACAACAACCAACAACCCCAAAACCAAAATGAAACAAAAAGAACACCTTCCCTTTATGAAGGAGACATTAAGAATAAGTAATGGGACATTTAAGACTAAAGTTCTCTGCTTTGAGTTCCTTGGAAGTAAGCAGAGATTTTAAAAAAGGCCTGTACAGTGGTACCTTGACCAGAGGAGGCTGGCCCATGTGTGCGCGGTGTGCGCCGCTCACCCAACGCTAGGGGGCAGTCATATTTTGTTTAAGAAAAGATAGCCAGAAAGACAATTTTTCTGGCCAATAGGAAAAATCCTGAAAAATATCCCGATTCTTCAATGGAAGAAGCGGGAGATTTACAGCCTATTTGGGTGCGCCGCACCAAGCCAATAAGGAGGTCTGAAATGTAAACAGACACGCCCCCTCCCTCCCTGCCTCCCCTCCTTCCAACTACTGCGCCATTTTCGCGCCTCCTTCCAACTACGGCGCCATTTTCGCTTTTGGTTTTGGAGGGAAAGAAGGTAAGGACGGGGCTCCCTCTTATATTCATCATCATCTTCCCGGGCCCTGGCTATTTCTTTCCTCCTCCCACCCAGCCGCAGCGTGTGCCCTCTGGGGCGGTGGGAAAGACACTGGGGGGAACTCGTTGTTCCCTGCCTTGCCCAACCGTCGCTGTTCCTGGCAGCAACTGTTCCCTGCCGGCCCGGCTGGCTAGTTGGTCTGACTAGCCAGCCGGGCCGGCAGGGAACAGTTGCTGCCGCCGCCACCGCCGCCGCCGCCGCTCGGGCCTGGGCACAGCTTCGGCGAGGCTGCCTACAGGCCCGCGCGCCAGCGGAGGCAACTGTTCCAGCCGGGCCGGCAGGGAAGAGTTGCCGCCGCCGCCTCTGCCGCCGCCTCCGCCGCTCGGGCCTGTAGGCAGCCTCGCCGAAGCTGTGCCCAGGCCCGAGAGGCAGCGGCGGCGGCAACTGTTCCAGCCGGGCCGGCAGGGAAGAGTTGCCGCCGCCGCCGCCGCCGCCGCTCGGGCCTGTAGGCAGCCTCGCCGAAGCTGTGCCCAGGCCCGAGAGGCGGCGGCGGAGGCAACTGTTCCAGCCGGGCCGGCAGGGAAGAGTTGCTGCCGCCGCCTCTGCCGCCGCCGCCGCTCGGGCCTGGGCACAGCTTCGGCGAGGCTGCCTACAGGCCCGCGCGCCGACGGAGGCGGCAACTGTTCCAGCCGGGCCGGCAGGGAAGAGTTGCCGCCGCCGCCGCCGCCGCCGCCTCTCGGGCCTGGGCACAGCTTCGGCGAGGCTGCCTACAGGCCCGCACGCCGGCGGAGGCAACTGTTCCAGCCGGGCCGGCAGGGAAGAGTTGCCGCCGCCGCCGCCGCCGCCGCCGCCGCTCGGGCCTGTAGGCAGCCTCGCCGAAGCTGTGCCCAGGCCCGAGAGGCGGCGGCGGAGGCAACTGTTCCAGCCGGGCCGGCAGGGAAGAGTTGCTGCCGCCGCCTCTGCCGCCGCCGCCGCCGCTCGGGCCTGGGCACAGCTTCGGCGAGGCTGCCTACAGGCCCGCGCGCCGACGGAGGCGGCAACTGTTCCAGCCGGGCCGGCAGGGAAGAGTTGCCGCCGCCGCCGCCGCCGCCGCCTCTCGGGCCTGGGCACAGCTTCGGCGAGGCTGCCTACAGGCCCGCACGCCGGCGGAGGCAACTGTTCCAGCCGGGCCGGCAGGGAAGAGTTGCCGCCGCCGCCGCCGCTCGGGCCTGTAGGCAGCCTCGCCGAAGCTGTGCCCAGGCCCGAGCGGCGGCGGCGGCGGCAACTGTTCCAGCCGGGCCGGCAGGGAAGAGTTGCTGCCGCCGCCTCTGCCGCCGCCGCCGCTCGGGCCTGGGCACAGCTTCGGCGAGGCTGCCTACAGGCCCGCACGCCGGCGGAGGCAACTGTTCCAGCCGGGCCGGCAGGGAAGAGTTGCCGCCGCCGCCGCCGCTCGGGCCTGTAGGCAGCCTCGCCGAAGCTGTGCCCAGGCCCGAGCGGCGGCGGCGGCGGCAACTGTTCCAGCCGGGCCGGCAGGGAAGAGTTGCTGCCGCCGCCTCTGCCGCCGCCGCCGCCGCTCGGGCCTGGGCACAGCTTCGGCGAGGCTGCCTACAGGCCCGCGCGCCGACGGAGGCAACTGTTCCCTGCCGGCCCGGCTGGAAAGCCCACTTTCTTTCCTTCCCTCTTTCCTGGGGCCTCGCTTGTGACATTAAGGTTGAGCCGGCAGGGTTGGCTCCACCTTAATGCTGCAAGCGAGGCCCCATTCTCCCTTTCTCTCCTTCCCTTCCTTCCTTCTCTCTTTCCCTTCTTCCCTCCCCTCCCTCCCCTCCCCTCCCCTCTTTCCCTCCTTCCCTTTCTGTTTTTCCCTCCTTCCTTCCTTCCCTCCTTCCCCCTTCCCTCTCTTTTATCTCCCTCCCTCCTTCCCTCTTTCTTTCCTTCCTTCCTAGCTCTCTCCAGAGCTTTCACAGCCCCACTAACCTCACAGGATGAAAGCTCCCCTTAAATGGGTGAGAATAGCAGGGTAAGTGGGGCTGTGAAGGGAGAGCTATGACTAGCCCATGCCCCCCCCCAGTTGGCTTTTCTACTAGGAGGAGAAGGGGGATGGATGGATGGATGGATGGATGGATGGATGGATGGATGGATGGGGTGGGGACAGAGGGTGGTAGTCTTACCCTCACCTGAGAAGCCTAAATTTGAGGGCTGGAGAGGAAAAAGATCCTTATGAACAGATTGAAGCCAAAGAGATTGAAAAGAAAGATGATCCAAGTCCACATTCAAGTCCAAACAAAAAATCTTGTTTGTCCTCATTGTCCCCTAAGATCAACTGTCCTGTTGTTTGACTGCTGCCTATAGATGTTTGCATTTTTTAATCCAGTGCTGATTCTGGGAGCTCCTGCCTGCCCCCATTTGAACCTGCTACTACTACTGTAAGATTAAAAGTTCTTACCTAAACAGCAGTTTCAAATCTGTCAATATGTGTTCACTTTTTAACAGTAGAATGCATTTAACATATACTATTAAAGGGTAAAAAGCCAGCAAAATGGTCTTTGACAGCTGACAAGCATTCTGTTTTTTCCTCCACCTCAGAATGCCCAGGAGAAGAAAGAAGAGTTGGCTTTTCTACTCTGCTTCTCTTGCCCCTTTTTAGGGGACTCAAAGCAGCTGACAAGTGTTCTGTTCTTCCTGGCTGGCTTATGGCTGGGGAGAAGCTTTGCTAAGAGAAGTTCCGTCCTTCTCTTCTTCATCTCATTCTCAATATCTCTCTCTTTCTAGCTTGAAAATAGTTGCTTGCTTGCTTGTGTGTTTGAATTTGTTGTAATAATTAATTGCTTATATTTCAATTTACCTGCTTATTTGCTTGATTTTAATGTGTTAAAAAATTACGTGTTTGAGGGGTGTGCTTGTGGAGGGGGGTAAAAGAAGGGGTAGCTAAGGGGTGTTGTGCTTCACTTTAGTCTTACATTCTTGTTCTTGTCCTATATTTTTATGCTATATTTTTTCTCTTGCTTCATTTTTGTTGAGTTGAAGTTTGTAAAGAAGCGATTTGAATGAGGAATGTATTACTGTGGTTTTGTGTGATTGCTTTTGTAATCTGGAAGAGGTCTGGGCAGTTGGGGCGCACTGATGTATATTTAAGAAGCTCTTTCTAGACGTTATTTTTTGTTGTTGCTGATATGAATCTGGATTCACACTTAAGTTTTAATGCAGCTTCAGTGCATTTTCAGAGTGAGATAATACATCAGCAAAATCTCAAGCTGTTTTCTTTTTGCATTATCTGACTTGGAAAAGCCATCTTTAGATTAAAGAGGACAGAAAATGATTATTCACTTTGCTGATATGTTCTCTCACTTGGAAAGTGGTCTCAAATTGGATTAAAACTCAGGTGTGAACACAGCCTAATAGCTTATTTTTAAGCATCTGTGGTTGCAGTCAACCCAGCCCAGGTTTTAAGTTTTCTTCTGCTTTGGCTAAGTGTTGCCTGATGGCAATTTTAACTACTGATCTAGGCAGGTCCTAGCCATCATAGTAATAAATGTAGAAAAGCCAACTCTTCTTCTCCTTCTTCTCCTTCAGCATATTAAAGTCCTAGTCTGGTGTTGTATGGGGACATGCAACATTCACAGAAACTGTTTTGGAGGCAGCGCTGTTTTTTCCGTACCACCACATTTGCAGTATCAGATAGATTTATATGAGCTCTCAAAAACTGGTATAAACAGTCCTTTCACAAGTAGGCAAGCAAGGATCTCTTATTTCCTTTCCTTAAGTTATTAATTAGCATGATTGTCCTCAATGGGGTTGTAATGCCGTGGGGATACTCTTGGACTCTTAGGGTGTTTTTGCACATAGAACTTAATGGGTGCTTAATGGGTGCTTAATGGGTCCTTAAAGGGTCCTTAATGGGTCCTTATGGGTTCTTCATGGGTCCTTAAAGGGTACTCTAGTGCTAAGTGCAAAAACACCCTTAGTTAATGCTTGAAGCTCAGATGAAGGCAGTGCCCAAAAGTGCCTACTTCCACTTGAGACAGTTAGACCCGTGGCCACGCCCGCCGACCTCTTAGGCCACGCCTGCCGACCTCTTAGGCCACGCCCACCGACCTCTTAGGCCACGCCTGCCGACCTCTTAGGCCACGCCTGCCGACCTCTTAGGCCACGCCTGCCGACCTCTTAGGCCACGCCCACTGACCTCTTAGGCCACGCCCGCTGACCTCTTAGGCCACGCCTGCTGACCTCTTAGGCCGCGCCCCCCTGGGACTTAGGGCTGTGAACACCCAGCCCTGAAGCCCACCAGCCGCCACTGCTTGACAGAAGAACACAGATTGCTGCCTTTCTTTTCATGTGCCCCGCCTCTGTTAAACAGAAATCTTCACAATATTCTTAAATACAGATAAGCCAAATTGGGTTCCAGACAAAGTGAACACATACAATTCACTACTGGACAGTATCCCACTTACGTCTTTGGGTTTAGTCTGAAAGTGATTTGAATCTCTGAATGTTCACAGATAACTGGTTTGGTCTCTGCCCTTCTCCTCAGCTGCCACCAAGCAAGACTGAGACAGCACATGAATGTGCATGGCTTCACTTTATGGAAGGCCTTCATCCTGATTGCATATCTCAAGCAAATAATTTCTTTAATCACAAAAGAGTTCTAATCCAATCTCAGATTTTTTTTAAATGCCCTGTTTACATCTCTCCCTCCTTCCCCCCTTCCTCCTCCCTTCCCCCCTTCCTCCTTCCTTCCTCTCTTTCTACTAACTGAACAGTGCATGTGTAATATTCTACCAACTGAACAGGACTTTATGAGAAATTTTGTATTTGGAAAATCTGAGAGTAATCAATTTCTCTGGAAAATAAATTGTGGAAATTTAATTTACAAGAGTCTATCCTTAGATCTTAATTTCACCAGAAAATCTACTAGATTATTATTAGAGTATCAGATCAATGAATAATTCAGTAGTATATTCCGTTCCTTGCACATAAACCTTTTTCTCCCAAGCAACATTCAGGATAACAGAGAAGTAAAGGTGTTGTATAAATTTAATCAATTTACTAAAAGATTTCTGAGCTTTTGTTTTAATTATATCCCATTCTAAATTTGATAGTTGATTTTATAGTATATATTCAGAATCTTCAGCAGATAACCTTAGCAAAGGCTTTTTGTTATTTTTGTTAGACTCGTTGTCTTGATCTCAGGGTGTGATTGTGATGTGTTACTCCCATTTCCCCATGAGCTCGGCATTAAGATAATTGCATAATAAACTACAATCAATGAGGACCTTTAAATATTGCCACTTTATTCTCAGATGTTTTTAAACACAAATCCTGACATCCAATTTTGGCTTACACATATAAAGTAGCATTCAGAGGGGAAAGCCCATTCATCTGGATGCCTGGAAAACCTAAAAGCTGCTTTATCTTAGTTATTAGATGTCTTATATGAGAAATATTTATGTTTTCTATAAACATGAGGGGGAAAACATTCCAGAGGTTCTGTTTTTAATTTCATAAAATAAGTAAACACTTTCTCATTAGCTCATATTTCACCATTTCAATGCTCTTTCTTTAAAAAAATATTTATTTTTGTATGTGACTATTTTCTCATTGGCTTGTTGAGGCTTGCTGGCAGAAAATATGCTGCATGGGTGAGCCAAACCACAGTAAATGATTTGGTTGAACCCAAGGAGGCTCTACCATTTCTTTTTATTATTCATAATAAGATGTGACATATCAATTTAAACAAAATACACAATATTTGCTGATGGCAGTGAAAACTTTATATTAAAATAATGTATTGCTGCTAAGAACAGATAATTGAGCATACCAAACTGATAGGTCCTGTCTAGCAAAATAAACACAGTATCACTAATGTCTCCTTTGTGAAAGAAAGAAAGAAAGAAAGAAAGAAAGAAAGAAAGAAAGAAAGAAAGAAAGAAAGAAAGAAAGAAAGAAAGAAAGAAAGAAGTTTTCCAGTTCCAATCACTGGGGAACAATTATCTAGGTGAATATTTATACCAAAAATTTGGATCTCAAAAGCAACGTACCTATTGAAGTGGATGTCTTTTCAGAAGAGTGAAATATGAATTACTTGTTTTCCGTTGTTATTATCAGATGCAAAATATCAATGCACACACACACACACACACAAATATGCATGCAAGGACACAGACAGGCAAACATAGGCACATAGAGTTAAGAGTTCTCTTCTTCACTTTGGCAGACAAATACCTTCCATCATCTTTTGTCATACAAATATACCCCAAAGGATAAGACAAGTCAGAAGGCTTTTATATTGTCAGTTGTTTCTGACATTCTGTTTTGATGTTGTTGAGATTTACATGCTCATCTTCAAAACCACCTGCACGTGGGGGGAAAAAATTGATTTGAGGATTAAAGCCTTAAAATGTCTCAAACTCTGCAGCAAAGCAGCCCAAAAGCTCATATCTTTGCAAACAGTAAACCCTTCATGTGCTTAAGATCTACATGAAGGCATCATTTTACATATACAGGCTCTGATATCACTGGAGTGTGTGCAAAGCAGCTGGAGTGAAGCTTCAAAAAGGAAAAAAGAAAAGAAAGTTGAAATCTTGCCAGTCAAAATTTGATAGGAAGGAAGGAAGGAAGGAAGGCAGGAAGGAAGGAAGGTAGGAAGGAAGGATTTTTTCATATCCTGCAGAGCAACTAATTGGCAAGTTCTCTGCTTCTTCACTATTTTTTAAATAACTATTGTTTACAAACTATTATAATTTGACCATATATTTTATGGCTTTCTGACTGACAGGATGAGTTTAAACCTCCTAAAATATTTTAAACAGATAAAATCAAAGATAACTGAGAGTTTTAATGTACCATGCCTTAGAAGAGATTTTTAGAGTAAAGAGATGTGTCAAACTGATTTGGGTTAAAACATTTAAATTGGAGTGTTCAAAACATTTTAGTCTGAACCAAACATTCTGCCAGTTCAAAAACAAGAGTTTGAGTTTGAACCAAACAAAGGGGTGTTCTAATAAACCTAACGGATGTACCCTGTTTGATTGACATTCAATCAAGGATCTAGAAATTGAACCCAACACCCTGTTGAAAGAAAAAAAGTTTAAATTTGAACACAAAAAACAGTTCAAGCACTTCTCTAAAAATGGCTGGACAGGGCTATTGTGTGAAGAGCAGATGTGTCCTTTTGGCCTTCCTTAGATTATTCATTCAGTTGTTGTGCAATTCTGCTATTTACCTATTGTATTGAACCCACAAAAATTAATTAATGGTAGACAAATTTTAGTTGACTTGATTTATCATTTAGTTCTCTTGGTTGATGTTCATAAGGGTGAAAAAATCCAGTTTGCATCTTTGGTGACAAGTCTATTAGTCACCCTGTTGATAAAACACATAGTTACATCATTAACATTATTATTGTTTCTGCTTTGCTAGTTTGAGTTCACTGACCTTACACCCAACTCATATCACCAGACATTTCCAGGAAAAAACTGGCAATACAACCACTATTTAAAATCTTCAGAAGATCTTTTGGTCATCCCTTTCTTGTATTTTGTGGTGCTACAAATAAGGCATTAACCATGGTTGTATCCCTGTTAAAGAGCAGCCCCCTTAGTAAGATTTGAGACCATCCTATGGCAGAGTCATTTACACTTCTGGTACAATTACATCTTCTCATGAGGCTTTTTGGAGAGTAAGAGAATTCTGTATTTTGAATATTTTACCTTTTTCCCATCTTTGTATTCTGATTACATTATTTTTACTTTTAATTTTTATGGTTAAACTCATTCTGTATTGTAGATTGTCCTGAAACTATGATGATATAAATAAACAACAAATAAATAAGCTCAGAGAGGAGTAAAGTTCAAGAGACATGATTTTTTTTTTAAACCAAATTTCACTCTATTTTAAGTGGCAAAATCCATCCAGAAGTAGACTTCTTTCTAAATTAGTTTGGGACAATTTATTTTTTTATTGTTCTATATTTTATGTCTCATTCATTCTTTGGACACTCGATCTATGGGTATTGAATACAGTGCTAATGTTGATCTACACTTAAGACATTCAGTACAATAGATTGCTGATCACACGTCTGTCACTATTGTCTTCCAAAGTGAAAACTAGCCAGACTGTGCCACTGGCATTCACAGCTTTCAACAGACACAAGTGCAAGAACATTTGCAAGACCAAATACAGTGGTACCTTGACATACGAGTTTAATTCGTTCCGTAACCTTGCTCTTATGTCAAATCGCTCGTATCTCAAAGCAATTTTCCCATTAATCCATTCCAGCTCCCAAAACACCACCTCAGTTGTTTTTGTTATGTACTGTACTGTATTTACATACTCGTATCTCAAATCTTGCTCTCATCTCAAAGCAAAATATCACTCGCTCGGCGGCTTGTATCTCAAAACACTTGTATGTCAGGGCACTTGTATGTCAAGGAACCACTGTATCCCTTTGTTGGTACAGAAAACAAAGAAAAAAGTTAAATATCCTGAAATATATGACCCATCCATTAGAAAACTGCATTAAGTATGTATGCAGAAGTTCCTCCACTCTCTTCAGACCTGATAAAATGTTGTTTTAAGGTAGCAGGTAGTGAAAGGTCTCTATCTAGGATCCTAGACTCTGAAAAATAATAAATGCAGAACATCCATTTTTACATCCATTGTGAAGTACAGATACCATCATTATTTATATTTGTTGGGTCTGAAATGACCCATAGTCTTACTGTTCTATGGTTATAGGCATTTATCATTTTCACGTGACTTTCAAACAGAGGTGGGTTGCCTCAGGGTTTTCACAAGGTAAAATAATACCTTGAGTGAAACATGAAAATTTCCAGAAAGGTTTTGTGGCACTTTGATTGTCCAGAGAGCATCAAAAAGATGCTAAAATAAGTGTTTACTGAAACTAAGCTTAACTTATAAAGGGAATGCCAAGCTGATGGGTTAATAGAAGAAAGAGAACTTTCCCATAATTGTCATATTAACTCTGTCCCTCCTACCACCGTAAGCTTAAAGATGCTAAAACAGAAGGGCTACCTCTAGACATCACTGTAAAAATGTGCAGCTTACCTATACAATCTGAAGTGTACAGCTTATCTTTACCCTGGAGTAAAGTACTACCAGAGGAAAAATGATCTGTCCTGACATATAGATGATACTCTGCAATTTATGCAGTGCAGCAAGAAGGATTCTTCCATTCACATGTTCACCCCCTCCCTGAGTGCTTCGCTCTTATAGGTCTGCATGTTCTCGGGTGATGGTGAGTTTTCATAAGTGCTCATGCCATTCAGCTAAGCAAGGGGACAGATGAAGCATAATAGCATACTCTGCAGTAAAAGTACTTTGAACTGCTATTTTTTAAATGCAGCCTATCAGGCTATACTGCGCAGCTACACTGGAGGATCATTAAACCTGTCTCACCAATCAAATGCAGCTGCATATTAAATATGAAATTTTAACAATTTCTTCCATAGCGGTATTTATGATGGTGTCATGTAATGTCACAGGATTCTAATTTGGCATTTATTAAGTAGATAATGTGGTATGGGCTACCAGCTTGGATAGTTTCAAACAAGGTTAGGACCAATTCATGGAAATCAGGGCTACCAATAGCTATTAGCTCTGATGGCAGTAGGAAATGGGATGCCTCTGAAGGCCAGCTGCTGAGAGACTGCAAGTAGGGCAAGCTGGTAGGCTTCCTTGAGCAACCAGTTAGCCACTGAATCTCTTCTGCATGATCCATTTGGACCACGTTAGCTGCTTTCATGGAACGTGGCATACAGAGTGGTTCCCTGGGAAACTATGCCTCTCAAGGAATGCTCAGACTGCATGGGGCTTTAAGCCAAAACAGGAAGTGATCCAGTGGGAGACTACTTTAGAGAAGTCTCTCAGGCATTTGGGGGTTATGAGTTGCTCAAGCCATCCACTATAAAGATGGCCAGAGCTGCCAATGTGGTAAAATTTCACTAGGCTCTAGAAATGGCCTCAGAAATGGGCTGTTGTGGTTACCACCAAAATCACTGCAATTTCACAAGTTGGAGACATCTGTTCCCCAACCTCTAAAGAAGGCCAGAACAGGACTACAGTAGAGCGGACAGTCCCTGTCATGTGCTACAATGCATCACTAAGCATTGTAAGCTACTACCTATCTTTCTCTTTGATTTATCATGCAAGAGAGTTAAGCATTAAAATGAAGTTTAATAACATGAGCTGGGCCCATGGGATGAAACTGGAGAGGTAAATTGAAAAGAAAATATACAAACTGTAATGCTTTGCATAATGATTTGAAGGGGGAAAGGGAGAATCCATTGCTTTGATAGAAGAATGCTGAGAACACAGATGAACTGATATTTTACACACTCTCCCCTTTTCAGATAAGTAGTACAGTTTTAAGTGTCTTTTTTGAATACCGAGCTAGATGGAGTTGGTGAAATATCAGCAGTTACCCCCCTCTAGATCTAGTAATGAGACTGCAACCTTTCCTTTGGGATATAAACCTCACCACAGTCATCCCTTTGTCACTTCAAGATTGGATTACCGCTGTGTTCACTAATAGAAGCTTCACTTTAACCTTCAACTAGCATGGAGAGCTTTCCAAATGATTTTTGAGAATTAGAAGTTGAAAGTGCCATGTCTGAGATCATTATAGTGAGGGTTTCAGCAAGTTTGGAAATGCCCTCTTTCTCCCTGATAACCTCCGAAAATTGATACAGCTTGAGCTGCAGAAGCTTACAGCCCTCAGATATAAGCAAGAGGAATCTTGGCAAGGTGACATTCTCAATTAGAGTGAGTTTCATCAGGTAATAACTTGTAATAGCAAGTGATGACTTTGCATGGGTGAAACAGCCATCACACATCAAATAACATGGTTGGTGCTTTTGTACTTATGTCTCATGGATTCACATTGATTGCAATCTTTTCAAGGCAAGACGCTTATCCATTTGCGGGCAATCCTGAGCACATTTACTTGGCTGAAAGTCCTACTGATGTCAAGATCACTTACATTTCCGGATAAGACCTTAAGTGAGAAGTGCTTTGCTGGATTTGACTATCATCACTTCTTCTAGAATCCTATTTCTCATATTGGTCTACTAAGCAATTGTGGGGTTGGGGGGGGGATACACATGAACAGAAGACAATGGTAACAAGCCATCTCCTGGTATTATGCCTCATTAGTAAATTTACTCCAATAATACTCTACAATCTTAATTACTTCTCTGAGACCTTGCAAGAACACAAGCAAGAATTCAGCATGTTATTGGTTCTCTTTGTAGCCGATACAGTGAGGATGGATTGCATGGACAGGAGACTCTCAACATGACTGCACAACTGCCGTACTTCACAGGAGTAATTACAAAATAATGGGATAATTATGGGCAGCCAGTGCCTATAGCCTTATTCATTGTGGGTTTACTTAGGTTACATATATTCACGCATAGCCTTAAGCATACCTTGTATTAGAAGATTCTATATCTTAATTTGTTAACTTATACTTCTTGAACCTTACCAATGACTAAACTCAAGTTCTTACTCTATAAAAGGGAAACATTTATCTCTTAGTACTTTCTCCACGGAAAGCTTGATTTGAGAATCTCAGGCACATCCATATTTAATATTTTTTTTTTTAAAGTCACTGAATGGAAGCGACCCATAAACTGATGTTTTCAAAAAGATCAATTGTTTCAACTCCTGCACCAACATCTCTTTGGGCTACAGGATACCAGTTTGATGTATCAGGAAACACAGATGATAGGAAATATCAGGATATATAAATAGTAGTGAGGACTAAAGAATAAACTAGAAGAGAATATTAAGGAGCAGATCAAATATCCAGATCATGTGTGCATAAAGGCATCCCTGAGTTTGGTAAGGTCCCATCACTCAAGCCAGGCTGACCTTTGCATTACCCCCTGCCTCCTTGGGGCCTAAGCTGCATCTTTATGGCAAGGGTACCTCAAGATTGCCACTGGTTAAGGTAGTGCACCATGTACACAGGAAATTCACATGAACAAAACTACCATCCAGTTTCTAGCTTTATGAAACAAATATCAGCTCTGATATATTATTGCCAAAACTTTACCCTAGCAAATAATTACCTTTAAAAAAAAAATACTTCTACCACATTTGTTTACTGAATGTCATAAGCACACACAAAACAAAGAGCAGCCCCCCAAAATAAAAGATTTTCCCCTTTTTTCTTTTTATCCTGAATAAATGACCTTTAACCTTAATGAATCATTATACAATTCAAATGCTGCATTCAGGAAGGGTACAGGTTAGACAAAGGCCCAAGAAATATTTCTGTTTTAATGTTGTACAAATAATTGCTTTAAACTGAAAACATTCCATTTCTTGAGTAAGGAGAGTTAACAAAATCCATTTCGAAACATGTATAAAAATGAGCAGTAGTCCCTTTCAGTGATAACATTGGCTGGCTAATTTCATAGTTGAGTTAAAAGCCAGAAAGGGAGAAAAAATGCCTGTGTATTCCATTGTGCCACCATTACTTGGAAAACTAATCCCTTGCGGCTGTGGCAATTCATGATAACACACAATATATACCCATCAAGATATCTCATGACAGGAATGAAATTTACTCATGTCATCCTCACATCTAACCAACTTATGGGCATAGGCCTTTCTTTTTTCCTCAGCCTCATACCATGTTTTTTCATATATGAATAAGCTGATATGCTGAGAAAATGCAGCAGTTAGAACCTCATGTATCATCTAGAGATTTCATTTTCACTGTCCGGCTTTGATAATATGGGTAAGCAATAAATAGAAAAAGATCCTGCTTGATAGCCCTGCCATCTAATTTCTTACTGTGCTTAAAATGTTAACACAAAATGTACTCGCAGAGCACCAAATTGTGTTGCAATGACTGAGACAAGGTCATTCTTTAAACCAGAACATTCATACATGGACAGCTACTTTAGTTTGATCATATAGAACTGGGAAGGCCTCCAAGACATATGCCATTTTCATATATCAGTTCAAGTTTGTGACACGTGTGCTGAGTTTCCTGTACTGCCCCTTCAAGCTGTGCCAATTGCTGGTAGTGTAAAAATATGCAGAACTCTGCATGATACTGGTGCTTGGCCTTGGAGACAGAATCCATTTCAAGGAGCAGCCATTGTCAGCAACCCTCAGAATGAGCCCTGGGGCCAGAAGGTATTAGCAACTTCCCAGCTACATTTGTGCTCAGGCTAAGTCTATATATGCCTTACGGGCCCATATAGGATTTGAGCATCACAGATCACACCTGTTGTGGACTGGTCTTTATCAGTAAACTTTGGGGTTCTTCCACACAATGTCCCAAAAGCAGTTAAAGGTTTGGATTTTCACAGTCCTTTTCACATGTTCCTGTGCTAAATTCACATCTCTGCCACTTTTTTAGACAGAAAAATGCATCCCTTAGGTTGTGTGGATTGAGGCACCACAAAAACATTTTAATAAAGATCTGGAATAAGAGTATGTGACTTGTAATTCAAGCCATAACTGGGGTTTTGGTTTTTAAACTTGTTCTGGCAAATAAAGTTATTTGAATACTTGCTGTGAAGACCAAGGAAAAAAAATCTCAAATCTCAAATACTTATATCCCCACGTTTCTATTTCACTTTCCTGGTGGTCAGTGGGTCACCGCTATTTATCCCACCCCTGCCACCATATGTAAAAGGCCGCCTCTCTCAGCCCTTATATATTTCATATATATATTTATCTTTATTTGGTAGTGTGGCAGCGTTGTATTTACTTGTAAATCAAACTCTGTTATTTCCTTCCAAGAGGTGCACCTTCCATTTCCTTTTCCCTACTCTTTGGCTTGATAATAATGTTGGCTCCCTTCTGATGCTGCAGCAGACAGCACCCTGCCCCCACTCTGCCAATCTCCAGCAGTGGGTTGGATACAGTTACTGTTTAGAACTCTGGCCCTTTATAAACAGAGAACTCGACGAAGCTTCTTTGAAACAACAAGAACATGTGTTTATTTGAATACAGTTAAGTCTCAAGACAGCTTCTTCTTCAGGTTACACTTTCAGCTTCTGTTGTCAAACAGTTCGGTCCCTAACTTTCACACTCAGTTTAAAGACTCTTAAACTTCTTGAGTAAACTCTCAACCAGTACAATATGTGTTTGCTTGCCCTTATATTTTCACCAGCAACATCAAACACGTATTAACAAACTCAGGACCCCAATTCCCAGCTTCCCTCAGGACAGCTAAAGGCCCGTTTCTCCCCTTCGTTAACCTCCCAGATTAACGACCCAAGGCAGAGAACCTCGATTGTTCCCTCAGGCCCCCTTAAATATGGGCCTGGCTGGCTAGCTTTGCCCTGATTGGCTGAGCTCCTCCAGGATCCTATTTCTCCCCTCCCCTTGGAGTGCTCAACTAGCCCCTCCCTCAGGCTACTTATCCTTGTTAAAAATACACTTTGGCGACACTTAACAGTGTAGACAACGCGTTCTCGCCACACTTTGCATTTTAAACCAAAATAACTTAATTTTGGGGTTGAGGGGTCCTAGCGGTCATCACACTTGCATTATTGGGGATGCCTCAAATGTCATACTATAGCCAAGCATTATTTAAAGTGTGTCTTCTGTGCTCCATTATCTATTCAAAATGAAGAAGTCCAAGACATGCAGTTGTACCACAGCATGCAGAAAGATATAATGCCTTTTCTAGTCATTCCAGCAGATGGGATTGCCTGCTTAAGTTCTAAAATGCCACTTTCCCTTCCATTCTGAGGATGCTGCTCTCCCTGGACAATTCACATGGCTTTGCAATACCTATGCTCTCACCTTTACAATTTATCTTCTTCTCCCAACCTCTGCAAAAGAATTGTACTGCAACAAATCAGACAAGATAATAATATAAGGTCCTGATTTTTGTTTGCTTGTTTTGGAGTGGTGTGAGACACCAAACTGCTATGGTTTTAACAAAAGAAGAGAAGAATGAGGGAAACCTAGTAATCCATGGTCAGTTTTAAAGACTGAATGTGGACATGTAAAGAGATCCATGTACCAGGATATTTGGATTTCACTTATGTTATTGTTGTTCCTACTGTGTACCACAGGCAGAATTGTAGTGAAACAAATCCACCAGCCAATGGCATGGCTCTAGACTTCATCTCCACCAATCAAACACATCCCTTCAGCTGCTGCAGATAAAAATTCAAATCTAAGACCAGAGACGTTGTCAGAGGTGTGTGCATCACATGAAGCACTTTGTCCAGGATAGTGTGGAATAGATGTTCTGCCATTTCATGTCCCCCCTGCTTGGATATTTAATCTTGACGTATAGTCAGGATCTTGTGAAGGAAAAAATCCATGACAAATGTCCTTTCTACACTAACTGATGATCCAGATTAAGGAGCCTCTTAATCAGGATCACTAGCCTCCTGCTCTGCATCTTAATAAGGATCAAGAAGTTCCTGTCTCCACTGCTGTACCTTTGACTGCACTAATGGAGCCAGAACCAGATTAAGGAGGACCATAATATGGATCTGCTGTAGACCTGTTTAATTGGGTCTGCAAGCAGACCAAGGGCCTTGTTTTGGACCACAGGAGAGCAGGCAGGTAGCAGCACCCACACCCATAAGCTTTAAGGCTACAAATGGTTGTCCCTACCCTCTAGAAGCATTGGAGTGGGGGAAGCCACAAAGCTTGTACAACCATTGTAGCCACAGGGAAATGTGGGCCCATGCCACCATGTAATTGAAATCACTAGGCCTCCACGCAATCTGGATCAGTGGGACCACTGATTCAGATCAACACAAGGTGAGTGCAGAAAAGGCCAAAGTTAAAAGCAGACATAAAGTGTATGTGTAAATGCACACATAGACCTTATGTCTACTTTTCTGTGTATATCTATACACACACACACAGTGAAAGAATTTTTTAAAAAAATTGCATGCACACTATCACCTATACTTCCTCCAAACTAACATTGCTGTGACAGACTGAACAGCTGATCGCTGAAAATAAGGGGGAAAGCCCCCTGCCATTTCACAAGCAAATACTGTTTTGAAAGGAAAGAAAAACATAAATGAATGATAAACTGCTCAGCCGACAGCTGACTTTGTTTTGTTCCTTCTCTTTCAGAAGCAGTCATTGTTCCTGAAAGGGTAGAAAATTATCATTCTTACTGGCAGGGAATGGCCTTTTCGGGGGCTGTTCACTGTTTCATATGTCCAAGATAGAAATTCCCAGTGTTTAATAGGAACAATAGGCTGCTTAGATGGAACCTTGGAACATATCCAAACTTTCTGAGTGTTAAACTTCAAAAATCTGCATGCTTTAATGTTTAAAAAGCATTTTCTCTCCAAATATTATCTCTCACATCTATATAGATATATAGAGCCAAGAACTCCATAAAAATCACCAGTGAGAAAACTAGTGATTGCATAAAACCCAAACATTGTCAATAAATATATAAATAAGAATATTGCCATCAACACATTCTTCTGGGAAGTACAATTTATGATGGAATTTAATTTAAGAAAATCAGGTTTCATAAAGAACCTAATTTTAAACTAGCAAACCAACCATGCTGATTTTTCTTGTTCTGAACCTCTGACTATATAATATATCTATGATATGATTACTAGCAATAGGAAGTTCCAACTTGCTTTGAAATGGTGGTTAACCATTAGAATGTTGCACGCTCACCTCACGTTGCTAATTGCTGATGGGAGAAAAGTGTCTGTTGAAGCCCCCAGTTTGCAGCTGCAAGGACCATTAAAATTTTGCATTTCTCTGAATTTTGTACCTCAGTTCTGTAACAGAGGAAATGCCTTAAATATTAGAAAACATGCTTGCCAATACTGAGAAACATATGCATGAGAACTGAACTGGCTTTGTTAAATAGAAAGAGACGAGAAATCTTATGTCACAATAGGCACATTAAAAACTAGAACTGAAACACAATGTTCTTGAGGGAAACTGCATTTGACAGATTTGTCCATCCCTCGTTAAGAGGTACATCTTGTGTTTAGCCATGTATTCTTGTGTTCCAGTCACTCATACACCACTTGTTCCTCATACACACAGATGATACTTCACCTTTCTCCTCTCTGGACATTTGAATCTGTTTTAATAATGAAAGGCTTCTCACTCGCATTGCCAGCATTTCACCTAACACTTTGTAGTCCCAGCACAGTAGGAGGTTTTGGCTCAGTGCTGATTTCAGAGCATCTTTCGCAATGAATAGACCACTTCTGACTTTCAATCAAAAGTCGAGTCATGGAATACTCTCAATTTAGTCCCTTAAAAATGGTGAAGTTAAAAGCAACAGAATCACAAGGGGAAGGAGTAACTGAAAGCTAAACCTTGGCCATCAGCATTATTGAAATAAAAGCTGCCTTAAAAATAAAGGCTATGGCCTTTGCTACTGCCACTTTGATGCTTCCCTTGTGGCAGGCCTGCTTTTAGCATTAAGTTTTTATCTGAAAAGGGCAAATCTGAGTCTCAAAATAGCACTGATTTTGGACACTGATAGCTTGGCAAAGCCAAACTCAACAAATATGAAGATGTAAGTAAAGTATTCCATGCATTTTGTTTTAAGGGTACATTGAAACAATGTTTAGCAAGGCAATTCATTTTCACCAGTGACTTTAAAGGGAAACCCACACACACACATACAGAATTTTCAGACTTCATCAGAATTTTTCCAGGGACCCAGGTGTTTTAAGGTAAGGAGCTCTTAGAAGCATATCCACTGTTAAGAAATCCTGATGTTGCCTCTTCACATTGTATAAGTTGACAGAATCAAATATGTGTGTGGGGAAATGGAGGTAGCATTTGTTACATAAGGAGTGACAGTGGCAGCAAAGTAAATATAATTCTTAGATGGACCCTTCTGAAGTTAAGTCTTTGCCCAACCATTTCCTGAGTGAGCCATGTAGCCTATCTGGCTTATGAAATTGGTGAGAAAATCTCTTGTGAAATTCATGTAGTCTTTGGACCTTTCTGCATTAGCAGGGCCTAATCTGGAAATCATACAGAAGATGCACAACTCTGTGTTCCAGTTTACAGGGGGAGCATTTCAGTGGTTCCAAGGGGCTATAAAGCTAGGAACTTTCATTCCTAGTCATTAGAGCCCCGAGGAACTGGCTCCAAAGCTCATGCATTAAAATTGAAAAGGGGATGAGAGACGAAGCTAGGGTTGTGTCAAATATATTAATCAGCTTTGAAGCTTTAACAATTTAGGAATGGATCACATGCAGATTGAATATAATTAACCAAAGGGCCAGGGAACCCCCCACTTTTCATCTCCCATGGCTGCTTCCTCCCTCGCCTTCCACTCACCCACCACTCAACTTCTCCTGCCACCACCACATGCTGCCACCACATGACACTGTCTTGTACCTGGCAACTGCCACTCCCCATATCACAGCTCCAAACCCTGCCAGAAGCATGCGCTTCCTGAGATCTTACAAGGTTCTCAGTAATTCCTGGAGAATCACATGAGATTTCCCATGATTCCCAGGGAATCGGGCCACCATTTCATCTGGGCACACTAGGGATGTGCACAAATATTCATAACATTTGTTATTCATATGAATTTGGACATTCATACATCAACATTCATACAAATACAAATGTTTTGGACATTCGTACAAATAGTTCAGACTTTTGTTAAACTGGGGAGGTGGAAAAGTGGCTGCGCCATACATCTTCAACAGATCCAGATTGCATTCAACATGGATTGAGTGTGGATTAAAAGTGGATTCAGGTTGGTTTTGATGCTTTTGGAGTGTGGATTTGTCAAAGGTTGTCTATTCAAATGAATACGGATTTTCTAACATTCAATTCATTACAAATCAAATATCAAAAAACCCATTAGTGCATATTCCCTAGTGCACACACCTCTGGCAGGACATAGGGCTCAGCAGTGGGGCACAGTGAAGCATGGAGGCAGAAGGTGAGGGGCTTCAAACCAATCAAAGGGGAGAATATGCGTTATGCACACCCCTAGAAGAAGCAGTCTTGATTATACCCCTTTCCATTGTGAAACATACCTTTTATAAATTTGGGAATATTTGGAAACACAAAAGATATGGAAGCAGTTTCAGTCCATTGAGGATTTGGCAGATAAAACTATTGACCTAGACTGCCTAACTATACATGGTTTGCTGCGAATCCAGAAATTTATGTTTAATATTCATGGAAAATTCTTGTCAGTCACTCGTTTTAAAGCATATGTTAGAAGGAAGACAGCAATGGTATGTTCGCAATATTAGCAGCATGGTTCCTGAGATAAGAATCCAGCATCTGAATCTTTGAAGTTGTGTGTGTGGTTTTCAGCTCAGTATCTCGAGTGGCAAAAATCTGTTACAATGCTTTGAAAGTGCAGGGATAAATGTTTAACAGCCTCAGGTCACTAAGGCAAAGGTATGTCAGCTTGAGTGCCTGTTGCAGTGAGAGTTTTCATTATATGGCCTTGGGATTATTTTCTGGATCTTACCTTCAGAGCCTCCAGGCACCTCTACCCTCCTAGTCACTGAACATCTGAACCAACACAATAATTGAACATTGCTCAAAATTGTCCATCAGGATGGCTGGACCTGTCTACAAAAGCCAAGCTGAGAAAGTATACTTCCTGAATAAAAGCAGCACAGTCCTATTCATATATGCCTCCTTCTGTCCAGGTTTTGATACAACTGTCAGTCAATTGTCCTCCCAGAATCCCACTCTAAGACTATTGCACCTGGAGGAAAGATTTTGATATCTGTGTAGGATAAACTTACTTTTTGTTGTAGGCAAAACATCTCGCTCCCTAAGAACCAATCTAACCTGCTCCTGTTCCTGTTATGTATCATTTGGTGTATTCTTGCTAATTTCCTTTCACAGCTTTTCTTCTGGTTTTTCAGAACATGCTTTTCATATTTAGCCTGGTGGCATTTCAGCTATTTTCAGAAACAGTTTAGAAACCTATTTATTTACTGCATGTCTATCTAGTCCTATACCTTGGAGTCTCAGAGCAGATTGCAACAATAAAAATGCATAAAAGTAGAGAAAAACAATTTAGAATGGAGAAAAGGAGAGAGATGACTGTTTAGCTAAAGGATTGAATAAAAAAAAAGGTGCAACTTCCAGCGCATCGAGGGTGACTCTGTTTAGGTGAGATGATTCAGATGCTGCCAATGTGCAATTCCTATCCTAATAGCTACAACCAGCATTGCCAATGCTCAAAAACTATGAAAGTTGCAGATCTAGAATGGAACTTAAGTATTAAGGGTGACTCACATATGATCTTACAAATGCTGTAACAACAGCTTTTTAAAAATATATATATCTTTCCTATATATATATATCTTGGTTATACTGTTGGAAGCTGTCATTAAGCAATTTGTTACTCCCAAATCCAGCAAGTCTATACATTACAGGTTGTGGTCTAGATCTGTATTTTGGGGGGGAAATTTAGCTCAGTCCAGATACTAACCCAAAGCAAGGGTTCTTTAGAGCTAGAGGACTGGAAATTGATAAATTGAAGAAGTACTCTGTAAAAGCAAGCAGGCAGAAAGATAAAATATTTTCCAATTTAGTTTCTTAAATCAAAGAATAGTTTTATCAGCAAACAGCAGTAAAAAACAAGAAGTAAAACATAGACAGCAATTTTAAGCAAAGCAGTTGACAGAAAGCTATAAGATGGATAAAAATACAGTAAGCAGGAATTATGAAGTGATGGTGGTCTTCTTTGTAGGCACAATGCATGCGTGATTGCCCAAATAAAGAACAATAACATGGCATACAATTTTGTGCATAAAAAGGTTAACTCTGACAAATTGCTAGTACAGATGGTGAAAGAAGAGGGAATCTAGCCTAAAATAGCCTAACCTACACCAGAAAATCTAACCTTGCCAGAAGCAGCTTGTTTCTCAACCTCAACAGAATTGGAGAGGACTCGAGAGAGTAATTGAGGTTGAAAGGGTGAAGCTCTGGAGTTGGGGAATCTCTTCAACAGAATTAGAGAGTTGAAGAATTGCACAACTCTGTAATGGCTGCAGCTTGAAGCTAAAGCTCAAAGAGAGTTTTGGTGAAAGCTTCCTGGCTACTTCAGGATGGAGCGGTGAGAGATCCAGTGAACAGTAAGGAAGCAGATCGAAGCAAAGGAGATCAAAGAAAATCTGGCAGCAGAGCTGCAAGAAGGTAGCAATGTGGAGAGTAGATGACAAGGAGAAGAACTGTCGTGGTGATGGGAGCAGAAAACCATGCTGAACTGCTCCAGGGCTCCCTTTATTATACAGTTTAGATTCTGGGGGAAGTTTCTGTACCTGAAGTCCAACCCAGGGGACATGGACTAAAGATCCAATTCAGACTAGTGAAAGCCTTTTGGTGGTATGCTTGGCAGGAAGAGGGAAATAAAGGGAGTCAGTGATTACATGACTCTGGATGCCTTGGGCTTCAGGGCACTGTTGAGGATTTTAGCTAATACCAGCATTGATGACCTGTCATCTACTCAAGATAATAACCCAGTCAAGTTAAGACCAATAGTTCATCAAGGCTTAATCCAACTGGCCACATTTGTGATTACAACAAAACTATTATAGCAGAAACTATAAGAATTTGGGATGTGCACAAATATTAGTAACATTGAAAATTTGTATGAATTTGGACATTCAAATTTGCCAAATTGACTGTTGGCACATTTGAAGACTGACATTCAAATGAAATGTTTCGATACATTCCTATGAAGCTTTGTATAGGATTTGTGTGGGATTTGTATGGGATTCGTGTGCATTCATATGGGATTTGTATGGGATTGAACATTCATATCAAATTTGAATCTCACTACATTTGAAGGGGGTCTATTCAAATATGAATTTTCTTGCATTTGATTCAATATGAATCGAGTATAAAAAAAATCATCTACATCCCTAATAAGAATATTTCCAAACACTCACCAAAGAAAACAACCACAAGAAATACAAACAACTGGAGTTCACCATTATCCTCTCCTCTATTTTGAACTCACCTAATCTGCCCTGAGAGGCAGTATCAGTCCCAAGGTCACCCAGTAAGCCTCCACACCTAGATGGAGCCTTATTTTCTAGGTCATCCTTGGTTCTAAAAACTTCTAGCCATTGTGCTGTAATGGCTCAACCACAAAATTCACTAAGTGGCCTTTAGCCAATCATCTCTTCACAGCTTGATGGCTGTTAAGGATAAAAGGAAAAAGAGGAGAAGTTTATCAGAAGTGCAGACATAAGCAAATGAACGAACTCAGGATCTAAGGAGGGATCAGAGAAAGGTAGAATGTAGCACCTTGGAAAGGGAAGGCTTCTGTAAGCCACAGAGAGCTCACCATAGAATCTCACTCTGAACTTCAAGTCCGCAAATACACTACGTTAACTAATCACATCAAGCACGGGGTGGGGGAGACCTTATGTGATAACAGCCTGTAGCTCTTGTTTGCATTACAAACTACTCAATCAGAGCAGTAGCAGAGCTAGCTGTTTTCCACTTCCCTTCTGGCACGCACTTTAGTATATGGAAATCACTTCACTCTGTCCCCTCTAGCAATCATGCCTCCCACTTTTTTATGAATGTGCACAGATTACAGAACTATCTCAGCAGAATGACATGCTGATTCCTCCCTTTCTCTCTTGACACAGCCTTAAACCACATGTTGTTTTCCCCAGCCCCCATCCATTGTGCAGTTTTATTCTCAGACTGACCTTTGAATGACCCTGTTGTCTCATTCAGGACTCGAGCTGATCTGGTTAACACCGTACAATTAATTACATTTGAAGCCATTTTCCTTGGGATCTATTCTAATGCATTATTTTAAATGCCTTTTCTACTCCCTCCCTTCTTGTTACGGTATACTCATCTACATGCCAGTATAATTTCTCCGAGCAAGCACAGAATTTACACATTTTTTCCACTTTTCTTTATATGTGACTAATCCCTTCCTAGGTTCTTTAAACAAAGCTTTTGAATTTATGATATTATGAATTACCCATTGCTAAAGAAACCCATAAAATCAGAGCTGCAATTCTTCCAATCATTTTATAATTTGTATAATTATAGAACTACTTTATTATTAGGCCCTCAAATAGTACCACGGTTAAGAGCACAAGACTAGAAACCCAGGAGTCTGTTGGTTCACTCTGCCATGGAACCCCTTGAGTCTTCCCAGTTATGGGTCAAATAGCATCACTGTTTTGTGGGTACTTTTGGGAAAGGCAGATACTAAGGCCACGGGCACACCTTCACTTTAAATCTTCTTCAGTTCATCTTCAGGTTTGACTGCTCACACTTTTTCATTTGTATCTGTTTTATCTGTGGAAGTCTACAAATAAAATGGATAGAAATGAAAAAGTGTGAGCAGTCAGACCTGAAGATGAACTGAAGAAGATTTAAAGTGGAGGTGTGACCATGGCCTCAGAAAAGAAACCCTGAGAGAAAAGCCAGAGTGGAGACTCTTAGATGGTTAAATGGATCATGTATCATCTTTTCGGTAGCTGAGAAAACTGACAAGGCTGAGAGGGGGAAACTCTGAAGTGTGGACAATTAAAGGTTTCCAGAGCTTAATGCCCAGACACATTCCATTGTCTTTCAAGGAAGAAGGATGCCAACAATTAGATCAAGTCCCATATTTTTCAGATACAAGAATCATCATGTGTGTTTGCACATTTCATAACCAACAATGCTTCTTAAGTCACACACACACACACACACACATTAATCTCCTGGATTAATCTTGAATAAGCCCCAGTGCAGAAAGGGCCTATATCAAGGGAAATTTAATCTGGACTTCATGATTAAAAAAATATTACAGACTTTAACTAATCCAGAATTCCTTCCAAAGCTACACAAGAACTGTGAGAGGGGATAGAGCAGATGCAAAATTTGGAAATCAGAACTAGAAAATTCAATACATTTTCTGTCCGTTAAGACACTTTTTGGAATAGGAAACTTGTTTAATTTATTTTACTCTATCAAGTTTTGTGAACTTTTTTGAAAAACTCTCAGCTCTTTTCAGTAACTTTACGGATAGGTAGTTGGTCATGGTGCTCAAGAGTCAAGAACAGACCATATGCTTTACTCCTGTCTATGAAGGCTTAATCTAAGCTGACTGAAAAAGTATAGTTTTGAAAGTACAATATACATCTTCGAACAACACATTTATGGACTTTTTATAAACCACAATATGGTATAAAGTGCATCAAATCTAGAAATGAAGTTAGTTTTCTAATACAGAAATTTAAAGCCTGCAACACAAACCAGAAGAGTTAAAATATTAAAAGAACCTGCTTGATAAGATGCAGTATTAAAACTTTTAAAGTCAATTCCTTCACTTAGTATGCTTCCACACATTGTAAAAGTAGTAATAAAAGCATTGATTTTCAGAGTTGTGTCCATATGTTTTTGCAGAAAATTCACAAATCTCCTGGGTTTTCAACAGAATAATACATGCTCCCAAAGGAGTAGTCTAGGGCATTTAAGTCTTCTTAAAGGTCTCAGAGACCGGATGCCAAAGTGAGCATCCGGTTTCTTGAAAACTTTTCTGACTGAAAAGAGACTATCCAGAAATCAGACAACCCCAACACTCGGTCTGTTTCAGCAGGAAATAGACCCAGAGCCAGGCAAAGACCTGCAGACACCATTATGCTGATTCCCCCATCTGGTAAAAGGTAAGCTTCAGCATGACAGTGGTGGCAGCAGTGGGGAAGGGGTTTCCCCTGCACTCCACCCCAATTCCCCTGGCCTCTAGCAAAATTCCCCTTGTGTGACCTCACCACCACCACTGCTACTCCTGCCTTTCCACTGTTTCCTCATCCCCTGCAACCCCCTGTAACATTACCTTACCCCCAAGCAGCACTGTCACACACACCCTGGCTCCCTCACCCTCCCCTTGTGTCACTCCCCCTCTCCATTGCTGTCACTGCCAGCAATCACCGCCATGGCTTCCTCTGCAATAGCCCCCATCACATTACCTCCAGTGCTGTCACCATACCCCACTGATTCCCCCTTATTTCTGCAAAACTCTCCCATTGCCTCACCACACTTATATTGCTGCTGCTGTCACTGCCACTTTTGTTACCACCATCCATCAGCTCCCTCACCCTCCTGAAACACCTACCCATTGCATCACCCCCTGCCATTACTGCTACTGTCCACCCCCTCTGGCACCCCTCACTAGCCTCCCACCCTCCTGCAACAGCCCATCACATCACACCCCCTTGGCATGGGAACCAAGTGCCTACTGACTCCAACCCTCCCACAATGCCATAATAAGGCACTGATACCTCTGATTATCCTAAGTCTTTCAAACAATCTAAATACTAAACCAGTCATAAACATTGGCTAGACTGTGTGATTATGATAAATAACAACAACAGCAACCATATCACCAAGGTACAATAACAGCAACATCAGTGAACAAGCAAGACTCTTATCAAATTCTGGTTTGAGGAGATGAAAGCAAAATTTCCAAGTGGAGTCTTGCTCCTTCCCCATAGTCTTGCAGTTCCTATCCCTGGATGGCAACTGGTTTCTTTCCTTTTCATTTTATTTGATGAATTTGGATGCACCTCTCTTTGAGAGGTTACTGATAGATAACAGCACTTTTGGCCAGACAGGTACTCATACCAGATAGATTCCTTTTAGTATTGTACTTTACAGTTCGGTTCTACCCGCTCAGATAGGCTGACTGTCAGGATTCAAGATTGCACATATCTGTCACCTCTCTTTGTGGGATATCCACAACTGTCTCTGACTGTGAAAAAATTTGCCAATTGTAAGTCTAACCTCACGATGTCCATCTGAATAAAGGATATCTGTCCAGCAAGAAGGAGCTCTGTTTCTGCCTTGAAGCAGGTGAGATATCACACGTTGCAAAAATCTATTGTCCCAGGGTAATATTTATAATCTCCTGTATTCCAGGAGGCTTACTATAAAGTAAGCATTCAAGAGGGTGATCAATGGAAGACAGTTTTTACTGCAAACATGATCAATTTGAGTGCATGGTAATGCCATTTGGAATAAATGGAGCACCAAGGTTGTTCATACTTTCGATAAATGATAAAGGAAGTACTTCATGACTTCCTGTTTTTTGTACTATAAGCACTACAAATCTTATGTAGCTTTGGTTGGAAATGTGTTTCAAAAGTTAAAAGAGAATGTCCAATTGTCTAAATGTGAGTTCCCTAACAACAAACTTATTTTCTTGGGTTACAAAATATCATACAAGGTGGTGGAGATGAACCCTGCAAATGTTACAGCAGTGGTAGAGTGGGTGGCACCTCATACCAGGAATCAGTTACAGAGCTTTTTGGGTTTCCCAGCTTGTAGTGACAATTTATCTCTTAATGTTCAAATAGCTCTACCTTTAACAAATTTATTGGAAATGAAAGGAACACCAGAGCGGGGGGGGGGGGAGTAAATGCCCAAAGACCAAAATCAAATAGGCCCCAAGTGTCAATCAATACTTGAAGTACTGGAAACCTTATTTACACCAAAACCAATCGCAACATGCCTTGATCCAGCTAAATCTTTTGTGGTCCAACCAAACTCTAGTGATGTGACAATTGGGGCAGTCACCTTCCAGAAGGGTGAGCAACAGAACTTAAGACCCTGCTACCTCATGTGCAAACTAGCCCCTGCCGAGAAACTAGCCCATTTGGGAAAGGAGCTGGTGGTGATTCAACAGGCATTAGTAACTTGGCAATGTCATTTAGAGGGAGCAGAATACTCTTAAAAATCATGCGCAGACCATTGAGATCTAGAGGCTCTTAACAACCCAAAGAAACTGAGTGCTAGGCAGGTATGATGGAAGAGTATTTTTACAGATTCTATTTTACATAGAAATATTTACCAAGAGCAGAACCTGCCTGGCAGATATCTTCTCATGCCTGCATCAGCATGAAAGCCAAAAGGAAGAGGCCATCCACTCAATGCTTACCCCCTCAAAGAAACAACTTCTCAAAAAAGGAAAGACAAGCTTACTGCTTCATTATAAGCAGCGCTGGACTCAGAGCTTTTCGTACATTTGCTGCCGGGGGAGAATCTCCCCAGGAAGCAAAGAAGGGGAAGTTTTGGCATCCGTGTTTCAGACACCAGCTCTCTCCCTAACTTTGTTGGCATTGCTGTGGTGATGGGGTGATCCAGAGCTAACTGTAACTGTGCCTGCCCCTAGAAGGAAGAAGTACAGATGGAGCCCCAACTGCAAGCAGGGAGCGTAGATGTCAAACAGTTAGAACTGCTCTCTCTATATATACTTCTGGGGAAGTCCTGCATGCATGGAGCTTCTTGTAGGGAACTAGCAGCTCCACAAAATGTGGATGCTGCATTCAGGAATTCCCAAGGAATTTCCTGAAAGTGTAAGTGTGGAAAGCCTCTTGAGCCTCAGAAGGAGAGTTGATTGTGGTGTAGGCCACTGCAGAGGCAGCTGCAGCAGCTGGATTTCCAGATAAGGAAGCCAGGCCAGGGAGAAGCGAAGCAAAGCTCTGACAAATACCAGATACATTTGATCCACAGGCAAGTAGAGACCAACAAATGCACGCCCCTTTCTATTTGCCTGTGAATGTTCAAATTTGTACAAATCCATATGGCTGCAAACCTGATGAATATTTTTCACCCATTCCTAATTCTTGGTATGTTTCCCACAACAGCTCTTTAACACTAAAGAAGAGGAAGTATATGTTCCTGAAACATTAAGGGCGGGAGTTTTCAAACAATGTTTTGATATTGAGATAGGCAGACAATTTGGACTTGTAAAAACTCTACATCAAGTCCACATACGGTGCAAGTGGGATGGTGTGTGAAAATACCTTGAGGAATGTGTTCAAAGCTATGCTGTTTGTGCTATTACAAAGAAATAAGGAGGCAAGCGCCATGGATTATTACATGTTGCTACCCCAACACATTCCTGGCCTAAAATATCCATGGATTTTATAAGTCACTGACCTACCTCTAAAAATTACAATATGGTTTGAATTTTCAAAGCAAGTGCATTTGTGCCATGTAATATGGCTGCTAAACTAGTCAAAATGTTAATTTAGTATGTTTATAAAGCACACGATTTTGCTTCTAAAATTATCAGTGATTATAGTGTTCAACTTCCATCAGTCTTTTGCAAAGCATTTTTGAGAATAATGGACATAGAACTGGAACTTTCACCTATACACCATCTTGAAACTGATAGATGGAAAGGGTCAATCAATTACTGGAATTATATTTGAGATGTTTATTTATTTATTTATTTATTTACATTTCTATCCCGCCCATACCCAAAGGTCTCTGGGCGGGTTACAACAGGTTAAAATAGATTAGAACAAGGTACAAATTAAGAACAGATACAGATTAAAATGAAATACAAATAAAACAAATTCAACAAATTAAATTCAACAAATTTAATGTTGTGTCAGCTTTCTGCAGGACAATTGACTATGCCTTCAACCTTATTAAGAATTTTCATGCAATAATTCTGTAGACTTCGGCACTTTCTTCACCATGTTTAAAATGGTGTATCAGATCTCTATTGCTACTGACATATAAACTGTCAGTCATTATGCATTGATCACTGATAGCAAGGTAGGAAAGAATCTAAAGCTGAACAAAGAGCTTATTCTAATGAAACTCAAAGCCTCAAATCCTTGATTCTGAAGCGCTTTCTGCAGTGGACTTTATTCTAGATTGTATTCTGGAATAGGGTCCCACTGTCTGCATGTCATAATCTCTACCAGCATGTGGACAGCAGGCCCCTATTCTGAAATACAATCCAGAATAAGGCCAAATGCAGAAAGGGCTGACATTTTTCTCTGCATATGTTTCTTTGGCACAAATGGTAAAAACACAGATTTGGAACTTTCCTGCTCCTGACGTGCAGATATAAATAATGTAAACCATAGAGGTAAAACTTGTGAATCGAAAATGAACCCAAGAAGCCATGGTTTGCCCACAGAACCCCATCTTGTAAAAATAAACTTTATTTTGCTGTTTTGGCTCTAAAGATCCTTCTGTGTTTTCATTTCACTCAAGTCATCTTCTCCTTTCTTGCTCAACACATAGGTCTGTCACATTCAGAATGTAAACTAATGACTCTTATTGTCTATTTATACAAGTGGCCCCAGGAGCAATCCATACCATTTAGTTAAGCCACACTAGGTAAGGAAAGAAAAATATTGTGCTGCAAGGAGATATGCCAATTGTGGAGAATTAAAATCATCTACTGTATGACGGAAACATGCCAAGGACGACCATGTGAGTTGTGTGTGGCAAGGAACTTTTGTCCTCAAATGGATGTTGTGATGTCAATGTACGACTGTAGAAAAACATATTTTAAAAAGAAAAAAAAAGGAAGAAGCTGAAAGACAGAAGGGACTACATAGCTATGTTCTCTTTCCTGATCCACCAAGAGAAAGATTATGATTTGTTTTATTTTGTTTTTCACTGACATCATGACAAAATCATCCAGCCTCCTTTTTTTTTTTTTTTTTTTTTTGCTATTTTGACTTTGATTATCTCTCCCATTCTTGAGCAATGCCACTGAATATTCAAGAATTAAAACCACTGAGTGCTGAAATTTCCACTTCCTTTTTGGTCTTTCCTAACTATGTCTTTGCAAACTTGTGAATGCTAATACAAACCAATCCTCACCCCACATATCTGCAGATTTACCTGAGATGTGATCTGGGCACTACCATCTTGCTTCCCGATGCTGGCACCACTGTGCATGCACTGACACCATCACTGGGACAACGACAATGTGCCACGAACTCGCACTGGTGCTGGCAGTCATGTGATGCACCAGCACACTTGCACATTGCATCACATGCCCCTTCTTGCACCATAGAGGTGCGGATGAGTTCACCAGAGAACATGGCAAAAAACACCTGAATGAAATTGTGTTCCACACATAGTTTGCTTCCAGTGCACTTCAACATGGAAGGGGCAGTTTCTGAGTTACAAATAGCCCTTCCTTGTACAGATGCTGGAAGCAGACTAATGGGGCAAATGCAGAAAGGCTCCTAATTTCTAGCGCAGAATTTCTTAAAGACCAAGACAGGAGCAAACTGTATGCAGCCAGCTAACACACATGCCCTCATATGCAGTTAAGCACAGGTGTAAGTAGTAGACTGTTGAATTAATTTCTACAGAATATATAGGCAATAAGACAGCTGAGCTTGGTCCTAAAGAAGGAGGCCAAGATTAAAGAAACTCCCCATATGCTTCTTTCTTGAGTTTCAAATTGTTTCTGCTGTATTCTTGTAGTCTGAAGATATTGTAAAATTACAGAATGTACATATAATGGTAGAGTCTGAACATAATCATAAATTTAAAATGAAAGGCTATCAGGCTCCCAAATGTGAAAATTATTAAAATACAAACTTACAGGTTCCAGAAAATATTGTCTAGTGTAAGATCCTACTGAATTTTGGGAATATTCTTATGAAGTGCTGTACAAATAAGACCAAAAATGCAGCAATGAAACAGACAAAAATAGATCCAGGAAAAAATCCAAGGACTTGACTTTGGGTTGCAGTGTTCTTTTCATGTTGACTTATGAATATTCACCACTTAACTAGCTAGCAGTTCCGAATGTTGGGCCCCACATGAGACAAAAATGCTTGTGTTTTGACCCTTGAAATATATTTGGAAAAAAAATTGGCTCAGATGATCATGTTAATTCTTACTTGAATGCACAGTCTGACAATTCAACTTTTTTCTGCTTTATCCATTACTTTGCTTGCCTGGTTATGTAGAGAAAAGCAAAAAAAAAAAAAATCATTTTCTTAAGAATATAAGAGAACCTAAGAGGAGGCCTTCCGGAACAGGCCACAGCCCACCTGTTCCAGCATCCGATCTCATATGTGGTCCACCATTCTTGAGCAGGAGACAAAGGCAAAACCTCTACTTGATTCCATACAAATAGTGTTTAGAGGCATCCTGCCTGTCTCTTTCCTGGGGCAGTGCCCAGACATCCATTCTAGTAGTCATTGTCCTCCATGAATTTATCTAATCCTTTCTTAAAGCTGTCCCAGCTGATAGCTGTCACCACCCCTTCTAGTAGTAAGACACAGGCTTTGTGTTCTGCAAAATCTATCTGTCCAGTATAGAATGTATGACTATTATTGTTGCTGAAGAAAATCAACAGCAGCTACTTTAACTCAACAGTTTCAGAAACCAAAATGGGAAGTCTTTTTAAACTAATTCTTTAGGATGCCCCTAGACCAGCTTTGATCCTTAGATAACTTGGCTACAGCAACTCCCTGAGCTTGGGCCAGATCCTCTTTTTCAAGTAGGAATAGTATCTGCAGCCATTCTGGTTTTTGTGCAGGGCAAATATAACTTTTCAAACAAGATTCTGTAAAATAGAAGAGGGGAGAGGACTTGCTGTGATATATAGCTGATTTATTTGAACTGTGTTGGATTTCCCCCTCACTACTTAGGTAGGTATGTGTACATGTGTTAAAAGTGTCACTATGTTATGTGAAACTCTGTAGCCAGAAATACATCTGTTTCAAGGGCTTGCTCTCTGTGTGCTAAGTTGCTGCTACAACAGGCTTTTGAGTGGAGAAAAGAAGAGGTGGGGGAAAGAAACCAGCAGGACAGATAGGCAGCTCAAGGCAAGTTCATGTAGCCACAAAATGCTGGCAAGTGGCAAAAGACATCAAAAGAAGGGGTGGAAAGGTGACAGAAGAAGGAATATCAAGACTTGCTGAGAAGAGTGAGGTACAGAACCGATTTAAAAAAATTAAAATCTTACTCTGCTATAGTCCTGCTTAAAAATTGGATGTACTTACCAAAGATGCTTAACTACTACTGCTTTATTTTTCCTTTCCTTTCTTAGCTTTTACATTTTAATTGTCTGCAGCAAAACACAAAACAATCCTATGCATGTCTATTCAGAAATAATTCCCTTCATGTTTCATAAACATAATAGGGTTTCATGACATGAAGGTGCAAACAGAATTGCACCTTTAGTGGAATATTTTTTCCATGATGTCTAATATGACATTTACCCTGTAGAGCACCAAGGGAGAAAGAGCTTCAGAAACTGTGATGTTCTGAATTTATAGAAGCCTGGAATTCACAGACAAGCTTTCACTCACAGTCTGAGTCAAATAGCACAATATTCTATATCTGCAAACTAGTGGCTTGTGTTCCAGAAACATAGCTAAAAGAAAATCCTTTAAAAGGAAAAAAAGTCAAATGGTGGTTCTGGTTACATTGTAAAAGGGGGAATCTAACAGCTGTTTCACTGTTCTTGCTCTTTTAAGTGCAATTAAGGCAGATTAGAAACTAATTAGAAACAGCTCAACATACTGAAGCAGAAAGCTGCTCCTAATTTAGGATCAGCTGGATGAGAAAAGTGCATCAAGGCATAACTAGATATCCTTTTAGACATCTAAAGACTGATTGGTAGTTTTTCAACTTTGCAGCCGACTCCAACTGCAATTCAAAAATATTTAGTACTAATGAAGAGTATCAGATGCATTCCAGTTAATTTGTATTCATCCTTCTTCCTTCAACAATTTCCACTATCCTCTTTCATTCAGCATTAAACCTGAAAGCCTATTATTAGGAATTAAATTGGGACTCTGGTAGCTGAACAGCATCTCTCCACTTTTACTTGTTGACAGGAGCAAAGTATCCACTTTAAAGGGTCATGTACAATATATAGACTGCTTCCTGGTTAGAATAATGGTTCTTTAAATTCAGAGTGAAGTTTCTAGTGGGTACAGTCAAGACAGGAGGCAAAAGCTGTGTACAAATTAGGCAGTGGGTGCCCAATAACAACTAAACTGAGGGACAATTTGGTATCTTGCAAGACAATCTCGCTTACTGTTACCACTTATTTGTAATATGTTGATTAACATATGTAGAATACCTAAGACAATCCATTTCAAACATGTCTATGAGTAATTGACTGTGCGTGGATAAACAGTTGGCATCAATCAAAACAAATAAGTTCCACATGAATGACAAAAAGTGTGCACACACAAGCAGCTTATGATACTCATGGATCTGTCTCGCAGACCTGGGCATAGATTCCTGTACAAACTTTTCTAATACCAGCACCTTCGGAAGGAGCATAGATATGTTTACCCAACTGTTCTTCATTTAAAATTTAGCAAATTTAGCATTCACAAAAAGAGTTTTCCAGTGAGCTGTCCAATTAGCCAAAAGGATTATTTGAGGAGTTTATACGGATGTGCAAAATATTTCAAGTTGAAATGTTTCCCTCTTAAAACAAGGAGTCAAGCTCAGAACAAAACACACTTTTAAGGTGTTTTTCTGAGTTTGGAACAAAACCAGGCCCTGTTTTGCCATAAAAGAACAGTACCTTCATGATCCTTGCCTCCTGCCTGCCCAGCAGCTAAGAGGCAGTTTTCCCCCTACCCTTTCACCAGCAATTGCTGTGCTGAAGAAGAAGAACAAGAAGGAAGGAATTATCTCCAACCCTATCTGCACTCAGTCTTTCTTGGGATATATTCCGGAATAAGTCCCAGTGCAAAAAGAAGCTTATTTTCTGGTAACCAAGACTGCCCCCAGAAAGGGCTTGAACTGATTTAATTTTCCTCTTTCATCAGCAATGACTGCTACTAAAAGGGAGAAGGCAAAGCTAATGATCAAATGTTCAGCTGAACAACTTTTAATCATACTTTTTTCCCTGTCCCCTTTAGCAGCAATTCAGTAACTGACAGAAAAAACTAAGCTGAACCTGGGGATGGGGGTTCCTAGAACCCAGCCATAAAAACAGGGAGCTTGAAATGAGTCCCCATCGTTCTCTATGGCCAGAACACTTATGAATTAGAAGCAAATTGCGGTATCAGTGGAACAGTCAGAATGCTTGAAGATGTTCTGTATTTTGTTCTGAATCAGCACCTTTCTAGCTGTTCATTGTTGGAATGCAACTGAGGTAGAGCAACAGCCTGGAAAACATAGGGTCGTGGGTTCAATCCCCAGCATCTCTCTAGAATGCTATGGCAAACCAGTGCCTTAACATTGCTAATGAAACTGCATGGCTCAGGGAAAAATCCTAGCAGAGTGGCCAAAGTATTAGTTCAGAAAAATCATTTAAGGATTTGGAACAAAGTCTTGATCTAGAAAAATGGGCAACTCCATTTATGTGTGATCTTTTGGGTATGTCTTACTTTCTTCAGTTTTTAACAGCAATCTCTCTATAAAGTCCCAGAAAAGACAGAGTACATTCAAGGTAATACTTGTGATTCGAGAACCTACCAAGTCAAGGACCAACAGTCCACTGTGTGCAAGTGTGCGTGCAGATGTATAGATGTATGTCAACATACTTTTTGTGCACACAAAATAGCTTTCGTCCCCACATTGGTGGTCTGTGGTCCAGCCCCATTATGGCAATTGGTGTGGGGCAGAGCTCTGGTGGAAAGTGTCCCTATGTTCTCCTATGGACCAAAATATAGTATGATGAGATCAAAGGAAGAATTACAAGTACATTATGTACAAATACATAAGAAATGTCCTGTTGGATTGGTGGTCCTTCCCTGTAAGGAATGTGCCATAGGAATCTGCTGTGGGAAGTGATTGATTTGGGAGAAGGGTCATCCTTGTGTTTCTTCTCATATACTCAAATCAGCTGATTCCATTGGTTTGCATGGGTAGTCTACTGCCACATTTAGACAAGAATGGCCTATAAGCCCATTTTGGGGGCAACATTACTGCCATATGGTGCGCTGTTTGGTATCTTGGAGCACTGAAGCAATAACCCTGCCAAGCAATCAACCAGTTTCAGAAGGGGGTAGTTGCCTTCTCCAGCCTTCCAAAAGTGGTCAGGAGAGGAAGGCCTTCCCCACCCTCACTATAAATGTATGAGTGTCAGAATCCAGGAGAGCCAGGGATGGAGAGAAAAGCAACCAGGAAATTGTGTTTTCAAATCTTGTCTCTGGGCTTACTGACAATTATATACCCCCACAACCACTAATACCAGAGATAAGCACACAACCATTAGGGCTGATAAATGCTGATAGCCCTGTATTTTCATGAATTTCCCCAACCTCTTTTTTTTTTCTCCTGAAGTTCTCTAAGCTAGAGTTGAAATATTTTGTTTTCTCTGTCCTGGTTGTTCCAGGATTTAGGTTCCCCAGGTAACCTCTGGTTCTAGTATTTTATAGGTCCTTATTATGAGTCTTGAGCCACAGATCACTGATTTTATTAATGTCTTCCAGCCATTGATTTTAAGAGCACGAGATAGGAAAGTGTTGATAAAGAATGTATACAATGTACATACAGATTTTCCAACTTCCAGAATAAGGGAGGCTTGCAGATAATTCACTTACTGCTGGAAGTATCTGAAAACACTATCAACACATTTTTAATTATTAGGACTACAAATTTGTCACAATATTATTAAATATATTTTCTTTCCTTTTGTTTCATTGTTGAAAAAAGAGAAAAGCAGAAGAGAAAAGAAAATCATATGTAATGCCTCTGTACATAATGAAAAAAATATTAACTTTCAGGCAGTATCCAAAATAATGAGTCACCTGTTTATAGTATACATAAACTGATTTGTTATTATGTTTTGCCATCCATGAAAATATAATCTGTTTACATACATATGCTATTTATAAGCATCAGAAGCCATTCTTAGAAAACCACATAACCACACACTAATACAGCATATAAAACTTAGATCTTTTTTAAAAAAATAAAATGAATAATGATATCACAAAACATATGTAGTAGTCAAGTCACATCCCTTTCTAATTTACCAATTAGTTGTTTTTTAGATTAAAAACTATTTGATAAAGGGAAAGAGATAGTATCACAGCAATTACAAGTCATGCAGGATGATGATGATGATAATGATGATGATTTAAAAGGTTGGTGGATGCCACTATTTGCAATACTAAATTATTCCATTAAATATTTTTCTAGAAATGGATGGGGAAAGACGAAACAGGAATGTCTTATTTAGGATAACCTGGATAACCAAAGCTGATAGCAGTTAATGGTAGTGGTTGGCTAGCAAAGATATGCACAGTCAAAGCTGTTCTCCACTGCCAAGTACCAGTCTGCAGGATCCATTTGAGAAATATTCCTTTAATTCAGCCTAAAATGAGTCAGACAAAAGGAAACTTGCTAGTCCCTCAAAGACTTCTGAGGAACCCTGTGAACTATCATGTCGTTGTGTTCACGTGTAATATCCACTACTGGCAATTACTTATCTTTTTTATTTTCTTCTAACTTTTTAAACTAGGGTTGCATCCAGACAGTGTTTAAAAACTAAATATTTCATAACTGTACCTGATTTGCCAGGTGTGATCATGGTGCTCCTGATGCAGTTCCAAATTAGAAACCGATTCACTGGGTTAGTGTTATTCCAGTAAAAACTATCATAGTACAATATTCTACTATTCTGTAATTGCAGCTTTGTCTGGATTACTGAAGAAGTAGGGGCTAGCATAACCTGTCAGAACCCAGTGAGACTTCAAGTTATACTATTGGGAGAATTAGGTCACATGAAAAGAAAATATCACACTCTAAAGTCATTCTGCTGCTGCAGAAATGCCAAAACCTGGAGTAGTGATCTAATGTATAGGCAATCTGTGATAGTTCTGGATGTGGTAAATAAATAAATTCTGGAGTACCTGAATGATGTATGAAGGCAACATAGGACATGCATTTATTTTTCAGTGGTGAATGCTGAGGATGTAAGCAAAACAACCAGGAGTAGGGATATGCATAAATATTCATAATATTTGTTATTTGTATGAATTCGTATGAAATCAGACATTCATACACAAATCAAATGTGATGATATTCATACATAGACATTTGTACAGATACAAATGTTTCCAGACATTCATACAAATAGTCTGGACATTCGTTAAACTGGGGAGGTAGGAAAGTGTCTGTACCAGTGACATCTGTGATAGATCCAGATTGCTTTTGACCTGGATCAAAAATGGATTAAAAGTGGATTCAGGCTGAATTTGACACTTTCAGAGCAATTTGCTACAGAATACATACTGGATACGTATTCATTCGTATCAGATATTCGTACAAATATGTACAAATACATTCGTATGGAGCAGAATCCTACTACATTAGAAGATCTTACAAATCAAATGTCAAAAACCCCATTTGTGCACACCCCTAATCAGGAGTCAAGGTCTGGGGCAGCTAAATGGATGGAAAGACTAGCATTTTGTGCCCTTAACAGTTATAACAAAAGGAAAGTTTAGTATAGGTAGCCTACATAGTACTAGACCAGCTGAAATTTTCTCTTCCACTATCTGCAAAATGTGTAGAAGCTCTGTCTTTTGTTCCATCCATCTAACCTAAACCAAGTTTATAAATAGTCAGGAACAGGAAAAATTAGGAAGTAAAGATCTGCAAAGGCAACAAACAGGCAGTATAGGTGATAAAACGTCAGATTTCCTCACATTCCTATATTGTTAGTTAATTAATTAATGTATCCTGCCTATTTCATGGCAACTCAAGGTGGCTAACACCAAGTGTTGAAGAAATATCTCATAATGTTAAAAATCTCAACAGTCATAAAGTTGATTGTTGGTTGTTGGTCATCCTGGCTAATGGTTATAAATGTTGTAAGTTGCTTTTCTATGTTTGTGAATACCAAGTCATGGCCAGTTAGAATACAAACCAGTGTGATCATGTAATCCATGTCTACTGGGATAATCAATAAAGCATTTCACAGAACTAACAACAGCCTGTGTACTTTGCTGAGGTCAGGTGGTTTCACAATTGGCTTTGCAGTCCAACACCAGGCCAGGGTAGCTGTTATTTTTGAAATGAACCAATTAGTTTTTCTGGATATCACAGAAGTTATCTATGAAACTTTCAGAGAAAACATATGTAGACCAATACTACATATGCATAAGGTAATTTTCATGAATAAAATTCTGAGGGATAGTTGCACCGTGGAAATATCAAAAGAATATAATATTGCTGTGGAGACATTTTTCTTTTGGCCTGTGAAATGCTTATTACTATTACCTTTAAGCTGTGTGTACAATTTGCAGTAGCTGTTTTAGCTGACCCTCACTTGCCAGTGGTGACCAATAGTAGGACTGAAATCAATCTTTGTCAAGCCGATAATTGAGCACTTCCCTAATTTATGGGACAGTTTTTCTATTAACAACAAAATCTTGAGAATTAAATAAAAACAGACCTTCACAAGTGCTGCTGCATAGGTGACTAAGGTAAAAGCAATGATAAATGTACACCCCTTCTCCCACATTGACTTTGAAAAATTCTGTGTCACAGTGCCAGGTCATATTCTGACAAGAATTAGGAACACTGAAATAAATAGTTGCAATTCTTCTTTGTTATGACGTGGCATACAAAGCATTTTTAGCAACACACAGAAAAAATTACAACTTACTCTGTTGCATGGGCATGGAGGCATACCTGTCTGCTTTTAGCCCATACTGTATGGGGAGCTCACATGTCAAGACCTTAGTGTGAATTTGCAAGTGGGTTTTGAGATCCTAATACTGTTAAGAATGGGAAAGGCTGACCTATATTTGCAGTCTCATGTAACTGCTCCTTGAAGAAAAAGGAAAGAAATCAGGGGAAAATGTTGAAGTACAGATCAGATACCAATGAAAATTTAAAACTTACCAGTCATGAGATGGATGGCTGTGTGGAGATTGACCTAACTCACTATTGCTAACACACATATTCAAAGGGGATTTTTGGACTGCTGGTGAAAGGTGAATGAAGCCCTTGAGCCTTCAGAGTTTGTCCCACAGCAAATGTGAAGCAAGATCTACCTATCGGTAGAACATTTTACCTTTTCTGAACAAGTACAAGGGTTGCTGGATGGAAAGAAGGGCAGGTTGCACAGAAGAGATTGTTTCCAAAGATAACAGTTTGTCATACAGGTAACTCCTTGATCTGACTTCTGCATCAAGTTCTTCTTAATGTAATATTACAAGCACCACTAATGCTCCCCATCAAAATGGAAGAACTTGCTTATTTGCAATTTCTACCATTGGTCTCTCAATGAATTCCTGGTTCATATACATACTACGTACTGGAGTCATTAGGAAAAGTGGTGGGAGAAAGGAGGAGGAGATGCTAAGTATATGGAAGGGAGGACTCTGGACTCTTTTGGTCTTGCAGTTAAAGTGCTGGACTCATGTCTTATAGTCACTGGGTTTGATTCCACACTCCTCCATGAAGCCAGCTCGGTGACCTTGGGCTAGTCACAACTCTCTTTCTGAGCTCTCACAGCCCCACTCACCTAACAAGAGACTTTTCCGCACTGCAACGTGTTCCAAACGGAACGCGTTCAGGCGGAAAGCTTAAGACAGCTCCCGGCGCTTTCAGCGTTCACACACAGACGCGCCGGAACGCGTACCGGCGCGTCTGTGTGCGAAAGGTGAAAGCGCCGGGAGCTGTCTTGGCCGGCAAAGGCCGGCCAGGGGCGTGGAGACAGCCGCGGAGGCAGATCGGCAATCAGCTGATTGTCAAACAGCTGATTGCCAAACCTGCGCCGGCGTCGGAGGCAAGCCTGCAGCTGTTAGGGAGGGAGAAGCAGGCACGAATGCTTCTCCTCCCGAACGCCTGCGGGCGGCTCGTCCGCGTTCGAATGCATGTAGAGCACTTTAAAGTGCTCTACATTTCGAACGCGCCGAAGACAGCTCCGGACACATCGGAGCGCAAGCCCCGCTCGGGCAATGCGTATGCCGTGTCCGCAGCTGTCTCCCACGCGTACCGTTCAGCCCCGTGCGAAAACGTCTAAGGTGTCTTTTGTGGGGAGAAGAACGGAAGGTTTGCCAGATGCTTTGAGTCCCCTTAAAAGGGTGAGAAAAGTGGAGTATAAAAGCCAACTCCTCTCCTACTCCTCCCCCCTCTCTAGTGTGGAACAACATCTTGTGTAGAAAGAGCCTTTATCTCCTAGAGCTGGCATTAATTGGGAACTAAAGTTTCCAGTTTTATTGGTTTGGGACTTAACTGAAGCACAATAAGTAGAATGTTTCCTTCCACTATCCATCAGAATAATAGCAAAAAGATAAGCAAGTGGGCAGCTGCTAAAAATTAAAGACACACTGATAGAGATGTGGCTGGAGGTTACATTTGATAGGAGCCTATTGAGCAGTTCTATTAGAGTGTTGGGATTAGGTAAACTTCCAATTAGAATCCTATTTTGGATCTTTACAAATGTTTTGATTCACTGTATCCCACTGGCCACTGCTGGACTTTGGAAACCTACAAATGGGAGAATTACATGTAGGAGCGAAGGCCTAAGTTCTTTTCTGGCCTGAATTAATGTCAAGGTAGAGAAACCTCTAGAGACATTAAGGCTCACCTCATATATCTGAGGTGAGTATAGTCGGCCAGTAGGGACTGTGTTTTAATCCAAGGAATATGAACTTCAGATGATGTGTCTCGCTTTTGTATTGACATGGTAAAGTGACATTTTATCAAACAGGTCAAACACGATCAAGTCTTACCTTTCAAATTTCAGTGAGGTTTTGGGAACAAAGTGCCTGATGGTGATTCTTCTAGATGACAAATAGCTTTGTTCACTTGTTTGTTTATAATATTTTTATCCTACTCCTTAGTCTAAAATGTTGTCACAGGGCCTTACTTTTTTTCTGATAAAACAATCCCTGAGGATTATAATCTAAAAAGCATGACACAAAAGGAAAAAGAGATGGGAAAGAGAAGAGGGAATACAGAGATTCAGAAAACATTGCATGGTTACAGGAAATAATTCCTTACTGTCTTGAGACTTAGAGAATTGGATAATCTTTTAGCACTATTCAATCAGTTTAGAAACACACAAAAACAATCAATCTGAACATGAACCAGTGAAACATGAACCACTGATGTGGACTCTTGGGGATTGTCATAGTATTTTCCTTTTTTCTGAAAGAACAATAATTCAAACAAGCATTATTTTCTGTGATATAGCTGCCTTTACAGCCATAAACCATTTCATATTTTTACTTAGTTGTTCAATCTGATTTCTGGCCTGGTCACCACATGGAAATAGTCACTGGTTCCATTCACAAGTACCCCCCCCCAAAAAAAAAAACCCAACAGCTGAGAAGTGCATCAAGCAGACATCAGTTCCTTATTCCACTGTATCTGGATATGCCATAATAATGCATGAATGTTCTGGAATATTCATGTTTATTCCAGAATATCTAAATATAGAGGAATAAGTAACTGGATGCAGCCTTGGAGACAGCAGTGTGTGACCTATCTCCAATCCATCTTTTCTAGCCTAGAATGTTCATGTGGGAAAGGGCAGACTGGCATGTGAACAGTTCCACATGTGAACTATTTGCAAGCCATCTCTAACCTGTCTCAGGAGTACTCCGCCACAGCTAGCCTGATAGGTTTTTATAATTAGATACGAAGAGTAGGAGTCCTGTTTATTTAGACCTTTGGGTAGTCTTGGTTACCATTGTCTAGGGTAGAGAAACTTCTAGAGATAACTTGGCATTAGTTCTAATAATATCTGGAAAAATATATCCAGAATGTACACTTGGCACAATTAAGGTTTCCATGATGTCTGTTGTCCTTTCTGAATGTTCAATTTGAGTATGGTGATCCATACCTTATGGACAGACAAATCTAACTCTGTCCTGTTAATATGGTGTCACTCATTGCTACACCTGTTCCTGTCAATTTTTGAAGTGAGATCTACATTTAAGTTTACAGATGGGATGTTAAAAGGTCTCTTCCAATCTCTCACATGTACATCAGACACTCCCAAAAGTTATTCATATTTCTAAGAGCAGATTTTTATTATGAGGAAAGAAATAGACAGAATGGATAGAAACCATAAGAGAATACCCAGGAATATGGTAAAACCTAAGTCAGTTTATGGATTTTTAGGGAACAGGATTCATTGAAGAGACTGAGGCTTTGTCAGTTTCACAGGGAATGCTAAGTAGAGATGTTTGACATTGTTACAACTTATAAACCAATAGCAGGAATTCCAAATATTACCTTGTCTGTGATGGTCTGATTATATGAATGATGGACAGGAGAAATACAAAAGAACAGGACTATAGAAGGTGCAAGAAGATCAATAAAGGGGGATCAGAAAGGAAAAGAATACAGTCATTTATGTTGAATGAGGGTGTGTTAAATCAAAGAATTTTTGCTGTCACTCTAAGAAGAGGCTGGAATGCCAATTGGGAGCAGGCTGATGTACTACAGCAGGGTCAAGGTGTTAGAGCTAGTCTCAATTGGAGGTCAGTAACATCACCCCTAACCTAAAGGGTTTCAAAAAGCAGGCAATGTAAAAGATAGGCTGAACCCAGAGCTAGACTGAGGTGACCAGATGTAAACCTGGGGTTGAAGGCAAATGGGATCCAGTTCTCTCACTTTTAATTTAGCAGTAATTTTACTTCCCTTTCTTTCCACAAAACTTTGATTCCATGCATTACTGCAGGGATGAAATTGTTCATCAAACCCACTATTTTCTGTAATATTTAGTGACTGGCAGGCATTAAAAGCTGCTCCCAGACATGGAAAAAATACTGAAAGTTTGCTGGCATCAGATCTGGACCACCTGATGGCATTTCAGAACTGTCACAGCGGCTATGGTCACACCTAAGGTTTAATCCTGCTTCACTCCAAATTGAGAGTGAGAGAACACAACAGCAAAGTGACCAGTAATTTTCTTTCCTCATTATCTATTCCAAAAGTGGATTTTCTGAGTTATTTAACATTGAAAGAAAACAGCTTGTCACTTTGTTGATGTATTCTCTCACAGTGAAAGTGGATTGAAGGTGCATTAAACTTTAAGTGTCACCACAGCCAGCCTATCAGGTAATTAGTTAGCAGTAAAAAAAAAGTGCTAGAGACTGAGCATTATTTTAACTTTGCTGACATGGTTTTCTAACTATAACAATAACAAAAATGATAAGGGTTCTGTGAAACTGACAAAATCTAACCAAAGGGAAAGAGAGCAACAGACAACAGGTATGGTTACGAGTAGGGGTCACAGACAATGGTTTAACTGGAGGAAATTAGCTCAGCTCATCCTTAAGCTTAAAAATGCAGAATCTTCATTCTTCAGGTTTTAACAATGATATATTGATAGAGTCCTCTGTAAAAGAACAATCACACAGCAAGAGAAATGCTCCTCAGAGTCAAGGTCCTTCAATCAGAAACTTTATTAAAAATGGCAGCAAAACTCCAAAAAGACACAAAATGACAAAAATGTCAGGTTTTGGCAGAGAAGGCATTTAAAGGGAGAAAGAGAGAAAAAAAATCTTAAGACAACCCTAAACTACTTAGGAAGACCCTAGCTAGTCCATAGTTTGTGGATGATAAGGGCTTTTCAGAGTTTGGTTCTACTGATTATAGCAAACCTCCAGGATTGTGGAACTTACAGAGATGGAGGATAGCACAACTCTGTATCAACAGGATTACAAAGTCACAGCTTCTTGGCTTTGTCCTTTTTCTGTGCCTTTTTTTACACAACACATTGTTAAATTTGGAATTTACTTCCATGAGGCATGGTGTTGGCTACCAGCTTTGATGACTTCAGCAAAGGTTTCAACCAATTCACACGTTAGAACTATCAAGGGATTACAACTGAAGGCCAACTGCTGTGAGACTCCAAATAGGGCAATCAGAGTGCTCATGTTCTACTAGTGGGCTTCCCTGTGTAGCTGGCTGGCCACTGCAACAGCAGACTGCTGTATTAGATGGGGTACAGATCTGATACAGTGAGACATTTCTTACATTCTTATGACCTTGGACATTTGGCTCTGGAATGCCTGATCACATTAAAATTTTAGAGCTCCTACTGCAGAGGGGGTAAAACAAGACCTATACCTACAAAATATCAAGGCAGAGGGTTTTAAGAACTTCACTTTCCTCTTACAAAAATCACATGACAGACTGTGCAATAACTCCCAGAGCAAGTGCTTGTAGAGCTGGAACAAAAGCAGGAGCCTCAGCAGGCAACTACAATTTATATCTAAGCCCATTTCAGGGTGAAACAGAACTGGCCATTTTGGTCACTCTGAAATAAGTCTAGGAAATTGGGCCAGGACCATCACTTCAGCTCGCTCTATGAAGCCAAATCGGAAGGAGGCAACACACACAACTGGAATTTCTCAAGGAGTCATTTAAACAGGATTAACATGAAATGCTGGTGGAAGTAGGCAGCTTAAGGGCTCCATGGGAATGAGCACAGGTGGCCACACAGCCCATGGAACATTCAGATTTGTGGATGACCAGCTCCCAGGTTTTCTAGGGAGGATGGCCTAAAAACCCATGCGGATGAAGCCAGCATATATCTTGTCCCCTTTTATACCAACTACTTTGATTGTTTCCCTCTGGATAATCAATGGTTAACAATAATTTGTTGGAGATATGTTTATTTGCATTCCTGTCAGAATAGAAAATTGGGCTGTGTCTCCACTCACCAATTCTAGTTTCCTATGCAACTTAAAGAAGGCACCAACTACCACCCCATCTCAATTTTCAGTGGCAGTGGGTCCCTGTCAGCAACAGCACCGGACCCTAATGCAGATGCCTGCCTTGCAGGGCTGTTTCTCCCAGGCATGGCACCTCCTGACTCCAAAATGGAGTCAAGGAGAGCACCTTCTTCCCACAGAGCCCCTTCATTCACAACACCTCCACCCACTCAGAACTCTTAATGAACCCCTTCAAACTCTGTGATTCTAGATGTTCAGGGTTGCTTAAGGTGACTATGTGCAAAGGTCCCTCTTTTGTGGCAGGCCCCAGACTCTGGAACTCTTATTTGACTGGAGTTTGAGGTTTTTTTATTTTTTGATACAGAAAGAGTCCAGAATGCTTAATAAATGATGAAGCATGTTTACCTTTCCTTTGTTCTTTGAAGTATTCTCCAGGTTCATTCACAATAAGATATTTGGGAGATACATCTTAGGAACCTTAGGAATGAATGGTTTAATTAGCATATCATGTCATGGAACTGTGATATGTTATAGTGGCATTTAGGCTATAGTAGTGCACAAATGCTTCCCCATTATTCCATGTCTTTTCTAGATAACAGGTCACCTACATTACCTTAACTGGATCAGGTCATATGTTTCCTGCTTAATAATAAATCCTTCCAATTTTATCTTATGCTATTATTAATTTTGTATACTTGAAGATTTTAACTAGAGTTCTGCAATGCAGATTAAGCACCACAGATTAATCAGACAGTGAAATTGGATGACTGCCTCAATGTTAGTATTTACGTGAAGCTTTCTAAAAACAAAAAAAAGGTATTTGCGTGATGCTTTCTAAAAAAAAGCTGACTTTAAAGGAAAGCCTTTCAAAAGTAAAATTAAAGGAATACGCAGCTTTTCATTCTCAACAGGCTCTAGTAAGTGATTTAAATACACATTAAATAGTAAAGCTGTTACATTAAATTCAGACAGACAATGTCTCTGCCAAGTTTTAGTTTGATAGAAATTAAAATAGCTAAGGTACAAACCTCTGAAAAATGGGGTTTCTAATGGAAATGGCAACTGACCCTTAACTATAGCACTGCTACCGGATGCTGTTATAATAAGCTTCCCTGGGTGGCATGGTGTAAATGTATTAGCTGTACTAAGAGACCCACTCCTGGTATAATTATGTTAGGAACCAATAAGACATCTCAGAAATCAATATGCTAAGACAGATAGAGTAAAGGACCATGGCTAGCAAACTGGGAATAGATTAGTCTGGCAGGTCCCTAGCTGAGCCATGAAGAAGGAGGATATCTCTGCTGCTGGAAGAAAGCTATTAATTGTAAATTTTCTCGAACAAGGAACTTGAAGGGAGAGCTTACACAGTTGTTCATAGCACTGAGTACAGGCAGCACCTAATATTGATCAACAGTTAAGCATGAGATTCTTATTTCAAATTCCAGCTGAGATGGGGGGGGGTCTCTAATGCTCAGCCTGTTTTGTGGGGGGGGGGAAGCACTCCTTGGAGCAAAGTGCCAACTTCCTTTTTTAATTAGATTTAATACTTCTCAAGTTAATGGGCAATTGTAAAAGCTCACTAGGCTACCTTCCCCCAAACCAGCTCATACTGCAGTGACGTGCCAATTATCTAGTCAATAAAAATCTACAAGTGTGATATGATGTGATGAAATAGGGGACAATTCTGAACTGCATTTCTTTTTCATGAAGTGTCCCAGCAAATTAACCTACACTGTTAAATATTATCAAGTTCTCTGATAATTAAATCCATGACAAGGAGAAATTTGCAGTGGCTAATTTTAACTAGGCTGAGCTGAAATCTTTTTTCCCCTTTCCCCTTTCTTTATTCCTCCCACCCATTTTCATCCCCCTCACTTTTAACTAGAGAAGATTAATTTGCTAAACAGAAACACAATGTAATTTAGTGACAATCTGAAATATTTTTTTTGAAAAGATGGAAAACAAAGGCCACCCTTTTGGTTACAGTGTGGCACATCTGCTCATATCCAATCAAGCCCTCAAAAGCAGGGAAGTAAACAAAAGCGACCATCAAGCAGTGACAAAGTCAGACACATAAGTGGTTCGAATGAGTGTGCAATTTCTGCACATATGACCATCCTGACACAATTGCTCTAATTTTCTTTCCAGAAATGACTGATAAAAGATTTAGGTAATTGCTATGGAGACAGACTTCTTTCCATCATGGGGTATCTTGAATAATACAGCCTCAGGGTCATAAGAAGGAGTGTCAGTTTCTTCAGAGTTCTAAATTAATACTTGTCCCTGTTTCAGCTATACTTCCTCTACATCTAATAAAGTGAATGCCATTTATTTTGATAATGTATCTAAAATCACTTGATCAAATGACTAAAACGTAATGAACGCAGAAAATGCCAAAGAGCTCTGAAAATGACACCTAAAAATAGAAAGCAACAGATGCAACTCTTCTTAAAATATAGTCTTCTATTTTTCTTGCAAATGTTTACTAAGAGAATTAATACACACAGACACACACAGAGACATGTGCACACATGCAAACGCAAAAGGGAGTTTATAATACCACAGTATTCGTATGTATATGGTTGCAGTGAAAATACTGGTAGTAATGTCCATAATTCAACCTGAAACTACTCAGATCATGACCTTATTCCCTATAACGAACTTAATTTATTGAAGTGATTTCTCTATTCCCAAGTATTGAGCACAACTCAGAGTAAAATTCAGAAAGCCACCAACTAGCAAATGCATTAGTAGAAAGGTATACAATCACACCAGGATCACGCTAGATTGGCAATGACATATGCTAGGCTTTGCATGTGAACAGGCTATCTGTTTACAGAAAACTGTAAATACTCAACAGGAAAAAAATGATATACATATTTTAAAAATACCATTCTCGGGGAGGTTGCAAGCCCACTAGCTTTTAAATGCTTCCTGAGTGGTGAAACACATTCTGACAATGACCAAACAATGAAATCAGAATGGCACCCTGTCAAAAAGCGTGCTATAGGCAAAATATTTTTGTTTTATTAAGCTTTTATGTTAGCAGAATTTCTACAACTCCTAGGACGTCTCATGAAGCCCTATTTAAAAAATCACAATATCAGTGTGGATGCATTTGGGCAGCAAGGAAAGGGATTAAAATTCTCTTGGGAGATGGGTGGAGGGCTTTGGACCTTTTAAATAAGCATCTCTGATGCCGTCCAGAGTCAAGGTTTTATCTGAAATATACTCTGAGCCGTTCTGAATGCCAAAACCTGTCGTGAACTTGGCAAACCTGCCAAAGTCAAAGCAGACAGCTGTGCAATGGCAGCATGAAAGGCACTGTGTTGTGTTTAAATACAGTCAAGCAAAAGCCAGTGGATAATGCTCAGTAATGGGTTAATCAATACTTATTATGGTTTTATTGGTTCACTAAAGAGAGAACAGAACTTAGTGAGCACAGAGTAGAAAAAAAAATCACTGCATCTGATCTAGATAACATCTACTCTCCCTTAGGGATTTCCCTATTCAAGAATCCAATTTACCATGCCTGATTGACAAGGATTGGATCCTAGGGAATCACATAACTCTTTTTAGGACCCAATAAAATCCTAATGGATTTGTCTGACTGGACAGGAGGGTTCAAGTTTTACTAAACTGAGGTGGTGTTTTGTTGTAATTAGCCTGCAATTCTGCTCACAGCTAAAAACAGAAGCTATTAGGGGCCATTCCTCTCAATAAATGCGAGAGTCATGCTGAGATGGACTGCCAGAAAGAGTTAGCAATACTTCACAGAATAGACCATAACACTTAAAAGAGAGAAGAAAAAAAAGGAAAGCTACATTCAGCATAATTTAATGAGCTTGAAATATTTTAGGAGACTAGGGCCAGTTAAGTCTAAGGCAAGACTTTACCTTCTACATTTTTAAACTCTTTCAAAATACTGCCAAATAAATGGAGCCATCTTACCCATGTTAGTGAACTGTCCTCTGAAGTCGCCTACAAATGGTGGGGGAGCCTTGATGCATGCATCTCCATATTGCAAGGCTTGGTGGGAATTTCACCAAACAGGTGCCATTTATAGTACCCTGAAATCATGCAAGGAGCACAGGGGAAATGGCACCTTAAGATGTCCTATCGGGGATGAATTGTGAAAAGCTAACTATGTCAAGTGGTACATAAGAATAGATAGTCTGGGCTCACTACATGACCAATGAAAGACTATCGGGTTCACCCAGACAAATTATCCCTATATGTAACCTTACCTAAAAAAGCCAGGTGTGTCTTATAGCCTGGCCGCCCTGCCACATAGGACAAGGCACCAGTGTGGACTATGGTACTATACCCTGCTCTAATGGGAGACCACTTTAAAGCAGCTTCTGAAATGTTTCCCTACAGTGGTCCATATCAGCCATGCATGGACAGCAGGAGTGGCTGGTTTGGTCCACTGGGGATGAGGAGCTTGACACCATATTACTGGACTCCCGGAAGCAGCCCAGAACTGTTTCTGGATGCCCAGACAAATCAGTTTCAGTCAGCAACTTCAGAGTCTGGGCACTTTCATTCCCTGCCTCCAAAACAGGATTAGGATAGACCACTATAATATGGATAGCTCTTCTTGCAGGCCACTGGCCAATCTTCTGATATTGGACCATATCACTCAATCTGACCTAGACCAGCCTAGCCAAGCACAGGATACTATGCCATATGTGGATCCTGCCTCGATGTCTGGCATGGCACCTATGAGCTATTGTCAGACCTTTGGTTGGAGGGCTTGCAAAGATATGGACATATATCTCCATGCTCAGGGCAGTAAAGGTGCTGGTGGCAGCATTTATAACAATCTAGGACCAAAATCAGTTAAAACAAGATAGGGGATTATTGATGCAATATCCATAAATTCTACTAGCTACAACACATGATCCATAATTACTCTGTTTCAGCTCATAGATATTACCTTGCCAGTAATCTGGAGAAGATGCCATGTATCATGGATCAGGGGAAAAACTATCAGACTAGAGCCCTTTCTGTAGTGGACCTTATCCTGGGCTGTTTTTTCACTGTCACTAAAAGTACCCATTAAGTACCCATTAATGGGTACGTAATGCCATTTTTGTACCCATTAATGGGTACTTAATGGGTACTTCTAGTGACAGTGGAAAAACACCCCTGGATTATATCTCAAAATAGGGACCTACAGCAGGCCCCAAATGAAGCCTACAGTAGTCTGCACCAGCATATGTATGGCAGGTACCTATTCCAAGATATAATCCAGAATACAGCCCAGTGCAAAAAGGGATTCAATCTTAGGATTTCCTAAATTTGAATCTCCAGTTAGGTACATCACTAGGTAGCCTAGTTCATCATAAGTTAGTTGTGAGGGAGAGAAAAGTGGAAGTCCAGCAAACAATGTCTGTTGCCTTGAACATTTTGGAAGAAAGGCAGGATATAAAGACCAGGAAGGAACAAAAGGAAGAAGAAGCAAGGCCCACTCATCTTTCCCAGGCTAAAGCAGCTAGCCATTCCTATTGCTGCCAGACAGACTGTGTTGATGGGTAGCCATCCCTGGACATTGAATCCAGAGTCAGCTTCCTCCCTTGTGAGTCAGCATCCCTGCACAGGTGATCTACAGTCTATGGTGATGCAACAGAAAGGGACAAGGTGTATAGTAGTGGCTTAAGAGTTGCTCCTCATACCTTTAACTTCAGATGTTCTTTCCCATTCACTCTTAAGGCTTGGGAACATTAAGCCCTGACCCCAAATCTTATAGTGTAGCTCAGAGTTTACACATACTGCACCGAGGACATGCAAAAGGCATCTAAAGCCATTCAGTAAAGATGTGGATTAAGACCTGAATACAGTTTTTAATTAAGTAAGTGTACATTAATGTGATCTATAGCAATTGTGACAACTTGATACCATTCCCCCCTCATGAACTTGTATTGACAGAGTAACGCAGGTGAGGCAGTGGCAGGTGAGCCATACAGTCCTACTGGCTGCCAATGGGCTGGTGTCTGTATATGAACTAGACCCCCCCCCCTTGTCCAGGTGCCCCATGTCAAAGGCTTACAGCCAAGCCTTCTCCCTGATGCAGCAAAATAAACACTAGTGTAATATAACACCAACTATTATTTACATGCAGATAGATAAATAAATAAGTGGTAGCGAAATATAAAGGTTGCTCAATATTGCTTAAGTAGTCGAAAAGAACAAGGAATTGTAAATAGCATTCAGTTTAGCTCTCCTCGAGCTAGTCCCACAAAAGTAAAATGAATAGCAAAAGCCTCCAGCTCCTGGAAGAAGCTTTCAGGTGTTCAGCTTGAAAGTCCTCCCTAAAATAAAGATCAAAACCCAGCAGAAAAGCTATCTGCTTACCAGGGATGTTTTTCCACTGGCAGAAAGTACCCATTTTTGCACCCATTAAGGACCCATTTGGGTCTGAGCCAGATGACCCCATTTCCACCACGGCACCCATTTGGAACTCAATTGTTTCCACTGCCATGGGGGAAATCCGGATCAAATGGGTACTTTCTGCCCTTTAATCCAGATTTTCTGTAGACCCCATGAATGGGGTCTACAATGGGGTCTTCTGCCAGAAAATCCGGATTAAAGGGAGCCTGTTTCCACAGGAAACAGGCAATGGGGTCTAGAGGAGGCTAATGGGAGGGGATGCAGGCAATGGGGTCTAGAGGAGGCTAGTGGGAGTCCCTCCGAAGCGATCAGCAGAAACTTCGGAGTCTTGCCACCAGTCTCTCAAAAGAGATCAGCGCAGACTTTGGAGGTGCTCTGAAGGGACTCCAGAGCTGCTTTGAAGTCTCTGCTGATCTCTTCAGAGGGACTTCGGAGGGGAGTCCGTGTGGTCTGAGCTAATAGCGCATGGACCATGCTGACAGCTTCAGAATACCAGGTGAGCAAGTGTACTAGAAGCCCCCCTTCTGCAATCTGGTATGGTCTAAGGGAGACTCCAGGCAGAAGTGCGGTTTCTAGTACACTTGCTAGTCTGGTAATTTGGCCAGTGCAGAATCACTATGACTCACAGTAGTTTTCTGTGAATGTCATCAAGGAAATTGCATAACTGTGGCCAAATTAACACCTTGCATTGAGATGCAAATCTGTATACAGCACTACACATGGCTGTCACCACAGTTTGCCTGGCTTTAGCTCTCAAATGATCAGCTTTTAATAAAAATATGATTCAGTACAATCAAAAGAAGGCTTCCAACAAAAGCCTGCCCCTCCTGCCCCTTTGGTCCTCGTCTGCTGACACGTGTTACTTTCAAATAGGGCTCATGTATAACCGCTTTCTCTGCCTTTTTGTTTTCAAATTTGAAATAAAAATTGCCCTGACTCTTTCTACTCCTGATTCTATGCTGTTCAAATTATATTTTGAAAAGAAATGCATGCCAACAGCGAGGAAAGCTTCATTTCTCCCCCTTCTTCTAAAAGAACAGGTGCTTTAGATACATCTAATTACAAAAGTAATTAAAAGCTATTACCTTACCTGTTTATTCAAGGGCACAAGGACCTCTAATGGGAACAAATCAAGATATAAAGACTTGCTGTCAATTATCTCTGAAGGTTTGAGAAGATAATGACGGCAGGCAGGAGTTGAGTTACAGTTCTGTACAATAACAAAAATAGTAATTCAGCACTTCTTACTTTTCTTGGAACAACTCACTTAGCTCAGGAGAAGAAAGACAAGAAGATTACCTGAGTAATATGATCTGAAGAGTACCAGGAATAATGGCACCTTCCACCAGTCTTGTCCTTGGTTGAGCCAACAAAAGATGGGACTGCTTCAGATATAAGCACATCAACCTGAGGACAACAAAACTCTTCAGCTTCTTGTCACAGATCCTGTCAGTGTAGAGGGGGCTGGAGAAGGACATTTGAAATGTGACTCTGTTGTGGGTAGAGCAGTTTCCCCAGCCCTTAACTTAGTAAAAAGGCAAGATATGAATACGCGATATGACTAACTCTGATTTCACAGGAATGTAATGTAGTTCCAACACTAAACAAAAATACCTTTTTATAGAAGTAATACTTCTATTGAAGCAAAACAAAGGACTACGGCAAACTTTAGGCCATATAAGGTAGGGATGTGCACAAATACAATTTTCAGGATTCGATTTGATTCAAATTGAATATCCAAAGATTCAAATCAATCTGAATGTTTAAAATTTGAATGTATTCACATTTGATTCAAACAGAATACATTCAAATCTATATGTATGAATCTTCTATTTGTATCTGAAGATACGAATGTTGACAACATTCAAATGTGTCCGTACTTGTCCACAGGCATCCATAGGCATCCTGTTTTCATCCTGTATATATCTGTACAAATGCATATGGATACAAATAAGATACTATGTAATGCGTACATATCAGTACTCATACAAATGTCCAAATAACTTTTACAAAAGATTCAATAGATTCAAAAATTCATTCAAATCTTAAATTCGAATTTAGAGACATTCAATTGGAATTCAAATGTCCAAATTTGATCAAATTTGATCGAATTTTGAATGTTTTTAATATTTGTGCACATCCCTAATGTAAGTCTGTGATCAGCAAAAAAGCATCTCTAAGGTAGCTTTGAGGCAGCTTGGAGAAGGCTTCAAGACGGGATTGTTCACCCACCAGTCTGCCCCTCCCCCTCTCCTGAACATTCTGTGATAGAAAGGTCAGATTAGAGAAGGACTGAAAACATGAGGGCCACACACCGTCTCTCTAAGGCATCCCTTTTGTTATGTCTGAACACAGCTTTAGTGTTATACTCAGGACCATCTGAGCTTCTTTTGATCATTAATGCATTCCTAATGAATTCAGATAGGCTGTGGCCTATGCACTTAAAACATTCCCTATGGATTTACTTTTGATCATAAAACTATTATAGCATCTATACTTAGGTTTGGGGATAAAATAATGTCTAGACTATCTGTATGTTTCCATCTAACTGGCAATTCAAAATGCATACCACTGAGCAACAGTAATAATTTGCACATTTTTAATCTTCGATGGAAGCTTCTCCCCCATCCCGTTTTCATCCCCTGAAAAATATGTTCAAAAATGCATGATAGTGCCAGTTAGGGTTTTTAATACAGCCAAAAGGCTGTGGATTTTCTTCAGGATCAACCATATCACTGATTATTTAGCTTTTAATAGTTCCACTCTCACAAATACTCAAAACAGAAATACAAGCTAGCATTTAAAAAGGAAATGGAAAAGGAAACAGCAAAATGTGGGGGAAATCACAGTATTTCATCCTCATTTCATGTAGTGAGAAATGCTATGTAGACAAGCATTTTATTTTAATTACACATTAAGGGCATAAACTAGAAGAGTTTGAGATCAATGGAATTTAAGTGCACTTAACTTTCTCTAGATTCAGTCCTAATTGTAAATAATAGTGTCTCAAGAGTGTTCAGTATAGAGGCTTCAGCTCAGTAGTAGCCGTGAAATAAGATAACTATGTGTTCCTGCCAGTTCTAAAATACAACCATGTTTTGTTCCAAAGGTGGGGTCATCAACTCTTACGATGATCGCAAAGTGTATTTTTTGCATTTGCATTTGAGTTGAATTAAGTATCCGAAAATTTTATTCGATTCGTATGTTAAAAATCTGAATATCCAAAAACACGATCTGAATCCAGATTATCCGAATTCATACATTCGAATGTTTGATTTGTATTTAAAGATACGAATGATGATAACATTTGTATCAGTTATACAAATTTGAGTTCATCCCGTTTCATCCTGCATTATAAGCACAAATACACATAATTTTCGCACAAATTCGTATATGATGCATATGAATCTGTACATTCCAATCATTTGAATATTCATATTAGAGTTTTGGAAATTGGAAATCCATCTGTATGTCTAAATTAGGATGTTCAAATTAGAATTCAAATGTCAATATTTGTCAGATTCAAATTGGATTTTCAAATTTTTGAATATTCGTGCACATCCCTACTCTTATGCAGGTCCTTAGTACCAATTCGCACTTGGTCCAGTAGTGCACAAATACAGTTTTTGGCATTGGATTTTAATATCTAAAGATTCGAATTGATTTGAATGTTTAAAATTCAAATGCGTTCACATTCAATTAGAATCGAACACATTCATATCTATTTGTACGAATATTTGATTTGTATTTGAAGATATGAATGTCAACAACATTCATATGCGTCCGTACACATCCATACACATTCTGTTTTTATCCCGTATGTAATGCATATATATCTGTACACATACAAATATCCAAATAATTGGTATGAATGATTCAAAAGATTTGAAATTCATTCAAATATTTAAATTTGAATGTATAGACATTTGATTCGAATTTGAATGTCTGAATTTGAACAAATTCAATCCAATTTTGAATGTTTCAGATATCCCTACCAAGTTCACACAAAGAAGACTCCCAGATGGAGCATCTGCACTTGAAGGGGCCGTTTCTTTACCAGTAGTGGCTCCTTCTGTGTTGGAGCAATCCCCATGTGAACTACACGTATGCATGCACTACACCATGCATGCACTTACCTTGCACTAGCACCAGAGCCGGTAAGACCCTGGATGCATCATTTGTACCTCTTCATGTGCTGGCACTGGCACTGGAATCCAAAGATAGCTGCCATCTGGGCAGCCATCCACATTTAACCTAAGTTTTGGAGAGAGCTGAGGAGGGTTACGTATGCACTCAGCTTCCATAAATACAGAAGCATACTTGGTCCATTTCAACCTTCGCTTCCCAAGGATAGGAAGCAAAGTGCAAAAAGACCTTCACTTAGACCACAAGCTTCCTGGTCTGATATTCTGGCCAGTACTGAATCACCTTCAGTTACTAGGTCACCTCTAACCTGCTGAATTTCTACCAATCCTCTAGTTGCAAGTCTGCCACTCCCTTCTTCTCTACAGTGACAAAAGGTGTTTTCATGAAGTCAGAAGAAACAAAAAAATCATATAGTGGTGAGTATGGTTGTACTCTCAGAATAGGAAGAGTAACGAGCAGGGTTGGTGTCCTACAGTATATGGGTCAATCCTCTATTTGAAGGACTGGCCAGGGATAAATCTGTATTGTAAAATGTTCTGTATTTGCAGGGGCATAGAAGAAGGGATTCAGTGCAACACTCTTTTCTACACCATATCCCTTTCAACAGCATATCAGTAAGCGACTCTTGTGGGAACTGCCAGTAACTCAACTCAGCTGCTAAACTAGAGCTGAGCTGATGGATACGGGTTCATCAGTCTGACAGGTTTGGTAAATGTCAAATACACCACCAGAAAAGAGGATAGGGTGCTGGCAAGAAGTCCTTTGGATAATTGAAGTTTCCTATGATTGCAACACTTCTACTTTGGGATATCTCTCTTATTTCCTTCTCCATCATCAGGTTTTCTTGAGTACCTTGATTTAGGGGAGGGATTTAGGGGAGGGATCTATTTGGGACAGATCCTTGGAAAATATGGTTCACTGAAAAATGGATCTTTTTAGATCTGTTTTTCGGCAGCCTGTGCGGAAAGGTCCTAAATGTGGTTGTACTGTATGTATGGAAACACCCAGAGACCACAGAAGTGTGCCTTTCTTTAAAGACACAAACACACTTCAACCTGTCTTTAGAACAGCTGATGAAACATACTCCAGTTTAATTCTAGATCAAACCTTTACATCAAACAGAAGGAAAGTACAATTCAAAAGTTAACAAGTTGAGCCCCTCTTGTTTAATAAAAAATAGGCTGGAATAGAACCAGTTGAACACATTTCTACTCTGAGTTAGCTGTTGATTGATTTCAAATGTTGTCCAGGTTCACTTATTTGCTGTACTGAGCTGTTTAGCCCCATGTCAACTCCTCTTCTAGTCATGGTGATTCCTGCTGTCTCCCCAGCGGAAACCAGATATGCAGATGAGCCCTCAGACTTTCTAATCGAGGCTGCTTACTTCAACACAAACCCCTTATTACAGTGATGCCTGCTTTCTTCCCAAGCAAGTACAAGGACATGCTCACATTTCTTGCATAAGTCAAAAATCATGACAGAGCTCTTCAAAGCACATTTAAAATAAAATAGATTCTTTTATCACCCACTCAGTCTTCCTCTGGGCATCAGGGAAAGTTGTAGAAAGGTATACATGCACTCAGCACCAGGAGGGGGACCCCAGAGATGCAGACTGGTTTCCACCAGGATATAAATGGTTTTCAGTATATTGAGAGCACCAAAATACATGCTAATAGCCATTGCTCTTGTCTTATTACTATGGTAATATAATAGCAATTTTAGTTAAGAATTGCTAGGTATAGATTAGGGATGTACACAAATATTCGTAACATTTGAAATTCATACAAATTTGGCCAAATTTGGACATTCAGATTCAAATTGAATCTTTTGATACCTTCATATGAAGCTTCGTATGGGATTTGCATGGGATTTGTATGCTATCCGTATGGGATTCGTATGGGATTGAACATTCATTTCAAATACGGATCCTACTACATTCCAAGGGGATCTATTTGAACAAATATGAATTTTCTTGCATTCAGTTCAATACAACTGAAATACAAAGAAAACATCCATGCACATCTTCTACATTATTCTAGAACTACTTTTTAACTTGTAGTCCTCTGCACCGTGTCTCAATGTTTTGTCTCAGAACCCTCAAAAGTGTCAAATAGAAACATGGTAATCCTCACTACTTGAAACAGAAAATTGTTTTCTTTAGTTCTGTTCAGTGATTCAGCTGCTGACCCAGAAATGCAGTGGCCATGAGGAGGGGCGGAGCAGCAACTGGTGAAACTTTATGTCAAATGTGGCATGTCAGTCAGTGCTCCATCCATCCTCTACCAGCTGAATCCGAAAGCCTTAAAAAGTTAGCCTTAAGCAGAACAGTTTAACTCAGAAGGCTACTCTGAGTAATTTTGCATGCTTCTAGTTTCATATTCCAAGCTATTTAATGTTTTCTAAGCTGCATGTGACATCATGGAATTCACTACAGGTGAGATCTTTAGAATAATGGCACACATGTCTCATGCTAAGAAAAAATATCTAGCCCAAGAAAAATAGCAAGCAAAGATAACAGGTTTAGGAGGTGTTTGTATGCATAGTTTCCAAAATATAATCAACCAGCCAAAATGTGTCAAAAGATCTACTGGGGAAAGGAATGGATCACCCTGGAAGATAGCCTGGCTAGGGGACCCAGTTTCCCAAACTGTAGCATTTTGCTGGAAATTTCACTTGTTATCTGCTTGGCAACATTTTGAAAAGTTTAGTTCTCCAGTTCCAGTGAACTGCAAGTCTCAAGTAGATACAATGTGCTCCTTTAGAACTGCTATAATTCTGTCAAGATTCATTAAGATCTTGCAAACTTTTCCAAGGCAGCTATGGAAGCATCCCCAGTTAATATTCAAAACATGGCACTCCAGGCTTAGATTCTAATTTGCTACTAATGCAATATTAAAGGACTATATATGTGTAAAATATTGATGCAATATTTGTTCTGAATTTATATTATTTCATTTAAGCGCACACACATATGCGCGCGCACACACACACACACACACACACACACAGAGTGCCTTAAACAACATGTCTCATTTTAAAGGGTATCCTCAAGGGGCATACAGATGTGCAGTATACACACATCTTGGTAACCTGAACAATAGTGTGGTTTTTCACATTCCACTGGAAGATATAACCTTTCATGAGCAGTAAGGGTTTGCAGATAAAAATAAAAAATGTCACCTTATCTGCTGACCAGATGATATAATGCAGTTTCTTATATTACCCTTTGAACTCCTCCATTGGGGGAAAAAGGCTTCAGGAGAACTTAAAAAGATAAGATTCCTCTTGTCTATTTTTTCCTGCATTCTGCATCATGTATAAGTCTCAAAAAGAGAATCACATTCAGCTTCCCTGGCTTAAGATGTCTATTTATATTCTTCTTGCATATAGATTTTCCTGGCTGGAAGGATTGGTGTGGCTTCATCCCATCCTCATGTTCTTGCCTGTAGAGATTAAAATTCAAGAAAAATCACTTATATGAATTTGAACAGATGTACTGACAATTAAATAATCAATGTACACTTATTGTTGTATTTTAATGCATTTTGTAACATTATCCTTCAAAATGACTGTAAACTGATCTCCCATGATTAGTACCAGAAAGAAGGAATTTATGTTTTTGCACACAAACATAAATTTAGAGAAGACAATTATTGTGCTGAACCAACGAAGGCCTTTACACACAGCTAATGCAAATTATCACTGAAATGGTCAGCTGGTCCTCATAAGGGATGCATATAATGTAGGCATCAGCAGAAAAGTGCTATTAGGATTAAATTGGTGGGCTTTGTCTTTTGAACCAATTGTAAATCCTTAGGGTATGGGGTGGGATAGAAATGCAAACAAACAAATAAATAAATAAATCCACAGTCTTTAATGTTTAGTCCCTATTGAAAATTATGAAGTTCTACAACATTATAGGATTGTTTGCATGACTGTGTTAGGTCTATTCTGTAGTGTTCATTGGGTTAATTGGTTGTTGTTTTAATAATTCCTCTCAACATAGGATAACAGTGCACTAAAATGTACTCAGTGAAATGAAAATATAGATATGGACTGCCCATTTGTACAATAGCACCCACAAGAACATAAAGTGAATGGAATATAGAAACTATACTATAGATGAGTCAATTCTAGAGGGGTTTTCCACCAGCACTAAGTACCCATTAAGTACCCATTATGCTCAGAGCAGGAAGACCCCATTTCCACTGCAGACCCCAGTAGAGCCACATTTGTTTCCACCAGTTCTAGGGAAATCCAGATTACATGGGTCCTTCAGGACCTGTAATCCAGATTCCCTGTAGACCCCATTAAAGGGATCTACAATGGGATCTTCAGGCATCAAGTCCAGATTATACAGAGTGTGTTTCCACTGCAATTAGGCAATGAGGTCTTTGGGGGGGGGTACACCCAAGGGGGAGTGCCCCCAAACCCAAAGCTCCAAAGCCTGCACACAATCTCCAAAGCTGGATCTGAAGCTAACTCTGAAGAATAGCACAGGCTTCAAAGAAGACCCCATGGAAGAGCAATGCAACTCCTATGGACCTTTGTCAAAGGCTTCGGAGGATCTTTGGAGTTTGCGGCAAATCTTTGGAGTTTATGGCAAAGCTCCAGAGAATCTTCGAAGAATCTCCGGAGGATCTACAGAGATTGCACTCCCTGTCCCCCCTAAAACCTGGGATGACAGATGGGCCCCATGTGGGTAGATCCGGATTTGCCACGTGAGTGCTCCGGCATTTCCACTGAGGGCAAGCTAGCACCCATTGCTATTGGGTGCTGCACCACCTGTGGGGATGCATCGGGTACCTTCCTTAATCTGGATCTACTAGATCTGGATTAGTTGAAGGACCCATTCCTTAAATCCGGATCATCTTAGACTCAGATTAAGAGAGGTAAGTGGGGGGGGGGGGAACCCTGGAGATTAAAAACTGAAAACTCTAAAAACATAACATTTTCATTTTTGCAAACTTAGTAATATTTGAACTTCTGTCAAAATACAGCTTGGGATAAATTGCATGGAATATGAAATATACTGCTATGAGATTCTGAAGGTGGAGCAATAAATCTATTCTGGCTAAAATCAGGGCATTATTATTATTATTTTAAAATCTCAATAAAATTAGAAGAATGCTATCATTAAATACCTGGAATTCATACTCATAAGGCAAGGTTTCTATAATTTTCTACTATCTAATGTAATTTAGCATTTCAAAAGATTTTCAACTTTTGAACATGGTGATTGTGATTCTTTAATGACCCCGTGTAATTAGTTGTTTGTGTCATGCTATGAGTACACAGGGTACTAATATTACATAGCACAAACAAAATAAGGACCTTTTCCATCTCTAATGATTGTGACATACCAGAACAGACCATCAATTTTCTTTTGATCATGAACGTTCTGCTTTTCACAAAGCTTCTGTACTCTGTAATTAGGGCATTGCTTTCTCAAATACCATCAGAATTATTTAGATCCCACTTTTAACAGTCAGATCTGGATTATTTGCAACAAGTTTCTTATTTTTAAGCAAACCTCAGGTAGCATGAAATGCAGAATTAACTCAGGAAAGATTTAGACATTTGTTCTTGACAAGTGTTTTTTCTCCAAAAGGCTACAACAACTTCCTATTCACAATGGCCAAATACATCTTAAAGAAGATCACTCATGGCTGGTGGACCCACAGGGATTACAGGAAGGTATCACTTGGCTTCCTGTCCTTGTTCTAGCTACAGACATCACTTTCTTGATGTCTTTTCTCTGCAGAAGCCATCAAGGATGCTGCTGCTGCCGTTTGACTTAACCTGCTTCCTGCCTGACTCTCTTGGAAATGTTCTTGTGTCTTGTGCTGCGGATTCCATCAATTTAAGTGAGTGTTTTATCTTTCTTTTTGTTTTCTCAACCCTGTGCCATGCCCAGCATCAGCACCACGTGTTTGCTTCTGTATTGTCTTTCACAATGAGCTCATGATACTTTACACGTAGTTATTAACTAATCAAAATAGAAAGGCCAAATACAGCTCTTTGGTGAACATGCTGGCATTACCTTGTGCTTTGTTTTCCTTCCCCCTCCCATCTAAATCAAAATACATCTATCTGAGATACTGTTGTTTTACTGAAGGGGAAGGTCTCTTTCTTTTTTAATCCCAAACTCTTCCCTAATACAGTAAATAACATGGACTATGACCTCTTGTTATACTGATGATATTAATCATCTAGCCACCTTGAGTCTCCCACACACCCCACTTATTTCTGGAATATAACCAGATTTTGAAGTAAAGAACTCAATGAATATACAATGCATGTGTTCTTCTACTTTCCCATTAATGGCTACTGGGTTTCTGTAAACCCAGTGGGACATTTGTTTGCTCGTAGTTCTTCACTTTATACTATCTAAAACTAAGGTGTTAGTAGAGAAATTCACACATGAGAGAGAGTTCAGAGCCTACTCTATCTAATCTTTCTGCTTCACCCACTATCTCCAGGGGCATGGGCCTTCCCTTGTACTATTAGACGTATTCAGTGTCAGCAGTGACCATCTGAGAACCTATTCCAACTGGATTTTCTTGTTTACTCTACAAGAACCATTATACTACCAGCTGACTTGGAGGAAAGATCCTGATGAGTTTTTGTATGTTGATATTATTTATTGAAATAGTATGTTATTGTTCCTTATAAAATCACCTTGTATCACCTGTAGATCCTGAATTATAATGGTAGTAGTAGTAGCATTAAGGCAAATGTGCTGTCCCGATTGGATAATGTGACACCACGTTGATCCATCAATCAACGTTTGGATCAATGCGACACCTCAATAGGGACTGCACATTCTGCTGTGTATTATTATTCTTAAATTGAAATTCTGGGCAGCCCAGGAAGTATCTGAGGCCTTTTTGCACTGAATCTTATTTCAGATTATATCCCAGAATAGGAATCTTTCATCTACATGCTGGTGCAGTCTGTGGCAAGCCCCTGCAGTAGTCTGTCCTAGCATGCAGATGACAGATCATTACTCTAGTATACGTCTGCCAATGGTAGCTGTAAAATGGAAAAGGTCAGTGAGGTACACAACACATTTCAGACTTCAAAGAAGCCTGACAAATCTCTATGTGGATCTTCTGGATACGTAATGGTGATGTAGTGTGCCTGCAGGCACAGCCCTTACTGTGGATTTTCAAGAGGAAAAGCTCATCAGGGTGGATAACAGGCATATATATTATCTGACAGACCTTTGTTTTAACATAGATTAAGGAATTGTACTGAAATTATAAAACTATGTCAATATTAATGAACATTTTTAAATTGGGACATAGCATTATGTAAGTAATTTGTTTAGCAAAAAAGCCTACTTAATTTAAGTAAAACTTCAGGTACAGAAACATAAATAAAACATAAGTTATTGTTCAGGCTGATGGGTTATAGATAAATGATAATAAAAGAAGAGAAAAATCAATCCTATCAGTGGATTTTTATCTTATATTTCTCTCTGTATTTGTGTAACTGTGGGTATTCAATTTGTGTATGAATGCTATGGAAAACAGTCCATTGGCTATGGGGAAAAGTCAATAAATCAATAACAATTTTTATGATAACAAGATGTGGGACACAGTAGTGACGGTACTTGCTGCAGCATTATGCCGGAGAATTGGCATGACTCGTTTGGGTCTATTAAGTCAGTATTTATCTATGATTACATAGGGAATTTGGTAATACAGATAGAAGCTAGCAGTGATGATCCAATAATCAACTTACCTGCCTCATAATGACATTATAAAGTTAAGAGAGAATCAATCTGCATCTTTGCACAAGGTCAGAGACTGCAATTGTAAGAATTTAATTGTATTTTATCTCACACACAAATGAAAACAGTAGAATGTTGTAGACCTACACAAGCTGTTCTAGTTGTTAAGTGTAATATCAAAATGTGACAGTACCCAAGGATACCACATTTGAACGTAAGAACCTAAGAGAAGCCTTGCTGGATCAGGCCACAGCCTATCTTGTCCAGCATCCTGTCTTGCACAATGGTCTCTCAATTGCTCCTGGGCACTCTCAAGTAGAAGGTAAAGGTAAAACCTTCACCTGCTCTCAGCCTCTTGCAAGTGGCCTATAGAAGCATACTGACTATCTCTAGAACCAGGAGGCCATAGCTAGATGTCAGTTCTAGTAGCTATTGATACACCTGTCCTCCCTGCAAATATTCCAACTGGCTGCTATCACCACCTCTTCTGCTAGTAAATGGATATGTGCACATCTACTTCTTGCAAGGGCTCACACATGTCCATAAACTAGAACTTATGAAAGTACCTTTAGTCCTCCACTCCAGAATACCTGATATTAGGCCTATAAGACAAGTAGGTTGGTCTCAGTCTTTCAAGACCCTATAGCTCCTGACCATAAAGAATCCATAAAGGGCCATAAAGGAGGCTGAAATTGTGATGGGGGATGATGGAATATGCAACAAGAGAAAGGGAATGACAGTGTGGGATCTGGAGGATCAGAGTAGGGGAAGAGGCTGGAGCATGAATGTGAATTGCTATGGCATGACTCCACACCTTATATGGGCTTTTATTTTTAAACCACTGTCTTTCAGAAGGCTTTTCACAAAGTCCTTCATCAAAGGCTCCTGAATAGACTCATCAGTCATTAAATTAGAGGACAAGTCCTGTCCTGTATTGGTAACTGGCTGAAGGACAGGAAACAAAGAGTAATAATAAATGGCCAGTTTTCAGAGTGAAGGGAAATGAAAAATGGGGACTCCAAGGTTCAGTATTCTTATGTTTACTAGGCCTTCTGGGTTGACTTGTAGTCCTCCTCCCTAGAAGACAACACAGTGGCTGCCATCTTTCCAAATCTGTGCAGCTTGTTATAGGGCAATGGTGTAGGCCTGGAGGAAGCAGGTGAAAGTCCGCAGACATAATGGGGATAGTGGACATGATGAGGGATCACGGAGCTTATGGTGGGAGAGGAAGCAATAGTGGGGTGAGATCCAAGGGGGTTGGACATATTTATCTATTTATTTGTATTTCTATCCCACCCTATACCCGAAGGTCTCAGAGCAGGCTACAATTTTATATTAATCTTAGACAGGTCCATGCCCTCAGGCTTATAATCTAAAGAGACAAGATACAAAAGGAAAATGGTGTGGGAGGGAACAAAAATGTCCTTGCACTGGTAAAATACTTTTATTTTCTTTTTCTCCTCCATTCACCACAGGCAAGATGGCTCCTTCATAGTCTGTGTGGTGACAGTTGGGAGGGAGGGGTCAATGCTGGGAGCTTGATGGAAGGTGCTCACTCAGTTTCCTTCTCTCTTCCTCTCCCAGTAGGCAAAATGGTTCCTTCATGGCCTGCATGGTGACGGTTGGGAGGGAGGGGTCAATGCTGGGAGCTTGTGTTAGGTGAAGGAAGATAAGCTGGGGTGTCATGTGGAGGCAATCAGGCTGACAAATCATGTATTGAATTCTACTGGTGCAGTCCACTGTTGAATCAAACCTCAAAATTTTGGCAGCGTTTGGACTGATAGAAAACCCCATGACCCACTTTGGTTCTGTACATCCCTAAATGAAATGTCACCATTATGCTGTAACATCTGTACCAGAAGAGGCTGTGAATGTCCTGGATAGTTACCTGGATACAATGATGGGGCAGATGAGGTCCAACAAACAGAGGCTTAATCCTGACAAGGTAGAGAAGAAGTTCCTGAGTTTAGGAATTGTGAACTTTTGTTCTAGATGGGGGTCTACTTTCTCAGAAAAAAATAGGTCTACTGATTCTTCTGAAACAATCAGTGTCACTGGAGACGTGTATGACTTTTGTGACTAAAAGTGTCTATTACCACCTATGGTTGTTATATCAATTGTGACCCTACTTAGATAAGATCTTGGCCATCACTGTCCATACCTTTCTAACTTCATGTTTGGGGCTACCCTTTCACCTGGTCCAGGATACTGCAACCAGTGCAAAATGTAGCACCCAGGTTGTGGAGTTCGGTGCCTGTTCAGACATGTTTTATATCTGTAAGCGGTTGTTGTAATAGTTGCCAATTATAGGGTAAGATCCAGTGTTCCATGCTCAGCATATAAGGCCCTAAAGAGCTTGGAATCAGGATCTTACTGGATTGCCTTCCCCATTATAGACCAATAAAGCTTTTAACAGGTGCATATTTATGCCAGGTAGACACAGCCTAGAACTTCCACCATTCCTTGTCAGTTCCAGTCATATTAACTATCAAATCATTCAGCAACTTTTTTTGGGGGGGATCATACTGGGGAGGGGGAATCAAGTTCTTTTATGTATTAATTCTGATTTGGATAAAATCCAAATTTCTTACTAAAAAAAAGGAAGAGTCACGTTCCCAAAGAAACTGTATGCTATTTGAACTTCTAGCTCTGAAAAGTGATTTTATGATAAAAGAACCAATTGTGGATTTTGTTTTGTTTCTTAAGTTAGTAATCTGTCTTGGCATTCAGGTTCCCCTGAACTGCCTTGTCTGACTTTAGAAGCATTGTGATAAAACTTAATTAGTACTTGGCTTGGGGAGGTCCCTTGAAAGATCAAGTCCTAGCTATAATAGGAAGTCGAAAAATATTCCAGAAGAAAACAATGGCAAATTTCTTTTAAATTGTTATTAAGAAAACTTTGTGGATCTGTGAAGGAAGTCACCAAAAGCTGGCACTTTTAGCTTTTAAATTATTTGTTTCAGTTGCTATTAATCAGTCGAGGTGTATAAGTTGAGTACTGCTGACTTGTTTGAACTCTAGTTCAACATCATACACTTATTAGCAGATGCACAAACAATTTGTCACACAGCACAATTCATTCAGCTTGATTTTACATGGAACTCCATGAATTTTACAACTCCATAGGAAGTACAATATATAAGATGCCATAATGTTGACAGCAATACAGATTACCCGCTTCACTTTTGTTCCAACATTGGTGTTGATTTCCAGCACAGGAAATCTGCACATTTGGATGCTGATTTGTCAACAGTACTATGAAAAGATTTTTTTTAAAAAAAAAAATCAGCTTTAAAGTATTTGTGATGCAACCAATAACACTTGCAAGATGAAAACATAAAAATATCAACAAAGACATGAAATTAGAGAAGTTCAGCAACAATTGAAATGGCAAATACATTGGCTATTCTCCTTCTCATTTTCAGTTATTTTCTAGCTCAAGTTCAGCAGGCTGGTTAGATTTCAGTCTGTCATTGCATGACACAATTTAACCTCCTAGGTAGTGTTCTTTATTCCTCAAAGGTTTCCTTAATGAGTTCTACATTTTATGGGTCCTCAAGTTATGGAAGAGTGAGTCCATCTAGCCACAAGTGCACTACATAACGAATAAGGGGTGTTTTAAATGGTAATGTATGCAATGTATACTTTAGAAATGCATCCTCTGATAAAAGAGAGATTTTTTGAGTGGATGGTGATTAGACTTGGTAGCCCAGTTTATTTATATTTTACAGGAAATCATTAAAATATCAGCATGTATTTCATGCTGTATACGGATCTAAGTTAAATGGCTTCTAGTGGGTTCTTCAGTCTTTTTCATTATTTTTGTGGCATTGGGGTTTATCTAATCTTTAGATGAAGGAAATCTATGCTCAGCATCTCTCTCCTCCGTTTCCATTTCTAAAACAAAGCTTGAAAGGTGGTGGTGCATTAATAAGAAAGGATTTGGGGAGTTGAAAAAAAAAGCAAATTTGGGATAGAAGGAAAGAAAGAGAAAAAGATATTTCATCTATTGAAGATAATGAGTGAAAAAACAAGTTTACAGTTAAGGACATGAACTTTACCCTTTGACACTCTAACAGTTTGCATCTAAGGCACCCCACTGAACAGCTGTGGAAATTTATAGATTTTCAAAAGTGTGTGTGTGTTTGCATATTTTACTGTCTTTGTAACTGCCTATACTTTAAAGGAAAACTGGAATTTTACTGTTGTTACTAGTCTTACTGTCACACAATGGCCTCTTTAAAATGTCCATTGATATTCCTGAAGTACCAGCTCAATTTTCATCTCATCCACATCCTGTTGTCTTTGCCTCAATAAAAAAAAATGCTTCTTAAAAATAGGAATGTGATTCTGTGTGTGGATATTGCTGCATAACAAATGAAAACTGCTTGGGCTATTTCCTACCTAGGTAAAACATGCATAACACTGCTTTTAAGAGAAGAAACTAGTTTTATATTCCAATTTTCTTCCGCTTTGTAAATAACACCAGCAGCAACAATAAATACCAGCATTTATATATCACATCATTATCTAAATCCCAAGACAATTTTCAATAAAACCTAAAGATAAGCTTAAACCCACCCAACTGGGTCTTTTTGCACTACGCAAAAAGGGTAACTCCCAGTATGTCTCCATTCTTCCCAGAACCCTACTGGAACCTGAAAGAAGGAGGAGGAGGAGGAGGAGGAGGAGGAGGAGGAGGAGGAGGAGGAGGAGGAGGAGGAGGAGGAGGAGGAGGAGGAGGAGGAGGAGGAGGGAGGAGGCTTTCCTACCCTGCTTCTCTCACCCATTCAAAGGAACTCAAGCAGCTGACAAAGCTTTTTATTCTCCTCACAATGAACACCTTGTGAGGTAGGTAGAGCTGTGAGAGCTCAGAAGAGAGCTGTGACTGTTGGAAAATCAGGCTTGTGTGATTTTCCCAGAGTTTGCAGTGTAAGACTCTGCAGTGATCCAAAAAAGCACCACTCAAAAGACTAGTGAAATAAAAGTTAACTTTACTTAAAGCACAACAAGAACAACATGGTACAGACTGATCTGCTCTCAGCCATCTTACAGGAAGGACTAAAACAAACTAACTGAAAGCCAAGCTCCACCTCCCCCCTTTAGCCATTTAGGCTGACTTCTCACACACACACCACACACACACATGAAATGCTGTATTTCCAACATTGACTAGCCCGAGGTCACCCAGTTGGCTTAATGGAGGAGTGAGGAATGAAACCTGGTATTCCCAGATAAGAGTCTGGCTCCCTAACCACAAGATGAAAGTGACCATTGTAATTATTTGGTATAATAATTGCTTTTCAGCAGTCTATTCTCACCTCCCTCTCTAACTCACTGCTAGCTCAAGCTATTTTAGTAGGTTCATATGTTCTATTTAATAAGTTGCAGAACTCATTTTCTCATCAGAATTCATCATAGTGGTGACAGCAAGCAACTAGAGGCCTTTTCGCATTAGGCCTTTTCGAACGCATCTAAGACACACTAGGACAGGGCATTCGCACTTCTGGGGCAGCCAGATCCATTCAGACCCACCCCAGCCATCCTAACGCGTTGTAGATGTGTTTGCATGCTCTCCCTCCATGGCAGCTGGGCCCCTCCCCCAACCTCCCCCATTGACTCCTCTGGAGCCAAGGATGGGGGGGGCAGTCAGGTGCCTTCCCTGGGGTCCGGCGTGCTGCATGGGCCCAGATCAGGCCATGGTGTGCACATGTGTGTGGCATGGCCTCTGACTCGCCAGGCACCCACACCTGCACAGATCACCCATCGAAGCCAGGTGGGTGCCTGGTGAATCAGAGGCCACGTAGGACATGTGTTTTAGCTGTAGTCTGAAGAGGCCTTTGGATACCTTTTAGAACGAATTTGATAAATTCATGGAGGACAGGTGTTCAAATTGCTACTAGAATGGATGCCTAGGTACTGCCTCTAGGTTGGAGAGGATGTGTCTAAAGGCCATTTGCAGAGCATCCAGGTGAAGGTTTTGCCTTTGTCCCCTGTTTGAGAATGTCCAGAAGCAATTAGTGGCCACTGTGTGAGACAAGATGATGGACTACATGGCCTATGACCAGATCCAGCAGGGATCCTGTTATGTTTTCATGTTCACTTTGAAAATTCACTTTGAAAATTCATGGCATTTGGGGGGGGGGTAGCATATAGGCGTGGGATGATAGGAGAGCTAGCATAAACAATATTTTAAATGATATTCTTCAATATTCTACGAGAGCTAGAATAAACAGAAAAAAATGTTGGTGAATATTGCAGTATATGAATCAAAGCGGAAACAGAAGTACAAAGGAAGTATTTCTACCCACCAGCAGAAGTTGCTTTAACTCAGGTAATTAGAAGCAAGAAATGGCAAGACACCCTTCACTTTTCTAGTCTCCATGAACTTCATCTAAATTTCTCAGTGGTAAGCTAATTGCCTCCTAACATTTTTGTTAGCATTCCTGACTGCATTAGTTTTTCTAAGAATTGTCTGTATATCCATAACTCCTTCCAGATAATTCTAGGCAATTCTTCATTAAGGACAGCATTCTATACAACACTTTGTTTTCAACATTTCTTTCCCACAAATGCACAAGATTCCATATATGTTTTTGTACTGAAGCCATTCTGTTGTCACATTGTCTAATAACAGTGATGAATTTGGAGAAGTCCACCTGTCTGAAATAACATTAAATTCTGGCTGAAACAACAATAATATATAGAATTAGCTATTTACTAACCAGAATAGCAAATATAGACAATTGTTGACTCAGGAATATGAAATTTATTTTATACCCCCACATTCCAGATTCCTTTATTTCAGAACAGAATGTAAAAGGGTATTTTATTTGACCCCATCTTCAACATTTATTGTGAAATCCCTCACTTTTTTTCCCTCACCATTTGGGTATTCTCTGGCGGAATGCTTCTTGTAAATGTTGGCCATCATGGTCCAGTGCTTGTAAAAGTATGACAGTAGTCCCAAGATATGACTTTTGATGCTTGTTTATTTGGCATCATGTTATTGAAGATAACCTTGGCATCCTACAATGGAAAAAATCTTTGAAAATGGCATAATACTGTTTCTGTCAAAATAACCATTGAGTAAGGTATGAGAAACTTCAAAATGCAAACATATTTTTGCTATGTGGCATATTTCCTCTCCGTGCTTTAGTAGGTACATAGCAGTAAATTTTAAATATGAATTTGAATTTTAAATGAGGTGGAACCTCAGTCATGGATATGCTTCTTCTAATTTGTTTTCATCTGTTCATGTTTTTTAATTTTTAAAAGTGTTTTCAGAAGAATTCTGCCTAGGTCCACCAGCAAAGGCACTGCCATCACAATGTCTGCAACTGAAGAAGATTAATAAAAGAAATGACATTCATTTAATTTGTACAGAAGCCATACAAAATATATCTGGAGATTTTTCTGGGGAATTCTCTAGCTAGAGACTGCATGTGAAGTTATGAAATTAAAGTTATAGGAGAGATGAAGAAATAAATTCTTAAAAGAATAACAAAATCACTTCATAGCGAGAGTTCCAATTTGAAGCAGAATCGTATAGATTGCCTTATGTACCTCAAAGTAGATAATGCCTAGAGATTTATGAGGAGAGTTTAACCATCATGTAAAAGAAGGAATTTTTTATTTTCAGGTGTAGCTTGTCATGAAGGTGTAAGAAATCTTACTTCTGAATTTTTATGTTGCACAAAACTATTAAAGACAATAAAGACTTGCCCTCATTTAATCTCACTCATCTTCATTTTTACCAATTTAGGGCTGTTATTGCAATTAAAACCTGAGGATGAAACATTTTCTAAGATCATGGTAAAATAGCTGTTTCTGTACAGCCTGATCTAGAGAGTATTTCTGCACTGAACTGACAATCAGGAGAGAAACGTTACAGGCACTTCAGCTGTCAGCTCATTGGGAAAGCAATTCAGCTGAACTGTGTAACCATTAGTGTCCCATGCACACTAAGGATAGCTGGTAATGGTAGGCCATTGGCATTCCTGATTTGGAATCTTTATTTACTACATCAACACAATGTAAGACTAGAATAACTGCAATATTCTGTCCTTTGTGGCTCTAAAAAAGAAAACAGATACAAATAAGGTTGATAACTGCATCCAAGTGGCTAAAACGCCTGCCCCGTAAAGACTCTGAGTATCCAAACTGCACACTGATATCCCCATCAAGCCTACAGCTTTCTCAGAGATACGTTGCTGATAAATCTTGTAAAAACACACTGAGGGCAATTTTTGCCCTTGTCTGCAGTCAGGACCACCACTGAGAGAGACAGACTGTATGGAAGCAAGCAACCTACCTTGGTCATTTTCTGCCTAGTGCATTTAAGCACTGTATAGAAAATGACTGATTTCTGGGACAATTTCCTGTCCACTCATCTTGTCAGTTGTTAAATACTGCACAAGTGTACCAGCTCTCTCTCAAGCTAGTGGCTGAAACTACAACCAAGGACTGACTGAAGGAAGGGAACAAGCACAATAGGTTGTTTGTGGCTACTGCAAGGAGGACAACCCATCGTATTTTGTGGAGACACCCGAGAACCATTATTCAACAGCTTTGGAGATTCTGAGGTCAGAGGGGAGCAGCTATGCACATGGCGTGTCTTGTGGCCCGGGTGCAAGATCAGCTAATTCCACTCCACTGATGGCTAATTTGCTTGCCTTGAAGAGGCAGCCACATTTTTCCTTACTAATTCAAGTCTAGTATTTTAGAGTTTTACCACTAAACTGTTGCAGTAATAGATCACTTTTAAGGAGGGAAGCAAGTCCTCTTTTCTGCCCATAAAATTTTGTGCATGATTAGTTCATTTTTTTGATGAGTGAAACTGTAAATTTGACTCTTTATTTCCCACTCAGTTTCCACAGGAGCTTATAAAATGTTAGCACATTCAAACTGCTTGCAAAGAAATATGCTCCCATTTCACCCAGGATTAAGAAATGTGAGTTGTCTAGTAATATTCTCATAATTTTAGGCTTGGTGCTACAATTTATAAAACTGAAAATTTGAGGGTAATGCTTGGACCATCATTGATGAAATAGAGCACGAAATACTCTAGTGGCAACATGACTGTGAAGATTAAAGAATATACAAACATAAGAACATAAAAGGATCCCTGTTGTATCGGGCCACAGCCCATCTAGTCCAACATCCTGTCTCATACAATGGCCCACAAGTACTTAGCATTTTCAAGCACAAGACAAATGCAAAACCTTCACCTGCTCTCAACATCCTGCAAATGACTTTTAGAACCTGGATGTATTACCTAGACATTCTTTCTAGTAGACACCAATACACTTGACCTCCATTAATTTGTCTAATCCTTTCTTCTCCAACTGATTCCTTCCACATTACAGAATGGCATTACTTGTTTCCCAATGCAGTAATACATTGTTGAAGGCCTTTTTTTAAAAAAAAAGTACCATATACAAAACATTTTTGATGAGGAAGGCTGTTTCTCAATGTAATAAAACTAAAGCCATACAGGAGAGCTGTTCTCTAGTCCAGTTCAGTTAGTTTTAGGGAATGGGCCATCTAGTTCAAACTCTACCCCAGCATTCTGAACCATAAAACCCTGTGTATGTTTTCCAATGCAATTTCCATTAACTGCAGATAAATATCTTGGGTTAGCTATAGTCCAACATGTTTGGAGGGCACCAGAATAATGAATGAGTGGCAGAGGTTTTCTACAATATAGAACTGAACCTGTATACTTCTAGAAGTATTGCATGTATTCTACCACTGAACTGTGGTCCCTCCCATCATTATTTTAATTATGTGATACAATATCCAGCAACACTATGCATGCATTCAAAGGCAGATACAATATCAAAAGAATAAAAGTCAAAGAATGCTGCTCCTTGTTGATTTTACTGAATTTAAACTTACAACAGATATTAATATGAAAGTCTATTGCAGTGTGAAAAAAAATCAAATAAACATCAGAGTAAAAATCCAGTAAGTTTTGTGCTTCACTAGTCAATTTAAGTCTTGTTTCAGCCATTTAACATGATTTTTGGTACAATCAGAGAGCAAATAAAATGTCAGTGAGAATTCTCAAAAGAGATATCCAATACATTGCTGTGAGGTAACCGTGATAGAAAAAAATAATTATTTGCGTTTTTCTTACTAACCCAAGAAATTGCAGTTTATCCTTCTTACTTCCTTTACTACTTGTAAAATAGATAACAATTTAGGAAATTATTCTTTGTACATTTATGCTCATTTGCTAACTGGAATATTAGCTTAGTGGCTGAGCATATGCTTCCCATGTTCAGTCTTTGAGTCAAAGGATGTATTCAGGCAACTCTATGATTCTATGGCCCTTTCCACACATGCCACTGAAAAACGAATCCAAACGGATTAGTTTTTAGGCGAGCTATTCTCCCAAAGATCTGTCCCAAATAGGGACAGATCCTCAGAGGCCCCACGCATTTGCACACGTGTAGGGCAGCTGCGGCGAGCCTGGATCAGGCAGCCAGATCGCCCGGGTACTGCGCGGAAGCTGCAGTGCCCAGGGCCGAAGGCAGCCAGATTCCCACTGCCAATGCCGCCCCCGGACCCATGGGACTGGAGGAAGCAGCTGCCAGTCACTGCGTGTTTCCGGCACCAACGGGCATGCAGAGGAAGTGCAAAAGGAGGCAGACCAGCCTCCTTCCGCCTTTCCAAACATGGCAGCTGCTGGGAATCTGGCTCTTCCCCTGGCCGTGTGTGGAAGCATTCTGCTTTTGCCACATCCAGGGGACGGATAGATGTAAGACCTGATTTTTCAGGTCTTACATTTGAGACGGCTTTCTGCGGCAAGACTGGTTTTAAAAACCAGTCTTGTGTGGAAGCACCACCGAAAACGGACCCAGATCTGGGCTCCGGTGCAGGAGGTAAGTTTCTATGTGTTTCATATGTGTCCTTAATGTGTGTCTAAATGTGGTTTGACTGTATGTGCAGAAACACCCTATGATTCTACACCAAAAGGACTGTGTCAGCACCTCCAAGGAACAGCCTATAGCTCTCTCCTCAAATCCACCTTTTCTAGCACAGAACGTTCATAAGAGGAGTCAAACACCTTGAATAGCTTTTCTTTTTGTCTGATTATAGCCAAAGCAGACAACATATATAAGAAGGACACAGGTTTTTCTGAGCCACAGAAATTCAGTTCATTTGGTCAAATTTTGCAAAATTAAAAAGTCTGAATATTCTAAATTTTGGAGTCAACAAAGGAAATTTATTTAAAATTCAAAGTTGTTTGAATTTTGTAGAAGTTTGGAAGAATTTTAAAAATTAGAATATTCTGGATTTCTGAGGAAGGCGTGTAGTCCATTTCTACTTTCTGAGAACTTGCAAGGAGTCTTAGGCTGCATCCAGACATCAATATCTTATTCTGCTATATTTGAATATTGCAGAATAAAGCACAGATATTGCAAATTGTCCATGCTTTATTCAGGAATATCCAAACATAAAAGAATAGGTAACTAGTGTTTAGATGTAGCCTCAGTTAACATTACTGATCAAGGTGCCTAGAACTGGTGAAGAACTGTATCTGAAATAATTACATAAGTGAACTGTGTATGAGTTGAGCAAAAGACCGTTTGATTGAGCTTGATGCTCAGCAACATAGTAGCACTGTGCAAATTGCAGATTTTGTGTCCATACAAAAATTAGATAGTTATATAGAAACCATTTTCCTATGTGAAAGACCAATTTCATGAATCAAAAATGCACTATTTACAAATTATAAAACTAAACATATTTTAATATACATGACACATTTTTCAGAGTGTACTTTTTCCAAGTCATCTATAATTTAAAGATTTTAGGGAGGAAATTAACAGAAAACAAGATAAACATAAAATACACCAGCAAAACATAATGGAACAAAATTGTTTCACTTATCACTAAGTGAGTACCTACACAAAGATCTAAATCACTTTGAATTAGATTCAGCTGTGGTGAAATTCCTGTAAAATGTGACACTGCGTATCAAATGTGCAGTATTTCTCTTCCAATCCACTTTTTTTTTTTTTTTTTTTTTTTTACAAAATGCTTTTTTCCCACACTGTGGAAGCATTTTGCTTCTTCCAAATACCACAGTTTTACCTCCTCCTCCTTTTCAGTGTTATGCAGAAATGTACAAAAACTGATTTCAGGTTTTCTTTCGCCTATACAAATTTTATGGAAGGTTCTTTTGGTCATTTTGTCATGAATTATTTTGGGAAAAATACACTAAGGAATTAAAAAAACATTAAAGGCAAGCAGCTGGTGATCAACAGGTGCAGCGATCAAAGTGGCCTAGGAATGTGGTTACCAATCAATTACAGTGATGGGAAAGAATTTTGGACTCAATGCAGTAGGGGACAGAGCAGCCCCTTGCCCATTAGGCACTTCATTTAGTTTGTCAGGGGAACAAATGCACTGGGCACTATATTGGGCACTGCTTGAAAGTCAGGGTTCTGCTTGAAAGTCATAAAGTGACAAAGCAAAGTTCCTATTTATTTGTAATGTAGTAGCACATGAGACACTGACCTCTTTGGAGTACAATTATCACAGCAAGCAAAACGAGGTCCACACTTTCCATTTAGTGACAAGCATGGGCACACTGCCAACACACAGCTTCCAGTCTTTTAATGTTTTTAGATGATTTCTTTCTTTTCTGGCTTCTCATAACCTCTTGATTTCTTGCTACTGACATAGGAAGAGTATAACTCAATTTCACATTGATCAGTCTTGCTAAGTATAAGTAATGTGTGCTAAATGAGCACAGAAAAGTTGCTTGGAGTTTCTCTTGGTGAAAAGGTATATATTTATTTTAAGAAATTGGAGCTTGTGTTTTTTATTATTATCTACTAAAAATTCTGTTATTTTTTCCCATTTGGCTGCAACCATCCTGTTCTGTTTCATATATAAAAGCTCCACATTAAAAGAATACGAAGAACCAAATATCTTTAGTGAAACACTGTTGGCAGCTGAGATCACTGACAACTTCCTGGCTGTGATTCATAATCTATATTGGTGCCTTTGAGACAGCAAGGTATTGATTTTTCCCAGTCTATAATCCAAGACCATATACGCAGCTTGTTAGACATTTGTGGGAATATAAACTGAGTTTTGATACAATTTAAGGGAGCTCCTGGTAGTGGGGCACTTAGTTTTTGTCTTTGAGAAAATCTTTACACATCTGTGTAATCTTGCAGAGATTTTTAACAGATAATTCAATACAACTTGCTTCCCCCTACCCTTCTAGTGAAAATGATTCTTAGGCAGAAGTAGACAAAGTAAAATTCAGGATACCAATACAAAAAGAACAACTTGAGGACAGGTCTAAATAAGTTCTGTTCAGAGTTCTAGCCTCATATCCTTTTATAACTCCTTTATCATTGCTTTTCCTAAATATCTTAACAGTTAACCATGGACTAAATCAGGAAGCCACATTTTTTGCAAATGTTTTAAAATAGGAATGGGCCACATTTTGATGTGAAGGGTAGCTCAAAGCCATTATTTATTTATTTATTTATTTATTTATTTATTTATTTATTTATTTATTTATTTAATTTACTTATTTATTTATTTATTTATTTATCTGAATTTTTATCCCACCCTATACCAAAAGGTCTCAGGGTAGTTTACAACATTAAAAATGTGGGGAGGAAAAGCTATTTCCTTATTTAGCCAAAGGCCAGGGCAAAGAATTGTGCCTTAACAGTTCTCCTGAACACATAAAGTCAAGGTCCCTGACACACCTCAGGTGGGAGACTATTCCACAATCTGGGAGCTACCACTGAAAAGGCCCTATCCTGAGTGCCCACTCCTTTTGCTACTGAGGGTGATGGTACTTGTTATAGATGGGGACAAATAGTCGATGGGTACTTTGTCTTCCCCTCCCCCTACTGCAGGTATCTTAATATTGCATCTTATTTGAGGAATGAAGTGGATCTTGGGCTTCATAAAAATCAATTAAAAATTATAGGTGATCCATATGACAATTATACCCTATAGATAAGAATAACTCTAAAACTCCAAGCAGCTATCTCAAACGGATTCCAGGTACAAATAAATTATTGCATGTGGTGCTTAACAAGAACCTTCAACTTCAGAGGCAAGAACATTTCTGATTTCTAAATACTTGGGCAAACAAAGAGACTCTGCCATTTCTCGGTCTTTTGAGGAGCATACTGAGACATTTCTGGAGGTACATTATTGGAGCATATAATGCAACTCTTAAATCGTATTTTTTTGCTCTGAAATTCAGAGCCACTACCCCACTTCCAGCAGCTCAGTATTTTAGACACAGCTGTATTCATTAATGAAAAGCAGGACCTTCTGATATATGAAGGAGAAGACATTAGATTGATGAAAACCAAGATTAAAAAGCGTTAAGAGACATGATGATTTACCAAGATACAGAACAGAATAGGATTTTCTTCTAAGCAGTACATAAAGATATTTTACCTGATTGCATGATCAGCCAAACATTGCACAGAATGTACTCTTTCTTAATTGTTCTTGGTCAACCTGGTACCATCAAAATTAGAGAAGGCTACACACAAAGGAACACAGATGTAAAATCTGCTTAATACTATAGTGAGGAGGTTTAGACGCACGTGATGAAATGTTGACAATGACCTTTTTAAATATTTTAAAAGAGGCACAGGTTTCTTGATTGTAGCAGGAGGAATTTTTTGACCTTTTTATTTATTTATTATTTAATCAGAATATGTGGGGAGAATCATGTTATGGCTTGTGCATGACCATCCTTTGTTAAGCTGATAGCTTGCTAAAATAATCAAAAGGATGACCAGGAGATTCTTTCCTGAACAGGCAATTTATGTGGAAAGGTGTGATCTGAGAGCAGTGCTCTAATGTCTGTCAAAATAAAGCAGCTATAATAACCAGCTATAATAACAAAAACAGGAAACCAACATTTTATTTCCTGGGAATAACTTCAAAAGATGCAGGATTCCATACAGCTGTTTAAGTGACCATTTTGCCATTTTGCTATTTAAGGTGTCTTTCACAATTTCTGTTGATAAATCTGCTAAGTTCTTTTTTCACACTACAGTCTCCATCTTCCAAACAGACCTGGATCATGGGTGTTGTAATCCAAAAAGAAGAACTTTTTCAAATTCTATATAATTCGTAGAGTTAGCATATTAAAAACTGTTCCAATTCTGAAGTATCTTGGTGCTGCATTTTGTGGAAGTATGTGGGCTATATGAGTGTCAGTCTTAAGATATTGCTCCTTTGTATGAAAAGCTGTGCAGGTGAAGAAAACTAGAATGTTTCTACACTTCAAATCAGAATTTCACAACAGTGGTTTAGAGAATAAACGAAATAACTGTGCATGAAAATCTTGAAGCTATGAGCCAAACATTAGAACTTTTTAGATTTATTTATTTAAAAGAGACCTGACCACATGCAAGCTAAGTGAATCATTACTGAAGTCTTCTGATGGGCTCCAAATCAAGAAATGACTTAAATAATTTCCTACTGAATCCTCATTGCATCTGTCCTTAGAACATATTTTCCACCATCCAGCCTACTTAATGCAGACATCTCCTTCTGATAATGATCTGGATCAAAGTAATCCAGACCCATTACTACAAATCTAGTGTGGTAATTGCAGAGAGGATCCTTCTCTATCCTCCTGTTTCTATTACTCTTTCCTCATGTTTGTAGCTACTGAGTGCAGGAAGCTCTCTTACTAATAGTTTCTAAGCTTTTTTTATAGGGTGTTTTTCCACCACAGTCCTTTAATCCGGATCTAAGAAGATCCGGATCTAAGGAATGGATACATTCCTTAATCCGGATCTAGTAGATCCAGATTAAGTGAAGTACCCGATGTGTTTCTATGGGTGGTCTAGCACCCAATAGCAATGGGTGCTAGCCTTCCTGCTGAGGAAACACCGGAGCACACATTTGGAAATTTCGATCTACCCATGAGGGGTCTGCTTGTCACCCCAGGTGTTTGGGGGAACAGGGGGTGCAATCTCCGAAGTGGCTTCAAAGTCATTTCAAAGTCACTTCGAAGTCTGTGCAAAACAGCTCCATTGATCTGTGCTGATCTTCGGAGTGAACTTCGAAGTGACTCCAGAGCTATTTTTCACAGACTTCAAAGTGACTTTGAAATGACTTCGAAGCTTAGGTTTTCGGGCTCCCCCACCCATGGGTGCCCCCTTCCCCTAGCCTTCTCTAGACCCCATTGCCACAAAGTGTGGAAACAGGCCCGCTTTAATCTGGATTTTCTGCCTGAAGACCCCATTGTAGACCCCATTAATGGGGTCTACAGAAAATCCAGATTAAAGGCCAGAAAGTACCCATTTGATCCGGATTTCCCCAGTGGCAGTCGAAATAATCAGGTCCCAAATGGGTCCCATGGTGGAAATGGGATCATCCGACTCACACCCAAATGGGTCCTTAATGGGTGCAAAAATGGGTACTTTCTAACAGTGGGAAAACACCTATAGAGGGAAAGAGCAGGATAATAACTTAGATGGCATTCAGACAGAATCAGACCACTATAATTATTTTGCAATTGTACCTGATTTGCCAGACATGATTACAGTGCTCCCAATACAGTCCCAGAACGTAGACCCAATTAACCAAGTTATTGTTATTTCAGGTAAATAAATTATCATAGTGCCATAACCTGTTATTCCATAACTGCAGTTCTATCTGTATTACTGCATGAGAAATACAGTAGGAGTTCAGCATGGCCTGTCACTACCCAGAAATACTTCATGTGATGCTATTGGTCACCTATATGGAGCAATGGGAGGGTTAAGTCACATGGAAATAAAATCTCACAGCTGTAATGCCACTCCACCATTGCAGGAAATGCTAAAACATACAGTGTCAATCTAATATCTAGATGTGTGATAACTCCAGACTTATTATCCCTATAAATCAATAAATTTTGGAATAAATAAGTGATGTCTGGAGGCAGTCTCAATAAACTGATAATTTAAAAAATGTTCTATTTCTTTCTTAGAATAAGAAATATTCTTATTAGAATATTTTCCTAATGGTTGAACATTGGTTTCCTTCCTCCCTCCCTCCCTCCCTCCCTCCCTCCCTCCCTCCCTCCCTCCCTTCCTTCCTTCCTTCCTTCCTTCCTTCCTTCCTTCCTTCCTTCCTTCCTGATTTTCTGTGTTGGATATCTAACAAACACCAGAATGTAATAACATGTGAACCACTAATTTCTTTATAGAAATAATTCTGCAGAAATGGCTGGGAAATTCCTGATTATGAAATAGGAAATAACATCCAACAGTTGATACACCAGATAAAGCACAAAGATAGTAACATAAGACAAGAAGGTAATTGTTAAATTAAAAAGATCTGAGTGAAGATACCCACAGTCATTTTTAGCAGCATGTTTTTCTATCAAGACTAATAGCAAAACCTTGTCTATTCTGATATACCACAGGCTACCCTATACAGTGCCTGACAAAAGTTCTGTCGCTTATCCATGTTGTTGAAACCAAAGCCTATAACCTGACTTAAAATTCATCCATTGGTTTTAGAAATGACTCATATGAAAGCTGAAACCCTCCCAAATGAGGTTTTTAAAAAGAAAATAAATTTGCTTCACTGCTGAAATATTGATCATTTAATGAACACAGAAAGGTCAGATTTTGGCTAGACAAAAGTTTTGTCGCTTTGTCATATAATGCACCTAATCCTAGTTTACAGCCTCACCTGTGCCCACTAATTGATTGGATAATTAGTGGGTGTGTATAAAAAGATCTCCAGCATCGCAGACCTTCACTTGAACTGCAACTTGACCTCTGACAACATGCCAAAAATCCACCCTGCGACCAAAGCCTTGATTATCAGGAGGCTGAAGACCAGATCCACTGCAGAGGTAGCTGGCACCTTTAATGTGTCTCAGCGTCAAGTACAAAGAATTACAAAAAGATTTGAAGAGACTGGAGATGTTTTTGACAAGCCCAGGTCCGGCAGACCCCGCAAGACGACTGCTCAGGAGGAACGTTTGTTGGTTCGAAAATCAAAAGCCAGCCCTTCTTCCACTGCAGCAGAGCTCCAACAGTCCCTCAAGTCCCTGTGTCAACTAGAACAGTTTGTAGGATTCTGTCTCGAAATGGCCTCCATGGTCGAATCAGTGCCCAGGAGCCAGCACTAAACAAAACGCTATTAAAAAACCGTGTGGCATTTGCCAAGGCCCACAGCCTACTAAATGGATGGACGCTGGAAAAGTGGCAGAAGGTGGATTTCTCAGATGAATCTTCAGTTGAATTACACCACAGCTGCCGCAAATACTGCAGGAGACCTACTGGAGCCCGTATGGATCCAAGATATACCCAGAAAACAGTTAAGTTTGGTGGTGGAAAGATCATGGTCTGGGGTTACATTCAGTATAGGGGTGTGTGAAACATTTGCAAGGTGGAAGGCAATATCAATAGCCTAAAATATCAAGACGCATTAGCTACCTCTTACATTCCCAATCATAAAAGGGGTCAAATTTTGCAGCAGGATGGTGCTCCATCTCATACATCCATCTCTACATCAAAGTTTCTCAAGGCAAAGAAGATCAAGGTGCTCCAGGACTGGCCAGCCCAGTCACCAGATATGAACATCATTGAGCATGTTTGGGGTAGGATGAAAGAGGAAGCTTGAAACACAAAACCAAAGAATCTTGATGAACTCTGGGAGGCATGTAAAACTGCATTCTTTACTATTCCTGATGACTTCATCAATAAATTGTATGAATCATTGCCGAAACGCATGGATGCAGTCCTTCAGGCTCATGGAAGTCACACAAAATATTAAATATGGCTCTAATAGCACCACAACTTCATTCACCAATGTTATGAAACATATCTTTGTATTTGAAGTGAATTATCTGTTTGATTTTCACATTACTTTTTGTGGGCGACAAAACTTTTGTCTAGCCAAAATCTGACCTTTCTGTGTTCATTAAATGATCAATATTTCAGCAGTGAAGCAAATTTATTTTCTTTTTAAAAACCTCATTTGGGAGGGTTTCAGCTTTCATATGAGTCATTTCTAAAACCAATGGATGAATTTTAAGTCAGGTTATAGGCTTTGGTTTCAACAACATGGATAAGCGACAGAACTTTTGTCAGGCACTGTACTTGAATAAGCAATTCATCCTAAGCTGGGATGCATTATCCCTGGCACAGAACAGGAACATCTGTATTTAGACAGCTTATTCCATGCCAGCCCCCACACTGGCTTGGAGGTCTTGTGCCATCCATGTTATTCTGCACCATGGAGGCATGCCATCAGCATGCCAGTGTAGTCTAGTATACCAGTAGACCTCAAATTCAAGACCAGACAGGACACCATTTGGGGCACACTAACCCTGCCTACATTCCATTCTGTGCAGACAAAGCATACTAGGAGGGGGAGGGACATCCCTTAAACTGCACCGGCCAGCCTGCAGAAAGGAGGCCCATAGACTCCTTCCTGTTCAGCACTAATGGCACTGCTGAAAGGTCCTAAAATGCCATACATTTATAATTAATGTACAGTAAGCCCAACCACAACAAATCTATTAAAAAGAAGAGGAGACAGAACTAGGTAGAATTAGGTAGGAACTATAATTCAGGTGTATGAAAGACAGCTAGATAAACATGATAGTTTTTTTTCTTAGTCTTTGTATTGCTGAACAAAAGGATATAATCCTTTCTTAATGTACAATTCAAACAATAGTGCACTTTTTTGAGATAAACTTTTTTTAAAAAAACTACTTTGTCGTTAGCAATTGATTCTGGACAGCATATTGCTTAAAGGCTCTGTTGGGATTTTAATATTGTTTCATTTGGGAGTTGAGAAGAATAAGATATACAAGACAAACTACAGTTTTTATGGAGCAGAGAAGTGATGGTGAATGTATAAAAGCTCACTTCCTCCTGACCCATGACATGGGTTTAACTTTGGAGGCAGCCTTCCCTATTCCATTAAAACCAAAATAAAAGGTGTGTTCTTCATCACTCTCAGTCTGCCTCCCACAGAGTTCCTCATAGCTCTGATCGTACAGAAAGACAAGTTGAAGTCCCATGCTTGCCTTCTGCAGATATGCCACACATCACAGAACTCATCAAAATGACTCGTACCCTTGCCCTCTACTAGGTTTGTGCAAAGCAAGTGCATTTTGCCCTGATACTGTTCTAAATTCCATTTATAGTACTCAGGTTTTACAGGTACATTTTAGTTGCCTTTGCATTCCAACCATTTTACATCCAGAAATATGAACAGCAACAAAACAGAGCAAGAAAATACCTAGAGCAAGATGAGAGGGTGAGCACAAAAAGAGAAGGAGAAAGGTTGGGAAAGCACCAATCTCCCTAACAGGATAACTAAATGACCATGCAGAGTGAGAAAGGAGGTAGGATAGGTCATAAAACAGAGAAAAGAAACTTTACTGAAGTGAGAATGACACATTAAGCATTAATTTAATAGCTTAAACAGCTGTATATTAATGGATCTATATACTGCTTTGTATCATTAACCCCTCACTCAGGGTAGTAAAACTGGGCTGCTTCCAATCTGCATCTCAATACATTTTCCCTCTGAAATTTCCTTATACCATGCATGGTTTCTTAAGTGCTTCATTCTGTATTCCACATGGCAATCCAAATATTTTGTGATGTGACTCCAGCTGAACCAAGGGATGCAATGTTATATGTATCTTTAAAATACAGGCTCATTTGGAAAGTGTTCGGGGTATTTGGATTTGAGAGGGTAAGTGACCAATGGATCGTGGGATTTGTCCCTGTCTTGGTTACTTGGGGATGTGGTGAAAATAGCCATGCCTTCCACCTTGATCTACTGACTCTGTGCAGGACTCTTTGACACTGTCTGCTTCCTATGCAAAATATACATTTGTTTAGCTTTTTGTGCCACAAGAACAGCTTAATCCCATCAACTTACAACAGGAAGCTGAACTAGCAATATCCATGCCCTGTGCAAAAGAACTCCAAGATTAAAACAGAATAGTTAATTTAACCACTGCACCTTGTTTTTACCTGATATGAGGAATTACAAATATAGGAACTTTTTTTCCAGGTAATTGTCCTTCCTTCAGTTCTCTCTCTTACAGAGAGAGAGGCAAAGCTAGGTCCTCAACTACAGAGCTATATCAGACACTCATAACAACAACCTGTGGTGTTAAGACCACATCCCCATAAGGGAATAGAACTCGGAACACAGACTGCAGGCACCTGATGAGCTGCAAACACAGCGAAGCCTGTCATGTCCTGCGTGGGCCAGTGGTGGTCATGTAATGTAGTATTGTAATTAGAAATATGTTATCTCCCTGTTTTCTCCGAAACATCTGGTCCTATTCCTTGAAGTTACATTTTGGAGTATAAGAATAAGTACTCTAGTCTGGTATTTATGCATTCACACAAAGGCTATCTCTTCCACTTTGAGCTGTTTCATTGTTGACAAGGTCAGGAACAGGCTGACCTTGAATTACCTGGTAAGGTGAGCTGGCCTTTAAGTGTGAACAATTTATGAAATTCCACTTCAGCACAGATGCAAGGGAACATTAACAGCTCATTAGAGATGTGCACAGATATTTGTATCATTTGTTATTCATATGAATTTCTATGAATTCAGACATTCGTACACAAATTGAATGTTACAATATTTGTACATTGGCATTCGTATGAATATGAATGTTTTGGACATTCATACAAATAGTTCAGACATTTGTATGAATAGTTCAGACATTCATTAAACTGGGGACATGGGAAAGCAGCTGAGCCAGACATCCGCAACAGATCTAGAGTGTGTTTGACATGGACTGAGAGCATATTAAAAGTGAATTCAGGTCAGATTTGACATTTTCAGAACAGATTTGTTACGGGATATGCATTGGATACATAGCTTAAATATGTATCAGATATATATTCATTTGTATAGTATATGTATTCATTTGTATCGAGTATGTATTCATTTGTATCAGATACATATTCATTCATATCGAATAAAATTTTACCACATTCAAAAGGGTCTATTCATACGAATATGAACGTTTAAACATTCTATTGGTTACAGACTGAATGTCAAAAACATGTTCATGCAAATCCCGACAGATCATTGTTCATGAAGCTTTCTGGACCTCTGCCTTAGCTGTACTAACACTGGGACACTGAGTTTTCCAGAGTGTTGGAAAGTATATGAATTAAGCCTCTCCATGCTGTTATCAAGACAAGATCCCAAAAAAGATATAAGTACCACCACTAGGGATGTGCACAAATGTGTTTCTTGACATTCATATTTGTGTGAATATGATATGTATCCGAGATACGTATCCGATACATATTCTGTAACAGATCCGCTCTACAAGCATCAGATTTGACCTGAATTCACTTTTAATATGCTCTCAATCCATGTCAAATGCACTCTAGACCATTGCGGATGTCTAGCACAGCCACTTTCCCACTCCCCCAGTTTAACGAATGTCTGAACTATTTGTATGGAGGTCTGAACTATTCGCACAAATGTCCGAAACATTCATATTCATACGAATGCCAATGTACAAATATAGTAACATTGGATTCATGTATGAATGTCCAGATTCATATGAATTCAGACAAATAATGAATGTTACACATCTTTGTGCACATCCCAAACCCCCATGCCTTCCTCTCAGCCTGCTTTCCTTCTAATTCTCCTTCTCCCTTTGTTTTACTGCCCAAATGCTCCCTTCCTTAGAAAAAACGAATTGCTTGACTGGATTGCTCCAGTTCATTTTGAGGGCTCCAATTGATATTAATATTTGATACACGTGTGAGGCCCTTGTCACACTAGTAGTTTAGGACAGCCTCAGGTCATCTTCAGGTCGGGTTACATTATTTTTCTTTAATTCATTTTCTAAGATGGCCTACCCCCATTAGACCATTTTAACCAGAGTCTTCATTTTTACAGGACTCAGCCCATCCTGGCATGCCAGGACATCTTCGCTTCCTCAGTTGTGAGTGGGGAGACAGTATAAAGAAGGCTGAATTGTGCTGAGGTTTGTGGGTGCAGTCTTTTCTCAGTGTGCTCACGTGGAGTTCATGAGGCACCTTCCCTTCTCCCCTTAGTTTATGTGTATGATTACCCTATCTAGTGTTTTTCCACAAATGTATTATTATTTTTTAAAAAATTAATTATATGGAGATGAAAAGCACATAAAAAAGGAAGGGGACATGAAGGTGATTGAGCAGACTTAAAAAAGAACCGCAAACACACACTATCATCTCCCTTGAGTGAAACTCACGCTATGGCATCCAATAAGAAAAGAGATAGATTTGAGAAAGCAAAAGGTGTGGAGAGCCAAGAGTTCCATGGAGGAGACTCAGGTCAGTCACAGAGAAAGGTGTGACCAATGTGGCCCAAGCGAGGATGGCCTGAGGACAACCTAGGTGTGACCAGGACTGGTACAATCTCAGTTCAAATTAATGAATACACTTAACACTTGTGTGGCCAGGGCCTGAGAGAGGGCAGCAATGGATAGGCTGCTAAAACCAAGGATCAGGGGAGGAAGAATTCACTTATTAAAGTGTTCTGACCCACAACACTACCTCTCCCCACCTACAAAAACAAGCTCTCAGAACACATAACACCTTACCCTCCAATCTGCCTCCTCCTTCCTAGAAACAAATTCTAACTGGTTGTATCTTCTTGCACTGCTCTTGAATCATTCCAGGTGCTGCACAAATGGATAGCCATTAACCTGTCTACAGCTGCAGCAGACAACAATGTGAACAATGTATTCGAGCCATGTGCTTGGAACTGTCTACAAGCTAAGTGTGAAAAGGTCCAGAGTCATCACAGGCAACAGGGAGATCACTATCTTTTCTCTCAAAATGCAGATGGCTCATGCCTGGTCTTGATCACAGCTTACCCCCACAGATCTGTCCCCAGGCTTTGCTCATATTTTCAAAGCTGGAATACTACCTATTTAAGTATATGCAAGATGATACAGTGCACTATATTTCACTCAGATTCAATACAGGACTAAAACAAGTTTGCTAAAAATAAAATTAACTTGCATGGTTTTGTGCTGATTTCCTTAATTCCAAACTGTCTCCTACTGTGGTGCTCAGCTGGTTTCCTAACAAGACAGACCTTCCTTTGTTTCTTATCCCTTATCCATTCCTTAACTACAACTTTTATTGCAACAGCCAAGGACAACTTTGATGTCACAAGGCACAATGAAAAATTAAACAAAGTCCCTTAAAAATATATCTCTGTATTGCTTTTTCATGGAAGGGATTGCTCTAATCCCTGCTGTTATATTGCCCATCAGTCAGCCACAGACAAACTAAGCTAGGTTCCACAACAGATACAGCCGCAAACTGAGAGGATTCCAATACAGTAGAATAGGAGAAAGCAAATTCCAAAGTTCTTTCATTTTCTTTCTTTCCCAACAGTGTGAAACAAAAGTCTTTCTTCTCCTCTGACAATCCTGTAATGATGTCTGGGTGGTACATATTTCAGAGGCAATTTTGTTCCTCTTAAATGCAGCAGTTAATTGGGGAGCTTCTCAAGACCTTTCCAGGTGAGCCATTCATTATACAGCCAACGCACAATTACTCATTTGTCCTTCAGATATATCAAAAAGTACACTTATTATAAACCGTTTTGTTAAGCAAGCACCTACTTCACAACATTTTGCATTTGGTAAGAGTTTTGTTTTGCCTTTGATTTCTCCAAAAATGTAATAGCTGTTTGAAATCTGGTTGTGTTGTTAACACAGATCAAGGAGGTTCTGTCTCCTATTGGCCTGGCTCTGTCTGCACAAGATGGAGCTGGATCTGAATTAAGAGGCCTTTAATTAGGATCTATTGTAAACCTATTTAATCAGACCAAAAGTTCCTATCCATTGGATAGGATGGGGGGGGGGCTGCAATTCAGCATCATGGGGACAGCTACAAGCTCATGCAACCTTCACAACCCCTAAAAAGCATGAACTAGACGATCAGTGCAGACAGTGCTGATCTGACCCACACCTCCAAATGATCCAGATCAATAGGTCCAGTTATTCTGGATCCTACTGATCTGGATCAAAACAAGGTAGGCGCAGAAAGAGCCAATGTTTTAGTATACACAATCAAAAATTTGCAATCAAGTAACTTAGTAACTTAGTTATTTGTGACCAAGTAACTAATATTAGTGAGGTACCTACTGTACACTTTTCAGTACTGAAGACCTATCTTTTTACCTAGTGTGAATGTTTTTATTTCTCATCCATGGGTTTTATTAGTGTTTTTATGTAATTGATGGTGTATCTGTTTTTATTGCTGTTTTATAAACTGCTTGAAGCTTCTGTTTTAATGGGAAGCAGTACAGAAATATTTTAAATAAATAAGAGTTAGATTTTGGTGATATACAAGGAGAGGTCAAGGCTCATCGAGGAGCTAATTCCTACAGGTTTACTTCTAATTTTCTTTAGTTTATTGTTAAACCAGGATCGTAGTTTTTAATGTCTACATTCCGGCAAAAAGAACCCTAAACTGCAGCTTGACTGGTACTGAATTAAAAACAGGCCACTGGAAATGCATTACAAACAGGGTTATTTAAACACAACTTGCCTTTAAGACAAAAGCTGAAAGAATTGTTTTTTTTTAAGAAGGCTGTTCCACAAAAGTCTGTTATTTTCAAGATTTTATGAGGCTAATCTAGCGGACCGGTCAGACAAGGTTAAGAATAATGCCCTTGCTGTCTCCCTTGATACGAAGATGGTATTTGATAAGAAAGAACAGGCTTGAATTTCTGAGTGTGGGCTACACTAGGCAGCTCTTTGGAGAAATGGGTGTGAACTGTTTATTGTTCCCTGTAGACAATCTCTCTTTTAAAAAAAAACAAAAAACCTGTTCTGTAGCCAAAATTCTTCCTTCCTTTCCTCTTTCCCTATCAGATAATAGACCACTCAGCTGGATTGCCACTTTTGTTCAAGATTTTACAATTAGCTCACCAAATACTTTATTAAGGTTTAAGGAATGTCTAATTCTTCTATCATTCATTGCTCATGTTCATAATCAAGAGCATAAATTAGTACTCTACATTATATTTCTCTTTTTACTGCCTATCCTGATATTTCAATCTCAGCTATTACTCTACTCATAAATCAATTCTGGATCCTCTCTGGCTTTAAAAGTAATTATAATAAATCCAAAGATATGTTTATGTATAGGAAGCAGTGGAATCCTGTACTATTCAAGTTCCTTTTAAATTGGTCTCCTGGGGTCATGCCCTAGGTTATTTATTCTTTCATCTTCAGATCTGCATTACAGATTTAATCTTTCCCTCTCTTTCCTACAAAAGTCACTGGAAATTTAACAGGTGATTTTACTTTCACTTTGTCCTTTTTGGTCATAATAACTCTCTATTTTCTAGAGGTTTGGAAATGAAAGTTCTTCCATCCAGAAAACATTTGCTCTTATTAATATCCTTACAGAAAAAAAATTGCCAAGGTTTATTTATATTGTTTAAAATGTGCTCATACACGTTAATATCATATGTATATATTGCAGCTTATAGATGTATATTGCAAAGCTTAACACAGTTTTTTCTTTAGTTACCATGAAGTCCAGAAACACACACAACACATGCAGTTTTTGATTTAAAAACATGCCCTTGAAGCCTTTTTCGCATCTTGCACATGATCATGATCTTCAAATAAATGACAGGACTTTAAGGGTGTTTTTCCACTGTCACTAGAACTATCCATTAAGGACCCATTAATAAGAACAAAAATGCCATTAAGTACCCATCAATGGGTACTTTTGGGTACTTCTAGTGACAGTGGAAAAACACCCTAAGACACAGTATAATGGACTTAAGCTACAAGAACACACAAGAATTTAATATTATGGTGGATCACACCATTGCCTTATCTAGTCCAGCCACCTATTCATACAGCGACCACTCAGGTGGGCCTCTGCTGGACTCCCTTGCTCACAGTCTCCCAGTAGCTGTAGGTATACTGACACCTATTCCAGCAATAGCCAAGCAACAGCAATTGATATGTCGCCAATAAACAGATGAAAGCTAGGGCTAGCTCTTTGTTTAATCTGAATCCGGGGAGGCAGTCAAGGTGCTTGACAGGTATATGGAGCCAATAATGGGCTGGGTGGGGACCAATAAGCTCAGTCCAAACAAGATGGAGATGATATGTGTTACACTTGGGTCTTGAAGTACAGAGGTATTGTTGGTGAAAGGAATAGGTATGAAATCTGAGGATTAGGGATGTGCATGAATGTATTTTTCACATTTGAATCTGAGTAGATACAAATGTCAAAAAATCCGATTCGATTTGGATATTTAAGATACGAATGTCATAAAATCCAATTCAAAACTGCAACATTCAAATACATACGTTCAAATGTTAGATTCGTATTTAACTGTTATACGTATCTGTGCGCATTACGTAAAAATCCGTATGCATCCCGTATTATCCCATATGCATCCTGTTTTAATCTCATATTTTAAGCACAAGATACATATAATTTTCTTGCAGATTCGTATACGACAGATACAAATCTACACATTCGAATCACTCAAAAATCCATATCAGATTTTTGAAAATCTGTATTCGAGTTTGAATGTGCAAATTCGGATTTTTGAGAATCCAATTTAAGTTCCAATGTCAACATTTGTTGGATTTGAATAGAATATTCGGATTTTCAAATATTCAAATATCCCTACCAAGGACACCCTTGGATTCTCTGCTGACACTTGAAGCTCTGGTGGAAGTGGTGGCCAGAAGTGGTTCAACTAATTATGACACCTTCTGAAGTTTGGAAAGACTAATCCATGCCCTTGTAACAGCAGGACTGGACTACTTCAATGTATTGTCCATGGGTCTGTCCTTGAAGATGGTGCAGAACTGGTGCAGATCAGAACTGCAGGACAGGCCCATATCACACTCATCCTAAAAGAACAGTACTGGCTGACAATTAACTACTGAGCCCAATTCATGTTAACCTATAAGGTCTCAAATGGCTTGGACCCCAAATTTCTAAATGAACTCTTCCTCCTATATAGACCACTCATGGCCTAAGATCTGTCCAGGAGACCTTCTTTGCTGTGTCATCACCCACAGAAGTTAATGATAGCCCTTGATATCACCCATGATAGCCCCACGGTTGTGAAACAGCTTCCCTTATGAGACGTGTCAAGCTCCTTCATTGTACATGTTTACACAGTTGGTAAAGACATACCTTTTACTCAGATCTTTGACCGACTAAGTCTATCCCCACCTGAGCATTATCAATTTTATTTTAAATTCTTGCAACTGTCTCTTATGAGTGATTTTAACCAGCTCAATCTTGCCTTTAACCTATATGTCTTACTTTTATCTCCTGCAACCTGCGCTAATGTAAATAAATGGAGGATAAGTCTGAATAAGCAAGATGACAGATAGAGATAGGGTTTCTGATTTTTTTAAAAAGAACAGTTTGAGTCAGTTAACATGAGTTGTTCTAAGGGTGTCCCTCCATCAAACATATAAACAACCTGATAAAGAGAACCCATTGTTAAATGGAAAATCTGGTTGACCTTAGTGGTATTTGCCTGCACACTCCAGATGAAGAGTGTGTTTTTTTGTTCTACTTGTAACCTAGGTTTAAATGACATCACAGCTTGCTTCAGTGGCATGTTTTCCCAATCATGTTTTGGGAGGGAGGACCAAGGTGAAGAAGAAAAATGGCTGCTCCCTTGCCATTCCAGTCACTCTTCCTTTTAAAGGCAGAGGCATTCCTTTCCAATCCCATGCATGCAAAAGAGCCTTTCCAAGGCTGACTTTTCACCTCATTGACAAGATCTCTTCTGCCATCCTCCTTCTTTGCTTGTTCCCCCTCTTCCCCTAGACCACAGAATAGGAATGCACAAGAATATTCAAAACATTCAAAATTCGATCAAATTCATTTGAATTCAGACATTCAAATTCGGATCAAATGTCTATACATTTTTTAACATTTGAACAAATTTTGAATCTTTTGAATAATTCATATGAATTATGCGGACATTCATATGTGTATGGATTCGTATGTGTTACATACGTATCCGTAAGCATCTTATTCATATCAGTATGCATTTGTACGGATACGTATGGGACAAAAACAGGATGCATACAGGATAAAAACAGGATGCATACAAATGTGTATGGATATGTACAGACACATACGAATGCTGTCGACATTTGTATCTTCAAATATGAATAAAATATTTGTATGAATAAATACGAATGTATTCGAATTGAATCAAATGTGAATACATTTGTATTTTAAACATTGAAATTGATTTGAATGTTCAAATATTTTATTAGAATCAAATACCAAAAATTGCATTTGTGCACACCCCTACCACAGAACATAGAAAGTTAAATAAATCAAAGAAAAAATGTGCACTCAGATCTTCCATGTCCAAAGTGAAAGGGCTAGCCATTACATGTGGAGGCAACTAAAAGCTGGTGACTGACAAAAAGGGCCAGTGAATCCCATTTTACTTCCTCAGGTGGAGGAAAATGAGCTCTGCTGATCAGGTTTGCAGCTGCCCAAGAAAATTAGAAAAGGGGATCTTTGAAGTGAACTAAACCAAAAGTGTAAACAGTAGCTAAGTACCACAGTGCAGTTTACAGTTGTAACTACCCAAAGCAGTTCTGCTCTAAGTTACTGTCAGGAAATGATAGAATGAGCTGGCCAAGGAAGAATGGAAATACAATAAAGTTGGAAAGGAAACTCAATAGAGTATAAAACAGAACTAACATCAAGTTAAAAATAAATGCAGACACGAGGAGGGGATTAAAATGGGGATACATATGTACATAAGGGGAGATGGAGCATTTCCTAAAAGGATTTGAAGTTCCAGACAGACAACAAGGGACCTTTCTGCACTCATCACTGTTCCGGAATACAAGTCCTCATAGTCCTCTTCTGGACCTCATCTGAACTCATGTTAGTGCAGAAGAGAGAGGTCTCATCCAACACTAGTACACACTATCTGTTTTAGATAGAACGAGTGATCCAGATCAAGAGATCCTTGATCTGCATCCCCACCAGACCTGAAGAAAACAGGTCTAGCAGCAACAGTGATTTAGGTCACAGAGGTATACAGAAGGCACACCTCCTTTTCCCCAAAACACACCACCAATTCCCCAGTGGCCCCAGAGCTAGGAACATTCATACCTCACCCTTCAGAGCCCTTAGAGACCAGATGACTATTCGCACTAAGTGCAAATAGGCCTCAGCCTTGAAACTCATGTGAGCTTCAAGGCCAGTGAAGTTTGGACCATAGCCATCATACAGTGGACTTGGTCCAGAAGGAACAAGGCAAGGTAAGTGCAGAAAGGTCCCAGGAAGAGGTTTTGGCTGTATGCTTATGAAACTTGAAATGCAGCAAGCAGTTGAAGCTACTATGGTTTTACAGTCTCCACTACAGTCCAGGTTAGTGGATTAAAGCCACAGTTATATCAAAATATGTCGTTTACCTGACTGCTAAGCCACAATGGGCTGTCCAAACTCCAGCAGCCTCCCTGTGGCTTTCTCACAGAAAGTTGTGATACTTCCATGTGCGCATGATGAAGGGCACTTCAGGTGGGATGAGATAGCCAAAGGGAGCTGAGCTGCAGGCTCAGCTCTCGTTGGCTGTTTCTCTCCTGTCAGGACAGCAAGAAACTTTGAATTTACCTGATACTACATCCCACGTGCTCATCATTCCACAGTAGGTAAATTCACAGTAACAGCAGCATAATGTGCTGCCACTACAAAGTATCGGGTGTCAGGTGTGATGCATATGCCGCTGCTGCGCATCAGAATATGCAGTATTCCCAAGTCTGGACACAGCCCAATACATTTTATTAGTTTTTCCAAAATTACAAATAAGTCCATTATAAACAAAATCCAAGAAATTCACTCAAAACAATACAAACTCCCCCACCCAATCCCTTATATCCATCTTGATCAAAACCATATTTCATACAATAGGAAATTATCTCCCATTTCATTTTTCCAGTTTCTATTCCCTCTTCATTGTTTCATATAATCTACCACTTTCGCCCATTTCCTTTTTGCTATATAGGAAAGTTTTTGTCCCTTATAAATTTGTCATTTTTCATACAATAAATCAAATTTCATTTAATCCATCACATAACGAATCCAACTCTGCAGCATCCATTTCTCATTATTCTTCCAACCAAATGCCAGAACTGAGTGGGCTGCCAAAATTAACTGTTCTAATAACTTTTTATCTTGCAGGTTTAAATTTAGACCATCAAATACTAACAGCAATCATCTTTCTTTTGTCCAGATTTTATCATGTTTAATTATACCATTTATTACTGTATGCATCTCATTCTCATTCCAAAACTGCAGCATCTTATCACAAAACCACCGAAGGTGGATATATGTTCGTTTCTCTTGGCCACAATCCCAACACCTTGGGCTGCATCTCCATGCCAAAAATACTCCGATGTTAAGCTTGTTTTGCCTCAGAGCATCCCCATGCACAGCTTTACTCCAGGCTGCATCAGGTGCGAAGGAGGAAAATCCATGGCAGAAAAACTGCCCTTTCAAACAGTACTACATCCGACTTAGGGGGCAACTGAGAATTATCCTGGGAGTTTGGGGACACTTACAAGCATAACTAAAAGCAGTTCACTCCCTGCAGCCCTTCAGCTGTCAGATTCAGCTTCCTGAATTCACATAACGGCAGCTGTTTTAGCACGCAACCAGACCAGTGATCTGCCCCTTTCTTTCACATCAGAGGCTGCATTATTAGGAGGGTGAGAGAGATTCTGTGCTTGCTGAGAAACAATCTCCTTTGTTATGATAATTAGCATCATTTTTCCCTGATAGCAAAAGTTACAAAATCATCCCAGGCTATTTAGCCCACTTTCTAAGCAGCCCCTTTGCCCCTCTTCTTCCCTTCTCCTCTCTCACTTGAGAGGAGAGGCATGCATTCACACACACTCTCAGAGCTGTGCTCCCTGATCCCTCCTCCTGTCCAGATCTATTCAGCTCCTCATTGTCTGCTTTCTTTCAGCTCCTCCTCCTCGTTCTCTCAACGAGGAGTTGCTACAGCTACTGACAGGAGCTAACTCACTCCTGTCAGTGTCGATGCCTTCCTCTCCTCCTTGCTCTCACCACATGGAGCTTGGAAGGGACGGCAGTAAGCAGCTATCAACCCACTTCCAGTTTCTGTCCCACCATTGCTGTTTGACAGAGCGGCTCCTCTTTTTATAGGGGATTCTCCACCACCACTTTCACTAGCTAGAAGAGTCAGCACTCTTCAGCCAGGCAGGAACTCCTCCCCCATACTTTCCCCCTCCTAATAATGCAGCCTCCGATGTGAAAGAAAGGGAGAGATCATCGCTGGTATGCTTTTGCGCTAAAACAGCTGCCATTACATGGAGGGAGCTGAATCTGACCGCTGAAGGGAGGTGAAGGTGCAATTGAGTAAGCTTGTCATCGCTCCAGTGGGCAGGGTGAGGAGAAAAAGCTGCGGGCTCACAAAAAGCAGCTTCCATGGGGACAGGAAAGTACAATTTTAATCTGCATTGCCCCAAACCACATGGGGATGCTTTATTGTGAGTAACAATGCAGATTTTTATTAACTGCATCACTAGAGAAGCAACTGGCTCCCATGGAGTCATGCCCTTGGTCTTGTATATTACCACTAATTATGGGATTCATTTGAAAAAAAGTTTTGAGTCATGACTAATAGCCTTGATGGGAGGAGGAGGTGCCATGCTTCCAAAGGCCAACTAGTAAGAGACTGTGAGCAGAGCATTTGGAATGCTTATGTCCTGCTGGTGGACGCTCCTGGATGACGATTTAGGAGCAGTATTTCTCTTGGCAAAAAGGAGCCCTCACTTACAGAGCAAGGTGGGCTTGTTGCTGGTGCATGGGGAAAGCACCATGACCTGTTGTTGCCTCCACATCTACATTTTAGAGCACAGAACTACAGATGAGTCATTTCCAGTGGCTGATCATGGCACAAAATCTTACAGTGCAAAAATGGTGCTGCCAATGGCATTTGAGTTCAGAAATAGGGCAGTGCAATCGCCATGAGGTGGCTGCTACCCCAACAAACTGAGACACGGTCTTAGTGGGGGTCTTCTTGAATGGTGGTGATCACCTCTTTCTGTAAGTAGAGACTAAGGCTGTGTCCAGACTTGGGAATACTGTGCATTCTGATGTGCGATCATGGCATGGGCATCATACCTAATGCCCGATACTTTGTAGCGGTGGCGCATTATGCCACCACTACTGTGAACAATGAGCACTCGCTCCTCAGTATCAGGTAAATTCAAAGTTTCCTGCCAGCCTGATAGGATGGCAAGAAACAGCCAAAGAGAACTGAGCCTGCAGCTCAGCTCCCATTGGCTGACCCATCCCACAAGATGTGTGCCTCATCGCACATGCCACAGAAGTATCGCAGCTTTCATTAGTCTAAAGTGTGCAGAGCTTCCTCACTGAATTTGCACACTCTCCCAGTGAGATTAATATAAGAGAATAGCCATATGATTTCCACATTGCTGCAGGGTTCGTACAAGAGGAGAAACTCTTTTATGAAAAACTAAGTGCCATAGCTTCGAATACTTACTATTTATGTATTTATGTTGAATATCTAGGGTTTCCAGCTAAAAGGATCAGATAAGAGATAAAGCTGAAAAAATTGAGATGCATAAAACCACTGACAGCCAAAGAAAACACAGTATTGGATGAAGAAAATTGTTTTTTCATGTCAGCGCATACTTTAAAAAAAATTATTTTAATAAAGGGTTAGACGATGAGTACCAGAAGATCTCTTAAGACTAAAATTTAGAAACTGTATTTATAAGTAAGGATCAGAAAAGTACCCTACAGTATGTGTTTCCTTTTAAATTATATGAAAATGCTGATGCTCTCAGTGGAATAAGCAGATATGTTACATCATATCCATGGCAACGTGCAGTTCAAGTTTCCTTTACATGAATGGTAATTATTTTCCCCCTTTTTACACATCGCCAGCTCAGAACAGCAGTGATAACCTCAAGGTTTGGCATTTTTGAAATAGATAATGAACATCGTGGTTATGGCCTCCTGTTGCTATTTCACCTGGTCATTAATGGCCATAAAATACTATTTACACTGACCCTTATTTCAAGCGTATGTATATTTTTGTATGAGCAGTAGTATCTTTACTAACATCTTTACTGAATGAGTCCATTGTATGTAAAATGAGAAATCACAGAAGGCCTCTTTTGACCAGTCTTGATGTCTTACAGTTTGCTCATCCCTTGTGGTCCTAAGAAAGAGGTCATTTATAAACAAATAGAGGTGAAAGGGAAAAAGGAGGGCTTAAGCCATCCAGTTTTACAATGGAAAGTGGGACTGTGGGGGAAGTTGTGCATCTTTTAGCTAAGTCTATGAAACATATTCAGGAATGCTGGGGAATTTATTTTTAGATCAGGCATTTAGATGTGCAGTGTATGCCATCATGTTAGAAAGCAAACCATAAGCATTAATAGTAAAGGTGACCTCTAAGTTATCCCCACTGACTATTGGATCTTTAGACAAAATGGTTAGTAATTTCTCTGGGATTAATTTGCCAGTATTTTGCAGGGCCTTATCTTATTTTCTGGAACTCATAGAGGGATCAGAATCCACATGATATATTTCTCTTATCTGTCAGTGCAGCAGCGTAAGATAAAAGGAGATTCTTATTGAATGGATATATTTCTCATTGTCCTTGCTGCGACAGATTAAACAAACTCGTCCTGTATGACTTTTCCACCCAACACAGTATATCAAATTTCTGCATAAACAAGTTCTGGGTAATTTGGAAAAAGGGAGGGGCACGGATGGAGTTCTCACATATATTGCTAGCTGCCTTCTCTTTCAATGAGCAATACACTTGTTTTTATGAACTGATGATTTTGCTGATTTCTGCCACAGAAGCAATTCAGATACCAGTTTACTTTTGTCTTACCAAGGTGGAATTGTGTTGCAATAAATAAGTACACTGCCATATTCTTTGATATATATGTGCAGTGGGATTTTCTGTATTAAATTAGATTCTAATTGTATTTCTTGCATGCTTTTCTGGGGTTCAGTTAAATTCAAAGGCTGAAATTATGCTGCTGTAACCTGGGCCAGATCTGGATTAACTTTCATTGTCAGTTATATAAATATCATTCCATGTGTTATGCAAGCAGAATGTGACAGATTAAGAGGACACAGTAGATTTACACAGACAGAAGTGTCACATTGCAAAACATTCTGGCTATGGTTCCACTCACATTCCTAAAGCATCTGAGGAGGGTATATTAATTGACATAGCCTTCCCTTCTCTATTGCCATAGGCAAGGCCATGATGACCAGCAGCCATGCCTGTGCTGAAGAATTCTTCTCACAAGTCACCCTCTGTGTGTAGGCCTGGTGGCTTCTTCAGCCACCTTGATCTAAATCACAGATACAAGGTAAAAAAACTAAAGGGGTCAATATGTGAGACAGCAACTTCAGATTACCATACTGAAAGTGTAGGAAAGGAGTCTAGGACTTTGTAATGAAGTAACAACCTGTAGTTTTTGCCCTGTACTATTCAGGGCTGGGGGAACATTCTATTAAGTAAGGTTATTGGTCCATGTATTCTATAGTTGCAGTCTGTCTAGAGAAACCAAAGGTCTTTTCGCAAAAATGCTTATGGAACACGTGCATTCGTTCCGCTGGGCTAGTGGTTCCATTCGGAACTGCCCCAGCCCATCCCAGGGCACCCACATGTTCTGGGTGTAGAGAACAAAATCATGTTCTACACCTGGCCCAGGGGATTCACAGCTGTCCCCAGCCCTCCCACAGCTGTTCAGGAGGGAGCACATTCACACACACCCTCCCTGACAGCTGTGGGCCTCACCTCTGGCTGCCCCCATTGGGTAAGCCCATTGCGTTCCTACCCCTGGTTCCTGCAGGTTCTAGGGGACTGGATCGGATCCCACAGGAACCCCCAGGCACGGACCTACACAGGGACATGTGCGGACAAGAGGCACTTACCTCATGCTTGATGGGTTCTGAAGTGGCGAGCCTGGCCAGCGGCGCTGTGCATCTGCGCACACCACCTGCTCTGATTGGCATTGGCTAGCTCTGATTGTTTGAATTTATTGTGTAATTACTTTTGTGAATACTTGATTTTAATATGGTTACATTTTTTTACAAGCTTTGGGGGGCACTAGAAGAGGGGAGAGGGTTACCAAAGGGGGGGAGTTGTTTTACTTTTTTATTTTAAAACCTAATTATTGTTATTCTAATACATATTATTTTCTATTATAATGTTTATTTCTTCATTGTTGTGTGCATTTGAAGTTAAAGGAACTGTTTACTGTTGTTCAGGTTGTGGGGTTTATTACTGCCCATTGCCTTTGTGTTGTTGTTTCTGGAATTTGAATCTGATGGGGGTCTGGGCAGTTGGGGGTTACTGTTCCATTTTTCTAGTAGATTTATAGAAAACCCAATTTTCTGTTATTCTTGTCACTTGTTATTGTCTGAATCTGGTGGTACCTAACCACTGCAGGAGATTCTTTTTGTGTGCGTATAAGTTTGTGTCACAGGTGGTTGCAGCACCATCAGCCAGATCTGACCCAGATGACACCAATATGTTCATCTTCGCTGTCATTCCATCAAGACAGGAGGAAGTGAGAGGCAAGCAAACAATGAAATCTAATTATTTGGCAAAGCATTGCCAAATCTGGCCAGATTTGGAAGCAACTGTCCGGATGTACCTGTCAGCTCCAAAGTGACAGGATGTTCTCCATGGCTGGGGACATGGTGATATCTCACCACTCTCAAATGGACACAGCTTGTGGAGCAACTTATCTTCCTAAAGGCCAGCCTGTCCCTGCTGGACTTTCCCAAGCCTTTATTGGAGGGTGAGTGACCAAACAAACAGTAACAGTTGAATAAAAGGGGATGATGTAATACAATCAAAGCAAGGAAGGAAAAAGGCAAAGAGAGGCAAAGAGAATTAAAAAAGAAATCCTTTCCCTTAGTAGTCCTTGTCCTTGGACTACTAGGGTGATACTATTTGTTGTCCAGCAGCAGCAGTTTTCCATCCCTACTTCCTCCCAGACAGCCAGATAGCTTTGTCTAGTCTGATCTTCCTTTCACTCATAGTCTGACAGTCAAAAGACAAACTAGACAGATAAATTCCTTCCATTTATGTATTTTAAGGGAAACACTTTAAAAAGATGAATAGCTACCAAACTAGTCAGTTGGTAAATTCCTTCTGTATATGTTTTATGTATTTTAAACAAAGTACTTCAAAAATGTGACATGTAGTAGTTTCCAAAAGAGTTGACTCTCTTCAGAGTTATATACTCTTACTATTTCACTTTTCCTTTCACTAATGGGCTTTATTTGAGAGACTTGTAAAACAGCAACATTTTGGCTGAAGGGGCTTGGAAGTGCATGTTTCAGTATTTGGTGTCACAATTACTATATTTTTCCTGTTTGGGTTATTTATCACATGCTCCTATAAGGAGATCACTATTTCAGCTTGCAATGTCAGTATCATTGGGAGGCTTGCCTGAGTCTCTTCCCTTCATGAAAAGTTTTATCAAAGGTTCTAAAAAGAAAGGGCAGCAAAACTCAAAGATTGGCAACAGGCTCTGTTGAATCAAGTGCCTGCCACTTTGTAATGCAGCATATGAATGGTGTAGGCACTATATATTCAGCAGAGCCTATGGAAATTAAGGTAAATCCAAGCAGGCTCCTCCCCAGAGTGACCCAATATCCCCTCTCAAAAGAAGTAGAAGAGGGGATAGGGCCTATAATAAAATCATTATTTAAACAAGAAATTGTTTACCCTACAGTTAGCCAATGCAACACACCAATACTGTCAGGCTGGATGGCCTTCTGGCCTAGTGATGTAAGTCCTAATGCTGTTGCTAAGTTTCACTGGGGGAAACTTAGCAACAGCATTAGGACTTACATCACTAGGCCAGAAGGCCATCCAGCCTGAATAACACCAGGTGCCTTGTAATCTAGTAGTATATCCATAAAAAAAACCAAGAAGTTCTATAAGAACAGAATTGTGTTATGGGAAGCTGGCCAGTGAGACACAGCAAGACAGTCCCATCAAGGATAGGACTGCTTCTTAATGACCTGATGTTAATCCATATGTTATATCATTCAGCTTGCACTCTACTCTGATCTTTAGACAAATGGCGTAGTGTAACAGTGCTTATATATTAGTGGTTAAGTTGTTTACTTGTATTCTTTTCATATACTCATGCATTTTACTCTATACGCCCATGCATACTCTGCAATCATATAGCAATAAACCTTCCCCTTGAAATGCAATCGAGACTCTGTTTTTGCGTGTGAACTCCATGCAGACATGCTACCTGCTGTGAACTAGCTAATTGCTAGCTTTGCTAACCATAAATGTTCCAACCAGTCAGAAAGCCAAATTCCAACAAATGGAGATTTGTTCAGGACCTAAGGAAGCTGAACGAATGCATCAGCTCCTAATTTCTTATGGTCCCTTCCCCAGCCACAATTCTCTCCGCCATTCCACCAGAAGTGGAGTACTTCATAATAGCAGATCTAAGCTTCCCCTATTTTTCACTTCCGGTGCACCCAAATAGCCAGTACCTTTTTGCCTTGACTTATAGGGGGTGCCAGTATGCCTGGTGTTGCCTTCCATGGGGCTTTACTGAAAGTTCGTTTGTTTTCCTTCTGAAAGTCTATCTGGACTTTCAGCCTTTTGTGAAAGTCCCACATCAAAGGCTACTGAGTAAACTCATCAGCCGTGGAATAAAAGAACAGAATCTGTCCTGGATTTGTGACTGGCACAAGGGCAGGAAGCAGAGTGTAGTAATAAATGGCCAATTCTCAGGGTGGAAAGAGGTAAAAAGTGGGGTCCCCCAAGGTTCAGTGTTGGGACCAATGCTTTTTAATTTATTCATCAATGACTAGAAGAAGGAGTACATAGTAAAATAGCAAAGTTTGCTGATGATTCTAAATTATTTAGGGTAGTAAAAACTGAAAAAGATTGCCAAAAGCTCCAGAGGGATCTCTTACCGTTGGGTGACTGGGCAACCAAGTGGCAAATGTGCTTTAATCTTAACAAGTGCTAAGTAATGCACATTGGGGCCCAAAATCCAAATTATGTCTATAAACTGATGGGGTCTGAGCTTTCTGCGACACATCAGGAAAGGGATCTCGGGGTTCTGATGGACAGTTCAATGAAGGTGTCAACCCAGTGTGCAGCAGCAGTAAAAAAAAAAAAGCTAATTCAATGCTGGGAATAATTAGAAAGGGAATAGAAAATAAGTCATCAAGTGTCATTTTGCCTCTTTATAAATCTATGGTGAGGCCACATTTAGAATATTGTGTACAGTTCTGGTCCCCACACCTCAAAAACGATATTGTAGAACTGGAAAAGGTGCAGAAAAGGGCAACCAGAATGATTAAGAGACTGGAACACCTCCCTTACGAAACCAGGCTGCAACATCTAGGCCTCTTCAGACTGGAGAGACGGCGTTTAAAAGTGGATCTGATTGAAATATATAAAATTATGCATGGTAAAGAAAAGGTGGATAAAGAAAATTTCTTTTCTCTATCACACAGCACTAGAACCAGGGGACCCTGGTTCCCTAGAGCCAGGGGACTAGAACCAGGGGACCCTATGAAGGTGATGGGTAGGAGAGTCAGGTCTGACAAGGGGAAGTATTTCTTCACCCAGAGGGTCATCAGTTTATGGAATTTGCTGCCGTAAGAGGTGGTAACAGCTACAAGTCTAGATGGCTTTAATGTAGGGTTAGACAAAATTATGGATGACAAATGTATCAATGGCTACTAGAATGAATGTCTAGGTACATTTTTCAGGCTTGGGGGGGGGGAGAGGATGCTTCTAAGGTGATTTGCTGGGATTCTAGAGCAGGAAAAGGTTTGTCCTTGTCTCTGCTTGAGATGCTGTGACAGATTTGTGGTGCAAGCTGCAGAAAGTGGGAATATTTCCCAGGCTCTTTGCAAGCATTTTCTGCAAGATACAAAGTGTGGGAGAATTTCCCAGGGACTTTACAAGATTGAGTGACAGGAGGGAGGAGTTCCCTCAGAAAGCAGCAAAATCCAGCCAATCAGAGTGCCAGGATCTCACTCTATTTAAGCCAGCAGTCCAGGGCTCTCAGTGTCTCTTGTCTGGCAGATTTTGCAGGGGTTGATCATTGGGGAGTTTGCTAAACTCTTTGGACTTCTAAGCCTCATGCTCACTGCTTGTGGGGCAGGGGATAGAAGGGGAGATTGTGCCTTGTTTGGGTTAGATCTCAGGGTAGACTCCTGAGGTTTATTCGCACTTAGGCTTCTAGTATGCAATTAGGACAGCTCTGGTACAGATAATCTGTACCAGAGCTGTACCAGAGCACTCCTAATTGTATTCCACAGGCCTAAGTGCGAATAGGCCTCTGGTTTGCAGCTAGCTTTTAGTGCTAGGGTTTGATCTTTATTTTAAGAAGGATTTTCATACTGAACATCTGAAAGGTTCCTTCGGATTAGAAGGGAGCCAGTGGCTTTTGCTATTTATTTTACTTTTGAAGGTTTAGCTTGGGGAGACCTAGGCTGTACCAGTGCTTTTGGTTATTTGTTCCTTTTGACTGCTTAAGAACTATTGAACTACCTTTTTCCTTACTTATACTTATTTATTTATCTATCTGCTTGTAAACAATAAACAGTTAGTGTTGGATTACACTTGTGTTTATAATGCTGCTTCTGAAAGGGGGCTTGGCAGTAAGCCTTTGAAGTTGGGACGCCTGGGCAAGGGGGGGTATAATCCAGTCCATATACTGACACCAACGCTTTGGGCAGGCAGTGGGGCTGTATGGCTCAATGACCGCTTCCTTGACTGTGTTACTCTGCTAATACGAGTACACAAGGGTAGGGGTGGGGTCAAATTGTCACAGATGCCCATGAGCATTTGGTGGGCCACTGTGTGCAACAGGATGCTGGACTAGATGGGTTGTGGCCTGATCCAGCAGCGCTTCTCTTATGTTCTTATGTACCTTCTTATGATTTAAGTGGGATAGCATTCCCTGGGGGTTCCACATTAGTAATGTATGCTGATGATTTGTTATTAGCATTCCCCTTGCTTGAATCCAGCAAAGTAGACTCAGTCAAATTACTAACATTGCTGGCAAACAAGGAGCACAAGGTATCGAAAGAAAAATTGCAGCTCTGTGAGCCATCAGTATAATTTCTAAAGGAGAGAGACAGCTGTCAGAGGAAAGTGCAAGCAGTATTACAGATTCCTAGACCCACAATCAAGAGACAGCTAAGAGGATTTCTGGGGGCAGCAAACTATTGCTGGCAGTAGATAATGTCATTTGCAAAACACAGCAAACCCTTGCAAGCCTTGACCAAAGACAAAACCCAAGTATCCCTCCCATGGGAAGCACAGCATGAAGAGGTCTTTCAAACCTTGAAAGCAGCAATGGCCTCAGCACCAGCCCTGGGACTCCTGAACTATGATAAGCCCTTCACTCTGTTTTGCCATGAGAAAGAAGAAATTGTGCAGGGGGTGCTGACACCGTTGCATGAAGCAGAACTGCTCAGCACTCCTAGGATAGACCTCAAATACACACCTTTAGAAAACCCAGAATTAGTACTATACGTACATGGGTCTTGTCTTTATAATGAGGTGGGAAGGAGGGTGGATGGGTATGCTGTCTGCACCCAATTTGAAATTATGGAGGCCCACAGTTTGCCCGGAGTAAATTCAGCCCAAGTGGCTGAATTTATAGCCCTCGCTAGGCCTTGTGAATTGGCCCAAGGGAAGTCTGTAATGGTCTACACAGATTCATGTTACTGTTTTGGCATTTGCACAAGGAAAATTGATTCAAAACAGAAACTATGTTGCAAAGTCGCTTGAAGCTATTATGTTGCCTGCTGCTATCACTATAGTAAAGTGTAAAGAGTACTCATTTGGTGATGACAAGGTATCTAGGGTAAATAACATGGCTGACAGAGCAGCCAGAGAGGCTGCTCCGAATGGCTCCCCGGCTGAATTTTTGGCCACCTTAAGAATTGAGAATGGAAACACAGAAAGCATCCTACAGGCTTATCAAAACAAGGCCCCAGTGCATCCCAAGGCATATTGTCTTATTTGGTATGAGTAGTGCATGGGCAAAGCCACCTGGGAAAGGGAGGTGTGATAGCCTTGTTGAGGAAACATTGGTATGCACCAGGTTTGATGGTAGTGGCACAGCAGTATTGTCAGGCATGCCCAATTTGCCTGACACACAATACAGGAAGGACAGTGCCTACCACTCAAGCTGCCAGAATGTGCCACATACCAATATATACTGGTATGCACTTGCTTTTTCAGCAAATGGGTTGAGGCCTGCCCATGTGCAAAGGCCAATGCTATTATAGTGGCAAAACAGTTTGTTGAAAGAATTTATGCCTAGATATGGCCTCCCATTATTAAGCTTTTTGAATCAGGACAGCCATTTTACAGGACAAGTGATCAAAACTGTCCTCAATATCCTACACTATTTTCATTACCACCCCAATCAGCAGGGACGGTGGAAAGACACAATGGGATACTGAAAACAGAATGGCAAAGATATGCACAGAAACTGGTCTAAAATGGGTTCACGCTTTACCCATTGCCCTGTTCTCTATACACGCTACACCAAGCACAGTCCACGGGCTGTCCCCACATGAGATTGTGATGGGATGGCCAATGAGACCACCAGCAGACCCTCCCTCCATGATACAGGAACATGGGGCAATTGATGAGACCATTCTAAATTTTTTGCCAAACTGAGCCAATCCATCAGGTCCCTGCATGGAAAAGTAAAAGAAGTGTTGCCGGAACCAGCAGCCAAACCAGCACACCCCCTGGAACCAGGAAACTGGGTCATGGTCAAGGTCCACCGTTGGAAACTGACTCTAAAGCCCATGTGGAAAGGTCCATTTCAGATTCTTCTCATTACTATCACAGCTGTAAAGTCAAAGGCCTTATGGCCTGTGTACATGCTTCCCACTGCAAGAAAACAGAGGGTGGCCATTACTGGTGTTGCAACCCCGTGCCACCAGAACCAGTCATCAAGGAATCACAAAGGTGTTCTGGGATTGCCACAAAAATGACACCTTCTCACTCAAAAATAGAGATAAGGAGTCATCATTTCTGCAGCAATTGTGGCACTTCCCCCATGTGCCTATCAATAAGCCACCTCCATTATTTTTAGTGGAGACCCCGTATATTATGTTGTTTCTCATTCCATCCTCCTGCTTCTGTTTTATTACTCACTACCAAACATATGCAAGTATCCACACGCGCGTGCATATTTTGAGGGATTGCCTATTCATTTCTTCATCAGCACTTGCTTTAATTGCGATAAATGTTTGTACAAGCACGAATGACTGTTAATTTGCCCTCCTCCAATTTGTACAAAGTTCCCTTTTTAAAAAAATGTGGAATACTGTCAGTCATCCTAAATTTGTGAATTATGCAAGGGGAATAAATAGCGACGAAAGCTCCGTGTGCCAAATGAATGTAAAAGAAAAATAGTAAACTCTGCAAATCTTGATAAATGCAACCCTTCCAGTAAGTGACAATGCAGGTGAAACATTTTTCTTTTAAACTTTTTTTCCCATTAGTTTTTTGACAGGAGTACACTAGTTCAGTTTAATGAGATTCTAGTGTAAAAACTTCAGGGCTAAATAAAAGAAACAAATCAGAAAGACCAGATGATTGCCATTTAATGTGAAAGAATGAAAGTGCAAACAATCACTATATGACATCTTGCTGCGCTAGTCACTGTGGAATGACAGGTAGAACAATTCAAAGTTACTGATCTAAAGATGGAATAACAGCTCATATGTTTGAAGTGCTCAGAAGATGAAGAAATAAAACAGACTTTGAGATAAGACATGGTTAAGCCTTTTAAATCCCATGCCTTATTGTCAGCATCATTTGAACGCTTTTGTACACATATCGCTTTTCCTCTCTACCTACTCCCAAAAAACACTATTTCATTATAGAAATACTTTTTTTGAAAAGTGATGATGACGATATTCAGATCTGAGCTTTAAAAATAAAGAGCATCCAAGTAACAGTATGTCCATTGGCTTGTGAAACCATAGACATGGCGTGCATTTCCCAAAACTGACAGTTGTCATACTTTTCTAAAGCCCTTTTTACACTTAAGATCTGTTGTTGACATCTCTGGGACTGGACCAGTGAGGTCCAGGTTTGCATGATGGCACTTGTCTGCAGACCAGTGCCCTCCCCAAACCTGAAGGTTTAAGGCTGAATGCAGAGGCCTGGGAGTATTAAAAACAAATTTTCCTTTCCTCAGAGTCTCTGGGGAATGCATTTCAGGGGTGTGATTTAGTACACCACCAAATGTGGCTGCCCAGTAGTCCTGAACATGGGAAATGTGCTTTCTATCTGCCTTGGTTTTCTCTACCAGGGCACACTCTGCTACACCAGTACACTCAGTCAGGCCTCTTGGATCAGGATTACACTGTCTAATACAAACAGAACATATCTGCAGGGGATGGGGCCTCACATCTGCTGCACTAATATGTGGATTGATGAGGCCCAGAAATATACCATCCGGGCCCTTATTCCACAAGTAAGGTAAGTACAGAAATGCTTAAACTCTGTCATGTGAACGCCATAGAAAAAGAAAATTCATGAATGGCTCTCAAAGTTTTTGGCATGCTACCCTTTTGTTCTACACCAAACTCTCACACTTGCCACTTGTAACTGAAATGAAGTTGTGTGTTTATGTTATTGGTTTCTTGCAATTTATTTTGTAATATTCATTATTTTTACATTTTACAATTTGTTGATATTACTGTCATGGTCCATTATTGTTCTGTCTAAAAACCATTCTTTCAACTGAATTTAGCATTATCATTTTTATTTTACCTCCCTCGAGCTAACTTGTGTCTTCACTGAAGGCTGCCTCTCCACTGCAATTTGACTGTAAATTGTTACCTTAAAAATAGTCCCCACCACTCACCAATCATCCTGGACCCTCTCAAACTCCACCAGTTTGGAAAACAATGTTATGTTTAAATAAGCAAACAACATGCATGCAATATATCTTTTCTGAGTTGCATTTATGGTTCCATTTTTTGGTAATATTATTGTAAACCTAAAGCAAATCACTGATTGTTTCAGCAATCCATTTCATCAGTGAAATAACCTATTCTACTTACTGTTAGAAACCATAATCTGTAATTGCTGCTTTCATTCCTAATTTGGCTTGTCCCTAGTTTTTTCATCTCAATCTAATCTAAACCTATTTGAGCAAATAAAATGATATTTACCTCATCCTCTGTTACAAGCTTTCAAGATTACAGGCTTCAGGAAAAATCAATACAAAATACCAGCTTAGCAGCAGGTTGGTGCTCAGAAAGAATGCTAACTTTTCTTTCCTGTGTTTTCTGAATCTCTCCTCCCCTGGAGGGAAAGCAGATAGACTATAAAACACACAGACACACACACAAGCCCTCAGCCTCCCCCCCCCCATGTTTCTTCAGTCCTTTTCTTTGGTTATAGTAGTCACTGAGCTTACAAGCCAAAAATGTAGAGGATGACCCAGCTCCTAACCAGTCAGCACTCAGGAGCTCTTGTTTACCCAGCACATATTTGACCAAATTCACAAAAGAAAAGATTCATGAGCTCCCAGATAATAAACAACAACAGCAATGACAATGTATTGTTCTTGTTACTAAACTCCAGTAACAAGCTCTTTTATTATTTATTTGTTTGAAGCAATTGCGCCTAAAGGTGACATCATAAGAACGTAAGAGAAATCCTGTTGATTCAGGCCACAGCCCATCTAGTCTAGCATCCTATCTCACACAGTGACCTACCAATTGCTTTTGGGCATCTCAAGCAGAAGACAAGGGCAAAACCTTCAGCTGCTCTCAACTCCCTTCAAATGTTCTTTAGACGCATCCTGACATCCTGTCTCTTCTGACATTATACCTGACTGGCTAATTTAAAAAATGTGGAAACCTCTGTTAAATTTCTTACTTTTAGCAGCAAAAAAGTTACAGTTTTATCATGTAAAAATTCGAATAAACTGGCCATAAAGTTATGGTATGAAATCATATGGAAATTTGCCTTGCAACAACTAACTTCTTACTAAACTACCTTAAAGCAAGGCATGAATCCCAAGGTTTTGTTTATGGAGATCTGAGATGCTTTCACACTTCCTTTCCCATCCCATGGGTAAGAAAGGTGTGTTGGAAACTAACATTGGCCGTGTCTTCACGGCAACCTCATCTCGAATTCAAAACGTTTTCAATCCCCGGAGTCTGCACGGCAGTTTGGCTTAACACGATTTCCTCGTGTTAAACCACCCCAAAGCGTGGTGAATCTCAATCCTGATTTCAACAGGTCTCACTCCAGATCGTGGGCTTGAAACGTTTTACATTTTTTACTGTGTGGACAGTATCATTTTAAGAGATGAGAATCCATGTTTAGGGTTTCCTTCTCCCAATAGCTTTCTTCCAAAGACAGTGATTTCAGTGTTAAAAATCCACTCTTAACAGCAGTGCTACACTGTAGCGATGGAACCACTTCAACCTGATAACAATGTTGCAATTTTGCGCAATTCCAAAAATTCTGACTTTAGAAAGGGAAACGAAGGGAGGAAAGCAGCTGAATGTGAATGTTTAAAGCAAAGGGGCTTTAGTTGCCGCTGCTGCTATGTGCCCTGAGCAATGGGGAGAGGAGGGGAAAGAATCGCTGGCTGGCTGCCCGCTGCCATTTTCCCTCCATCCATGGAAGTGGCAGCCACCCAGCCCCCCAGCTAGGCTCGGTGAAGGGGTCCCTTATGGGTGCCGCGTCCATGCCAGGAGGAAGAGGGCAGGGCAGCCCCAAAAAATGGCTTTTAAAAAGTAGCCACTTGAGTCCCACCTTGAATCATGTACCCCACGTACGATCCTCAGAATCCGGATCCAACGCGATTAAGTTAAAAGTAATGGGAATAGGCAAATTCGCGTTTGCATCCAGTTCTATTATTTTGGTTTAGGGAAAGCAAAATAAGCTTGCTGTGGGGATTTGCCCATTGACTAGTGCTCACACTTGCAAGTGCTAGTCAGTGATAGCCTACCCCTTGCATGATCAACCACTTATCTGTTTTCGATTGTGTAGACGATTCTCTGCAGGGTGCTGCAATTTTGAGCGTGACACCTTGTGCAACAGCACATTTTTCAGCATTGAATGTCCCAACATTGTATTCATATGAATGTGTAATTTCAAATGTACGGACATTCAATTCAATGTGAATGTATTTGTGTGTATTTGTTTGAATACTTGGTACGCACGGAGGCGTATTTGATGATACCCATCCGTACACATCCCATAATCACCCCATACGTACAGGTATACTCAGGATGCATATGTATCTGTACCATTAAATGAATGTCTGAACTATTCATTTGAATGTAGCAAAACATTCATATTCGTATGAATGTTAGTGTACGAATGTCCAGACATTTGATTTCTTTATGAATGTCTGAATTTGCACAAATTCGTATGAATAATGAATAGTATGAATATTTGTGCACATTCCTAGTGAGCGTGCTTGCATGGCAGCTCAGATGAGTTCCTCAGCCAGACAGGGTGGAGATGGCTGCCAGCTGGACACTTAAGATAAGGATATGATGATGTGATTATACTTTTCCCCCCACAGCAGATACTATTATTTTAGCATTTAAATATGCTGAATCTTTTAAATGTTTTAATGTATATCATTGGTTTTAATATTGGTTTTAATTTGTTGTTTTAAAGGCTGTTACCTGCCCTGAGACCACTGGGTATAGGGCGGGATGGAAATATAAATAATAATAAATAATATGGTCGGGATTAGGTAGGGTTGGATTGCTTGTGGTGCACAATTTCATGCACCACAGCTAGTTTACAGTTAATCAACATCTGGGAGGAAGGGGGCATTTGTAGGCTGTAAGCACCTCCTGTAATTGCAGGTGCAGATGAAATTGCAAGTGTAGGCCATAGTGCAAATTGGGCTCTGGTCTCCGTTGACTCTGCGTTCAAACCTTTCCACACTAACCAGATTCCCTCAAACTACCTATTTCAAATCTTGTTAACTTAATTATTTTTAGATCTACTGAACTATTTTGATACTCCCCTTAAATGACTTGATTGACGCTACCAAATTGACACTAAACTGGAATTATGTATTTGTTTATATGATGTTATAGTTACCTTACCTGTTTGGTCTGGAACAGTCATCACAGAGTAGACAACACTATTTCAGTCCAAAACTTGTTGTGACCCAGGACAGAGGACATCACTATGTAAAGACTCAATGGCAAGAAAGCCAGCTGATGCCCTTTCTGCATGTACCTATCTGTGACTGGAATCAGCTGGGCCCACTGGTTCCAACTACAGAAAAGTAGGTTATTGTGCAAGCCTGGCCTTTGAGGTGGGCTCCAGTGCCTTTAAGAGCTAGGTTCAAAGCCTCAGATCTTCTAGCAGATGCATTTCAGTGGTGCACAATGGTTCATAGTTCTATGCATTTACCTGGATGTCCAGAAAAACAAGGAGGTTCACAAGGAGATCTTTCTATATATTTTCTTCTGTCAACATTGGGGTTCTTGGACAGCCCTTCTAAGCCAATACAGTTTATCTCAATAAGATTACAAAATTCCAGTGTGGTCATCTTCCTTTTCGGAAGGAAGGGAGGGAGGGAGGAAGGAAGGAAGGAAGGAAGGAAGGAAGGAAGGAAGGAAGGAAGGAAGGAAAATAGATGAATAATTTGTTTTTTAAGAATCTCATGTCTTAAAATAAATTAATTGAACAGTCAGCATAGATTTACCACTCCCACAAAAATGTATATTTTTAAAAAGCAGTCTGTTTAGCATTCTAGACTATAATTTTGCTTTTGTTGTATTTGAAGAAATGAAAATTTCCTTTATACACATCTATCCTGAGATGATTTCAAAGTACTTTCACTTAGAAAAGGAAGCTGCTATTACATATAAATTTTCAAAGCTTGCCAAGGCTTTGGAAGGAATGATGAAAATTACTATTGCACGACCTTCAGGTTTTCTTTGTTTCATAAAGGGCTAAGATAGCATTTTTGTCATTTTTCTTTCAGCTCAGGTCTTTCATCATAAATATCAAAGCATGCAATTATGCCTTCTCATATCCTACCATATTCTGCCTGTTTTCTTCCATGGTGATGGCATTCTCTTTTTTTAGGATATCTTTTCATTTATTTTTGTTTCTGCATTTAATAAATCAGAAAAGCCCTGATATTTCTATTGAGTCATATAAATTGTTTGTGAAATGTATGCGATGCTGATTAAAAACAAAATGTTTGATTAAAGTGACTAATATTATGATAACCAAAGAAGAATTCTGGAACTGTCAGATCTATCAGCTTCATAATAACACTGATTTGGCCTTCAGGTGGAATTTTATTATTAATGTTTATCATAGGAAAGGGTTTGGTCTTTGGTTGACTAGCAAGCCTCTTTTTCACTCTTCATACTGAATTATTCTCCTTAATCTATCACACATCTCATAACCATTGTATTATTCTCATTTTTGGTCCCTGAAAGACTGCCTGGGTTTTAGAGAAATCATAACCCCTACACATACTATGAGTATGTGTGAGATAAGAAAATGGCATCCTATTGACAATATGTGTCCCTGAACTGGGCTTGAAAACTACTCTTCCATTTGTATTTTTTTCATATTTGAGTTCATAAACCAAGAATAATCTGTTTTGCCTTTTAATCCAGCTGTTCCTTTCACCCAAGTGCAAACAGGCTCATAGACGCAGACCCTTTCCTCACTGGTCCTTATTGCAAAACATTTTTTTTAAAAAAGGGACAGCAGTCTGCACACTAATATGATCTAGGCCAATCAGAGTCCCCCTGTCACACATCCAAATTAGATGAGGCACGGACCAGGATAGCCCAGTGTACAGTAGTTACAGATTTCAGTATCGAGATCTACAATGGGCCCAGGACCATGTGGGCATGTGGATAGCAGGCCCCTGTGGTCTGATATACTATGGAGGACACTTTCAGGTGTCATTTCCAAAATAGGTCTGCTGAAGAACAGAACAGTCCAGGTTGGAAGCTCTGATGCTGCCACTGAGGGTTCTCTGAAGAAAGTGGCAACGACCGGGAGGAACAGGCCATCTCAATGTGGACTGCCTTGTACTGCTCCACTGGCAACCTGTTCCAGGTTGGGACAGATTGATTGTTCCAATATGCAGAAGATCCTGATATCTGAGATGGGGTCTTCCTGGAGATCCAGATTTTGAAGATCCGGATCTTGGGGAGGACCTCATGCATCCCCACGGGCCTGCTAGCACCAAATTGTAATAGGTGCTGAGCAGGGTGCCGTGGGAATGCCAAGGAAGCTCCGTTGAGCTGGTGCAGCGTGATTGGCCAGTGGGAATGCTGCTCAAGGCTTACTTCTGCCCAGAGAGGGAACAGCAGCAAGCCACAGCTTCATAGCTATTTTCAGAGCAACTTTGGAGCCTAGCAGAATAGGCTATGAAGCGGTTACATAGTGGCTATGTAACTAGGGAAACCCATCTACAAAGATGGCTATGTAGCCAGATCGCATCTATGGAGCCTGTTCTAGTTTTCAAAGCCAGCTACGTAGCCTGTGGTAGTCTTGGAAGATGGCTACAAATCCTGTGCAAGACTCTGTAGCCATGAATGGTGGGGTGGCAGGGGCACAGCAGGAACACACAATTCTGCTTCTCCTAGCCTGCCCCTAGAAGGTAAGCCGGGCAGACAGGTGCCCACTAATGGGGTCTTCATGCCTGAAGACTCCATTGTGGACACCTTTAATCAAGTACTCAGAAAATCCAGACTTAAGGGCCTGAAGGACCCATTAAATCCGGATTTTCCCTACACTTGTGGGGACAGATGGGACCTTCAGTGGGGTCCAGGTGGGAATAAGGCCTTCCCAATTGGTACCAATCAGGTCCCAATTGGGTTCCTAATGGGTTCTTAAAAGGGTTCTTACCTCTAGTGGAAAAACACCCTAAATGTTTAATTGTTAGCCTAATCTGCATGGTGCATGCCATTGCAAAGTGGTTTATGGCTCCTGGGCAATTCAAAATTCAACTAGATATAAAACATCTTTTTTTAGGCTGTGTCCCCACTTCTTGGGGGGGGGGTTCTGTTGCTAGCAGGTAGCATCCCCATGCATGGCACCCTCCTCGCCTTCATTTTGGACTGAGGAAGAAGTGCCATTTTCTGCTGCATCTCTGCGCAGGGTCAGAAGAAACTGCTCTGCTTTTCAGGCACCTCTGGAAGTGGTTGTTGTGCAAATTGCCACATGTAGTCACTTCGGAGGTGCCTACTGCTACCACAAATGGAGATCAGGCAGCAGTGGGCACCTTTTAGGATTCCAATACCACCCTATTTTGATAGGTGAAGACACAGCCTCAGTCACAAAGGCAAGTGGTTTTGAATATTTATGTTCAATTTTGTGAGTGGCAGAACTGGAACAATGTGCAATCACTCATTTCATTTTCACCCAAGTGAGTTAGTTGTCAGAACACAGCAGTCCAATAACTTATTGGTCAAGTGAAAACAAGACATATCTTCCCACCAGTGAGCCACAGGGCTTTTATACTCACATGTTTAAATGTCGTCACTTTGTTTGTGCTGTATAGGAAATACAATAATACAAAAATACATGTTTTACTATACTTTTCACTATTTAAGAATATTTGAAGCAGATACATGTTACCAGTTTTATGTCAATTTCCTGGCATATCTGATGCTTTTTATATTTCCTTCTCTTTTGCAGATCTAAATAATTCACATATAAAAAACTGCCAATTTTGTTCAAGTGCTATCATAGTAAGAAGCCAGACCATAGGCAGACAGATGATTTAAAGTTCTAGGAATATTGTATCTATATTTTATTACATTTAGATTCTTATTCTTTTAGTGCAGGCTGGAAAAGGATCCAGAAGTTGGCTATTTTCTGTCCAGCATTAAATTGTACCAGACAGCAATCAGCCACAGTAGGATATTTCTGCCACTGCCATCACTCTATATTATGGGAACAGAGTGTTTTACCATGTTCTGTGCAAAAGACCCAAGGGCAGAATTTGCACCTCAGAGTTTGCCCACCAGATGCTTACCCACCAGAATTGATGGTTTGAATTAAACACATGGTAGAAATCAGACCAAAATGCTTCCAATGGAAGGCAGAAATTTCCTTCCAATTGTAGAAAAGGGGGATCAGAATATGATCAAGGGTGTGGAACACCTTCCTTATGAAATCAGGCTGCAATATCTAGGCCTTGAAAGAAAGTGTTTAGGAGGTGACCTGACTGAGGTAAATAAAATCACGCAGTATAGAAATGGTGGATAGAGAAAAATATTTTACTCTATCACACAACACAAGAATCAGAGGGACACTCTATGAAGCTAATGGGCAGGAGTATTATGGCAGTCAAGGGAGAAGTATTTTTCACTAAGAGGATCATCAGTCTATTGAATTTACTACCAGAAGAGGTGGTGATGGAAACCAACCTAGATAATGTTGAGAAAGGATTAGACAAATTAATTGAGGTCAAGTATATCAGTAGCTACTAGAATTGATGCCTAGGTACTGCTTCCAGGCTGGATTGCTTTAGGAAAGGATTAGAATTCATGGAGGTCAGGTTTTTATCCATGGCTACTAGAATGACGCCTAGTTTGGAGATGCAGGATGCCTATAAAAGCCATTTTCATGGATTCAAGAGCAGGTGAAAGTTTCGTCTTTGTCCTCTGCTTGAGAGTGGTGGGTCACTATGTGATATTGGACTAGCTGGGTTGTGGCCCAATCCAGCAGGGTTCCTCTTGCATTCTTTTTTTCTTAATGTACTTGTTGCCTAATAATAAGCATAACCATTCAATTTAATCCTGCAATGTAATTTTTGCTATTTTAACAGTTTAGTTACAATGAGAGTTATTGTTATCAGAGTAGTAGTATATTTTATATATTTTTTTAAAAAAATCACTGGAGTTAGTTTTTGATTGTTGTCCAAGACTTACTAACAAAAAGCACTGGTATTTTTATCTCCTGCAAAATTTGCAAAAAACCAGTTTGGCTGTAAGTAACTCTAGCATATAACATTGTATCAATAATTGCTTTTTTCTTTTTGTATATTTATGGTTTATACTTGTGTGAACCATTTCAAAATAAAAGAAATTAAAGAGACCTATTAATGACAACTTAAATAAAATCTTATCTCACTTATCATTGAATATATAGGTTTCTCCCCCTAATCCTGACTTCCTTTTAAGTCCCGTAAAGCAATATTTTCTAAGAACTATTGTTAGGACTTCCATTGCTCCTTTTGTTTTTGTTTATTACACTCAAAGTTTTATTAAATTTGCACTGACACAAGGAATGAATTGTTTACATCAACATGAACTGTGCTGTCACAGGAATGTGAACTTATTGCCTATGTCTTAAGCTAAAATGTCAAGAGATGTACATTTCCCTCAAAGAGATAAAATTGATTTCTAGTTTCTTTTAACAGTGGCACAGCAATGGTATATTTATTTCATGCAATATATTTTCCATTTAGACTAAAATAATGTTGTAAAAGGAATGCATCAGCCTAAATAGCAGAGTTGTTTATATTATGTACAGTATACTTGATTTTTAAAACAAAACAAAACCTTTCGTTAAAGTAGCCAGTTGACTAATGTATTGGAGCAAAAAAATCCAGGGCAGATACAATACTTCCTGTGTACTCAAAAGTCATCAGCCAATACATCTGGTTGCTCTAGTCCTAAAGTCCTGGATCTCCAGATAGGTAGGGATCCTGCATTAAGCAGCCCACTAATTGTTAATTTCTGCTGGCTTATTAGTAACCCAGTGGCTCACTGGGACATAAAAATTCCCTGCCCTCAAAACTCCATTTAAGCAATAATTTTGGTTGTTTCTGTACTTGCTAGCTTTAGATCCAGATCAGTAGCTCTAGATTCACTATATCTACTGATCTGGATGAGGGGAAGGTGAGGGCCAGATCGGTGCCACCTACACTGACAGTGCTGATCTAGTCCAAGTCTCCTTGAGGCTGTGAAGCTCACTCAAGCTTCACAGTTTCCCCCTCCCCTCAATGGCTACAAGTGAAAGTTCCTAGCCTCAGGGCTTGGGAGGAGTAACAGCTACTGGTAATTCTGGATCATGGTGGCAGGCCATCTGCATGCCTCTGTGAACCAGATTGCAGCCCTTCGTCCAGTTGTAGACTCGATATATCAAGTCTACAACAGATCCAAATTAAGGTCCTCATAATCCAAATTTGGCTCTGTGAATTCAGAGCCAGACTAATGGGGTGGGACCTCCTTGAGCAGCCTTTACGTGCAGATCGGGAGGCCCACCTAGGATCCAGATCAAAAGCCCTTTTATTTGTACAATACATTATACTTATTGTGAATTTAGACTTCCCTGAAACTACTCAGTTTTAAGTCTAAGGCCATTTCTGTAGGCCTTAGTGGTGGTAGGACCAGGCCACGCTGGAGTAGTCCCAGCATCAGGAATGGCCCCAAATTCTAGAACATGCCTTCCACACTCAAAGAACTGTTAGAGGAGACACCCCCAGTCTGGCTCTGAAGATCACACAGCCTTTAGCATCAACTTCCAGTTTATTCAATGACTAAAATCCTGTTTCAGCAGCACAGTTTGGTGCACTTCCAAAATCAATCCCTCTGTTAAACAAACAGGAAATCATCTGGTTTTCCACACACCTTACTATTCTATTTTATGGCCTCTAACCTGCCAGTAGACCTGTTTAGGCTGGTCTACTGGTATCCCAGTCTAGACAGCAATTTTGGTAACCTACGCTGGGCTGCACTGCATCCAGTGTGGACACAGCATGCTAGCAAGGGGCAGGTCCTCCCCTTAAGCAGGCTCATTATGTAGTAGAGACACATTTTGGGAGCCAGTTTCAAGATAAGTGCAGAAAGGCCCCAAGAGAGCACCAGTGTGCCTTACAACTCAATAAATGAAGTTATTAAAAGCAAGAAAAACTCATCCATAAAATGGAATGCTTGCCCAAATGAAAAGAACAAAAAAAAAACCCCAAATTTACTATTATATCCCACCCCAAGACCTTTGTGTATAAGGTGGAATATAAACATCATCATCATCATCATCAATGAATTCTGGCAGAACAAGTAAAATAGAATCCTACAACGTTTGAACGAATATGAATTTTCTAATATTCAATTCCTTACAAATTAAATGCCAAAAACCCATTTGTGCACATCCCTAGTGTAAGCTTTGTAAGAGCAATTGCAGGGCTAAGTTTGATAAAACAATGCCAGCTAATGACCTTCAGCCTGCAAACCACCAATCCCAAATACTGTAGTTACAGCTGAAATTTAATGATGGGGGGTGGAAAAGAACTTGCCTTCTAGAGCTTTCTAAGTTTGTTATCATTGGTCAAGGTGGGTCACTTGATTCCCCTGCCAAATCCCCATATATGTCCTATAGCATAATGGATGGACAAGGCAAGGTAGGGAGTAAACTTTTTGCTTGTCACTTTGGCATTTGTTCTTTTTATTGCTCCTACTATTATGCTGATATGCCATTTTGCTGCTGTATTTTGATTATTTTGTGATGTGCCAGTTGTAATTCCAGAAGACTGTGCCCCACACTTGTTGTGAAGAAACAATTTTTACTGTTGTATTTGAATTTTTGTTTCTTTTTCTTTTAATAAACCATTTTTATTTTAATCTGGGCTGAATCTTTGAAACAGCCTGACTAGACGTAAAGTCAAGACACTCAGTCACGATATTCTTACATGCTCATTTGGAATATTATGAACAGTTATGGTCAGAAAGTATATTCTGGAACTGGAAAAAGTGCAAAACAGGATGACCAAAATGCTCAGAGGGTTGGAACATGTATATGAAATCAGGCGGCTATATTTAGGTCCTGTCAACCTTGAAAGGTGGCATTTAAGAAGGGAACTGATTGAAGTCTATAAAACTATGCATGGTGTGGGAAAGGTGTATAGAGAAAACTTTGTCACACAACACTAGACCCAGCGGACACTCTAGAAGCTGTTGGGCAGGAAAGTCAGAATAGACAAGGATATTATTTCACCCAGTGGAACATTGGTCTATGGAATTTATCTGAGGAGGTGGCGACAGCCACTAGTCTGGAGACTTGTAAGAAAGGACTAGAAACACATGGAGGACAGGTATATCCATAGCTACTAGAATGGATGTCTACGTACTATCTCCAGATTGGAGAGACAGACAAGATGCCCCTAAAGACCGTTTTCAGGGACTAGGGATTTGCGTGAATATTCAGAACATTTGAAATTCGTACAAATTTGGCCAAATTCAGACATCAAATGTTGGCACATTGGAAGATTCGTTACAGATTCATACGGAATTTGTATGGGATTCATATGGGATTCATATCTAACATTCATATGGAATTCATATGGAAAATTCATATTGAATTTGAATCCTACCACATTCAAAGGGATTTATTCAAATTAATATGAATTTTCTTGAATTGAATTTTTAAAAGTATTTGTTGCACATCCCTTTCAGGGAGTCAAGAGAAGGTTAAATTTTTGCCTTTGCCTTCTGCTTGAGAATGCCCAGAAGGCAATTGGCAAGTCACTGTGTAAGACAGGATACTGGACCCGATGGGTTGTGGCCTGATCCAGTAGCGTCTCTCTTATATTCTTCCAGTACACTGAGACCATACAATGCAACAGGTTCAAGCAGACATCACAGCTTCCTTTCTCTGGTGAAAATGGGATGCAACAAAGGGCAGGACAGAACAACACTCTTTTTGCTGTGACCAGGAGCAAGTGCTCCAGTTTGCTTCCCCCATCAAAAAATCTGGCCATATGGTATTCTGAGCTGACCAGGAGTAGCAGCAGAACAAAGCTAAAGGGTTGAAAGAATACTGGCATCATGTTAAGCTATACCTTTTACTGTTTAAATTTGGAATGTTCTAGATTTGTTGTTTCACAGTCTGTCTCACAGTCTGTTTCTCTGTTATTTTCTATTAGTTTTAGACCTTTGTTTTCAAGATGTTGCTCAACATCCTGAAAGCCCTTCAGTTGAAGCCACAATATATTTTTTTTAAAAAAAAAAAGAACATCTTTCCCACTTAGACCTGTGTGCAGAAGCAACATGATATTAACTCGGAGTGGGAGAATCATCCATCTGGAAAAGGCGAAGGCTCAGTGGCACAGCAGACACTTTGCCGTTTATTTTATTTCATTTTCATTTTTATCCCTCCTCTCAGGCACTAAAACACTGGCACAGAAGCTGTTAGTAACGTCCCCAGAGCATTTAAAAGTGGGCAAAATAGACAAGAAGGGAATAGGGAGGGGAAAGGAAAAAGACTGCTTCTTTCCCAGAATCCCATTCCCCTCAAGCAAGAAGAGGAGGGAGGAGCAAGATGGCAGAACTCCCAGCCTGCTCTGTGTTCTCCTTTCCGGGAAAGCAGTATGCAGTCTTCTCGACTACCTCCAGACAGTGCTATTTAAATTCACTGTTTACCAATACTCCAAAGTATTGGAGTGAAATGAAATCTGATAATTCTGACCACTAATTTAACTCTGAAATTTTCTCTTTTCAAATCATCAGAAGAATAATAGTTTAGGCATCGTACACTCTATGCCTCTGGTCATGTGGTTCAGAGAGATTCAATCACTTTTCAGGATCCACTTCCAGAATTTAGCATTTTCTCATTCCTTGTTCTCTTGGCTTCATCTGTGCTTGCATGATACTGCACTCTAATAGTATACTTCACAGTGAGAATCCTTTCTCCCTTACTAACTAAAATGTGCTGTAACAGACATATACTGTGGAGCAACAATGAAGAATTGGTAAACCCGTCTGACTGCTTGATTGGGAACATGCTTTTACTTTGCATTGTAGGATCTGTCTGAACACATCCCTGGTGGCAGGCTGAGGAAGGCAGCATCATGGCAGAGGACTTCACTCTGCTGTATCTATTATTAGTTTCTGATAAAACCCTTCATTTAATCTCTGATGTTCTCTATTAGTATTGGGCATAGATCCTGAAAGATCAAGGTGAGTGCACAAAGGCAAGTATGAGTTTGCCACCTTTCACAACTGGAAGTGAGGACCTCCTGGTTGTCCCACCACCTTCAGTAGTGAAGCAGGTGGGCATCAGGGAGAGGGCCTTTTGGGTAATGGCCCCCAGGTTATGGAGTAGTCCCCCCCACACCACCCCCATGGTTCATCTCTTCCCTTCTCTGTATACTTTCTCCATACTGCAGAGACTATTATTTTAATATTTAGGATATTGTTTAAAGTATGTTGAATCTTTTAGTGTATCCATGTATATTTCTGTTTTTAAGATATGCTGATTTATAATCTACTGTTTTAACAGTTGTTACCTGTTCTGAGACCTTTGGGTGTAGGGCGGGATAGAAATATAAATAATAAATAAAATAAACTGGCTGAACACAATGAAAAATAAAGGATAAAGGAAAGGTGCCCATTGAATTTAGTTTAGAGAAGGCATTACACATTCAATAGCAAGTCTCCCTGACTTCTCACATTTTTTTCCAGGGGCCTTTTTCATAAAAGAAAAAGCAGATACACTGTGTGTATCACTTTTGTAAAAGGGTTATGGTATGAATAAAAACCCATTCTTTACTACAGGTGTTCCAAAATCATTAGTTCTTTTTTCTTTTTCTTTTTAAATGACATTATTAATTGAAAAAATAGAGAGCAGAAGTCATTCTTGAGAAGACACTTTTGCGCTGTTGAGTGTAGATTTTGCTCAACCTGAAATTGAAGCAGTAAGTGCAAATACGAAGCCTCCTTTATTGTTTCAATCTGCATAGATACAGCACTCTTTCTCCCACCATAGCCCAGAACAATGATAAATGTGTTCAGGAATCACTGAACATAAAAATAGCATGTGATATTAAAATGTTTGAAAGAGCTGAACCAAGTTGTTACATGAAAAGGTTTTCAGGTCTCCAGTAACTTAGGGAAGGATTTTGGCCTCTTCCTATCTGAAATCCATTAGAAGCCACTTGGCTCCTCCAGTATGTTCGCATCTCAGCCAAAACTGCATTTAAAATGTTAAACCTCTGTAATAAAGGCATCCTGTACTGAATAGCATTTGAAAATGCATTGTGTTTTCCATCCAGAGTGCTTAGGCTGCACATCATTTTAAAGGACGGGTACAAGAAGGTCCGTGGTAAATCTCTCTTTAATTGGAAGGAACACTTTAATCCATTTGAGCATTCTTTCTGCTTATCAAAGGCTTGCAATAGATTGTTTTCTTGTGCAAAATGTGTCTATATTAGGCAAATCATCGAGATCTACAGCTGAAATCATCTTCAGTTGGAAAACTACAAGAAGAGATGTAAAAATTACCGCAAAACAGCTATGATATCTTTAATATCAGTTTAATTTTTTGGTGTGAGCAACACTGACAAATACAAAAACAGATCTACATTACGAATTAAATTCTTGATTGTGGGGCACTTAAATATTTTCTGGCTATTCAGGGTAAATGGCATATCGAACATTACTTGTGGGGGTATGGCCAACGATGTGCTCTCTGGATCCCTGCCCCTCCTGGCTGATAAAAACTAGCCGGCAAGGTATGACTGGGTGGATCCAGGGAGTAGTTAATGCTTCTCTGAGGGATGGGGTGGTTCCACTAGCTCTGAAACAAGCTGTGGTGCACACCCTCCTGAAGAGGGCCTCCCTGGATCCAGAAGATTTGAACTATCGCCTGGTGGCTAACCTACCTTTTCTAGGCAAGGTTCTAGAGAGGGCTGTCACTGTTCAACTTTAGGCATGTTTGGAAGAAGCTGATTATCTAGACCCATTTCAATCTGGCTTCAGACCCGGTCATGGCACAGAAACCGTCTTGGTCACCCTGGTTGATGACTTCCTCCGGGAGAGAGACAAGGGGAATGCCACCCTGTTAGTTCTTCTGGACCTCTCAGTGGCTTTTGATACCATTGACCACAGTATCCTCCTGGAAAGGCTACAGAGTTTAGGAGTTGGAGGCAATTGGTTTCACTGTTGTCTCCAAAGCCGATCTCAGATAGTGGCTGTGGGAGATACAGTTTTGACACCCTGGGAACTCACTTGTGGGGTTCCTCAGGGGTTGATCTTATCTCCTGTGCTTTTTAACATCTACATGAAGCCACTGGGAGAGGTCATCAGGAGATTTGGAGTGAGGTGGCATCAGTATGCAGATGATACTCAGCTCTATCTCTCTGTACCATCTGAATCAGGAGAGGTGGTTAAAGTGCTCAACTGGGCTGGCTGAGGGCCAATAGATTGATGTTGAATCCAGATAAGACAGAGGTGCTGTGTGTTACAGGGTCTCAGGTCCGTATAGTTGGGAGATACCCTGTCCTTGATGAGGTTGCTATGGCCTGGAAGGGACAGGTGCAGAATTTGGGGGTAGTCCTGGACTCCTCACTAACACTTGAAGTTCAGGTGGAGGCCGTGGCCAGGAGCGCCTACTCACATCTATGGCTGGTGCGTCAGCTGAAGTCTTTTCTGGATAGAGACGACCTGGCCACAGTTCCCCATGCTCTGGTAACCTCTAAGACTGGACTATTGTAATGCACTCTACATGGGGCTGCCCTTGAAGATAGTCCAGAAGTTGCAGCTAGTGCAAAATGCAGCCGCCAGAGTGCTAACAAGAACAGCTAGCTGGACACATATCACACCAGTTTTAAAAGAGTTGCATTGGCTGCCAATTCACTACCAGGCCCAATTCAAGGTGTTAACTCTGACATATAAGGTCCTAAATGACTTGGGCCCCAAATATCTAAAGGAGTGCCTAAAGGAACGCCTTCTCCCATACTGACCTGCCCATGCCTTAAGATCCAACAATGAGGCCCTCCTGGTCATCCCACCGCCTTCAGTGGTGAGACTGGTGGGCACCTGGGAGAGAGCCTTTTTGGCAGTGGCCCCCAGACTGTGGAATGGTCTCCACCTTGAGGTGCACCATGCCCCTTCCTTGTATTTATTTAGGAAGGGAGTAAAGACATACCTTTTTGCCTTGGCCTTTGGCTGAGGTGATTTATTCTCCCCTCCAGTTACATTTACAGCCACTATTACTGCACTACAGAATGTATGGTTTTAAATTTGTTGAATTTTTAAGGTGTTTTTAAATATGCATCTTGTTTTAATCTGTATCTTGTTTTAATTGGTATCCTGTTTTTAATCTGTTGTTACCCACCCAGAGGCCTTTGGGTATGGGGCAGGATAGAAATGTAAATAAATAAATAATAGTTGTGGAGCATGAAATTGTGCTCCACAGGCTCACCAACCCTTACCCCAACTTACCTGAAAGAATCCAGATGGCAAGGATTTGCACCTCTGCCTGCTGTTGAGGTCATCAGAGCTGCCATGCAAGCATGCTGGCAGCTCCAGTGCCCCCCTGACATGACTGTGACTATGCAGAATGTCAGCATCATCATAGTGCCAGCACTGATACATGTGCAGTTGCAGAGGGCACCACACCCAACATGGTGGCACCCAGAAGAGGAATGGACCAGCAAATTAACAGAGGTAAGTGTTTGATTGTGTGGGGGGTAGGCTAACATTTATTAGCGATTGCAAGTGTGAGCACTAGTCAATATTAGTTGATTGCACTCCTTTCCCATCCGTGTAATGGGACAGGATGTGCAAAAAAATCCCTGGTTCTGTCCATTGAAGATGGAGCTGGCCTAATGAGGGCAGGCCCACCTTGATCCAGATTAACGTCGAGATGTAGAGGCCTCAGACCTGGATCAAAGGCCCTTTGATGTGGATCAACACTTTAGTGCAGAAATGGCCTAAAATATACACTTCTAGCCACAGGTTTGGAATAGTCCATACTTGCTCTGACATGAGAATCAACAGATACCCACTGCCCTGAGACAGAGGGAAATTGTCCCCATCTGTGTAGTGAAGACACAGCTCTTCACACGGTTAAGTTTTTATTCTCCTTTGTTCCATCATCAGAGTGAGAGAGAACAAAGTGGCATGCAATTTTTTTTTGCATTATCTAACCCTTTCTCTATCCCAAAGGTAAATATTCTAAGATAGTGTAGAAATCACTACTGATTTGTTCTCTAAAAATGGATTGAAAGTGGTCCCTCAGGGTCCTCCCACCTGAATCATCATGATGTAATTTTGAGCCTCCATCCATGTGAACTGTCTGTATGTACACCTAAAACTGTTTTTTGTTCCAGGACTTACACAGCTACTATCAGGTAGCTGTTGAATTTTATTATTATTCCATTAATAGTGTTAAAATTATGTCTTTGGAGTGGTGGACTTTATATATCAATTTATACTTCTGCAGAATATCTTTATTTAGATTTCTATCTATCTTACTATATATGTATCAATCAATCATCTATCCATCCATCCATCCATCTATCATCTATCAAATTATCTATAATCTATCTTTCTAGTAATATTTTTAAAAAATCAGAAGGTTCATGAAAATTTTCACATTATGCCAGGATCTGATATAAATTCTTTTTTACAACCTGACCCATTACATGTTTGCACACAGTTGCTCCCAAATAAGTGTGCATAAGATAGCAGTTTGGTTGACATTCTTAGCCATCAAGGTGATGCTTTATTGATTGAGTTCATCTAGGAGAAGAAATAATCCAGTGTGTGCTTATATGATTGGTTGATATTGCCTTATGATATTGCCAGTTGTTTAAAGAACACTTGGTGGGCAAAGGTCACTTATAGTCTATAGATAACCTACATAGGTAATAAAAATGTTAATGCTAACTGGACTATCCATGGTAGAGATGTTTCAATCTAAAGTAAGGTTTTACTTAAAGAAATGAAAGCATGAACCTCAGTAAAATATAATGTTTTTGCTTTGTTTTTAGCCACAAAATAACACTTCAAGATCCCATTAGGAATCTTAGTACTATCATCAGTTCATTCTTTTACATGCTTCTTGGGAAAGGATTCATCCCAAGTGAGAAAATAAAATCAGCTCTCCTTTATTAGCATTCACTATGTGGTGTTTTTTAAATGGGTATATTTAAAACATATTTGTCCAAAGAACAATTAAAGGACAATACTATTAAAATAGTATAAACCATTATATAGCTGCCAGAAACTGTCTACATCATCTGCAGAACTTAGGAAGGTTAGCTATTTCTCAGTATGTGCTGGCCGCCTCAAAGCACATCACTGAATGAGTTCTCTCTGGTGGCACTTCTATCAACCGAGGTTGTGATCAGACACAGCAAAAAAGCATCTCTGAGATGACTTAGAAATGAGATTGTTTGCACATCAGTCTCAGTTTAAATCCTTAATGATCCAGTCCAAATGGTTAGATAGCAAGTAATGATATCCTAGAAGATCTTCCAGGTAAACCAGAATGGCGTTCCCAGTAGGAGTGTGTAAAATGCCATCCTGAATGCTATCTGAAGCAATTGAAATGACCTCATGAGTGGGAACCAAGTTTGCTATATGAAAGTAGCAAACTCAGCCTTAGGAGCAGGGTGAGGACTTACCTTATATGATCTTGCTTGTGGCTTCCATTCCTGGACCACGTGAGCAACATCTGCATGGTTTCTGGGGATCACACTAGATGCATGCAAGGACTGGGAGTCCACTTGCCATCAGATACTATGAAAGGCCATGTCTTTTTTATTACATGGTGGCTGCATGCCTCCTGTACCCTGTCTTACTAACAAGGTGAAGAGTCCACATCCATATGCACGCTAGGCAAGGATTGTTTTAAAGCATTTTCCTAGGCTCTGGAAATTGACCCATTTCCATGGACAAGCCCCTAACATGTCTCTGGGGCTCCCATTCACATTTAGCCGGAGCTTTGGAAAGTGCCAGGTAAGTTACAAATGTGTTAGGCATCTGTAAGTATAGGCATTCTAGCATTTTCCTTCCAGTGATAGAAGCAAACTGCAAATTTGCCTGTGTATCTATCACAGTGGTGTGAGTATGACAAGTGCTCTCAGAACCCTTTTTCTTTCTGTGTGGGAAAAGCTCATTTGAAGGTTAGGGAAATAAGATGTGGTACACTTCTGATAACTCACTGTTGCCCACAATATTGATCTAGGTTGGTATGCAAAATTGCTAAACATACAGAATTCGTTTTATTTGTCTCTGATATCACAGTTGCTCAAAGCTACCTGTCCTCCAATACACACACCTCAACCAGAAATAGAGTTGCGTAGGAACACAAGAAATGATCAGCAGGGTATAGAGAAGATAATTTTTGGTTGGCTAATTCTAGCTGTAAATGAGATATTTCCTGTCCTGAAAGATTCAATCTTATTTTAAGTCTTTTGAAAGGGAGGGAATAACAGGTTTTAAAGAGGTGTTGAGAGCGGCTTTGTTATAAAACTACAGTATAAGATATTACCTTGGGGTTTGTGCGGGGGGGGGGGAGGAAGAACGCAAGAGATTTTGAATTCATTTACATGAATCACTTGAGGTCCATGCCACCTCAACAGATTTAAACCCACACATGTATTATTTTGTTATTTTTAACAAAACATAAACCAAAAAGGAAAAAAGAAAAATGTGCAGTAAAAGGGGGTGGCTTATCCTTGTCTGTGTATTTGAGCCAGGATTGACAGATAACAATCAGCCAATAGACAGGGAAATGGCCAGTGCCCCTTAATGTGAATGCCAATAGAAATTGCCAAGACTGTGGTTAGATCTTGGGGAAAGGTAATCTTAATACGATCTGACAAAAAAATAAAAATTAAAATTAAAAATAGGCATTTCCGAACCAAAAGATCCCGGTTCTTTATATTAAAATACACAAAACCTAAATTTAAAAAACTGAGTTTAGAGATGTGCACACAATTAAATTGACTGTTTGGTTCAGATCAAACTGAACACTCCTCTGTTCAATTCAAATTTGAACTTTTCTTCAAACTGGCAGGTTTTTCAGTTCAAACATGAACCTTTTGAACAACTTCAAAACTTAGATCAAAATGTTTGATAGGTTTATTTGAACACCCCTTTGTTCAAATTTGAACTCTATTTTTGAATAGGTTATTCAGTTCAAACTTAAACCCTTTGGCACCCCTGCTCCACTGAAACAGGTTCAAACCTGAACCAGTTCAACACATCTCTGAGATTCTTCCTTAATCACCCTAAGCTCAAACTTTTCTAAATGCAACAGTAGCCTAAAATTATAATTATATTGTACCGGTAGCTTGTCTGTGGCCCCCTTCCGGATCATATTCAGTCTCTGTTCAGAACAAGTACTAGCATAGAGAGCTCACTGGACCAATAGAAAACAACATTTTTTATGTTCACCTACAGACGTTTCGACCCAATGCAAACTGTGGTTTAAAAAGCATAACTTGTCAGCTGCAACAATAAAGGAAAGTTGTAACTGAGTTCTAATTGATGGAAAGACTAGTGGCACAGGATACACTAGAAGTTTCCACACTGATTCTTGAGAAGTCCACAGGAGGGCAGCAAATCTCCCTTTGATACAACCCGGGGCAGATCAAAGGGTGATGTTCTGGTATGCTATGGACTTCAAACAGTTATACACTGCTTCCAAATGCACCATTGGGTGTTCACTGCTAATGCTAATAAGCACCGTCCTTTCGTGAAGGATGGAATATATGCATAATAAAATAATATTAACATCAGAACATAAGAGAAACTCTATTGGATTAGGTCCTAGTCCATCTAGTCCAGCATCCCATTGCAGACTAGATGCTTCTGGGCACTCTCAAGCAGAAGGCAAAGGCAAAACCTTCATCTCCTCTTGAATTTCTGCAGATGGCCTTTAAAGGCATCCTGCCTGTCTCTGAACACAGTACCTAAGGGTGTTTCCTCACTGGCCACGGAAACCCAATTAATCCACCCTAAACACCCATTAAGAACACTTACCTTAAACACTTTCCACATTGGAGACACTTTTTAGCACCCTTTGCAGAAGGCACATCTGCATTTTGGCGCGCAAGCTTGGTTTCTTAAACCGGTTTGCCACCGAAATCCAGATTAAGCTGAAGACCTGAAAAATCAGGTCTGTAATCTTTCACTTCTCTGAATGTGTGCAGAAGCAGGACGCTTCCACACACCGTCAGGGGAAGAGCTGGATTCCTAGTGCCCTCCATTTTGGGAAGGGCAGAAGCAGGACTGCCTGCTTCCGAAGTCCTTCCCCCAGGTGCCAATAGGGCTTCAATGACAGGCGGGGCCAGAGGTTGCCTCCATGCCACCTGTAATTGAAGCCCCTTTGCTGCTCTCCAGGGATGGAGCAGCCATGACAGGCAGTGGCAGGAGTTTGCCTTTGCCTGCCATCGATGCACAGTCACTGGAGAGGAGAGGAGGTGGCGGCGGCGGCAGCCTTCTCCCTCCATCACTCCCTCCAACAGCAGCCTCCTTTGCCCCAGCCACATGGGGTGAAGTAGGCTGCCGTTGCTGCCTCTGCTGTGGCCAGCTCCCCCCTCCCCCCCAGGGGCTGCTTCACTGCTGGGGAGTGGGAGGTGAGAGACTGAGGCTGCAGAGGGAGGGGGTGTGAGTGCCTCCCTCGCCCACCGTTGCTGCCACCACCTTGCCAAGAATGGAACAGCCTCCTGGGACAGGGGGAATCTAGGCGGCGACACTGCCGCCACCTGATCCCCTCCCCCAGGGGGCTACTTTGCCTAGCAAGTGAGGCAGGGGGGAGATGGTGATCTGCATTTCCATCTCTCCCACCCCCAGCCCTCATGGGCCAGCAAAGGGGAGGGGGACATGACACCATGGCTGTGATCACCACCTTCACCATGCCCCCTGTCCTGTTGACAGCTGAAAACACCCAGAAGCATGCGGTGACTAGCAGCTCCATGCTCCAGTCCCATGGTTCTTGGGGCAGCATCGCCGGTGCCCAAGCCAGAGGAGAGATTGGAGTGGGTGCTGTGCAGCCGCACAGCACTCCCTCCAATCTGTCCTCGGAATCCATCGTCCACGCACATGTGCGGACATGCAGATCTGTCACACATAGTGACGGATCTCTGGGAGGATGGATTTGCTGAAAAGCAGATCTATTTAGATCTGCTTTTTGGCAGCAAATGTGGAAACACCCTAAGCTTCCATACTGGTAGCCATTGCTATCTAATCTTTTCTCAAGGCTTTCTAAACTAGCTTAGAGTTATTTAACATCACATGTAATTTGGTTCTGAGAGGCATCAACAAAATATTGCCTAGCAGAAGCAAGGAAAGTAAACAGCTATATTCATCAAGTTGGGTAGATATTTTTGCCCTTGGTTTTCTGGTCTCACAAAACTGTTGAAATTATTGACAACTTTTCACACTGCAAATAAGGGGGCAAAGTTGAATGGCATTTCCACTCATAGTTAATATTTATTTGAAGTCACTGTTTCACAGACAGGTGTGAGCCTATAATTAGATATAGACAGCCAAATCTAAGCAGGTTTTACTGCCTCAAGCATGTTTCCATTGTTTATCAAGAAATATAATATGAGTTTTTACTACTCAGTTGCATGCACGAAGTGATGCTGAACTTTCTAATTTTTTTAATTTCCCCACCACACACACACACACACACACACACACACCATTCAGTTTGATTGACTGTAGGCAGCTGAACAGAAAATATTAAAAAGCTGTTTATCTTAGAAGCATAACTGTTTAAGAAAAACTCAAAAATTTGTATTGGGCAAGAAATCTGACTTGGCTGAAATGGACAGCAGTGCCCGCCAAGGTTCAATATTCAGACCATGTTTATTGGATTTATTTGTCAATGATTTATTTCTGGCTTCTGTTAAATCTATTTTACAACTATATAGATGATGCAATGTTACAGCTTACTTCTAATTCACTGGCCATTGCCTAGAAATATTCTGGTAATTTATAGTGATGGCTTTAGAAAGTCTCCTGGAAAAAAAATAAAAACAACAACAGGAAAAAGCGGTAGCTATCCATTTTTCAATTAAGTCCAAATGAATGGATCACTCTTGCATTCCTTGCTAAAGCCAACTTTCCTGCTTTGATTCAGGAAAATAAGATAACTCCTCCCATTTGCAATTCCCCAAAAAAAGAAAGAAAGAAATCCATATGATACTTGAAATTTCCAAAGGAATAGTCTTGCAGCAAAATTACAACTAGTAATACTCTAAATAATGACAATCTTTAATGTTCTTATTTAGGTTTTACTGGAATACAGACCATTTGTTCTTTAGTACCTAAAGGTGATGAAACAATTTTGAAAGTATTTATGATTTTTTTCATATATGAAACCCTGAAGAACAAAGAGTCCTACATCAATAATATGAAGCAACAAACATCCAAAAAATGAAAAATGAATTTTATTCAAAAGTTCAAGAACAAGTGAAAAACAGATTTGATATAGCAAATAAATGTAAGCATACATTAGAGAGAGAGAAATATGCCTTTGGGTAGGAAGATATAAAGCTTTGAAATTCAACATTACTTTAAAAACAAAGCATTGGTCTACATTTCACAGGATACCTTGATTCTAACTATGAGTAATTATTTTGTTATTTTTCTCTTTATGTCCCACCAGTTACCCCTACCCTACTTCACATGTAAACACAGGATGTCTAAAATCTGTGAAGAATCGATGAGTGGTAGAATTTTAAAAAATACTGAAATTAATGGATTCAAATTAAATCATGTTATAAATAAAGAATGCACTCAAGAATAAAGTATTAAATTTGTTTGATATATCAGTTTTATTCCACACTTAAATATTCATATATAAACTTATATTTCTCTTCAAATAATTTTATTTTGTATAGCTTTTAAAATATATTTCCACACAGAAGCACAAAGAATGCTTATGGTATAATGCAACATGCCTTCAACAATAATACCAGTCCAAATAACTTACTTCTATTAAGTAAGTTAATAGAAGTAATTATATAACTTCTAGATGATGTAGTATCTGACATAATTTGGAAAGCAAAGGAGTATACTAGTCAACTTTCTTGTACATAGTCAATGGCACAGACAATTTTGGTAGCTCTTGGAATGCAAGAGTCCACTAGCATATAAATTTATTCAAATATTCAAATACATGGATAATAAATCCTTTATAAATGTAATAAATAGCATTTATAAAACTAGGAAATATAATAGACAGCTATAAACAACTATATAAATGTAAATGTGGCACCCAAAAATGTTTTAACCCAATTTAGACTTTCAATTGTGACAATTTCTTCTTTATAAAGAATATAATATGTAAATATTATATATCAATAGCATATTAATATAGGGGTAAACTCTTTGATTTCAGCAAAATGCACATTATTTTATTTATGTACATATTTTTATATTTGTTTTGGAATAATTGACATAACATCTGTTTTCACGATTGATTTTTATTGGTTTTTCTAGTTCTAGTTAGTGCATAAATCAGTGTTCTTTTTTGTTGGCAGGAGACATCTCTATGACAATAGTTAGAAAGTTTAATACTATCTCATAACATTACAGAAATTTAGCCTGTACTAGCAGAGCTGATTTATTTGGGGGGTGGGGAATAAATGCAAGCCAAGATAAAGCACAGAACACAGAAAGAGAAAAAATACATAAGAACTGGAAGCAAGAGACACCTCCACCAGAGTAGGACAGAGTAGGCTGTCCTTATGGCCTCAAGGGTAGACATTTGCACAAACTTTTCAGTTTCAACAAGTTCAACACTGCTAAAAAAAATTAAAGTTAAAGATCAAAGGAAAAAAACCTCTTTTAAGGGCAATTGCACTCAAGCCCAGCTCATTTGAGTGAACACCCCCTGGTTTGGTTCAGTTCAAACCACATCAAACCATTCATTTCAATTTGACCCAGGTCAAGCCTAAATCAGTTTGACCCATCTCAGCTGGGTTTCAGAAAGATTCTTGACACCTCCACTGCCATCACTAATGCTGCAGTTTTCAAGTCATCCGGCATGCAAATGTTTCACTGTAGTGAGGGCCTGGATCAGTATTTTTTCACCCAGAGACTCATCAGTCTATGTAATTTACTACCAGTAAAGGTAGAGACAGCAACCAGAAAGGATTAGATATGGATTAGATAAATCCACAGAAGTCAGGTGGAAGCTTAGGTACTCCCTCCAAGTTAGAGAAACAGGCAGGATTCCACTAAAGGCCATTTGCAGGGCGTCAAGAGCAAGTGAAGGTTTTGTCTTTGGCTGTTTCCACATGGGCACTGAAGACCCCATTAGGATCTGATAAGAACCCATTTGGAATGGATCTGCCACTTACCTTGCACATGGACAAGCCTATGAGGACCCCATGAGGATCCCATGCCTCTGGATTCTGGTCCTAATGGGGTCTTTGGCCCTTAGATTCGGATTACCAATGGGCCCACTTAATGGCGTCTTTGGTCTTCCACAATGAAGATCTGATCACAGAGCGCACTTCAACATGCCTGCTGGCTGGATGGGGTTCAGAAATGGGCCTAGCAGCCACCAGTTCCAACAAGACAAGGGAACTTCCTGCTCTGGCCTGTGCAGTGCCTTGGGCTACATGTGCTGGCGTCTGCACAGCTGGCCTGTTTAGCACCCATTATCATCGGGAATTAAATATCCCATGTGGACGCATGGGGTCTCTGTCGTGATCCAGAACGCCATGGACCCAATTCAGCGAGGACCAAATCCCGAAGTTCAAGATCACTTTAATTCAGATCAGCAGCAATGAGGGAAAAAGGTTTGTCTTTTGCTTGAGAATACTCAGGAGCAATTAGTGGGCCACTGTGTGAGACAGGATGATGGAGTAGGTGCACTGTGGCATGATCCAGCAGGGCTCTTCTTATATTCTTATGTTCTTAATATCGAAAGCATGGGTTCCCTGGCCGATACATTGATAACTGGAGGTACAAGGAATTTGTGGCTTCAATAATTTTAGGCAGTGGGGCTGTCCTTGGCATTCATGATCACAGCCAGGGAATCTTGGTTTAGTGTCTGAGTAGATGCAGTGGATGATATACAAAGGAGCATGCAGATGCATGTTTTAACAGACTTGTATCTGGTTTTATAGTTTTGCTATGACCTGTCCTGAGACCTTTGGGTATAGGGCAGGATAGATAAATAAATATAAAAGTGCAGTGGTGCTCTTAATTTGCAGATTGAAGAAATGTTATACATCCCATGCAGATCCTGCACTGGATTAGGAAAAGCCTGTGAATTATGGTTATTTGTTCCAAAATCCATTAATAAACTACAGTACATGAAATTTGGGCCATAGAGATATACTGAAATTAAAAGCAAGTCTCATTAAACTGAAGCAAAATTATTCTGAATAGTATACATTTTAAATACAGTAGTATTTAAATAGTGTCATTTAAAATGCTCATCTTTTTACTTACATATCTTAGAATGAAAAAGTAAGACAGGTCCATGGAATAAAAGTGAACTTTAGTGACTGAAAGATTCTGCAGGCAATGTATTTAAAATGCAGATGCAGGCAGGATAAATCCGCTGAAACAGAAGGGAAATCTCCCTGTCTATCCGATATTCCACAACTCCGAAAAACAGTTCTAAAAAGTTCATGTCCTGGTGCTCTGTCCATCCATTCCCAGTACCTTTACTCCTGCAACAGCAAGGGACAGATTAATAAAACATCCCTTCACCATTGTGGGGGGGTCCTGATAATTTCCACACCACATGCTGCAGCCCATGATGCTCTCAAAACCAGGGAACAAAAGTTTCCTACATCCCAAAATTGAAAGCTCAGAAAAACTGGTGTGCTCAGAAATGTCTCCAGAAGTGAGCCATTTCGCTAGCTTATCAAAATGGAGATGGGTTGTTCCTGTGTTGGCTATATGCCCCATGACAGTAGCAGAAGCAGAAACCAGCCTTTGTCCATGAGAGAGACCACTTAGACCAGTGATGGTGAACCTTTTGAGCTTGTGTGTCAAAATTCACAAGAAAACCTAGCTTAACTTGGGTGCTGTGTCACATCTAGAAATATCCATAATTTGGTGATATTTTTACCTCTAGTAAAAAAGTTAAATTTTTGATATATGTATTTTATTAAAAGCAAAAACAAATAATTCTTTACATTAGTGACTTTTGTTGCTGAATTTCGTTTGCTAAATCTTCAATTGAAAGTTGGTATTTCATACACTTCAAAAACAAGGAAGCACCACACACACAGGTGCCAGGGTGACCGGGTGTGTCACCCAAAAGGGCACAGTGTGCCACCTGTGACATGTGTGTCATACATTGGCCATCACTGACTTAGACTGTGAGATATGCTTTTGGGCATGCCGTTTGTACCTGGAAGTGGACAGAGCATGGTGTCCAAGTGGACATCATGCACCACTTTAGCATGTGATTCCAAGCATATACTGTGCACCCAAGACCCCAGCTGGGATGGTCCCATGGGGACTATGCAGAGGCTGCCCTTGACTGCTTTAAAGAAAATTCCACTTATACACAGCAGATATATTCTCAGTTGCTGAATTCTGAGCATGACAATATGAAACCGACAATCTTAAATTTGTTTCATGTTTCTTTGGTTCGGATTAACTTTACACGGAACCTAAAAAGAAGGCTTTTTCTTCCAATGGAATTAAGCTTTTCCTTTAGACAGTTTAGTTCTTTAATTCTTTAGATGCTTTATTGACATTTTGGTTACCTTTGCTAGGAACTTTGAAGATCAAATGGAAGGATTTCACTTAAAGTAATAATGAAGATAAAGTCTCTGAAATACAGATAAATTCTCTTTAGCCACTCTGCACACAGAACATTTCCACTCCTGAAGACATATTCTTCATCATAAAATGAGGACAGATTTCTCTTGTCAAAATCATACTATATAACAATAACAGGTTGACATATTCTGTATATGTCCATGCATACTCTTCCTATAATGTCAATGGAACCTTGGTGACCATTTTGGGCACTATCCTTTTTCTAGTTTAAATTCTTTTCACACTGTAGATCACCACTGTCACAAAATATTTTACCCTAAGTTCTCTACAGTTCAGAACACACCAATCTGTCTTGGTACAGGAAACAAATCTGTCCATGGCAAGATGGGGGGCTCAACAGAGCTTCAGCAATGATTTCTGAACTGCAATGATTTCTAAGACTTCACTTCATTTCTAAAACTTTCAGACCCCATTAAAAATTTGACCATGTTCACATGCAGAAAAAAAACTACCTCTTTGAGTAGGTTTCAAGATTGTTCAGTAGTAGGGGTCTGCACAAATGCAATTTTCGGGGTTCAATTCAATTTGAATCAAATATCCAAAAATTTGATTTGATTGGAATCTTTAAAATTTGAATGTATTCACATTTGATTCAAATTGAATAAATCTGAGTCTATTCATTTGGATTTTCTATTAGAATTTGGACATAGAAATGGTGACAACATTTGTTTGTGCCCATATGCATCCTGTACGCATCCATATGCAACCCGTTTTCATCCCATACTGATCCGTAAAAATGCATATCGATGCAGGAAAGATGTGCATGGGCAAGTACGCACTGTGTACATATCTGTAGACATATGAATGTTGGAATAATTTGAATGAATAGGTTCAAAAATTTGAAATTTTCTCAAAGATTAAAATTCAAATTCATAGACATTTGTTTCAAATTTGAATGTCCAAATTCGAGTGAATTCAATCAAATTTTGAATGTTTCAAATACTCATGCACATCCCTATTCACTGGTGTGATTTCTCATGTGCCAGTCATGTGCCTCCTCTAATGAGTATTCTAGGCTGGAAAAGCAAGATTAAGCCATATCCATGCATTGGTTTCTTATTTGGATATACCAGACTAAAGCCCATCAGACACACTTTATTCTGGAATATCTGTGAATATCCAGAATATCCAAATATAATGGAATAAGTAAGTGACATCTGAGGCATTTCCGCACTGAATCGCGTTCCAGACGGAACGCGTTCAGGCGGAAAGCTTAAGCCAGCTTCGGGCGCTTTCCCCGTTCACACACAGACGCGCCAGAACGCGTGTAAACGCGTTCCGGAGCGTCTGGGTGCGAATGCTCAAAGCGCCCGAAGCTGCCTTAGCCGGCAAATGCCGGCAAGCGGCGCGCCGGCAGCCGCGGAGGCAGATCGACAATCAGCTGTTTGAGAAACAGCTGATTGTCAAAGCCGCGCGGCGTCGGAGGCGCGCCGGCAGCCGTTCGGGAGACAGAAGCGGCGCGAACGCTTCTTCTCCCGAACGGCTGAGGGCGGCTCGTCCGCGTTGGAACGCGTGTAGAGCACTTCGAAGTGCTCTACATTTCGAACGCGGAAAAGACAGCTGCGGACACGTCGGAACGCAAGCCGCGCGCGGCCAATGCGTATGACGTGTCCTCAGCTGTCTTTTCCGCGTTCCGATCAGCCCCGTGCGAAAACGTCTCTGGTTGAAGCTTTAAAAAGTTATAAGAATAAAAGGGCTGCTTGCTATTGTCTCTAAGGCACTTTTGAGGGACTTCTTTTGCTATGTGTGAGCACACCTAAATCTCCATATATAGACCTCCTCTTCAGATGACAAATAAAAAGGCATAACCATTGATTATAGTTCCTCCAAGCAAGGTGTGGTAAAAATGGTTATACAGAGGGGCAACATACAAAGAAGAACTGTGCGGGTGGTAGTGGAGCAGCTATGATTGAAACCATGCACTTGATGCTTCCAAACCAAGTTTTGACTTGCAGCAGATCAAAACATCAGCCAGTTATACCACACATGTTGCCACAGGATGCAATTACTTCACTATACTTTGTATTCAGGAGCACTCTATGCCCCATGACACCCTTGGAAGCACTAAGCAGGATGGAATACAGATTCACACATCACAAATTCCTCTTTAATCTAATGCAATTTTAGACACTTCTGGCTGCATCCTTGGTCACTGACAAAATCCAAATTTCTCTTAGGGAGCAAGTTATTGGCCATTATTCTGTTATTGGCCCTTCTGATTGACATCAGCTCACCACAGTCGTCTTTGTCAGGTTTTCCAAGGAATTCTAATTGTTAAATATGGAAATCATGAATTTAAGGGCTACAGTTTTTTTTTCATTGTGCAAGCTCAATTTTGCCCAGATTGTTCAGCTCCTTCTATTTCTCTTAAGGAATAATTGAACATGCATGCATTGGTCAAACATTGGTCAAAAAATGTTTTTGGAGTGGAAAGCTCTCTTTAGGAAGTGCTTGGCACCAATGGAATCTCAATGAACAAGGAGATGTTAAACTTTGTCCCCCTTAGTTCTCTTTTTATTCCCTTTACTTATTGCTGTAAGTTAAGTCAAAATACTGCCTGTCCCACTAATTTTAACAGGAAAGATTTGTGAACGATGTTTAACATCAGTATTGAAATCTATGGGATGCAAGAGGGGTTGCTATATTTAAGTATGTGTGTATGAATGAATGCATCTATAATAAATTTTAATTAATTATCTAAACACTTTACTGTTTACCCTTCAGCAGAAAGTTTCCAAAGCAGTGCACAAAAGGGAGAAAGGAACCTGTTCTTTTCAATATAGGCATCAAGGTTATACCTTTCAACCCTTTGTTGAACCCTTTGTAGTCCCCTGTTATGAGAATGGGGACTAATTTGTTGGATTACTGTCTGGTATATTCAATCAGATTTTGATAGGGTGTAGCATCAACTTCAGTTAAACAGCCCTTTCTACATCCACAGACTCTGCCACTGTCACAAAAGGGCCACCCAAACACTGAGGCCCTTTATTTGCTGGGCCTTATCCTGGATTATATCCCGGAACAGGGACCTACAATCCACTAGAGACCTGCTATAGCCTGCACCAGCATGCGAATAGCAAATGAAAAGCAAGCCCCTATCCCAGAATATTATCCAGAATAAAGCCCTGTGCAGAAAAGGCCTGAGAGGGATGTATATAACATTTTGCGTATTTGAGAAGTAATTGCCAGTTATGCTTGGCTGATGCCCTCAGAAAAGTGTCTTTTCCCAGCCACATAGACTAAATTCAAAAGAAGTGTAAGTTTATTATTAATATGTAGTGATTATAAAGGAAGCTGCAATTCTATCTATCTATCTATCTATCTATCTATCTATCTATCTATCTATCTATCTATCTATCTATCTATCTATCTGGTTGGTTGGTTGGTTGGTTGGTTGGTTGGTTGGTTGGTTGGTTGGTTGGTTGGTTGGTTGGTTGCACTTGCAATCCCTAGTCAATGTTAGCCCACCCCCCGCGCAATTGAACACTTACCTACATTTGATTACCAGGCTGTTTATTTTCAGGGTGCTGCCATCTGAGTACGGCATCTTCTGCAATTGTATGTGCATCAGTGCTGTCACTATGATGATGTTGATGGTATGCATAGTCACAGTTGCATCAAGAGGCCAGTAGAACTGCCAGTGCCACTCCAATGACCTTCCCATCCAGCAGAGGTGTGAATGCTTGCTGGCTGGACACAACAGGTAAGTTTCTGGGGAAGGTTAGGTAGCTTGTGGAATATGGTTTCATGCTACATAGCTAGATCATGATAGGTGAACATCTGGGAAGGCAAAGAGCACTTGGAGGCTGTACAGCCTCCTTTAAGTGCAGATGAACCTGCTCAGATGTTCGCCAATGTGAACTACAGGCCAAAGTGCAAACTGACCCCAGATCACAAACTTCTAATGACATATTTTATTTAATTAATTAAATAAAATAGGTGAGTTAGGATTCATATGCTACGTTATTTCTTTCTAAAACTGGATTGAAAGTGGATTAAAACTTAGGTATAGCTGGCCTTAATTTAACAGCCTGCTTCATGCTTTGAACCAATGTGTGTGGCTCTTGGCAGAATCCAGTAGTTTTCAAACAAGATTTGCCTCTTTCACTGTCTAGCAACAGAAATACATTGTGCTTGGGCAAAGCTACACCATCTGTTTAATTTCTTTAAATTTAGAATGGCTGAAGAGAATCAATAAGGATTCCACCGTGCATCCTCGTTCTCCAAAAAGTACATTTGTGGCAATACCTATTATAACCTCAAAGTAACTGATCCCAAAAGGATATCATAAAACCACACAATATTTCGTAGATTCTAAACAGCCATGAATTGCAATAAACGTTTAAAAAGAAGGGAAAAAGAGTTCTCATTTTCTACTGAATAATATTTTATGGGTTTTAGGTAGTCTAAGTTTATAAATTGGTACATTTAAAATTTGCCTCTATAACACATGAACATAAAAATGAAGCCAAAGCAGCTGACATTATGGCATTATTTTTCTTTCTTTTTTAAAAAATCATTCTTGTAGCATCAAGAAACAATTTTCAGAAGAGAAGCATTGTAGTGTGTTTGAATGTCCTGTTTATTGTGCATGAAAGGAAAGCAAAATTAATCTCTTCCGCTAATGACTCTAGATATGAAAAACCATTATAGTAATAATATTCGGACTTAGACCTTGATGTTTTATATGGAATCTGAATGCCATGAAATGATTGCATATAGTGGCTGATGAGGACACGTGGACAGATAATTACATACATAATCCTCTTCATGGAGTGGCAAGGTGGCTTTTTGATCTGATTCAGAAATTTGTAGAAGCCTAATAAAACTCATAATCATTTTTTTCCACTACAGAGACATGGTATATGTCAAGGATATTTCTTCTTTGGACACAAAATATATTTGGAAATTAGCAATGTTCTTGTTTGCAAAACTTTAATTAAATGATGAAATTTCACAGCAATCCTGATCGGCAAAGGTAAGTGCAAAGTGGCCCTTCCAATCAATAGACTCTTAGTTACCTGATCCTCTCCTAGGTATGTTCTCTGGACTCTTCTACCAAGAACCCAAATTTGAGCACTGTTGTCTATTTTGTATCTGTGTATTCCCAAAAGCAAATTTCATGTTCAGCATGAGTGATGTGACAGTGAGTTTGTTTTTCAGGGATGGTGGGCTTGGTCACACTTGTCAACATTATATCATACTATGCCAGTAAGGATCAAGCACTAAACTAGCTCCATATCCAACTAGTAGCACTCATACTGCAAATGGAGAGGCTTGGGAAACATCCAGTGCGTGGTCCAATGTTGCCATGGCAATCTGGATGCTCTGCATAATTGTGCAGTTGCAGTCCCACCCCCATGCCCATTCACCACACTGTGCCTGGGAAAGAATGCAGACGCAGCATCCAGGAGCGCTTTAGCTGGGGTGGTGGTGCAATGCAGACTCACCTGCCCAGTGAGCTGATAGAACTGCTCCATCAGGTAAGTGCAAACATGTTCTAACCTGTTTCCCCAGAAATAAGACAGGGTCTTCTATTATTTTTTTACTCCAAAAGATGTGTTAGGACTTATTTTCAGGTGATTTCTTACTTTTCCATGAACAACAATCTCCACTTATTCTTGAACAAAAAATAAAATAAAATCAAGATTTATTCAAACATAGTCATGTTATCACATTCTGGAACATCATCATAATTCTCCAAACCCTGAATTCCGTTATGAATTTCTTGTGACTCTATTTCTTTTTTCCATGTGCAACAATCTACATTTATGGATATTCATTAAAAAAACCCATATCTGCCATATATCTTGTGGGGTCTTTTGAGAGCAATTCTTTTGAGGGTGTCTTCTTTCCCTGGTGAAGGGTCTATTTGTCCTGCTGCATTCTATTGCCAATTGATTTTAATTTTGTACATGTATAGCTGCCTGGACACTATTTAAATTGACTTTTTAATGAACTGTTACTAGGGCTTATTTTTGGAGTAGGGCTTATATTCTGAGCATCCACAAAAATCCTGAAAAATCATGCTAGGGGTTATTTTCAGAGTAGGGCTTATTTTGGAGGAAACAGGGTATGTCTTGAGCATTTAGATAGCAACAAAAATAAACAGAATGCTGGAAACATAGCAAGCAGTCATGGACCTAGGCAGAGCTGGATTTTTTTATTAGGCAATGTAGGCAGTCTAGGGCCTATGAAATTCTTAGGGCTTACAAAATAAAGTTTCATAAAAGCAGAAATTACACAAACATCTTGGCCATGCCTAGAGCTATGAACCTCTAAATCTATTCCTACCCCAAATCTGTAACTGGTTCTGTGACAGCCCTACAAACTCCCTGCAAAGAACAGGCCCCATCTGGAGGCATCCTTAGGTTCTTTAGCATGTGCTTTTGAATTTCATATTACTTCTTCAGTCAATGCCAGAAAACAAAACTTTTGATTTAGATCACATTGTATTTTGTGTGCTCTTAAAAAAAAAAAAGAAATAATAATAAAATTAGAAATGGCAATTTTATAACGGTCTGTTCCATCATATTATTAGAATGGCAGATTTTCATATTTTCACCATAGGATACAAGTGATTCACTGTTCGTTACATAATACAGTCCATATAACATATCTATTTTTGGAAGGGTTTCATTCATAATCAAAAAGTATTACAGCTTGTTTTAGCAAAAGCCTTTCCAATCGTTTCTTTTTCTTCTTTTAGAAAACGAAAATGTGTGTGTTCTTTTCTGGTAGTAAGAAAGAAATTTACTTTCACACAAAACCTAACTCCAGAAAAGTGCGCGCACACACACACTACAGAGCTGTGAACAGGTCAGTCGGGAGGCCTTCATACAAATGTGTCTAGAGATATTTTTTCATATGAATGCCAACAGACTGCTAAAAATAAAAGAGAAACAAGAACATGAGAGCAGGAAGGACAGATGTGAAACAGTATCTAGTATGTTGCCATATACTATGATACTGTTTAGCAAACATCCCAATGAAGGTTAAATCCCAGTTAAGAGGAATAAGGTACCAGGTTCCATATGTATGGGGAAAAAAAATCTCTGGCATCATTTTTAAATATTTTTTTAAAAAAATAAGAAGCTGTATGGATTGAGACTAACAGGGAAATTGGAATTCAGCCATGTATCAAAGTATACCATATGTCAGGGAGTTCCCATTGCTGCTGTTTTCATATTATTATCCTATACTATTATCCCACCAGTCAACCAGGAGTCCTGCTTTCTCTTCTTTGCCCAAATGAGTGCTCTGGAGTCTCTTCACATGTTTGGATATATTGCATACTACCAGACTATAGACAGAAGATACTTGAATAAAAGCATCTGCTCTACACTAAAGCCTTCTGCAGATCTCATTGAAATCTTCATGCAAGTTTTGCTAACCCGTTAGCTCTAGAAGTTTTGAATTATAACACCCAGCAATTGTGGCTGAAGACAATTGTGGGTGCAACAAAGGCATCAAGATGTCACCAATATTATTTTTTTAAAAAATTCAGCAAGCTAGATTTCCAGGTTTTCCAAGGGTAATTGCTCATCCCAGTTACTTGCTATTACAATGGACACTGTTGTTCCAGATCTTGTAGACCAATACATATAAAGAAATGAAACGAAACCCCAGTTGTCCCTGGTATATGGAAAACAGGAATTAGACAAGCATCTTCAGTGTTTTATTTTCATTGGGTACTAAAGATCTGTTGCATTCCTTTCAGAATTTTAGTATAATCATGTTCTGTGTAAATGTCTCTGTAATCTCTGTTACAGAACAGTATATTAAATAGGCTCTTATAGACGTGGGCTTATCTGGGGCTTTGGATCATCCGTTTCTGTGGTGATCTAAGTTTATTGCAAGGTGTCCAAATTATGACCTTCCAGTTATAGCTAATCTGGTCAGTGGCAAGCAAGAATGATAGCTATAGTGTAGCAACAGCTAGATGGCCATAGTTTGGCTACCTCAGTCTATACATTGGACCATTATGGTCACAGAACTTGGGGGATATTTAAAATGTAGGAGAAGACAGCAAAACCTGAGTAAGTTAAGTGGATTCCTTGATATAGGTATTTCCCCCCTTAAATATCAAGTGACTATACCATTTCCTACTGTAACCTGAAAAACAGATGACAATGGTTATCTAGCCATATTTTCAAGGCTCAGCTTGAAGGTGTTACAGATTTTGCTTTTATCTTCTTTTTACAGCAAAAGACAAACAAATCAGGAAGTCACTATCCATTAGTTTTTCATGCCTCAGAATTTTTAGTACAGGTTTTTAATTATTCCAAAGTATTTTTATGACTGAGAAAAACAGTGACTATGTTGATGCTCAGTCATCTACTCTCTGCGTTTATGTTTTACCAGTGTCCTTCTTCACACAATGGAGGAAATCACAGGGTAAAAGCAGGAAACAAATGCAAAAACCTTGTTTTGCAACATTTGCTGCTGTGGTTCATCAGGCTACATCTAGCGGTAATAAGTTCAAGAACTGTTAGATGAACAGCAGATAAATAATGAATTGCATAGGACCAAACTATACGTCTTATTTTTCCATTTTGTGCTGAAAATACCGCTGTCTGGGTTGTACCATTTTATTCCTGTTTTTGCAATATTTACATATATCTGTTAAACTGCAAAAGTCTAAAAACTGATTTATCAAAAAATCAGTGATCCATCAGACTGAGGAGTATGCTTTCTATTGTTGGTGCCTTGAAATTTCTTGCATCAGTCCCCAGATGATGATTTACTAATAAGGTTTCATGGTTTGCAAAATTGCACAACTCTAACTACATATTAATATTTAATCTGGCATTTTAAGTGCACCTAACAATAGACCCTAGAGCTGCTGACAGAACCCTAATTTGCAAATTTCTGAAGGATTTGAATGTTTCCTCTGTGATTTCCTGTGGAATAGTGAATATGAAGACAGAACATGAGTTAAGCCAGTTTTTTTACCTGACAAAATGCTATAAACTAATGACTTTATTGCTTTCCCATTTTCCCTTTAACTGAGCTCTTTGCTGTGAATTTGCCATCCTAAATTCTACAATAAAGTGGCAAAGTACATGTCTATATTATATGGCGTTACATAGCACTTTTCAAAGACTTGTTGAGGCATTTCAGGAAGTACCAGTGTTTGAAAGATCTGGGGTTGTAACTGATATATTCCAACATTCGGGGAAATCAGGCCTTCCACATTATGGTTTTAATATATGAGGCTCTGAAACACACACAATGAGCTGTGTGCATGTGGAAAGAGGAGGTTACTGATTGTACAGAATGGAGTCATATCCCAGTTTCCATAAATGAATGGAGACCAACAAATTCAGATATGAGTCCATGATTTAGAAACAACAAAGGGAAGCAAAATCTAAAGGTTTTTCTCATGAGGAAAGCTGAATACTTTTCCAGTAGCTCTGAACTGCACTGTTTAACTTTCTAAAAGATGCAAAATAAATATCTGAAGTTCTTTCCTTCATTATGCTTTTCAGTTTCAGTGATTTATTAAAGATGTTTCCTATACCACCTGTAATAACAGAAGGATTATGACTATGTAAATGGGGGCTATAAATGATGTTGCTTATCTAAGTAGTCAAACACAAAAGGCAACTTATTAGCAAAAGACAAATTGCCCACCAAGTTTGAGATGCTGTGTTTATCACAAAACCCCCACCCACCTCCATTTATTTGCATAGACAACTGCTTTCATAATCCATTTAAAATAATACACTTGCCACTAGGTGGCTATTTCTGATCTGATCATTTTGCCATTTTAATTACATTTTTAATATCCTGGCTGCATAAACAAAGATAAATTACAAGTGTTGCACAATCTAGCCCCTAGCTGAGACATGCTCTGTAATAATATCGGCTTTTGTTTGTGCCTTCTCTTAATTAGATTCTGAAATCTAGGCTTTTATCAATCAATAATTTTAATTTCAGAACTGCCTTTTGATCTTACATTGCATGTTTGTTTGCAGAAAATGATCAGCAGGACAAAGCTGATAATTTATGCAGAAACAATCTCTCGGCAGAGTTACAAGCCCATTCCAAGCCATCAACAGAGAAACCCGCAGTCTAAGCTTGACACAGGTCTAATTAGCATGCAGATATGTCATCTCATTGGCAATTCAAATTGCTTTTTTTATATAATGTACCTCAAATTGTGCTACTCAAACCCTGTATTTGATTTCTCAAGCCCCCTGGGCATCCCATAATGTTTCCCTTCATCCCAGATATGAAGCATTTATTGAACAATCTCTTATGACTCTGGCTATCTTTGGTGGGGGGGGTGGACTAGTGGGGGAAAATAACACACACATCTAAACATTGTAATCCTGGGACCAGCTTTTCTTCATGTCAAAAAGCAACTTGTTCTTCTGTGGGATTCTGCATGCCACATGCTTGTAGGTTTAGCAATGATATGTTATCTCCTGAGTTGGCTGCTCCCACAGAGGCTTTGTATAGAGGGCTTCATTCCTGTGCCACTCATTTCAAAAAAAGGGGGAGGATGTCTGCAGAGCAGATATTAACATGCGGCACATAACCACATCTCTGAATGCCAGCCTTCCATTCTTCATTAAACAAAATGGCTGGATTGCAGTGATTGCCCCCCCCCCCCGCTTCATATGCATATAATTTTCTCTCCATAATCTCTGTGTCTCTGTCTCTCTCAGTTCTCTCTCCCCCACACATACACATACAGACAGACACACAAACACACTCACTCACACACAGAGCAAGAGAGAAAGAGAAGGAGAGAGAATAACAGACTTCTTCATTTTATTATCATGCATGCAAACATCCAAGCTTGCCTTTAACAGAGCATATCATTGTTGCTCTCTTGAATTTTGTGTCCAAAGTTGCCTGCAGGTCGCATGATGTGCAAGCAACATCCTGCCAACATCAGGGCCCTTTTTTGTTGTTTGTTTGTTTGCCAAGCAGCAACAAGTGGTAGAATCAATGGTGTACAGTTATTCAGCAATGTAATTCATTTCACTGGCTTTGGCATCTAGCCAGATCCGCCATCTGTCTCTTGCTCTCTTGCTCTCTCTCTCTCACTTGAATTTGTCCTACATTTCGTAACGTTACGTGCTTGCCATCCTTATTCTGTGCCAGAGATGTAGCACGGCTCTCACCCCCATTCCGGTGTGGAGTTCTCAGAGTTCGGTGCCACTTTGGATACTCCAGTTCAATGCCAAGAGAAGAAAAGAGTAAGCAAGAAACAAAGGAATAATTGCAGGGGGGAAATGGTGTTCCTGTACATCCGATTGCCACTGCCTTGTAGGATTGTTTTTATTTAAAGCATTGAGATGGGTCCATCTCAGAAGAGAACTTTTCCGGCTTCGTTAGTGTATCTTCATTTTCTTCATCGGATGCTGGCACTCCACACCACTGCAGAGCTTTGTTGGATACCTGCAGATTCCTGCCACCAAACAACCTCCTGCATTGGAAATTGGGTGACTACGCCAGGATTTTATGCGTGCTTGCTGTTTGAAGCTGCAGAAAAGTGAATAATCAATTAAGTATTGATTTCTTGTAAGATTTGGTAAATTTCAAAGGCAAGACAAAGAGAATGGCTTAAGGAAAGCACTGCAGGGACTTGGCGTAAATTAGACAACTAACAGCAGTGCAGAATAAAATAACACCTCAACTGAATATTTCCTTAGAAGAATTAGCACTAGCTATTGGAAGAGGATGGTGGATTTAATCAAGACAGCAGGCACGCTTGAGTTTTAAATCGTGAACCTGAAAGAGGAGCTAATTATAACCACCTTTTTCTATATGGAGCTAATTTGACTGAATGGATGCAAATGTGCTTTATTTATGGATGAAGAAGCAAGCCTTACAGCACTGACTTTAGGATCCTTGCATATGCTAAGCAGTACAGCGTCTCTTAAAATTAAAAGCTACAGTACCTTTTTATATGTTGAGAAGGTATTTCTCTGTAAACCAAGGTAACGGTGTAAGAGATTCATCAGGACAATGTACTGTAGCATTATGAAGGTCTAATTATACTTTTGCAGCATCTGTGTGTTTTCTTTGATTTAGCATTGTTCTACTTTTGCTTGCAATAGGCTACAGTAACCAATAAATGTGTGATTTAAATGCTCAGAATTCTCACTGTAATTTATTAATTGTCCTTCAGTTGTCTTAATTACTATGCTTTTGAATTATGAATTTGTGGTATTTAGTTGCTATTATTGCTGTATTGCTATAATGATTCTCCTGGCTGATGCTTTCTGCATTTTTTTTTAAGAAAAAGGTGGTATTTGGGCACTAGCATTACGGTGGGTACAGTATTGTGTGGTCAGAGAAAAGAGAATTGTGTTTTAACTCTGAGGATTGTTTTTGCTTAGTTAACTCCTTCCCCTCTGATGGTGGTAACCAAATGTTTATATCAAAGAAAGTGATGCAATAGAACTATCATTATTTCTGTGCTTTCATACTGGAAGCCTATGCTTATTTTTCCCTATTTATTAAGGCTTGTTACTTTCTTCTCTACCCTATTTAAGTCTCTTCCCCCCCCCCTCATTTTATTCTTTTTCATATTTGTTGTCTTACAAGCAACATACCCTGAGCAACCACAGGAACCAAGTTACATTAAGCTTCAACACAAAGACGATGTAAGAATAATGAATTCTCATTTGCATCAACATTTGTATTCAGATTTGCCAGGCTATAAACTTGGCAGATCAAGCGGAATATTAAGTAGAGGCTTTCATTGTAAATTGTGTATCTTGCAATTGCTGAGTCGGTTTTCTCCATTTTGGTGTTATGTGAGTGCCTGTGTGTATCTGGAATGGAGGTGGAGTCTCATGGTTTCTTGATTTCTAAGTGAATTGGCCCTCTTACTCTTTCCAAATATGATGTCAACATTTTCACACAAGATGTAGTATGACATGTGACTGGAGTATTAACTCTGGTGTCTGGGGACCATGTGGAGGAATTTTTTAAGCAAACAGATCAACATGCTTATGAAAGCAAACAGATCCCTTATATCAACTGGAGATTTGATTTCAGAGCTTGGCTCAGAGAGAAACCAAAGAAAAACATATATAATCACCCTTAAATACTTCATGTAACATGATATATTATTTTATTAAGAAAATGTGACACTATTATTGTTGATGCCATTGTAAGTGCAGGCCTGACTTTCTGTTACTCTCTTCAGGCCTTATTTGTTTTTCACATATCTGTTGAGTTAAACATGTTCCATATTTTCAGTCAAAATGGCCCGAGTGGAGATCGTGGCCCAAATCAGGAAGAACTAAAGGAAATTCTCCCTGAGGTGGAGTTTAACATGCAAAATCGTAGAAAATCATGATTACTGTTAACAATTGCTTTTGTCTCTTCAAAGGATTTGGTCTTTTTTCAGTCAGCAAGTGATGTTTAAAAGGAATGCATTTTAGATCAATGTTTAAAAAGAGAGAACAACGTATTTTGGCACAAATATTTGTAAGTATAAAATAAAGGAGGCAGTCAAAAAAAGTAGAGGATGGACACCTTGAAACGTTTGGCCTACAAAATTTCAGCTGTTCTTGCCGTTCTCACTTATACTCAGATGAGTGTTGTTTACCTCAATCAATCAGTTTTATTTAACAGTCAGTAGACCCTTATGCGAGATTTTAAAATATATAACACAAAAATATGCAGTGTACTACTAAAATATTCTTGTAAAGATATTAAATGCAATAATATGTCAGATTAGTATATCACTGAAAACTGGTGTCCAAATCTTTTTGTTATTGTTGTTGTGTCCCCTGAATCATGACTAACTCTTCCATGAGCACTTCCAAAGACACCTCTATGCAGTCTTCTTGGCAGAGATACAGAAATGGTTTACGACTGATTGCCTCTGTGGAGGTGCTGGGGATCCAACCAACAACCCTATGCTGTCTAGGCAGTTTACCACTGAACTGTAGCCTCTTTTTTCTGCCTGGCATTAATTTTAAAATAGGGCACATTCTATCTTTTTTGTTTCCCTTATAAAAGTCACACAAAAGCAAAATGTAACCCATGGTTTCCAATTATGTGCCATTACAGGCGCAACATTTCCAGGAAACTGAGCGCTTTTGATGGCAAAATATTAAGTCTTGGCCTTGGAAAAAGCAATTTTGTATTTACTGAAATGCAAATTTGTAAAATATTTGAGAAGTTGGGGGAAAAAATAATTGTAATTTATTCCAGATGTCATTGATGAACATTCCTTACTTAACATTTAGGAAATATCATCCTTGAATTTTCCAGAGGAAAAACATTCCATTTGAGACTATTAAGGAAGTATTCTGCTTGCAGTAGGACAAAATTATGCTGAACCAGAATTAGAATTACTGGCAGTATGTACAGGTTATAATAAGGATAAGTAAAAGGATTATATATATATATATTTATATATATATATATTTATATATAACATATATATGTTACCCTCTCCTCATATAATGATTGCACCATCATGGAAAACATGTGAAGATTCATCACTAAACATATGGTAGCATCTTAACTCTCATAGCAAGCAGCCTTAATAGATAAACTAAGTACAGTTAGAAGGATATACATGTGATTGCCTTATGCAGTTTCTCCCATATTACAAATTTAAGTGCATTTATATGAGGCATCCATGCTGCCACAGATGTTCTGACCTAAGCAGCAGTGTGGCCTTATCAGGGTTATGCAAGGATAACTTGGGTTTAAAAGGGAATATGGCAATCAAACCCAAATGGGATCTGGTGTGCAACAGCCCTGTCCTTTAAAAATGTTAAGATTGTATTCACACTGAGGTAATATTATTAGGATAATGTTGACTAGTGTGATATCTGAGGGGTATAGAGTCACATTGCAAACTGATGCAGTGTGAGCCCAAGTTGCTTTTTGACTGAATTTTCTACCTTCCTGAATTATGTTATATACGTTAGCACACAATAAAATATCTAGAATACAATTTTCATTAAATAAGTTTATATTCCCAGTATTTTTGGTGGCATATAGGTAGCAAAAGAAGGAAAAGATAAATATTTCATTATGAATGGTATAGTATATGGTAACATTGAAAGACCAAAAGCAAAATTGCTGCTTAGCTCTTCCCATGATAACCACCACTGGTTTGTGGTTGTTTAGTCATTTAGTCATGTCCAACTCTTCACGCCCCACAGACTATAGCATGTGAGGCCCATCTGTTCTCCACTGTCTTCCAGAGTCCAGCCAAGGTCATGCTTAATGTCTCCATTAAGCCTTATTCCAGATCACATGCCAGAATAGGGATCTGACATTCATATGCTAATGCAGACTATAGTAGGGCCCATAGACTGTGTAGCCTGCCACAGTCTGCACTAGCAAGCCTATGGCAGGTCCCTATTCTGGGATATAATCTAGAATAAGACCTATTTCTGAAAGGACCCATATAAATCTCTGCTGTCGCCTTTTCCTTTCAGTCTTTCTCAGTGTCAGGGTCTTTTCTAGTCAATCTTCTCATTATTTGGCCAAAGTATTTGAATTTCCACTTCAACATTAATCCTTCCACAGAGCAGTCAGGTTTGATTTTCTTTAGTATTGACTGATTTTACTTTCTTGCAGTCCAAGGAACTCAGGAGTTTTCTCTAGCACAAATGGAAAGCACTGATTCTTCAGTGTCTAGCCTTCCTTATGATCCAATTCTCACAGCCATATGTTACTACCTTCGGAAGACCATTAGCTTTGACTAGATGAACTATTGTCAGCAAACCAGTGTCTCTGCTTTTTAATAGGTTGTATATACAGCATTTGTCATAGCTTTCTTCCCCAGGATCAAGTGTCTTAATTTTGTGGGTGCAGTTGATTTTTGAGCCTAGGAAAGTAAAATCTGTCACTGTTTCAATTTCTTCCCCCTGTGTTTGTCAAGGAGTGATGGAACCAAATGCCACGATCTTAGTTGTTGTTGTTTTTTATGTTGAGCTTCACCAGTTTTTGCATTTTCTTGTTGGGTGTCAATATCACAGCCAGGGGAAGCAGATATTATGCAAACAGGACACCATTGCTTAAGAGTAGTGTGTTAGTAGCTCTTTGTGACTCATGTCATATGGAGAGATTCTTCCCCCCTTGTAGAAGTTTCATAGAAAGTTCTGTAGCATATTGTTGCCAGTGGAGGGGAGTAGGAAGTAAATACAGTGTAATAAATAAGTAATTAACTGTGGTGGAAATCAGATATGAAATATCTATGGATAATTACTGAAAAGAGTTACTTGTGCCATGACTCTTAGTTGTTTTTATTTCTATGGCTAAAGGGGGAACCAAATGTTTGTTGAACTTGCAATAAGACAGTGAGACAGTTATGAAATGTATAATAAAGAATGACAACTGTAAATAGGAGTTGCATTAAAATAATGGTATGAAAATAAAGAAAAAAGCCAATCTCTCTCTCCCTTCCCCCCTTTCTCTCTGTTCCCCTCCCTTCCTCATAAACCCATATCATGAGAAAGGTATAAGCACATATTTCTCATGGATTTATAATTTATAGTGGATCCAGAGGTGATTCATACCACATGAATGTGGTCCTAGACTGCAGAAAATAAATCTAATAGCCTTACAGCTATTACTAATTTAAGACCTGTTCAGTTTTCACTGAAGCAAGCAAAAGTTCTTCCACATCTCTTAGTGTTGATGCTTGCTCTTGGTACATCATGCCACACAGAAGATTCTTCTATATGGGCGATATGAACTATTCTGATAGGAATGACTAAAGCTTTCTTATTCTGGGTGGTAGACAGGAATGGAAAAAGCATCAAGTAAATTTCTCACTTGTTTCCTACATTACTGGCATGAAGTTCGGTTTGGTTTCCTTGTTTTATATCAGTTTGCAATTTTTTTTAAAAAAAACAATGCTTATAGGCATTTCTGAACTAAATTTTATTGAACATAAGAATTTTGCAAGCAATTTGCATGAATATGTTTTTGCAATATTCACCAATGTAAATATTTGTTTTATTTTTATTTTAAATGTGGATTGCATACATTTCCATTTATATGGTAACTAAACACACACACATACCTCTCATTCAAGTGTCCTACAGACAGGAAAATCTTTACAGATGCATTTTAAGTAATTTCAGATGGTAAATTGCACAAGTCTTTTAGGGCTTTTTCTACACTTACCTGGGTTAGATCTGGGTCAGTGGATCCAGATTAATCAGGCTCACTGATCTAGATCTTGTGGAGGCATGCCAGATCCGCACTGTCTGTACTGATGGCACTGATCCAGCCCATGCTTCCCCATGGCTGCAAAGTTTGTGTGAACTTAATAGCCATCACCCCTATACCTCCAAAGGCTAGAAACCACAGTACCCAGTCTCTGAGCCTGTGGGTGGGATGGGGTGGCAGTGCACTATGGCACACTACTGAGTAGCAGGACACACACCTACTCCTGGAAGCTAGGAACTTTTGTTTCTTTTCATTGTGAGTGGGGGTGCTTTTTGGTAGTTTACCGTGGTATGCTGCCAAAAAGCAACCACCTGTAGCTCCAGATCATGGAAGCATGCCATCTGCACACCTCCTGTGATCCAGAAGAAGGCCCTTGGTCCAGATATAGAACTAATAAAACAGGTCTATAAAAGATGTACATTCATTTCACTGTTCAAGCAAATTATCTATTAGTTCATATCACTGTCAAATCATTTAATTAAAAAACTGGTTTTTCATATTTGTTTTTGAACAGTTTTTTTGCAAAGAAAAAGACCATTTTTTTTTCATTGAAAAAGCCCTTTCCATGGCCAAAGAATACTGCTAAAAAAGAATGTTTGAACTGTTCATTTTTGCAAGCAGGTTCATTTCAATCAAAGTTTTGCATATTTGAACAACTGGATTTTCATTTTGGTGAGAATGTCCAAGAATACAAAATATTTGATTGAATTTTCAAATGCAAATGGCATGTTGCACACCCCTAGTCCACTTTGTGGGAGGGCACAAAAGGCAAACCCAGGACTGCATCTCCACTTCTAGACACATGTTGCCACTGTGTCTCCATTCCCGGTGGCAGTGAGCAACTCACAGCAATCATGCCAGCCACTTTACAAGTGCAATAGCCATTAGAGATGCCCTGCATCACAATTGGCCACTGGCCAATTCTGTCACCTGGCTGCAACAGATTCCCCCTGCTCCATAGGTGGAGACCTAGCCCAAGTTCAAGGAAAGCAAAATAAACCTGATATGTCCCTCTCTGTGTAAGCCGAAATGGGTTCTTTTTACTGCTTTTGGTCTAGGCCAATTTGATCTAGCGGTTAGGGAGCCAGACTTTTACCTGGGAATACCAGGTTCAATTCCGCCCTCCCCCATGAAGCCAGCTGGGTGACCTTGGGCTAGTCACAGCTCTCTTCTGAGCTCTCACAGCCCCACCTACCTCACAGAGTGTCTGGTGTGGGGAGAATAACAGAAAGCTTTGTCAGCCGCTTTGAGTCACCTCAAATGGGTGAGAAAAGCGGGGTAGAAAAGCCAACTCTTTTTCTTCTAAACTTTCTCACGTTCCACCTTTTTGCCCGATTCTTCAGCATTTTTAATTTATGCTGCATTAAAGAAACTTGAAAATGAGCATTCTATATTCTCCTGATATTGACATTGTTGTGAGCGCAAACCACACAACTATTATTTAGTACTTTTTTGTTGTCATGCTGAATCACTTTTTACCTGCTTGGAGTTCAGTTCTGCACTGCATACCTTTATATTTCGATGGGCTTGGCTCTATGAAATGCTCTCAGAAGTGATGCCCTAGTACTGTGTTTCTTCATTTCTACTAAAACAAAACAAAAACTGTAAAACCACTTTGTGGCATGGGAGTCTTTACTCCTGATTTCAAAGCTTGAAGCATTTTAGAGGGATGAGAGGATTTGTGTTAAAATTGATTATTGGGAAGCACTTCATCTTGGGAGACTGAAATAAGTAATTTTGGCTTATGGTTTATATTTGGACAGCAGGATCCCATTTCTTGGAAAATCAGAACGAAACTAGAATGTGTTCCAAAGGCTGCCAAGTGCTTCTTCTTTGGAGCAAAACCCCCACAAAATTATTTTTAATATGTAGCTTAAAATAGTGCTAAAATGCAGTGAAGCAAGTCTAATTCTTAATGTTTCTTATATTATTTCATGTTTAGGAGGGGGCAGAGTGTGGTTTGAAGAATGCAGTGATCTCTTTGCCAGGGTTGTAAAAGAGTGCTTCAGTTTTCACCTAAAGTTTAAGGACTGGATAGAGAATATTCCTGTGTAATAGGGAACGGAGAGGGGTTGACGCAAATAAAAGGAGAGAAAATATTCTCTTTTTATCAGTCACTTGTTTAGAAAAGAAACCACAGGTGGGATTCATGAAAGCTTAGAGAAGTCAAGAGAGGTCAAAAACCAATTTTCTCACTTGTTGAAAACACCCTACTGATTCTTTCAAAAGATCCCCCCCCCCGCAACTTGGTATTCTTAGTCAGAAAGAAAGCTTAATATGCCAGTACTGAATATTTCCTCAAAGCTAGACTAGTATTGCATTTTATTCCCATTATCAAACCATATTAATAACAGCTGTTCCTTAATATCTGCAGCTGACACCCTCCTGGTTGTACTGCCACCTTCAGTAGTTAAAGGGGTGGGGACTTGGGGTAGGGCCTTTTCAGTGGTAGTCCTAAGACTATAGAATAGCCTTCCCCCCGCCCCACAATAAGGCACTTTCACTGTATATGTACAGGAGAGGCACCTATATACCCTTGTCTCTGGCTAAGGAAACAGCTTCCCCTCCTCACTTTCAGGCACTATAATTGTTTTTAGCGCGTTCATTTTATATTTTGATTTTATGCCTGTAAACAACCCTGAGGCTTTGGGTATAGGGCAAGTTAAGAATGCAAATAAATGGCTGTGTTCCCACTTGACTTTTTAAACCCTCTTTGACCTTGTAAAATCTGGATTCAGGACCGAGTGTGCAATCCAGATGTCCCCGTTTGCCTGAGGATAACACAGGCTGAATGAGAATACTGCTGTTCCCACTCACTGCCCAAATCCCCAGCATGCAAAAACAGGACCTTTTAATCTCCACCCCCTGTCCAACGAGTCAAGGAAGCAAGAGAGTGAAATACAGACATAAATACATAAATTTAATTCTGGTCAAAACGTCTTCGGACATTTCTGCACTTCCCTGTTTTCCTAGAACAAACTGCTTGCTAGTATGCTCCTCCTGTATGGGTCAAGTGGTGTCCCATGCCAAACTATCTTAAAGGATCTCTTTCTCAATTTACCTCTTTTAAGATGCATCGGCTATGATCAGCCACAACAACAAAGAAGCCTCAGAGAAGGCTTCAAGGTAGGAGTGTTCACACATCAGTCTGTCCCTCTGTGCTCCCCTAAATATTCTAAGATTTGTGTCGAATACATACGGAACATTCATATCAAAATTGAATCTACCACATTTGAAGGGATTTATTTGAACAAATATGGATTTTCTTGCATTTGATTTGATACAAATCAAATATTTAAAAATATCATGCCCATCCCTATTTGGGAATACTCCTGGATCCATCATTGTAATTGGAGACTCAAGTGGCAGCAGAGGCAAGAAGTGCTTATCTCAAATGTGGGTTCATTCAACAACTAAGCCCTTTCTGGGCAGGGGAAGCTTGGACAAAGTGATTCATGCTCTGGTAATATCCAGATTGGGGTGCTGCAATGAGCTCTTTGTTGGGCTGCCCTTGAAGACAGTTTGGAAGCTGTAACTGGGGTACAACAGAGGAAAAAGGCTGCTGGCAGGTTCTCCAGGTCAGACATATATTAGAACAGTCCTAAAGGTACCACAGTAGTTGACATTTTGCTACTGAAACTAATTCTGAGTTCTAATACTGATTTATAAAACCCTAAACAACTTGGTACTGTGGTTAAAGTGTGTGAACCAGTTTGGTCTTGTGGCTAGAGTGTCAGACTCTTAACTAGTAGTTTCCTGGTTTGAGTCCACTTTTCTACATGAAGCCAATTGGGTGACCTTGGGCTAGTCAGAGCTCTCTTTCTGAGCTCTCATAGTCCCACCTATCTCATCTGCTGTGGGTAGAAGAATAGAGGTTTATCAGCCATTTTTCCTTTACTATTTGGGCTGCTGTTCAGTAGTCTTGTACCAGATATCATACCTAGAAGACAGTAGTGTATAACTATGCTTACAAAAAGAAAAAAGAAAATTTGACTCAGTCATAGTTTTACATTTAGGATAAATCTTACTTTTGTAAAATAAGTCATTCTACAGAGGAGCAGGGGAAACTAGAAAAGCTTGGTAGGGCAGGTAGCAATCCATGACTCTGCTTTGCTGGCATAAAACTGTTTTCCTCAAAGTGTAATTTGGTGCCACTAAAAGCAAGCTGCAAATTGACACTTTGCCCCACCTAGGACCCCACATCACAAGCTGAGCCTATAATTGTAAATTAGTATTTTTGTAATAAAGAAGAGACCCATAGACTTTGTACAGGCTAATAACTAGAATAGGCCACCTTACTTATCTTTAAAATATTTTGGATTAATGAAGGCGATTAGGCAACTGTTCTCCAGCTAGTGAAAGGAAAAATGTATTTTCCATTAACAATTGAAAATGATAAAGTTCTGGGATAAAGGCTAAGTTTCATAGGAATTATCGTTTCCAAAAGTTGCCAGTTTCAAACTAGGTATTGTTGGAAATGCAGTGCTCTACTTTGAGACAAATATCTTACTAATTAACATTCAAATGTATAAGCAGCATATGTTTTTGAAATTGCTAAGCCAATAAGGTTCATTATTAACAAAGTAATAATCCAGTCACAATAGTAAACAACTGGAATTCCGTAAGAAAGGCAAGAACACAAGACCATCCAAATTCACCTGTCTTTATTTGTGCTGGATTATGATATACAGCTCTGATATTCCAGGTTTCATGAAAGGAAATCCACATGAATAGAAAGGGCTTCCTGCTTCAAATGTCTCTCTAGATTTCTTTCTTGAATATGTCTATACAATCCCCCTTTGTTCTTGGTTCTGTTGTGACAGCTGGCTATGGGAGAAAATACAAGAAATTCAGCTTTCATTCTTTAACACGGAAATTTAAAACTATAGTTATAAGACTAGAGTAGAACCCCACATACAAATTGGTTTTGATCCTATAAACTACTAATCCATGCTGGTGAAATAATGTAAGACATGGAAGTATTTCAAGCTTCTGCTGTACAAATTTGGAAGCCAGGTAGTACGTAGACTGCCTAATCAAGCTGTACTATAGTTTGGTGCATTAGTTCAAGCAGTTATTATATTGCCACCTTACACTATACTATAAAACGTTATACTACAGGCCTTTCTGCACTTACCTGTAATCCAGAATAGAATCCCTCATGGTCCTCTTAAGTGTCTCTTCTGAGCATACATTAATGCAGATCAGGGGAGCCCTGTCCATCATTGGTAAACTCCATCAGTACAAAGTTTGATCTAGACAAGGAGGACTTTGATCTGGATCTCTTGTAGGCCTCTATATTGAGGACTACCAGCATTTTAATGAAGCTTAATACAGGACCTGGATGAATTTAGAAGGACTATGTCTCTGTGTTCTGGTTACAGGGAGACGCATTTCAATGGTGTGTCTTATTACACCACTATAATAGGATCTCCAAGGGCTTTGAGACTGTGCTACAAGTTATAGCTGCCAAAATAAGAATATTGATCACTGACAAGCTTGCTTGCTACTGTCATCCTTAACACTACAGTGTCTAAGCCTAGCACAAAATCACCTTCAAACAAGATAAAATTGTGATAACAATGTTCCCCTTAGTAGCTAAAACTGGAAACCATAAAAAGAATCATATGCAAAGCCATCAGTAAGCTAACGTAACTCAGTATGGATGTAAAAATTAGGGGAAGAAAATGCAAAGATATGCCCATAACTGAAGCCCTTGAATCTGCTAAACAAAGGCTGACAGCATTGACCATCAGGCTGAAGGGATACACAAGAGAAGCAGAGACCAAGAGGTTACATGGTTGTAGGTTATTAGGAAAAGACCCACCAAGAGCTGAAACTGAACATTACTGGGAAAACATATGGAGAAAAAGAAGTCAATCATAACATCAATGTCAAATGGCTAATAGGCCTAAAAATGGACCACACAACATCCCAGAGCAGAAAACAGTTACCATCTCAGGAGCAAGCATTCAAAAATGAGACGTGCATATGAAGAAGAGGACAACACCAGGCCTGAAGATAATCCACACATACTTGTTAACAAAATTGCATATATGCCTAGCAGCTCAGATGAATCAGTTACTATCAGCCAGCTCTCATCCTGATTGGCTAAGACAAGGCAGAATGACAATTATTAACCAAGACCCCACAAGGGGACAGCGTGATCCAATTATCACCCAACAACCTGCCTTGGCACAAAGCAGAGACTCCTCTTAGGTATCATAGCCACCAAGCAGAATAGACAGTACATGAGCACAGCTCAAAAGGAGATTGGAAACAATACCAGAGGCCCAAAGCAACATCTACTAATGGACAGAGCAGTCACTCTAGACTCTAGAAAAAGAACAATCAACTTGAGCACAGCATGGATTAACTATAAGAAAGCCTATGACTCAATGACACACCATGGATCTTCAAATGCCTGGCACTGGAAGCCAGCTTGGCCAATCACACAGATGATCATAAAAAGAGGTATATATTAATGTGATACATTATCCCCATTACTGGAGCGGGGCCAACATCAGCCATCTACTGTATGTGGATGACATAAAGCTATATTTATTTATTATTTATATTTCTATCAATAGGTCTCAGGGCAGGTAACAACCTTTAAAACAACAAATTAAAACCAATATTAAAACCAATAATATGCATAAAAACATTTTAAAAATTCAATATATTAAAATACATGAACCATCAATTCACTGATCCACCTCACAAGAATCTACAGTAGAGATGTGCACGAATGTTTTTTTGACATTCTATCAAATCAAATTGAATACCTGAAAATCCAATTTGATTCAAATCTTTTACATTCAAATTTAACAAGATTCGATTCAAAGTTACCAAATTCGAATATATTTGTTTGAATTTTTTATTCAAATCTGCACATACGAATGTTGACAACAAATTGCTTTAAAGATGTTTCCAAAGTAGCAGGCTGCACCTCAATTTCTTGGGTGGATGGGGGATGCATCCCCATCTGTGACACCCTCTTTGTCTCCATTTCAGTAAAAGGAAGTGTCATTTCCCATGATACCTCTGTGCAGGGCAGGAAGATACTACCCTGCTTTGGAGGCACTTCCATGAGTCTTCACACAACTAAACAGTGCTTCTGGTTACTTCAAAAGTATCTGGTTACTTCAAAAATGGAGTTTGGGTGGAAGTGAGTGCCTTCTTTGACCTGCAGAGGCACCCACAACTGGTAATTGGAGATGTAACCTCAATTTCTAAGATTAGCTCTAGTTCAGAAAACATAAACTGCTAAACCTGGATATGCAAATCCAGTATTTTTAGTGATTTTGCAATAAAATATTCTGCATTATTCCAGAATTAACATCAAATAACTGAAATGAATAAATCCCTACATTTTCTGCAATCTTATTCCAATTTCCAACTGTAACTATCACGATAAAGATTTGGCAGCCATTCAAACTTCTGTATTCACGGTTGCAGTAGCCTTGCTCTGGGAATTAGCACTGTGTATCTCTCATAGCTCTTCAGAACCAATATGGAGTTCATTGAGGCAGAATTCAACTAGCAATATGAAAAGCTCTTGCCAACAATCTGTTCCCCTGTGTGTATGTTTGGAACTAGAAGCAAGATACTTAAAATCACACATTACCTGGGAATCTTGGGATTCAAACCTAACAAGTGGTCTGTAACTTTTTTTTACCTGGATAGTCAAAAGAAGAAGATTGGCTTAGTGTCCAATAGACACCTAACTTGGGAGGGGAATTAAAAACAGTCATTTATTTCCCCAATAAGTTTTTACTTATATCAACATCATAAAAAACTAGATTTTTTAATTTAAATAATTGATTTATACCCCCCCCAAAATTTTATATTGCACCCAATGGCGTATTTTCAGTGCATCAAGGCTGCTGGCATTGTAAGTCACAACACAGAGATTGTGTCCACATGTCAGGAAAAGGCAAATGATGAGAGGTCCTGGTCTGGCAATTGCTTATTGCTTGTTCTTGTGCAGCAAGAATCAGTCCTTCTGTTTCCATTTTCAGTGTTCCATTCGTAAGCCAAGACCAGGTCTTTTCCATGTCCAAATTATCTTTGATTTTCTCCAAGAACTGTCCATGCAGTGCTTTATTGCGCCAGCTGTCCATTCGGCATTGAATTGCAGTTTTCTGGTACTGGTTCTTGGTTTGCTGCACTTTGAGAAGCTTCTGGTTGTTGACTTCAGTCAAAGCTGATTCTTTGCTTTCTGTCACGTAATCTGCTAATGCATACTTCTCTTCTTCCACTGTTTGCTTCACTTGCAAAAGTCCTCTACCTCCTGCTTTCCTGGGCAAGTACAGCCTGTCAACATCACTATGAGGATGTAGTGCATGGTGGATCATCTATTTCCTGGTTTTTCTGTCTAAGTTGTCCAACTTCAACTGAGTCCAGTTCACAATTCCCGCAGTGTATCTAATGAATGGTATAGCCCAGGTGTTTACAGCCTTAATTGTGTTACCGCCATTCAATTTACTTTTCAAGGTTTTTCTAGTCCTTTAGATGTACTCTTTACTGACCATAGATTTCATGTGGCCATGCTTAATGTTATCCAGTTGCAAGATGCCCAGGTATTTGTAGGCTTCTTGCTGGTGGGACCTGATGGCTTGACCATTTGGCATTTCAGTGCCTTCACTTTCAGTAATCTTCCCCTTCTTCAGTGCCATTGTGGTGCATTTGTCCAGGCCAAACTCCATACTGATGTCACTGCTGAATATTCGCACTGTGTTGGTCAGTGACTGGATCTCGATTTCAGATTTTCCATAAAGCTTCAAGTCATCCATGTACAGTAGATGTGAAATTTTCCTGTCAGCAGCTTGAGCATAGTAGGTAGATGAGTTATCGACCTGTAGTTTCCTAGTATGGCTCCTTTTTGCTGCATCTTTCTGTATTAAGTATGTTTTGCCAGTTACTAGCCATTCACTGATGTTTCCTTTTTGCAGCATTTCATTAAACACTTTGGCCATTTTTGCATTCAGGCTGGTCAGGTATTTGAGCCAGAAGCCATACAACTGATCAGTGCCAGGGGATGTCCAGGTCTTCACTTTTTCACTCTTTTCGTGACCATTTCAGGTGTTATTTCCAGCTGTCACATTTCGTTCTTGGAGAATTTCTCCTCCAAATCCTTAATCCACCCAGCAGTTTTGTTGTATTCTTTTTTAGTCTCCCAGAGATCTTTCCAGAAGTTGGTTGCTGCTTCTTTCTCTGCCTTTTCAATGTTCTTGTCTACTTGCTCATGCAGGCTCTGGTAGAACTGCCTCTGATTAGACTGGAAGGCTGCTTCTGCACAGGGGCAAATAAAACCTGATATCCAGCACCCAGATTTATTAAAACCGGCTCCCAGGGGAACCGGTTTTAATAGCTCCGGGTGCCCAGTAGATCCAGTTTAACGGGGTAGATCCGCATCTAAGAGATGTGGATCTACCCCGCACCCGTGCCTCCGCACACGCGGCAAAGATCCGGATTGGAAGCGGGTGCTGTGCAGATGCACGGCAGCCATCTCCGATCCGGGATGGAGGGCCCTCCCCCAGCCTACCACAATTGGTTCGCCGGAGCCAAGCCTGGCGAGCCGGGGGACATCGCCGCGGCGGCTCGCCCTCGCCCCAGAAGTGGCGGATCACCGCTTCTGGAGCCAGGGCGAGCTTCCCAAAACCCAGCCCTAACCCACCCTGGGAGGAGTGCGGTGAATCCCCTCCTTACCTTGTCAGCATCCGCCTGTTTCTGAGGGTCAGCGCCCAGGATGCAGTGCACCTGCATCCTGCGCATCTCCTGAGTGGCCAGGGCTGCTACTGACTAGAAGGCGCGCCTGCGCAGAATGCCTCCTGAGTGCAAGGGCTGCCAGTAGCAGCCCCAGCCACTCAGGAGATGAGCAGGACGCAGGCGCGCTGCATCCTGGGCACCGACCCTCAGGAACAGGCCGATGCTGACAAGGTAAGGAGGGGATTCGCCATGCTCCCCCCAGGGTGGGCTAGGGCGGGCTTTTGGGAAGCTCACCCTGGCTCCAGATGAGGGTGAGCCAAAAGGTAGGAGCCCCCTGGCTCGCCATGCTTGGCTCCAGGGAGCCAATCATGGTGAGCCGGGGGAGAGCTATGGGTGAGCACACTTGCACTGTGCAGCCGCATCTGAAACGGATGCGGATTCACAGCGCAAAACCACTTGAAATGTGGTGTGCAAGAAACACCCATTAAGCACACATTAAGTCCGGATAGGTGCAGAAGCACCCACCGGAAGTGTGCTTTTTTGCCCCCACTAATGCCCAGTTTTGCTGCCGAAATCCGCATTAAAAATGGGCTCGCTGTGCGGACACCCCTCACTGGAAGTGTCCTAATTAGCGACCCGTGTGCTGAGGTGCACATTGGAATGTGCGCTTAATGGCTGTTAAAGGGCCTGTGCAGAAGCACTCGAACATTTGGTTCTGCCTGTACTGGATGATTCTTGCTTCATATCTTTCAATTTTCCTGGCTGTAGCTGTTATCTGCTGTTTCATGATTTTCAGAGCTTCGTCAATTTTCCTTGTATTCAGCCAGTATTTTTTGATCAGATGTTCTTTAGTCTTCTCATTGTTCAGTTTCTGCTCCTTCATATTGTTTAGGTTGCTGGCTTCTGATCTCAGACTTTTTATTTTCTGTTCAAGTCGAACTTTCCACTTTGGTTTTCCAATCGATTTTCTAATTGGTTTTGGCTGCAGTAACCCTAGTTCTTCTGTTACTATCACAGCTGTACTATAGGTGAGCTGGTTCAATTCTTCGATTGATGCTACCTGAACAGTTACAAGGGCAAAGGTGATGTCATTCATCAGCGGGACAAGTCGTTTTTTGCCTATAGTTTTTAGGGTTGGCAGTCGCTTTCGCTCTGTACTTGATGCTGTATGAGCCATTATTCTGTCCTTCAATTCTTGCTGTCTTTGAAACAATGTGCCAGGTGTTTCATCCATGCTGCTGTTCTTCCTCTTCTTGCAGAATTTCTAGATTTTCATCAGGTTCTAGGTGATCAGTGACTCCTGGTCTTGTTGGAGCTTCTATTGCTGCCACAATAGGCTGTGGTGCTTCAGTTTCATTAGTTTTTCGTATTTCCTCGAGTTCAACTTCACTGAACACTTTAGTCCTGATTATGAATCTTCTCTGATCAGCTAGCTGCAGTTCTGTTATCTTTGAATCTGGGTATTCTTGTTTCCATAGCTGGTGCATTCGTTTTTGATAGCCTCATTTTCTGGGTTCTGATTTGTAGTAGCACTTCATGACTATACGATTCTCTGACCTTGAGAATTTCTGCTCCTTATTTGTTTGTGAATTTTGTTCCTGTAGCCCACTTGTCACCGGTTGCCCAAGTTCCTCAGCAACCGCCACAGTCCTTTTTATCCTGGGTGACGACCGAGCTAGTATAGATTTTTTTCTTTGTGTCTCCATTGTGTCAAATGGGTTGGGTGCACTTAGTCTGGCTCCTCTGCTTCGGCCACTCCAGTATGGTTGAACCTGCCAGTAGTTTGCACTACCACGAGCCCAGCTCTCAACTTCATTGGAGCACTCAAGCCCCACCATTGTGACAAGGCCACACCCATCGGGGGGATGATGATGATGATGATTGTAGGGAATAACACCATTTCTGTACTTACCTGTAGATCCTGATTAAGGAGCCTCTTGTTTGGATTCTGGGCCTCCTGATCTGCATGTTAATGTTGATCAAGGAAGCCCTGCCCCTCATTAGTCCAGCTTTGTCAGCACAAGACGGAGCCAGATCTGGATTAAGAGGGTCCCAATCTGGATCTATTGTATACCCATTGTTGGGTCTACAACCAGACTAAGAGCCTTGATCCAGATCACAAAGGCAAGTAGATAGCATGCCTCCATGACCCAGAATTACCAGGGCTTGCTACTCAGTGGCACGCCATAGCACACTGCAGAAAAGCAATACCCCCACACCCTCATGACTAAGAACAAATGTTCCTAGCCTTTGGGGGTAGGGTATGTGTGCTGAAAAACACTCCCCAGCCCTGAAGCCAGGAATCTTCACTCCTAGCCCTCAAAGGTAGATGGGTGACCATGAAGCTCACACGAGCCTCACAACATCAGAGAGGCATGGGCTGGACCAGCACTGTCAGTGCAGATAGCACTAATGTAGCCCATGCCTCCCCATGATCCAGATCAGTAGGTTCAGTTAATCTACTGATCCAGATAAAAACCAGGTAAGTGAAGAGGGGACCTCAGTATCAAGTGAGGTGAAAGCTTTCACTTTCATATTCATGCCAGTAGAAGTCACATGTCTCTGGCTAGCACACTGGCCAGAATAGTTGGCTTCTGGACTTCATTGATCCACCCATTAATGGAGACCTGTGGCACACACTGAAACACTGCATCTATGTTAGACCCAGTTAAACCAGTAAACTTATTTATAGAGGTCTACCCATTGCCTAGTGAGCTGCAGTTTAGGACACATGCAGAAGGTACACCTGTATTCAAGACTAGCAGGGACCAATTTAGGCAGTGTACCAAAGTGTGCCACCAAAATAGGTCCCCCAGAACTCTAAGACTTGAGCCTGCCCTTGAAGCTTGTGTGAGCTTTGGGGCCATGCTGGGGCCTAGTCTGGACCAGCACATTCATACCTTTCAATGGTCCAAACCAATAGGCCTGGCTGGTCCAGAGCCAGTGGTTCAGACCACAGAGAAGCAAGTGAACAAAAAACCCATTGCTAAGTTTTTGTGACACATTAATGTGGCAGCAATTATTGTTTTTTATTCTACTGAAGGAAATAAAATTACTCAATTAGCTCAAATAATAATCTAGATATTATTCAAAATATGGAGGGCATTAAAAAAATCAAGAAAGAAAAATGCACATTGACTCAACTCTTATCTGTAGACGATCATAAACATTTCTAAATGAAAATGTTCATAATGTGATACATATGGCTCTATGGCGTTATGACTGAACAGTTGATATTGACACAATATTTATATTCAGAGCTCAAGATTAAATCTTCTATGATTGTATAAATGTTAAAAGGCTTGCAAACTGGAATTAGAAATGAATGAGTTTGGAATGTTTACAGTTTCTTATAAATCCATAATCAGATTCCAGTCATTCCCTTCCAACATTTTTTTCCACTTATAATGGTGAAGCTCAATTGTATGCCATTTATTACACACATAGCATTGTCTCGTTATAAAAATGTCAAAATGAACCATATAAACTATTGCTGTCCCTGAAAAAAAATCTCTCAGCACCATTAAATGCATATATTCCAGGTTAGTCTAGATTCTTCCTAAACCAGTGAACTTTGGGTGAGCTGTATTTCTTTTGTAAAAACAGAAGTTGCATCCAACCCTATCAACACAAATTGTAATAAAAAGATATACATTTTTTAAAAAAAAATCAACTGGGAGAACCTTAACTTTTGATCCAACAGATGTTGTCTATAGGCTTTGTTAAAAACATTTGCAATAGGAGAAATATATCCTTCAAGTCCCAAATACAAATCTGGAAAAGAGGTCATCTGGGAAGCGCAGACTCTCATAAAAACAAGAACATTCAGGTCATTTTCCCACAATATGATCTATTTTCAAAGACTACCACTCATTTTCTAGCTTCTGGGTTTTATATTCTTTGGTATTTCATGGCAATTTATCTTCCATGTCATATTTTTTAGAAAGAGGATTCCTTGTCTTAAACAAATGAAAATGTTACAAGATTTCAGTCTTAGAGTCTATCATTTTGTTTGGAATCAGCACATGAAAAGCATGAAATAAGAAATCTCAAAGGATACATATTTTAATCACCAAAAGAAGAGTAATTTATATTGTTTATTTTTTTAAAAGAATTTTAAAGATTAATATGCAATCATTTTGGTGTGTGTGTTTTTCCCCATTGAATTCCATTGTTTCCCACTTTCCTGGCATGGAAAGACATTGTAAATTCCATGCACTGAGAAACCAGTATTAGAGATTTGGAATGAGTTATGTTTCTCTGCAGCATAGTCTTCTGGGTAAAGCACATGCTATTTGTTTAAGTGTTTCTTGGGATCAGTTTGGAAACGAAATCCAGTTTGTTGATTGCTGCTAAAAAGGCTGGTCAGATCATGCACATGAACACATAAACACATTCACAAACTGAAAAAATAAATGTCAAAAAGTGTTAAAGGCTATGTGGATTCTTTTCCCTACCCCATCTATAGGTTTATGAAGAAATTCTAAACATGTTTCATATGTACAGAATAATATACCATTGAAGGAGACACCTTGATAGGAAAGGGTTGATTGCTTCATACATTGGGAAAGGAGGCTATTGTACCATTCATTAGTTTTTTAAAAACTACAGCTCACACGTAGCCATTCCATTAGCACGAGTTTTAGAAGACAGTGGCCATTAGAATTGGTTCTAAGATCTAAATGATGCCAAACTACATGAACCACTTCTTGAAGTAGTCTTCTCAACTAGAAAATCCACATGGTGCCTTTATAGCATTGTGAATGCAAAGTAAGGCTTCAGGATCCACATGATCCTATCTTCTCATGGCACAGTCAGTGATCAGAATGTCTACCACCACCCCATTGTGCCACTTTGATTTCTGACAGAACACTACAGCAGCCCAGCGGGATGAAGAGCTCTTATATAAATTCGTTTCACCACCACACCCATGCAACTATCATGAACTACAGGAAGTGACCCTATATGAAGTTCACTCCCACTGTGAATTTACAGCCTGGATTCTCTGGCTTCAGTATCAACACTTGGGGAGAAAGCTGCTCTAGCCATTCAGATCACAACCACCCATAAAGATCATGTAGCCAATCTTGAAACAAGGACGAAGGGAGAGGTGATCTCCCCCACCCATGTCAAGATCACAATTGATCTTAGTGCAAGGGAAGGCAGCCTCCCTACCCATCAAAACTTCGCCTAGGATTCTCTTGTTACTGTCTTAATGGACATCAGTGTTGCCCTTAACCATCCAGGTCCCAGCCAGGGAGTCCTGGGTGAGATTTTGACAGGTGGGGGCAGTGTGCAGACAGCAAGCAACCACTTTAAAAGTCATACTCTGAGCAGTCTTCCCCATTCTTGTCCAGATAATGAGTAAGAATTAATTGGGTTTGTTTCATTTCCAAAATCATTCTAGAGCTAGGAGCAAATGGAAAGTGAACATGGGTGGGAAAGTGCTGAGGGATCTGTGTGCTTGCTGATGTTCATTTATGCGTGATCTTTTATATATAAAAAAAATAACATGATGCTAAAGAAGAAAGTCTCCACATCCTATTATTTGGGCCTGTAAATGGTGGTACTGACATAGCAGTGGTTAAATCTGAATTTGAATCAGTCAAACTCACCAGTTCCAACTGGTTCAGTACATATCTATTTATCACTGCCATAGTTTTCATCTGTACTCCCACTGTCTTCAGCTATAGGATTGGACAGAATAATTAACAGCCCTTGATAGAGTTTAATTCCCTTCAAATTACTCTAGGGCTGTTCATAATAGCTAACCATTTCCCCCATGTGTAGATACATGGTGGGAGGGAGGAGATGTACTTAGCAGATCCAGTTTCCACATGGGTCACTGTTCAGCATACACAAAAGGGCTAACTTCTGGCCATACTTTCAGTACTTCAAAAAGGCAGTGATGCTGGAAACCTCACTGCTGTGATTAGAGTTCCATCACAGAAGTGACTCCCAAAAGGCTGAGGGCCACAGCAAGATGAATTACAGCTCCACAACTGTAGCAGATCCTGGAATGCTCATTCTGGGGCTTGTTTTAATGAGATGGCATGCAGCTCCCACCTTCTCAAAGAAAAGGATCAAAATTCTACTGTCACTGATACTTTATAATTGCTGTTATTGTAAAAGTGAAGTGTGCTTACAATGGGAACATCAATTTATTCACTGCATTATTTTTAATCTTTAATTTCGACATACACACACATACACATAATGTGGATGAACCAAAAAAATCTGCTGAAAGAGAAATCATTTTACTCCAAGTTTCTATGACAAATTGCTGGTCAGCTTTTTTCCCCCTCCTGGACTTTGGTCACATGCCATTCACTTCCTTTGTTACCTCTGTCTCTTCAGTGGATGACTGAGTGACTAAAATGAAGCATGGCTCAAGGCTGTTTTTGATCTAACTGCTCATCTGTGCACTTAGATCAGCTTAGGGGACCACTTGAAGCTCAAAGAGAAATGAATCCTTTCATAGAAAGAAAACAAATAGTAAAACTAGGAAACAAATTCTACGTTTTGGGAAAGGAGGATATTCATTATGGCAATATGCATTTTCCAGTTATAAAGAGATTTTATTTTTAAACTTTTTAAATGGCACTAAAAATGGCCATGTGATTTATATGCATGCAATTTACATTTAGCACCGGAGATGTCTAGCTAGTGCATATAAACTGAGAATTGTAAGATTATCTTTTTTAAAAAAGGATTTACTCTCAGGCAATATTTGCTGTTGAATTCAGCAGGATTTACTTGCGAACAAATATATGGAGGACTATGCTGTGAACCAGCTTTTGCCAAACAAACTTACTGAAGTTTATATTTTCAAACATTTCATCAGAAAAAGCAATCCTATGATGAAATCTGAAAGTATTTTATTATTTAGGGTTGTTGGTGCTAGAATGTATGCTAGAGGTGAGCAAAATGGCAAAGTTAACCTTTCACATTGAACAGGTTCTCAGGAAGAGGTTGTCAGCATAACGACTACTGTGTTGCCATGATCCTCTATTTTGCACTCATAGCCCTACCTGTTTGTATTTTTCATTGATCCAATCTTCCCTCCTTGTTTCTCCATATATAAGAGACTGGGAAGGGCTTAACTCCACACCAGTGATGCAGAAAGGTCCTAAGCTCAATTATGGGAGCATGGGAAGGTATAGTTGTTAGTAGGGCTGCGTTCAGACTTGCAATATACTTTGCCCTCCCTGTGAAGCCAGTTCTCGTCAGTCAGACCCAATGATCGGAAGCCATGCAGGGACAGCACAGTCACTTCTGGTCATCCTGACAGGGTGATCAGAAGCTGCATAGTCCTGGTGATGTGACTTCTCGTTGGTCAGATGGTATCGCCATTGCCACAGTGGGGCACAGCATGTCCCCAAAGAAATAAAGTAAAAAGATGCTGATTGATCATCATCTTTTTACCTCGTACCTTCAGTCAGATGCTGCTGTGGGCAGAAGAAAGCTGTGCTGATTTAAGGAAAGTCTGGATACAGCCAAGGATTCATATACTAGAGGCTTGCTGAAAATTGTTTTCTGTTATTGCAGTAAAGTGAAGAAAAAGCTTAGAACTATTTCTTACCTCATTCCTGACTCTGGGCCTAGGGTGCTGGTTTTGAAAGAATAACTGTGCCAAGTGTTTCATCCATCCAAAAATCCGGTTCAAGTCCAGATTATTCAAATCCACACTTTCAAAAATTCGATTCAAACTCTAAAATACGAATGTCGACAACACCCGCATCCATTATACAAATTGGCGCAATTCCGTATTCATCCTGTTTTTATCCCATATGTTATCCTGTTTTCATCCCATTTTATACACGCAAGTATGCATTATTTTTGCACAAGTCCATATACCATATATACAGAGCTGTACATTCGAACTATTCAAACATCCATATCGGATTTTTGGAAATCTGAAAATCCGACGAATGTCAAATTTCGAATGTTTTTAAATCCAATTCAAATTCAAATATCGATATTTGTCAAATTTCAATTGAATTTTTGAATTTCTGAATATTTGTGCACATTCCTAAGATGAATGCAGGTAAGCTCTCCAGCCACCCGCCCAAACAACTGATGAATGCTGACCCTTTCATGTAAACTTTAAAAGACTTGTATCAGAGTTCCAACTGATATCACTGTGACCACTGAGGCTGCATCCATACCAGGTCAAACCCCATAATTATTTTGTAATTCTACCTGATTTGCCAGATGTGATCATGGTTCTCCCGATACAGTCCCAGAATTTAGACTTGGTTTACCAAGTTATCATTATTCCAATGAAGTGAACTATCATAGCACAATATCCTATTATTCCATAATTGCAGCTCTGTCTGGATTACTGCACAAGAAGTACAGTGAGAGTTCAACGTGATCTATCGCTACCCGGAAGTACTTAACAAGATGCTATTGGGAGGGTTAGATCGTATGGAAATAAAATATCACTGCTGTAATGTCACTCTGCTGTCCGGAAATGCTAAAACCTGGAATATTGATCTAGTGTATAGAGAATGAATGATAGTTCTGGATGAACTTTATACCAGTAAATCAATAAATTTCAGAATAAATAAGTGAAGTTTGGAGGTCCTTGCAGAGGTGGCTGGACTGGTAGTTCTCAAAACACTTTTGCATCAATTAAAAGACAGTTTGGTGATCAATAACTCTTCCAAGTGGAGCTTTTCCACTACCACTGTGCTCCTAATCCACAGTCCACTACTGATTATGTCAGTTCCTTTCCCCTACTCACCCAATTGTCTCATTGATTGCCATCCACATGATTATAAATACAGATATCAAAAGGTAACTAAAGGGATTTAGTTTAACACTCTAGTTACATAATCATAGTTACTTTCACTGCACAGAACTCAAATCCAAGACAGATGCTGATAGGAATAAAGTGGATTTCATCTGGCCAAAGGTAAATCCCTTTGAACTCTACAAGATGTGAATATAATGTATTTGGCCCAAAGGCATAAGGATATCAGATCATTAGTATCTTAAGAAACATCAAACCAGCTTTTCACATTAGATTATTTAGATCACTGGATTGTGTCAATATTCTCCCATAATATTCAATTACAAACACACTAGTTTGCACGTGTATGAAAAATATATTTGTTGATTTTTATTTTAAACATTTAAAATAAAAGTCTAAAATTCATTAATAAAAGGCAGTACTTTTAGCACTAAAGCAAACTCCAGCGCAAGAATCACAGTTTAGAAAAAATATGCAAACCAGGTAAGGCTTTGAAGCTTCTCTGAGTTTTTTTCAATCAGAATAGCCTAGTTTATGGTCCTTCAGATACCTATAGCTTCCATTCAGCCTATGATCCACTACAAGGATGAGGAAGAGGTATGTCCAAGGCTCCAGTTTAAAGTTTCACTTTGGACCTCTGGACCTGTGCTTTCACCCACAGGGGTTGAACAATGAGGAAGCTAGCAACATTCTGAGGACAATAGTACGACCAATCAGCCTGAAGCTATTGGGGCTTCAAGAACCCAACTGATAGCATTTTCCAGAGTCAATAAAAGGTCCACCCTTTCACACCAAACAATGGGTTATTCCAGGCTGTGAAATGAGAGAGGATTCTGAAAGAGTAGCTAAAGGATGGCAGGCCTTCCAAGAAGTTCCCCTCAAACTAGCAAAGTTTTGACCTGATTGTTTTGGGGGAGGGGATAATTAACAAACACTAAAGGACCTGTGCTTTAAATTATGCTTCTTTAATTATTTCTCTTCTGCTAAACAGGCCAGTTTCCACTAGTTCCAATGGACACCAGCTGCTCTGAAGGGCTGATTAAGTTGTCTTTGCTGTGTAATGGAGACACAGCCTCACCATATAAGATTCTCATAATAGAACAAATAGCAACTGTGAGTGAATTTCACTGGGCCAGTCACCATCCTACGCTAACCCACAGGGCAGATGGGAAAATGCAAACCATAGGTAGAAAAGAACACGTCCCCTTGAACTTGCTGCAGTCTCGACATAAATACATCATGAGGAAATCTCTTACTGTAAATGTTACAACACGATAACAAATAATTTTCCTCCAACCCATTTTTTTTTAAAAAATTCTATGTTCATTTGACAGTCTGTCTCATTCAAAAATTTAGTAGCATTTTGCTTTTGTTTTTCAGCTTAAAAGGGCAAATATCAGGAATGGTACAGAAATGTATCTGGGTGACAGAATGCAGTTTGTTTTCTATTATTTCTAAGCTCAATTTTAAACTTTTTCAGCCTAAGACAAAGTGAATTCATTGTCTCTGCTGTTAAGTTAGAAGAGAAAGAAAGAAAGAAAGAAAGAAAGAAAGAAAGAAAGAAAGAAAGAAAGAAAAAGAAAGAAAGAAAGAAATCCTTGCATTCTTTCAAAGCATTAAAAAAATTCTAGGTCATTTAAATTAATCAGATAGGCAATTTACTTCAAATGTTAATTACATTGATTACATTCTCTGTGCATGCAAAAATGATAGCTCTGATCGTTTCAAAACATAAACGCTTTCTTTCCCAAGGCAGGCACTAATGTCAAATCATCCTGCACTTTAGCTAAAATCACCATTATTTAGGTAAGAATTAAATGCACTTATTGAGTTGGGAACAATTGCTGTGTCTTTGCTGTGCTCTAAGCCCCAAACTCGAGGTATAGTGCACAAGCTTGAGATGAATTAGCTCTTCTTAAATTAAGGAATATTACAGCCAGTAATATGACATTCTTTTTTATGGCCGTGGCTTGGGTTATAATGTGACAGGAAAAAAATGTAATGTTTCCAAAATGACAGTTTTTAGATTTGTGTTGCCTGAGGTAGTTCAGCCGAACAATAAACTATAATTTGATTGATGGGAAATTGTAGTGGTTCATCTAACTTGCTAGGCTGTCATCCCCACAAGGCTTTGGTTTTGCATGTATGATGATGTATCACAGTTTTAGAGATAATGTTGTTTGTATTATACATGAAATTTTTTTAGGCACAAAAATGAAGACTTCATTACTCAGTAAAGATCAAAATATGCTACACAGAAACCAGAAATCAGATTTGTTCCTGGATGGATTTGTAGGTATAAAATGTGTTTCCTATGTGGAACCAAATGATAAATAACATATGTGCTGAGACTATTTTTATTTTCACGTGGAAATTGCCATATCACTGATTATGAAATTATTAACTTTAAGATAGAGGACTTCTGCACCCAAGAGACTCAATTGGAGGCCAGCAGTTTTACCTCTACCAAATTAATGTTGCAGATTCCTGGACTGGTCAGCAGAAATCCTTTAAAAAGAGCCAATAATACTTTTTATAGATTTATAAAGGTACTGTTTAGGAGGAGAAGGTCCAGGAGAAAATAACACAATCTCTCTCATTATATAAACAGAGTCAGCTGTCCATGCAGCAGATGCTTTTAGAAAACTGCATTGCAACAGAAGCTGAAATATGCAATTGGAGCAAGTTTTATATATGTGCATATTTTGTATATGGTAGACAGCGAAGACTTATTACAGAAACACAATTTAAATGACTGGAAGTAATATAAGACCATTTTTGCACAGAAAGATATTGCAAAGTGCATTTTACCATTCTCTATCTGTTGTTTATACTTGCAGCCCAAATAACGAAGCTGTGTGATGTAGCCATCACAATTTGGCAAGATGCAGAAGAGTTGCCAAACCATGAGCAAGTCATGGGTTTTTGAAAACAGTGCATGAACTGAAGGGGAAGGGAATTTCTCTCCCCCCCCCAATAAATTTGCAGAAAACTGCCTCTGAAACAACTTGGCATTGTCTGAAGACTTCACAGTATTCATGAACATTAAATGAATGCATCTTAAGAAGTAAGGTACAGGAAGAATGAAAAGAAGTTTGTTCCAATTAAAAAAAGGTAATTTGGATCTGAAAGCTCATTTCTGCAAATGGATTATTTTCCGAAAAGATATCAGCTAGTTGTCAGGGAATATGATGCCTCCAGCAGCATGCATTTGTTTGTAGTTACATTAGAAGGTCTTTGCAAGAAGAGAGAGTCCTGCCCAGGTAATGCTTGGTCCTGGAAAAGCCAGTCAGTGGCTGCATTCAGACATAACAAAAGGGTTCCTCGGAGACTGTGGCCCTCATGTTCCCATTCCCAAGCCTCTTCTACTTTCTAGCACAGACAGAATGTTCATGAGAGGGGGTAGCAGCAGACTGGTGTGTGATCAACCCCACCTTGAAGTCTTCTTTAAGCACTTCAGAGATGCTGTGTTTTGCCTTTTCTGATCATAGCCATTGTTTCGAATGCATGAGTGTAATGAGAGGCAATTCCAGGAGAAATATGTCTGCCTCCCTGACACCAAAAGCAGATGCTCTTAAAGGGACTGCATCACTGTGAAAGCAGTCCTATTACTCCAAGAAGGTTTCATGATATTTTTCTCAGTAAGCCAACCTTACACACTACATGATAATTTGCTTTGAAACTGAAACTACTCACTTTATGGCACAAGAGTCAGATATTCAGAGAAGAAGCATCTCTCAGACTAATAAACACTTTGCTTTCAGCATAAGAAGAATTTGGGATTCCACTCTAAATAAGATAAAGTCTTTCATGGCAGCAAAGATAATGAAGGTCCAGTTAATAAGCAAATCAAACTTTGTAAATTCTCATTCTGCCCATCTTTCTTATTTCTGTTGCTTTACTTGGAATGTAACACCTGTCAAACAAACAAGGGCTGAATTCGCACTGTCAGGAGGCATTTACACACTAAAACACCCCCTGCCTGCCCATAGGTTGTCTAATTGCATACTAGCTGTGGAGCACAAAATTGTGCTCCACAAGCTACCTAGCCCTTATCTGAGATTTACCTGTGGTGTCCAGCTGGCAAGCATTCACACCTCTGCTGGCTGGAAGGGTCATTGGACTGTGACTGTGCAGAGCATCAGTATCTTCATAGTGATGGCACTGACTATGAGTGCCACACTCAAAATGTTGGTACCCAGAAGAGAACCAACTCAGGAATGGATCACAGGTGAGTGATCGATTGCATGGGGGATAGGGTGACATTGAGTAGCAATCACAAGTGTGTCCATGAGGCAGGAAAGGAAGCGTGAAAACACCCAAATTTAGGGCTGCCATGTGGAATATGTTTGGGGCTTTTGTACATTCAATATCTGTACCCAACAGGCAAATGAAAGACAATATGAGAATAATATTAGATGTAATTGAATACCTGGAAAAACATAATGAAGGGCAAGCCGCAATTGTTTTCCTGGATGCAGAGAAAGCATTTGAGAATGTGAACTGGAATTTTCTTTTTCACCTTTTAGAAAAAATGAACTTTGGCGATGCTTTTAGTAATGGAATTAAAGCAATCTACACAAAACAACAGGCTCAGCTTGTGATCAATGGGGACTTGATGGACAAAATTGAAATACAAAAAGGGACTAGACAAGGATGTCCATTATCACCGCTGTTATTTATACTAACTTTAGAAGTTTTGAACAGAGCCATCAGAAGAAATGTAGATATTAAGGGACTTAAAGTTAAAAAAGAATATAAATTAAGAGCCTTTGCTGACGAATTAGCAATAATCCTAACAGAGCCAAATAATTCAATAGAAGAATTTAGAAAAGAAATTCAAAATTATGGGAAAGTTGCTGGTCTGAAAGTGAATGAAACGAAAACAAAAGTGCTAGTGAAAAATATGGCAAAAGAACAACAGGTCAAGTACTTAGGAATATTCCTGACTGATCAAAACATAGCGTTGTATAAAAACAATTACCTGAAAACATGGGCAGGGATTAAACAGGACTTGTTAAAGTGGTTGGATTTACAATTGTCGTTGTTGGGTGGGATCTCATTGATTAAAATGAATATACTACCGAGAATGATGTTCTTATTTCAAGTCCTACCAATTATAAACAATGCTAAAGATTTTGAGAACTGGCAGAAAGACTTTTCAAAGTTTTTATGGCAAGGAAAGAAACCTAGAATAAGATTTAAATTAATGCAAGACTCTAAAGAAAGAGGTGGCTTTGGCTTATCGAACTTTAAAGTATACTATGCAGCTTCATGTATGGGATGGATTGCGGAGTGGTTCTGGTTGAAAGACCAGAGGTTATTACAACTGGAGGGAGAAGATTTATGATTTGGTTGGCATGGATATTTGTGGTATAACAAGGCAAGAGTTAACACGGATTTCAGAAAACATTTTATAAGAAATGCATTATATAAAACCTGGTTGAATTATAAAAACAAATTGTATATGAAAATTCCTCTTTGGGTTTCACCACAAGAAGAAGAGTTTGGAGAAAAAAAGTCATGGCTGAGATATGAAGATTTGTTGTATAAAAAAGATGATAATGAATATGATATTAAAACAAGAGAATGATTAAATTTAGAAGGGAAAAATGTACAGTGGTTTACATATGCACAGCTGGTAGATATCTTTAGAAATGATAAAGAGAATACAAATTTTGAATGGGAAAAACAAGAGTGGGAAAGCAATCTGAGTAAGGTAGAAAGAGGTACAATTGGTATGATGTATAAAGTCTTACTTCAAATAAAAATGGAACATGATCAGGTTAAAGACTGCATGATTATGTGGGCAAGGAACTTTGGGTATAATATTCAAATGGATCAATGGGAAAAATTTTGGGTTAAAGATATAAAATTTACTGTTTGTGTGTCATTGAAAGAAAATATTTACAAAATGATGTATAGATGGTATTTAATGCCATATAAACTTGGAAAAATGTATCATATGTCAACAAAATGCTGGAAATGTAAAAAGGTGGATGGTACTTTCTATCATATGTGGTGGACATGTGAGAAAGCAAAAAAATACTGGAATTTAATGTGGCACCAGATGAGACAGATTTTGAATATTATAGAGTTTAAACCAGAATTATTTCTATTGGGTATGGTTGATGAAAATTTAAGCGAAGCAAAGACCTTGATATTATATACGGTAACAGCGTCAAGACTGTTATAAACACAAAAATGGAAGCAAGAAGAATTACCTACAGAAAAGGAATGGATAATCAAATTGATGGAGATGGCAGAAATGGATAAACTGACGGACTTATTAAAAGATAAAACAGTGGATAAGTTTATAGAATGGGGCTTTTCATACAATTTCTTCAGGGACTGGGCATTTTGACGGAAGGCTTTGGCCTCTAGGAGAAAAAGTAACAAGCTTATGAAGGGAGCAAAATGTAAAAGATCAGAAGAAGAAGAGTCTGAAGAACAGAGGAAGTCACATGGAAAAAAATTCTTTTTAAGCAATTGCAGTGGTATAATTATGTATGGAAATGTATCGATGAAAATAAATAAAAAATGGACACCAATATTTTCTGTACCTGTACAGAAAAATGTCTCCTTTTTTTTTTTTGTTCCCACTTTCCAATATAAAATGGGCTAAGGCTCTGAACTAGACTGAGAACTCATTTAATATGCCTGAAAATAGTACACTTCTAGCTTGCTTTGGGGAACTTTAGTCCACAAAAGGTATAGAATCTGAAATACAAAAAGGACTGAAACCAGGAATTATTTGGCCTTTCAAAATGGAGCCTAAGTGTTGCTTTGACTGCTGAAATTAATTTTCCTTCATAATTAAAGATATAAGACATATCTCTTTACTCTCACTTTTGGCTGAAGGAACAACATGTCTGCCCCACCCCAACACAGGCAATGTTGTTGCTTTATCTTTTAAAATCTGTTTTTATACTGATTTTATTATAACCTGCCTCAAGTTACAATAAATAAATAAATTAAATAGCAATATATAATATTACCTTTGAAATTGGAGCCATTTGCTTGTTGCCTTCCGTGAGCCCCACACCAAGAGACTCTGTACATGCACACTGTGGTTGTGATTGGACACAATAAAAAGAAGGAAAAAAGCATCTTTCAAGAGCACAGAGATGGCTTGATGTGGGATTGTTCACACCCTTTCTGCCCCTCCCCCTTTCCTAAACATTCTGTGCTTGAAAAGTTAGATTACAGAAGGTTTGGGAACACAAGAGCCACTGAGGTACCCCTTTTGTTAGGTCTGAATACAACCTGTTCCTATGCAATGGTGGTAGTCCAGTGCATGTAGCAGCAACCTTCAACCCTCAAATTCTGTCTCCTTCTTTCTTTTCTTTTCTTTTTCTTACTTTCTTTTTCTCCTTAAGCTGTCATCACATCCTAACCAGATAGTCCATATCAGGGACATGCAGGGAATTCAGGTTGTTTTCAGCCTGGCAAAACTGGTGGTCATACCTAATATACATCTGCCACCATACCACACAGCTTTCATGGATTCCCTTTGCTTCAGCATTGTGGCAGTGGGAAGGGGGCAAGAGACAATCAGGTGGCAGCAGGGCTGCCCCCCCCCTCTGCCAGTGCACTGATGCCTGCCTTTTACGCCACCACTGATGCTCATTGTGGTGTGGTGTGGTGGCAGAAGCAATGGTAGGTGAGTATCTGAGTGTTGGCAATGGTGGTTTTGGGGTGTCACCAATGATGGGATCAGGGTGGCAGGGTTGGGCACTTTCCTGCTGACAGCCCTTTTCCTGGGTCCATTTCTGAAGTGGACTCAGTTCTAAGGTTATCTGAAGATGGACTCTGTTCATCTTAAATATAAGGTGTTCCTTCACTCACTGGTTTCCTCTGAAATGACAGAGGACTAGCAAAGGTTGATCAAATGAGCTTTCACCATCCAGAGGCTGCTGGCAAAAAGTGGTGAGACTCTGCAAGGGTTTGTGAGGAAAAATTAACATTACTCTAATGGACACAGTGCCCTTGCTCCTGCTGGGCCCACTTATTTTCAGACTGCAGCAGATTTTAAAATATTCATTTCCATTAATAGAAATGGTGAAATCTTGTCCAGAGCTCATTAATGTAGATATTTCTTGCTCTCTCCTAATGGTATTTTTAAAAAGAAAAAGAATGGCCACCCACAAGGGGGAAAAGACTCTTGAATCTAGAAGTGAGGGTATTGTGTTCTCTTGCTATTGTTCTTCACTGGCAAACTATGAATAAGGCTTATGAACAAATATAACTGTGGAAGTATTAAATTGGTCTGCTGTACTGCTGATTTTGTGTATTCAGAATTAGAAGTGCTGAGGAGTCAGGATTTAATCAACACATTGAGCCTCCTATTATTACACAGAATTGTATTTGAGACTATTCGTGAAGTAACAGAGGATCGCTCTGTAATGAGATTTCTGAGATTACTGTTGGGAATTCTCTATAGTGGAAGTGCTTCCTTCTTGGGTCATTACATCGCCATAAGTCTTAATTTTCCAGACATTTTACTCTTCCTCCCACAGTGTCATTCTTTTTATCAAGGGCTTAGATCTGAAAGTAGCATTGTCTTCTCCCCATTTCGCTTAAAACTGAACAGCACACTCCAGAAACCAGGAAAGAATAATGCATTGAGAATTGAGACAAACAGTTTAAAACCAGAAGTGTATCAGTGGACAAACAGCTTTCAGCCTAAATGGGCTTGACCAAACTGTAACATTCTGGGGGGGTAGCATGAAGGCTAAAGGATGGGAAATATGGCTATTTACGCTTTCCTAAAAGATATTCAAGCCACATTCACACTAGCATTTTGGGGATATTGACATTAAACATATGATGGATCTCAAAAAAGGAACCTGGTTTCACTGTATGCAGAGCTTCCTTTTCAATTCTTATTGTTCATGTTCATATCTGAATGAAAATAATAGGGTCTTAATGACCACAGCTGAGTTCCAGCTTCACAAAGAATACCTCTTTTTATTGTCACAACAACTCCAGATTAGACTGCAAGATGGAAACTGACACAGTGCTTTCCAGTGAGCTGCAAAGCTCAGTAGGAACCTGAATTTTGGTGAACCTGAATTTTGGTGAACCTGAATTTTGGTGAACCTTGTGCATCCCTGAAATTCTACCATTCTCCACCGAGTCCTTAGACAAAGAAAAGCTAAATCACAGTTAAGGTTACCAGTATTAAATGAATGCAGAGTGCTCTTATACTATTAGTAGACATGTAAGAAGGGATTCTCAGAGGGTTTAGCCTACGTTACAAGAAATGCCTACTTTTCTACATAAACATTAAACATCTGTTGTCTTTTCCCCTCACCCAACCTATACAAATTTACTTATGTGACGATCTAGAGAAAGAACAGTGTCATGGGCCCCCAAAAAAATCTGTTCCACACTCTGAAGATTTGCTTTCCAGCAAGGAAGTGACAGATGGTGCAGTACAGGCTAGTGGCCATATGCTGGACAGCAAACCCCACCCTGACTACTGTCAAGGCTGAGGAACAAAGGTTCTCCAGTTTCAGTTTGGTCTAGTGGTTAGGAAGCCAGACTCTCATCTGGGAATACCGAGTTTGATTCCACTCTCCTCCATGAAGCAAGCTAGGTGACCTTGGGCTAGTCACAGTTCTCTTCTGAGCTCTCATAGTACCACCTACCTCACTGGGCGTCTGTTGTGGAGAGAAGAATATAAATCTTTGTCAGCCGCTTTGAGTCCCCTTAAATGGGTGAGAAAAATGGGGTAGAAAAGCCAACTCTTCTTCTTCACAGCTGAAAGACCATTTTGATGGTTCCTGGAAGAGGGTCAGCCTCTGGCACTCAACAAAAATGTCACTGGACTTATGAACATACCTGGGCCATTTCTACTCCTGCTGTTTGCTGCCCAGTGGCAGCAGGAATCAGGGCCTAAGCTGGCCTATATGGGTATTCCTTTTAAGCAATTATCACCTAGAAGCACTACTGGACCAGATGTGAGAGCCCATGTTGTCACCATGAGCCACAGAATGCCATCCTTTTCCATGTCATAATGGCATGCAGACCCTGTGACCTTAGCACACATATGACATGATCCAAATCATCTGTGCTGATGTTGACATGCACACTCTCTTTACAGGGTCCAATAAATTTTGGCAAAGAAACGAATTTAAAATAAGGATTTTTAAAAAATATATTATTTATTTATTGCCTTATAGACCTGTTCCGAATACCTATACTTGAATTTGAAATAATTGAAATTCTTGTGCTCAGGTCTTGCGCTCAGGTGTTTCCTTACCAGACTTGATTTAATTGTTTTTGGGGATAAGGGATGGATTGCCTTCACATGATGGAAAATGTATATTGGGAGGAGGCCAAGCTATGAAGCCAAAAAGAACAGATGATATTTAGCTGGACTTTTTCTTTTCTTTTCATTGCTTACAAAAATTGGATCAGATTGTATACATACATTCCATAAATCTGGCAAATACAAATAATCAGCAAAACTGGTATTATAACCCATACTTTCTAGATTTATATTGTCCTATATGTCTCATTAAAACTGTATTTCCAATTTTTCTCTTCATCTATTTCACAGTGTTCCAAATAAATCATAATGCTGCACCTTATCCTTCACCTTATTTTTTCTAAAACATAGCAAAGAGGCCATTGTACAATATTGCTTTTGCTTCACTCCCCACCTTCCCTCTAATTCTAATAACGTTTGTATTTTTCAGCATAAGCAATAAATTTCCATTTCCATTTCTGTTGACCCAACTATGATTGTCAGGTAGCTTGACTTAGTCCAACATCCAAACCACAATTTCAGAAAGATTACGCTCTACAGCTCTTTTAGATTTAAATCCACAAGAACACAGGTTGGAAAATATATATATTTTGGGTGACCATACCCAAACCAGACTGAGAAGGAACTGCTTCAGCCATCCCCTGAATTCATACATATTGGATATGTTATCAGATACGTATCCTATACCAACACATACATATTGATACATATCCAATGCATATCCGCAGTTTAACAAATGTCCGAACTATTTGCACAAACATTCCAAAACATTTGTTTCTATATGAATGTTAATGTTCAATGTCATAACATTGGATTTGTGTACGAATGTCCACATTCGTACAAATTCATACGAATAACGAATGTTACAAATATTCATGCACATCCTTAAATAGTTGTAGTGGGTCTGTATTTTGCAAAGTGGGAACAACAGAGAAATAGTTTTTTAGGAGATGGAACTGTAGCTTTGGGGGTATTCTCCCCATTTTGACTTATGCAGTTGTGAGCATTGCACTTGGGAGGCTGAGAACATCACAGTTGGGGAGGAACTGGAGAACAAAAGAGCAGACACAGCAAAAACCTTTTCTGCCTCTTCTGCCCCGGGAAGGAGGAACAATGTATCCTCCATTTCCTTTCTATTGCTTCCCCACAAGTAAAAAGATACTTTACACTTTGTATCCTCTTGGCAATGACTAAGGGAAATAGTAACAACATGAATAGAGATCTCTCTGCTCCTTAACCACTTTGATTGCTATTTCACCCTCCTTTGAAATTACACAACAGCACAAAACCGTTATAACAAAGAAGGAGGTGAGACTGGGCTCAACCTTGCTGCATACATGGGAATAAAAGAGGGAGGGGGAAGCAATAAACAGTGAATGACAAAAGTGCTGCCAAGAGAGCCCACGTTCAGGTGTAGCAGCAAGAAAAAGCAGAGGGTGGCATTCAGAACCCAATGATGTCATGGTTTGAAGGATGGACCAGCATCCAATTGCTTGACTACATGGGGAGGGGTTTCATTGAAGGGAGGAGAGAATGATCATACCAAGCACAGGAAGTATGAAAAGTGGGAACAAGCAAGTCCATTTTTAGTCCATCTCATAACACAGAAGTGGGAACAATGGGAAATTGTGTTTCAGTCCTAATTCCCACAGAAGATGGATTAAAATGCCATCTTGGACTACAGCCTTAGCTTACATTTTTAAAATGAACAGGCATGAACCTATTCAGTGTTTGAACTCAGACAAGGTTGGTTCAACTTTGAGCTAAATTTTAGATGGTTCTGTTTGGTCCCAACCTAAATTCTGTTTTTTATGTCATGCACAACTCTATACATTAGCATTACGCTAGTAAATCTGGAGTTACTTAAAGTCATCATGTTGATCCCTACAGCCACATCCCTGTGTCAAGAAGAAGAAAGAAGAAAGAAGAAAGAAGAAGAAGAAGAAGAAGAAGAAGAAGAAGAAGAAGAAGAAGAAGAAGAAGAAGAAAAGGTCATTTTTCTTAACTACAATATTCATGTATCTTACATACTTTCTTTAAAACAGAATATGAAATGTGATTCTTACAGGGTCCCTCCCCCACTCTCTTTATCTCAATTCATCTCATTTTTATATTAGTTTGGAACTTTTGTAACAATGCCATATATGTACCTGTGCAAACAATTCTATTTAATATACACTCTGTTGTTATTTTTCAAAAGATAGTGCTCTTTGCTATTTATTTTCACTAATGTAAGCTATCATCTAATATAGGTATTTTCAAAAGCATTTTGGTTTAAGTGGAAATTTCTTAAGTTAACGACTTTCAGTGCTCTTATATCAAACTAACAAAACTAAATTTTTGTCTCTATTACTGTATTACTTCCTAATCCTTCAGTATGCTGACAGATGGGAAAATGCACGTTATGTACACCCATTTCAGACACGTTATTGCTAATATAATCTATTATTATTGTTTATTATTGTTGTTGATATTATTATTATTGACATAACACAACAATAACACACAACAAAGAAGATTTTTATGCTGGTTTTGGTTATTGTTATCACTAGTCAGGCCCTTCCCAAGTGCCAAGGACTGAGTGATGTATCGGTGGATGATACGAGCCAGATTCCAGCAAAGTGGCATTCTGTAGCCAGCAGATGGATATTTTGTTGTTGCCAATGCTTTTCAAGTGCCCACTAAGATCTTTTGACACTGTCCCTAGTGTGCCAAGAACCACTAGGACCACCTTTGCTGGTTCATGCCAGAGTCACTGTAGTTCTATTTTCAAGTCTTCATATCTGCTGAGTTTTTCTGTTTTTCATCAATCCTGCTGTCACCAGGAAGAGCAATGTTAACGATAAACACTTTATCTTTCTCCATGATTCTGATGTCTGGCATGTTATGTTCCACTGTTTGATCAGTCGGAAGTCGGAAGTCCCACAGTAGCTTGGCTTGTTCATTTTCAACCACTTTTTCTGGTTTATGGTCCCAATAGTTATTATTGTTGTTGTTGTTGTTTCATTCATTCTCGCTCCAGCTTAAATTTTCAACCATTATAACTCCCTTCTAATGATTAATATATCCATCTTTCTCCCGTCCAAAACAGTCAACAGATATCCTGTGTAGCTAGAATGTTCATCAAAGCACACATTTCCTCTATTTATCATAACTTCTGAGTCCAGTTCTCTTAATTGTTGGACTTGCTGTTTAATCTTTATCTCTTTCTTCTTGGTCTAGTGGTTAGGGAGCCAGACTCTTATCTGGGAATACTGCACTCCCCCACAAAGCCAGCTGTGTGACCTTGGGCTAGTCACAGCCCTCTTCTGAGTTCTCACAGCCACACCTACCTCACAGGGTATTCTGTTGTGGGGAGAAAAATAGAAAGCTTTGTCAGCTATTTTGAGTTCCTTTAAATGGGTGAGAAAACCGGGGTAAAAAAACCTCTGAATCATCCTGGCTCTGTTCTTTCTCCTATGCTCTGTCTTTCTAAACTCCCAAAGCCTTCAGTGGCTCTTCACCTTCCTCCTCAGTACAAGTCTTGTATAATTTCATGTTGATGATGAGTATCACTGTTGAAAAAACCCACATGAAATGTATCCCAGTGTCCACCAGTTCCCTGAAAATTGGTCTTAATAAAAATATCTATCTACTTGTGTTCACTGCTAAATCTTTTTAAATCATCACTCAGTTTCCTTTATAGTTAAGGTCTTTTATCGTTGTCAGGCTTTTTGGAACTTTGTCTTTCATACTTTATTTGTTAAACACCATTATCACATCTTGGGGGTGTGTGGGATGGCATCCCTACCTTTGGTTTCAGTTTCAGTTTCCTATGGGATCCCTGCTTCATTTTCATTTACTACCACTTTCAGCTCTCTCAACCGTTGAAGATAGACTTGAATCAACTCACTAGCCCAGTAAACATTCAACATATATATTTTTCCTTTTATTTCATTAGTTAAATCCATTATTTTACCCATTATTTTATCAATTTATTTTATCAATTTGTGTCTCATTCTCAACTCCATTTTCCTATACTCCCATTTCATACCTTATCTCCTTCACCAATCTGTTCATCATATTCATCTCCTTGAATATTACTAAAAGTTTATCAGTTTTATGTTCCAGATCTGTTTTTGTAGTAATCCTCCAGATCTTGTTTCTGTCTGGGGAACAGCCACTACTACCTTCTTCAGTGTGGGCCTCAGAAGATCGGGTGAAGTCTTTCTCCTGCTTCTCCTTGCATAGACCACAGTCCATCCTGTACAGTGGACAATGACAATCTCATTCTCTTCTAAAGGAAAATATGCTGCTATTTCAGATGGTCTCCATCCTAACACTAGCTGTGACACCACAATGCCTGCACTAAAAAGCCACACCTGTGCAAACACTTCAAGTATCACAGCATTGGGGTCAATTTCAGGAGTAAGTCCCATGAAGACTAGCAGCATCAACCATCCATATGCCTAGAAGTCTACTTCTGCCCTTTCTGGCACCCTTCTGGAGGAAGAAGGTATAAGCAAAACATACAATGTAGATTTGCAACAGATACTATCAGTTAATTCACTGGACCTACAGAAAAACAATAGATTGGGGAAGGTAGAAAAGACAGGAAGTTTTCAAGCATCAGGGCTAACAGCTACGACACTACGGGGGGGCATACTACTTGGGTTCCTTAAATACTTAAATCATCATCCTCTCTGACTTTCCCTCGCTCTTTGCTCCATAACCAAAGAGACCATGGCTTAGAACTAACTATTCTGTTGCCCTGAGCCAAGGTAATTCACTCTTAAATTGAGCTTCAGTGAGTTTTTCACTACACCATAGGAAGGTGCACGGAGCACATTTCCCCTGTTCTACTCAATTTGAATTGAAGGGGGGATGTTCATCTTATGTGAAGCCCCCCTGCAAATATAGGGGGCTTAACCTTCACATGTGAACATTTGCAGAAAAGGAATCCCCAATCCATTCCTTCACACCCTGCATTGGCCCCCACTTGCCTTTTCCCATCACCACCACTATCGCTGCTGACATTACAGCCTCCTCAGAGGCTCAACTTGGCTTCCCAAAGGTCTACACGCAGCTGGAAAGTCTGTCCCCATTTGCAAATAATGGGAAATCTCATGACATATCCTGGGAATCATGGGAAATCTCATGTGATTCTCTGCAACTCCTAGGGAATCATATGACATTTCCCACAATCCCCAAATGGAGGGAAGCTCTCTAGCTATGTGTGTATGTCTGGGAAGCCTAGTTGAGCCTCTGAGGAGGGCATGATAGCAGTGGCAGCAGCCCCTGCAGCCACCAGCTTTAAAGGTAAGGGACGCTACCAATGGGGACACAAGGTGGGGGGTGAACAGATCCAGCCACATCAAAGCTTTTGTGAAGCTTCTACTAAGGCTAGATACATTTGCATTGCATGTGAAGGGGGGGGAGCTACAAGTGTAGGCCCTTTTGATTCAAATGTGAATTGTCAAAGCTCCAAATGCAAATTCAAAGCTGACAAATACTTTTCACCCATCCGTACTACACCAAAATTCACAGGAATCACCACTGGTAATAATTAATTGATAGCAGCTATTTATCCATTTCAAGTTCTTTCACTCATTTCAATAAAACAAAATGTTGCTTTAAAAATTGGTGTGAAAACTCCATGTTTTGAATTTGAATTGATTAATGCATTGATTATACATCTGTTAAGGAAATCAGAGTCCCCTTTGTGGTCTTAGCAAAATTGCAAAGCAAAACCTTTCTATATAATTATGTTAGGGAGCCAGGTAAAACTAATCTATAATGAACAGGGGGGGAAACTATTTTTATATTGGTTAGTATAAAAGCAATAAGGGATTTTTAAAAGTGGACAACTTGGCAGAGGTTGACCAGGAGAGGTTGTCATTAAGTAAAGCTCCTAGTTTTTGTTCTGAATTCCATACTTTAGTGGTGTAGAAGTTATATATATATAATCTGCTATTTATATGAAAATTGGATTTGATCTCTAAATCTTCCTCTTGCACTAAGAGCCACTTGAAGCCAGAGGATATTCAACCAGCTCTTTCTTAACTGATCAGACTTGCTGAAATTGTCCTGGGAGTGGCAACAGAGAAGAATCCTCTAATCATGATAACTCTCTAGGAAAAATGGGAGAGTTGTCATTGCATTACTCATTTTTGGCAAGTTCTCCTTCACAAAAGGAGAGTCCAGCCGGTTATCAGTTAGCTGCCTTCTCTACATCTGCAGGAAAGCTATATGCTTAAATGCCTGTGGTAACATTGTCTGCAGTCTAGCTCTCATTCCACTATTGAACTTTTGACCAAAAGAAAGCTTTATGAAACATTTTTATAGTCTGTTCAGCTTTTTTAGTGACAAGAACCAATGATAGGATTTATCTCTTTTTTCTGTTTATTGTTTAGAAGTAAAACTACATTTATAATATAAAATTCAGGGAGTATAGCACAGGAAACATTGAACCATTTTGGATCACTCCTGAATTACAAGATTTATATTTCACTACAAGATGTATATTTTATTATTGTCTTCAAATCATCCAGTTGAAATTTTTAAGGCATTTTTGCCCTCTCATTTATGCAAAAGCTTTTTTGCATTCTTGTACCCCATCCTTTCTGGTGCAGATTTATCATAGAGGTGCTCAACCGTTTGAGACCAGAGACTCACCAAGAAATCTAAGAACAAGCTTTTAGCCCTACAAAATCTAATTTTAAAAAAATCATAGAAATATATATTTTACCCTTTCTTACCTGAAACAACTGGATATACCTAAAAATAACTTATTTATCAATGTGGCATTGTAAATTAAGTATGTAACAGTTAGACAGATTGAAGTTGCATCCAGATGTTGCTTACTTATTCCTCTATATTTGGGTTTTCCAGAATAAGTTATGCTTCATTCTGGAATATGCAGGCATAGTGGAGTAAGAAAGCAATGTCTGGATAATATGTCATCCTAAGATAACAGGAAGTATCTGTGTGTAGTTGATAGGGATACAGCGGGGAGGGTCAACAATATCTTCTAAGCCAGGGCTGTCCTACCTGCAGCCCACAAACAGCATACAGCCCAGGATAGCTTTGAATGTGCCCCAACACAAAATTGTAAATTTATTTAAACATTATGAAATATGATGGGGTTTTTTTTCTCATCAGTTTTCATGTTTGTGTATTTAATATGTGGCCCAAGGTAACTCTTCTTCTAGTGTGTCCTAGAGATGCCAAAAAGTTAGAGATACCCTCTGTTCTAAGCTACTACTACTAACATTAAACAGGAAAAGAATTTTAAAAATAATGTTCCACAACGCCTCTGCTCTACAGGCAAAATATTCACCAAAACACATCCCAAAAGGAAAAGCAAATCAGTCAAAGAATTCTAGGAGCAGACTGAATATGGATGACGTCTGGGATCATTTCTGGTCTTACACTGAACTGTAACATGTGGGGGGTTTGGCGGTCAAAAGCCACCACTGTATAACCAATATGTCTCCTGTCTCTGAGGCAAAATCAGAGGTTTAGAGGCAGTCTTTCCAGCAGCATTGGGATGCCCCTGCCTGTTTTTAAATAGTGTGCTTTAATTGTGAGTTGATGATGATGATCCTGATCCTGATCAACTATCCTAAAATCCTTGGGGGAAGGGCAGAAAAGTAATAAACACTCCAAAACAGGAGAGACACTTAAGGATAATTGCAAAGGGACTCCTCCTTGGCTACTCTGTTCCCAAAGTATCATGCTATGTCTGGTTCCCCTGGTTTCAGACCATGCCATATGTGTGCTGAGAACACACAATCTGCACACTAACATTCCCTTGGAGTCACCGCCTCCCAGGGAAACACTAGCAATTTATCTGGAGTACTCTTGGGTGCGAAAACCAATCCTAGGAGTATTCTAGAGAGTCAGTTCCTCAATTAGAGGGAATTGCATATGGAGTTCACTTTCTTAGGCTGTTTCCACATTCCCTCCTCCATCCCCGGCTATGGAAACTGCCCTTTGCTGAGATGTGCTGTCTCTGCAGCAGAACAGGGCCATCCACATTGAGACAGGTGCATCCCAACTCCACTATCAGGTCTATAAGGCTGGTTCAGATTCAGAGTTGGTACTGGAGCCTTCAGAGGCCAGGAACAATAATTCCTGGCCTTCAGTGTTCCCAGGGAGGCATTTCTGCTGCCTCTGTTGCACCACCAAAATGTTCTGCCTGTATCCCAGAACAGAGAACCATGAACCCTCTATGCACAGGCCTCTGATCCTGGCCAGTGCCTTTGGCACACTAGTAGATCTCATAATTGAGGTCTAACAGTACAGCAGGATAGGGTGTCAGTTTTGGTACACTATCTTTGAGGGCTCGGCCTGTGTTGTCCCTCAATATAATGCAGGAGCCATGGCCCTTGGACACCTTTCTGGACAGCAGTAGTGGTAGGTGAGGAAACAGCCTTGGATTGCTATGATTAAATGCAGGGAGTGGGGAGAAAGCTGAGCAGAGAGATGGGTGTGGAAAAAAATTGGCAATTTATATCTTCTAAAGACTAATTAGTAAGGCACATTTGGGGTTTTGGATACTTTGGTTTACCTGGAATGCTTCTGTAGACCAACCGATCGCAAAACTCAGTTGCTGGGAAGGGTTGGGAAGGGTGACTGAATTATCTTGATATATTAATTTTCTCAATTGCACTCTGCCTTAGATTCTGGGCATGGCACCTTCTCAAGTGGTATCCAGTTAACTAATGCATTCAGTTCAATGTGCTCTATTATAATGAATAAACGAACTAAAGGTGGACCTGCATATACTTTGATGTATTTATATATTTTTGCTCATCCCAATTGAGAATAATGTGGTTTAGGATTAGAAATATGCTTGAGAAAGGAAGAAGACAGTAGGGTGCACTTCTTTTAAAAAATCCATTCAATCTCCAACAAATTAGAAAGCCAGACAGTTTTTTAAAAAAGAAAGAAAAATAAATTATTAGAAAAGAAATAGGAGTTCTAATTTACTTCAGAAAAAGTAAATTAGTGAGTTACGTTACTGTGCTTCATGTATATGCTTATTTACAAATATCCTTTTACAAATATCCTTCTAACTCCCAGAGCAAGAGCAAAGGCAAACATGGCATGGATAGACATCATCCAAACCAAATCTTTGCTGACAATGGGCATGGTACTGAAAGCACTGGGAGACAAAGATGGAAGAAGATCACACATGGTGTAGCCAAACCCTCTGAATCAAGATGTTTGAAGATAAGATAAGAAGTAAAGAAAGAACACAGTATTGATGGCGTTCTTTGGGCATTTTCAAAGGCAGCCTTACATACAACATGTATTGCAATGACTGAATCTGATATCTCCAGAGACAGGAGTTGTTCATCAGCCACTGTTGCACAAAATCACTTGTGGTCATCCTTATTGTCTTTGCATTAAGAAAGAAAGAAAGAGAAAGAAAGAAAGAAAGAAAGAAAGAAAGAAAGAAAGAAAGAAAGAAAGAAAGAAAGAAAGAAAGAAAGAAAAAGAGTTCACAGTTGCCAAGTGAGATTTCAGAAACAAACGCAAATCCAGGAATATTTCTTCAGTATTCCTTGAAAGACTGTAGGGCCCTTTCCGCACTTGGCCTTATTCTGGAATATATCTCAGGATCAGGGTCTCTTATCTGCATGTTATTGCAGACTACAGCAGGTCCTAGTGAGACTTGCCATAGCCTGTATTAGTATGTGGACAAGAGACCCCTATCCTGAGATATATCCCAGAATAAGGCCAAGTGCGGAAGCAGCCTAGCTTATCTAAGCTAACAACTGCCTCCTTGAGCTAAGACTGAAAACTAAATTATGCTGGTGATGTGTTCACTAAGAATTCTCTAGTAGAATATGCTGGGCTTAAGAATGTTTGGCCATGTTCACACATGCCTTTGTTCAAGCCATCTCCTCATTGGAGACAATCTAGAAATATCTGGGTCTTCCCCAGAGGACATCCAAACTGGAACAACCTGGGTCACCACAGGGATGGGTTGCACTGATGCTCTACAGCCATTTTGAGCCCATTTGTGGCCCGTGCCTATGCTGTGCAGATACAGCTTTGGCCAGCTGTGTTCCAACAAAGAGCCAAGCAAAAGAAAATAATCAGTGCAGCACAGTGGGGTGCCCTGAAAGTCAAAGCACCTTGTCAGCTGCTTTGGAGTGGGATTGGGAACTTTGAGATACCGAACATGTGGCAGACATTTGAAGCCCCGCTCTGGGGACAACCCTTTGTTGCTCTCACAGGTACATGTAAACAGGCTTTATGTTTCTGCTCTCTGTGCTCACAGTTTAGTCTTATTTTCCAGCACCTGACAAATTTAAACATGCTTATCCATTTTAGTGCATTAGTGGAATGAAGAAGCACCATCTTCCACCAATTTGTATGATTTTCATGTCCCAAAGCAGCCATATTGATTACCAGCCTCCATGCTTTGTCTGAATCCCACAGGCCATCTAAAGCCTCAAAAGATTGGGGTCTTTTATTTTCTGATTCAACGTACAAAATATCACTATCCACTCTTAGCATAGTGGGACTAACCCAAGTGCAAAATAAGAACAAAGATCAGTGTGAAAAGTAGAAATTAGCTTTATTGCCTACAGAAGAGTATAAAAATAATCTGGGCTTTACAGAATATCTTTTAAGACCTTTGACAAGAGTCTACATTAAAAAACAGAAAAGCTGAGAAATGGTTGAATTTCCTTGCATGAGAAAAGTAGCAGTCTTCTTATCTTGAAAAAAGCCTGTGTTAAGGATTCCTTTTTGGGCCAAGTTATGTTAAAGCAGCAGCTTTTATACTTGAAAATCCTAGAAAATCTAAACCAGGAGAAAGGATTACAGTACTTAGCTGCACTCTGGCTCAAGGATGCAGCCTTAGGAACCCTTCCAAATTGGCTGAAATCAAGATATTGTGTAAGCAGATAAGGACTCTGGGAGCAAAAATGCTTAGGAAGAGAATGACAGATCTTATAACCACTCTAAGAGCCCTTGGGGCAACGTAGAGGCCAAAGACCATAGCCCTCTTCTGCTACAGCACTCATTTCAAGAGAAAAATCAGGATTTTAGTACTGCTTTAGATGGATGAAAATGGCTTTTCCTAAGGTTTATGTTTGTTTGTTTGTTTTGTTGTTTTTGCTGCAGAGGGAAATCACCCGTGTTTAGTCTAACTTGCCATACCAATGTACTTAGTTAAAAAAAAAAAAGACTTGTAGCATTGTAGCTCCAAAAGCTGTTTCTATGGGCAAGACAATTTTGGGGCAAAGTATCCTTGTCATAATTAGCTATGAGAAATTGTGATCTGCACAGGCATACTTAACTTTAAATGAGTAATATATTAAAAGCTATTATATCAAGTGTCTTTAACTGACGCAGAAGCAGGAATGAGAGGAGACTTATTCAGGCTGCAGCTGACATTATATAAAAATTTAAATCTTCCCTTTACCTTAATAATATGCTCCAAAAGGTAGGCTTATGCATCAGATGAGATGTTCAGTTTTCCACCCTGTTGTGTTAATTTTTTTGTTTGCATGTGTGTTCTGTTTTACTTAGTGGAGCTTCTGTAAATTTATCTCCCATCTGTAGCACAATGAGAGGCAGACCATTTTATGAGGATGCATCTTCATTTATTGGGCATGGCACCCAATAAAATGTCTTCTGATGTTGAATTTCCACCCATTTCCTGGGCAAAGTTGCCTTCTGAGGCACCATTTTATGAAAACAAGGTTTTACGGACTTCAAGGGAAGGACCTGAGAACACCCCTTAAAAGACACCTCCTCGGTTGAAAATGGAAATAAGGAGGCATCATTCTGAGTGGCAAGCATGCACTGTGAAAAGCTACCTTCAGTTTAAAATGGAGACACAGCCTGAGTTTACCATTCTAGCTCTTTCATTTTCTTTTTTGAAGAGCCAGACTTCAGAACTGCTCACTGAAATAGATTGGCTAGTCTACTGGGAAATGATCATTATTTCCGTCTCTGTCAAACAGCTATGTATTCTCTGAATTCCTGTGAGAGCTTGGCCTATTACAGCCAACCTCATACCAAGTTAAAGATCACAGCCTCAAAAAAAAAATAATGTGATGCCAACTTCATGGTATCCTGTCCACACTGGTGTGTGTCACGTGGTAAAACAGATGTTTGTGCTCCACACTGCCTATACATTCTCAACTCATTTCGAGAGGGTGTTCCTGGTGTTGGGAATAAAATAGAGACTCTTCTTGTGTACTATCCATTTTGCTGCACAGCAGTCTCCTTAGCTGAGCTGACTGAAATTGTCTCAGATATTATGTTGAAACCCTCTACATGATGATGTTGGGAGATGTTAACATCCATGCTGAAGTTACCTCTAGTGGATTAACTCTGAATTTAATTGCCTCCTGGCTGCCATGGGAATGTCTCAATTTGTAACAGGCACAACACATGCCAGTGGCCTTATTCTTGATTTGGTCTTGGCTACAAAGTGGAATGGAACTGGTGATAAGTCTGAATAGTCTCCCTCCTGAAGCCTGTCAGGCACCTTCACTCTAAGTGTTCAGATGAGCTGTGAAGACGTACCTCTTTACCCTAGCCTTTGGCTAAGAAAGGGTACAGCTTTTCCTCCCCACATCCAGGCACTGATTTTTAATCTTGTAACCCGCCCTGAGACCTTTGGGTATAGGGAGGGATAAAAATTCAAATAAATAAATAAATAAAATCATGAACAGTTCATTGGGTAGTGGGATTGGGAGTGATGGTGACAGAAGCCCTCTGCAGGTGTGTGAGTCTCATTGAAATTGTTTGCTTTATGAAATGTCAGTGCTTCCAGAATTCTCTAGGGGATTTTCTGGTTGATATAGATGGCGCTCCAGGCAAGCCTCTTGGTCTGCTACAGAATCACGAGACAAACAGGGTCATCCATTTCCAATTCTAACAGTGCTCTGGAGCCTTTTGCAAACTTCTAGCTGGCAAATAGCATATTGGGGTATGTGCTCCAGCCAGTGGTCAGGATGCCATGATATGACATCATGTAGACCCAGTGAAGAATACATTTTAAGAATTTGGTATGTTTTAGTCTTGTAAGATAAATTTAAGTAATGTAACAAGTATGCTTTAAGGTACTCACGTTGGCTTGTAGAAAGTTCAAACATCTCTAAAACACTTTTTAAAAATAAAAATATCAAATTGAAATTTAAAAAAAAACAGACCAAGAATTAAAAATTCAGGAAGGCTGCTCACAGGACAGTGTCAGGACATTTTCCCCTTACCTTCATCTGGGCTGATGTTTGAGCTTTGCAGACTAGCTACAGGCCTGTAATTTTCCAGTGGTTACCTATTTAAATTCAGCTAGATCTGACTTGGGCCTTTCTGCACTTAGCTGATTAGGCTGCCGTAAACTAGGACTGGTAAACTTCTTGTAAAGGTGGACCATTTGCACTTGTCATGAGGAAAACTTTCCCAAAGCATCCATTATCGGTCAGAAGTGTGAATGGTCCTCCCGTTTACCAGCCCAGGTTGCTGCATCTAAAGCCAGAAGTTCCACCTCCTTGCTGCCACAACTGGCCATTCCATGACATGCTCAGACGTCATTGCAGAGGGGCGTGTTTCAGCAGAGGGACGTATTGCAGCCAATTACGTCAGCACCTGTGATCAAACACACAGCACCCACTACTTGGTTGCTGATCAAACGCCCCTCTTATGACTTCATGACTGAACGCCACTCCCGGGGATCAGTGGTCCAGTCGCGTCAGAGGTCACACCAACGCACCTTTGCAGACACTGCCTCCCCCACCCACCAACCAAAGACAACTGGAAGAAGTTTGAATGATCACACCACTGGATGCTTCAGGTAAGCTTCTGGTCAACCTTCGTAAAGGTGTGGAGCAAAATCTAGTGCTCCATGCCTAATCAACAATTAGTGAATTTCTGGGGAGGCAGGGCATGGTTGGAGGCTTTAACAGCCTATTCCACATGTAGGTGCTCTTTAGCAGATGTTCACTAATTGTTGACTATGGCCTAAGTGCAAATAGGTCTCTGGCTTAGGTTTCAAGCCAAGATGAGGTCAGTGAACTGGTGCCACCTATTGAAGCAAAAAGCATCTCTAAATTTGGTTTAGTGCAACTTTACTTGAAGTTTTGCCTTGTTATGTGAATTTGTAAAGCTTCCTGCTAATGAAAGCAAACAAAAACCAGATGCTAAAAATCTAACTTAAGAATTAATTGACGGTCCAGTGAAAAGTACACCAAGGCTGCAGTCACACCAGACTTCTGCAATCCAAATTTCCCCCACATTAACCTTGAGTCCCTGATTGGCTTGTTCACATGCATGCCATTTTTCCCATTTACCCTATAGTTGTCAGTTCTCTCCTGTAGCTTCCTTTTCTGTTGTTTGTATACTTTTTTGCTTTTCCTGTTTCCTTCTGCTGATTGCCTCTTCCCCTGACAATCATTTATTAGTTTGGGCTGTAGTGCATGAAGGCTAGGCCACACGGAACACATTCCCCATTCTCACCTAGGGGCAAATGTGGAACCCATCCCTGTGTGGCCTAACCCAAAAAAGCCGGCACTGGGGCAGGACTCCCCTCTCAGGCCTGCTGTCATTGGGTCAGGTTTGACCCAGGGGTGGGCAGGCCTATCTCATCCCTTCCCCAGTTTCTGCGGACTCTTGGTGACACAAGAGCCGACAGGACACCCCAGGCACCCACCTCCCCTGGGCACAGGCCTACCTGGTGGTGGGCCCGGCTGGCGGTGTTGTGTATCTGTGCACACCACCAGCTCTGATTGGTCAGTTACCCATGGGTAGCTGGCCAATCAAAGCCAGTGGCACACGCAGATGCATGCCACCACCTGCCAGGCCCACCACTTCGAACCCGGCAGTGACAAGGTAAGTCATGTGCACTCACATGCATGTCTCCACTAGGCCCCAGCCTGGAGGGTGCCCAGGCAGGTTCTGCAGGCTCTAGGTGATCCAGTCACGTCACCTAGAGCCCACAGAGGCCAAAGATCCATTCCGGTGTGCTGGCAGCTGGGGCAGCCCAGATCGGGCTACCCCAACTGCTAGGGCCCCCCTAGGTGCCCACTGGCACCCAGAGGGGTGCTGCTCTCCCCCCAGCCATGTGACCACTTACCTTGTCATGGTGGTCACACGGCTGGTGCAATGTGCCGCTCCGTGCAGTACACCGGACCCATGGTTTCAACACCTTCGGTGCAAAGCGCTGACAGCTTGGGCCCTGTCTACCAATAGTGGCAGCCCGGGGTGGTGCTCAAAGCTGTTTGGGAGGGAGAGTGTGAATGCTCTCCCTCCTGTACAGCTGTCGGACTGCCTAGGACTGCCCTGGGCTGGGTGTAGAGCACAATTTTGTGCTCTACACCCAGAACGCAAGTGGGCAGGCTGGGGCAGTTCTGAATGGATCCGCCAGCCCAGCAGAGTGAATGCTCCATCCCAGGGCATCCGACTTGTGTCCTGGTGGCCCTCATGCAAATAGGCCTAAGCAGGAGAACTACAGCCTAAAAGGGCCAATGACATATATTTTCCTTCTCTGTCTTATGCCCCCATGTCTGTCTTTGTAGGCTCCTCCACTTCAGGGGCCGATTTGTACTATGGCCTGTAGTCAACAATTAGGCAACATCCGGGCAGGTGTATCTGCACTTGCAGGAGGAGTTTACATGCTAGAAACACCCCCTGCCTGCCCAGAAGTTGCCTAATTGCTGACTAGATATGGAACATGAAATTGTGTTTACCAACCTTTACCTAACTTACCTGGAAGCATCCAGTGATGACCATTCATACCTCTGCTGGTTGGGGAGGTTCTGCTGTCCTCCTGATATAATGGCGTTGATGCACACACAGTTGCGGAGGACACCGCACGTAAGATAGCAGCGCCCGGAAGAGGACTGGCCAACAGTCGGACAGAGGTAAGGGTTCAATTGTGGGTGGGTGGGTAGGCTAACATGGACTAGCAATCACAAGTGTGATTGCATTGGATGAGAAGGGAAGTGCAAAAACACCCCAGGTCTCACACTGCAATTGACTGGACAAGTTAAGAAAATCCCTTCCCCTGCCCAGACAGGAAAGTACAGGAAATGGCCTCTATTAGCCATCACACCCTAAAGAAAGAACCAGGCTAAAGAAACAAATAGATTCTGATCTGGGATTATTCTGAAAAAGGAAAGTACTGGATGGGACGGAACAGTTTGTGTATAAATCAGAATGCCCTTTTTACAGGTGAACTTTGTGGCCACAGATGGCCTAAAGACTTCTTATTTAACAAGTGTGACAGCATCCCAAGGATCAATACTTACTGCAAAGACCAAACTGTGATGGTTATATGAGTTCAAAGCTTGTTAAAATATGACATCAACAAGCTGGTTATATGGAAGCAGCACAGTGCCTAGTGTGCCAGTCCATGCATATTTATTATATGTTGAGCAAGGGGTACAGGTGGTAGAGGTATGGTGCCCTGAGAAATGCACCTGCCTTTGGTAGCAGTGGTATATATCATCCTTTCCTCAGTCACATCTGACTTCATTTGAGACTTGTGTTAAACCGAGCCCTGCTCTCTCTGCAAACGCATCAGTGCCTTAACTGTGTACCTCTGTCATTTTACGACCCATCCTGTGTAAAGGTAACCTGCAATGAGCAAAGTCTTCCCTTTCCACCAATTATTATGTTTGCCTTCCCTGGGCAAAGCCAGTAAGAGCTCTAACTCCTGACAGATTGTGAGGAGCTTTTCTGCCACTTCCTAGTACAGCCTGCTTGTGTTTGAATTGTAGAGCCAGTTCCTCCACTTTCTGCCTGGAAGCTTTGCGAAGAAGATGGTGTTGTTGACCTATCTAATGCTGTCAAATGGTCCCTCTTAGTCTGTTTACAGTCTTCCTGCCAAACTGGGATTGGGATCATGACCCTTTGCCCCACCTCATATGTCTAAGCCATAGCTTGTCAATCACACCACCCTTCTGCTTTTCCTGTGCTTTAGCAAGGTTATTTTGTGCTGAGGCCATAAACTCTTTTGCTCTCTTGTGGAAGTCCAGCTTTTATTGTAGTCTTGACTGCTTTGATGTTCACAGATTTACTTTCCACTTGTTCATTGCAAAGCCTTGCAACCTTCAGGTCCATTGCAAACAAGATGTTTTTAATGCTTTCTCAGAATCTTTGCATACATATTTGTTGCAGCTGCCATCTGAGAATTGTTGCCACTGCTTTCAAAATTAGTTTTCTTTGCCGTTCTTTAGCAAATCCAGTTGATAAAGAAAAATACTCTCATTCACCAATTTTCACTTTAGGTAAAGCCCAGTAGACAGTTTCAGTTACTGGACCACTTTTGATTCTCCTAGAAATTCCTTATGAAATTATCAAAAGTAGCACAAGTTGATGGCTATTGGACACAAAACTAGCTGTGAACACACACACATGCATGCATGCACTCTCTCACAGAGAAAGAAGAAAATCACAGTTGTTGTTTCATAAGCTAAGGTTTCCTGAGACATTTTCTTCAAGTTTTTCCAGATGAGAAACTGAATGACAACTGGCCACAGGATAGTTGGGAGCATGGCAGATAAATGAGATAATAATGATGAGACTGAGAGAGTGCTTTAGGTTTCCCTATTCTTTGGTTCCTCACTTGCATCCAAGGAGGAGGAAGGCCCAGAGCCTGCCACCAATGAAGCTGAGGGGTGAGGCATGGGCCATTTGACCAAAACTTGAAATAAAGCTTGGACAAAAATATTAAGAGCAGGCAGATATGGAGTGGTTTAATTACTTCATTTTGGTGAAGATCTGAGGGAGAGGCCCTCTTGGAAGTGCTATATCTATCAGCAATGTAAGGTGTGGGTAGGAACGTGGAAGTAGGCCTTTATTGGAATCCCCACCCCCAGGTTGTCAAATGACCTCCCCTCCAAGGTGAGCTTAGCTCCATCACTGTAAACATTCACATGCCCTTACTCTAGGCTTTTCTGTAGATATCCTTCCCCTTTCAAGCCCAGTAATATGTGGAGTTTAGTAATTTGAATCTTAATTGTATTTTCATATTGGTTTTACTGTAACCCATCCCCAAAACTTAAGGTATATGGTTATAATAAATAAAGTGTGCAGTATCCTCTGCATTTTTCAAATACTCTGAGGTGTATTTATGTAATCACATGCATCCAATTCTTCTGCTTCATAGGGGTGTGCACAAATATTCAAAGGTATTCAAAATTCAATTGAATCTGCCAAATTTCAGCATTAAAATTCTAATCGAATGTCCAGAAATTCAAATTTGAAGATTCAATTCAAAGTTTGAATTTCAGACCTATTTGTTTGAATTTTAGATTCGAATTTGTGCTTACGATAGTTGACAACATTGGTAGATGCCCGTATGCATCTTTCCTGCATCCATATGCATTTGTACAGATCCGTACAGGATGAAAACAGGTTGCATATGGGATAACTACGGGATGCATATGGACGTGTATGGATGCATATGGATGTGGGAAAGATGTGTACGGGCATCTACTAATGTTGTCGACATTCGTAAGCACATATTCAAATCAAAAATTCAAACAAATAGATTTGAATTTGCTTAATTTAAAACAAATGTGGTTTAATTCAAATTTAAAAGATTCAAATCAAATTGAATTATTGGGAATTCAATTTGAATCAAATTGTATCCTGAAAATTGTATTCATGCACACCCCTACTTCAGGTATAGAAATGCTCTCACAGCCAAGGGGAACCGAAACGCTGGGCCTTATTCTGTGATATATCTCAGAATAGAAGCCTGCTTTCTGCATGCTCATGGAAACTATGGCAGGCCCAGGCAGGGCTTGTTGTAGTCTACAAAGCATGCAGACTGCAGGCCCCTATTCCAGGATACATTCCAGAACAAGCTCCAGTGCGCAAAGGGACAGAACATCCACTATTTTATCCTGCTCCAGGAGGAGGAGGAGGAATAATGAAATAACCAGCAATTTGCTATTTTTTCATGAACTTCTACCTGCAAGGGCCTCTTCTTTCTGCATAATAGTTTGACCTGTTCATTTTTCAGTAACAACTCATTATAGCATTCCATGAGATAAATAAAATCATTTTCCCCTCAACTGTTGTCTTTCTTTTTTTACAAATACTGTTTTTATGCCATTTACCTTGGTTTAAAAATTTAAAAGTAATGCTATTTTGGTACAGCTAAAGACTCACCTCAGGCTCAGAGTTTTAATCGTATAATTATTTTGATTTATTTCACATCTGGAACTTTTACAGTACCATATTTGAAAGATGTTCTCAGTCTGCAGAGAAGAAAGGCATCTTATTCAGTATGGAATGAGAGTGACATGCTAACATTTGGATAAATGAATTTTTTGTTAATTTTAGAAAGTGTATGTTCCATAGCAATTTAGGGTTTCTGTGTTTGTTGATATTGCTTTTTTAATGTGACAACTGTGACATACATTTCCACAACAGATGGATTAATGTCATTTTTAAAAAATTACTTCACCTAGACAGGTGTTTCCTGTATATGTTTGACATAAAATTAAACATAGCTCCAGATGTTCTGTTTGCAGCAAAGCCAGTTAATTTTATTAGAACATTTAATCACAGATCAACAGTCTAATAGAATTGCAGTCTATGTGAAGTGGATATTTAACAGAGCTTCCTAATGAATAAGTGAAAAAGGCTATATATGGAAGGCTGCAGCACTTCATCCATGAATCCCATAATATTTGTGCCACAGTATGTGAATTCATATCAGGAGTTTGAATGTGTGTTTACTTCAAAGAAATTTCACAGAGCCTAGGAAGTTTCAAGCATGGATATTAAAAGTTTTCAAATATTCCAGATGCTCACCCATCTGCTTGAAAGTAGTATGAGCTAAAGCCAGAAAATGTTAAGGATCACATACTGCCTACATTATAGAAAGATGGCTGCATTTTGGTGCTTAGCATCATTCTACCAGACTGGAGCTGTTGATGTTCACAGCTGATTGGTCTGCTTATATAACCTGCAGCAAGAAACATCTGCAGAAAGTTCTGCTATACTGGACTTAAACATCATTACATGCCTGGTTATTCTTCTTCCTCTAAGATTAGCTATAGATTTCCCATTAATTATTACATCAGCTTTATTCATCATTAATAAAATAGATTTGGATTTGCTGTCATGGATTCCTTCAGCTTAATGAAAACAAATGAAGAAAATCATGCTCCATCTTTGTTATACCTTTATCACATTTTTTCCCCATTGTGTTTCATGGTCATCCCAGGGATGCAACAAACCATATTCATGATTTTCTGCTTTGAAATATTAGTGTATCTTTGATGTACTAATAAAAACTTAAAGCCATTCTATGATTGATGCTTTTTGTTGGCCTGTCACACTATTGTATGGAAGTTTGTTTTAATGAGTTTCTTTAATGAATATTTTATATTGATACTTGGATGAATGGCATATGGTAAATGCAAGGTAAATTACAGCTCTTTAAATAAATATTTTTCATAAATGATTTATACTGTGATGCCGGTATTGTTTAGATGTCATGTCAGATGAAGGCTGAAAACTATTTACTCTAACACTTATTTGGGAGGTAGAAAAAAAAAGTAAAAGATTTTTTAATTATTAACAAGCTTCCAATATGCCCATGTAATTTATGGGAAATTACCATAAAGTATTATGATACTTTGTACAAAAGAAAACTATATGTTGGGTTCCATTGACAAGTTGGAACTGGAAGAGGTATTGAAACTAAGAAACTGTATATGCAGTTTAAAAGAAGAAAAGAAAAAATAACCTTCAAAGAAGTGTAATGAACTCCCTTACCTGTAAATTCAGTATGTATATTTAACTTGAAAATTTTCACTAGATTAACTCAATATGAATTCAACATTCCAAACCATTCCCCACTTTACCAGGAACTAGCAAGTTTCTGTATTCTGTTTTATAGAGCTGCCTAAAATATTAGAATAATAGAGCATTAGGACATAGTGCTATAGTTTGTCCTAACATGGAGATGGCAGGTCCCTATGCCAAGATATAATCTGAAATAAAGCCCAAAAGACCCTGTGTTTTCTTCTTAGGGGCTAAAACAGAAAGTTTGGGGAAATGATAGGTGCTTCCTGGCAGTACAGGGAAAAAATGGCTCTTTTAAGAAACCAGTTAGACTGCACAGAATAGACCATCAGGTTGCAAACTACCTACACAGATTGGGTGTCAGGGAGCCAGCTGAACTTGCCTCCCTTCTTTTGATTTTTCCCAGTATTCTAGTCCAACATAGCAATTGTCAGATGGCAGATCTTCCAGCAAGATCCTACACTATCATAATAACCCTTTTGGTACAATATGCTGGCTCACATGGCTCCAGGAATGTCTACCATACCCACTGGGATGTTGGATCGATCCTGCCATTTTCATCACATCTTCTAAGTCCCTATGATTCACCAGGTGTTGTTGGACTTCAGCTTCCATCAGACCTAATCCCTAACCTCTCTGGCTTATTTTTCTCACAGTTGCAGTCAAAAGTATCCAGCAAGTCCTTCTAGCTAATAATCAGTGATGTCAGCTAAGATCTGTTTTACCAGAATCCTATTACTGTGAATAAGTTGTAGTTGTTGTTTGATCATGAAGTCATGCCTGACTCTTCATGACACCATGAACCCCTAGCACACTTGGCCCTTCTGGCTTCCACTGCCTCCCAAAGTTTACCCAAGCTCATGTTCATTGCTTCATAGCCCCTTCTCTTTTGCCTTCAATCTTTCCCAGCATCAGAGTCTTTCCCAAAGAATCCTGTCTTCTCATTATGTGGCCAAAATTCTGTTACTATAAACAGGTGTCAGCATTTTATTTTCTCTTAATTATCCCTCTTTTTGTTGGGCTGAAAAATGGGATTATTTATTGTTAGGCATCTGTTATAACTTTTCTTCAAATCAGTAGGTGGAAATCCTGGAGAAAGTAAGACTCTTTCCACACAGTGTGGCACTGGCCCATGCTAGGTAGACTGACCCACGGTTTGCCAGACCTACGAGTAACCTATGCAAAGGATTAGCCACATTGTGGGCAGCTCAGCTTAGCTTTGAAACTAAAAAACAAAAGTCCCTGCTGTTAGAAATTGCTAGGACTGCTTTACTTTACTTTCTGTGAACATAGCCTTAACGATAAACTGTGTGGAAAAAATACTTCCTTTTAACATTTTCCATCCTTTGGTGACATTTCATTGCCAACCTATAAGCCAGTAATGAGAATAATATGTGAAAACACACCCATGCATGTTAAGGCATGCTTACTAATATTTGTCTCAGGCTGTGGCCACATCTTCAGTGTAAGTAATCTTCATACTATCCTCTAGTTGCTCTGCTAACATTTTTTCTGATCCGACTTATAATTGGACTTTCCCCCTTCCATTCATACCTTCTGGAGTCCACTTTTTAACAGGACTCAGTCCCATTCAGAATGGCAAACTGGAATAATAGAGGCTGAACTGTACCATGATGGGTGGAACCTGCCTTCCCTTCCACCCAATGCCTGTACGTGTGGGTGGTACACACCAGAGTTGGCAGCCGTCCTCCCCATCCTGTTTCATTTCTGGTAACCAGTTTTCTACTTTGCTCACCACCATTCCTAGGATGGTCCCTCTCCCAGTCTGCCCCATCCCAATTCCCCTTCGCTCCATTCGCATGATGGCTGACTCTGTTCATCATTTTTAAAAAATATAAATCAGTTTTTCACTAAACTGATAAAGCAACAGATAACATTTATTTAATTTGCTCTGTAATGGTTTTGCAGAAAAGCTGGAATAATATATATATATTAATGACCTGAAAAGCACTGTTGGGAGGGGAAGTAAGGGAAAGAGTGGAGCAAGAGTGTAACTGATACAACTCTGAGGACAATGTATCTTCCATTTTCCCAGCAATGTGCAAGGGGAACAATGTTTCCTTTCAGTAAAAGGGGACTTTTACTAAAAAGCAGAACTGCTTCAGTAGCTTTAGGGCAAACAGTAGAGTACAGCCTTTCATTTTTCTTCAGGAATGGCTGGGGTGTGTGCATGCTGGTTGGGGTATGCCTCAGCTGCATCTGTTTGGGAGCACAGTCCCCTTACCCCAGCAGTACCCTGTGTTAGCATTGAGTTTGGCATCAGCACCACACAACTCCAAACACACCTCATTGCCACTGTTGATTGACAGAACTTTATCCTATCAGAATGCAGATGGTGTTGATGCAATCAAGAGAAGTGGAGAACTAAAGAACTGTGTAAAGGAGACTTGGGTGATAACATAAAAGGTGTGAGCACAGCAGCCCAAACTGTGGGTGATCTGAGTATGGATTATTGGGAATTGGATATGAACAGGATTAGGACATCTTCAGTTCAACTTATTAACAAGATGGACTATTTCAGCAAAGTGTGAATAGCCTGAAGGTCAATTTAAAATTCTTGGCTTTCAAACATATGCCTAGGTACTACCTCTATGTTGGAAAGACAAGCAGGATGCCTCTAAAGGCCATTTGCAGGGATCTGAGAGCAAGTGAACTTTTTCCCTTTGTCTTCTGCTTGAGAATGTCCAGAAGCAATTGGTGGCCCATTGTGTGAGGCAGGATGCTGGACTTAGGCTGTGGCCTAATCCAGCAGGGCTCCTCTTAGGTTCTTATGATCTCTTATGGCATTTTAAAACAACAATTATTTTCAGACTTTTTTTCAGCAGTCATTCCAATTTGTATTTTATATAAAGACTAACAGCTGATATTCTGTATTTGCATGCTCAGGAGTAAGCCCAACTAAAAGTCTGCACTGGGCCTTATTCTGAATTATATGCAGAGTATATTATTCTTTAGACTACAGCAGGCTCCTTTTTCTGAATATAATCAAGAATAAGATTCAATACAGAAAGAGACTAAACTGAATGGTGCTTATTCCCACGTAAGTTGATGTAGGATTTAAGTCTTAATATGCATATTTGTGAGAATATTGGTATTTTAAGTTTCTTGTAATGCCAAAACACAAGAATTCTCTCCCCTTCTGTGAGTGTGTAATATATTTTCTACTAAAATATCAAATCTTAGTAAATATAGAGGTTTATTTTGTGTCTAGTTTTTCTTCCCCTTTTTAAAAAATGAAGTCTGGCTTTAAAAGATAAAGCATGGCTGACAGCAAATTTTATTTTTTAAGAAGCACAACTATTATATACTTACCGGGCAAGCTTTTGCTAACAATAATGGGCAGGAAATTGAAGGTTCTCCTTTATACTGTAATTTTTGGATACACTTACAATAATGCTTTGCATTTCTATGCTGACAAAAAGAATAGCTCATGACTGACAACAGCTGGGATTTATTCTATGCCTTAAATTCAAATCCATATTTCTAAACTCGGCCTCTAAAACTTTCACTTTATCTCTTTTCATCTGCATTTGCCCAGCTATGACAAAAAGTATTCATAAAGACGATGTTCCTGTTAAATATATATATTTATATATATATTTAAAAGGTCACATTTGATGATTTTCTATGGGGGGAAAGCCTTAGATTCACTATTTTACCTTTAATGGGTGACGCATGTGATTTTTGTTGTTGTTGTTGGCATATGTTCATTTCTGTCCAAATATGTTGCCTTGAACAGATCCCATCATCACCAAGGTACCTTCTAAGCTTCTCTGCTCATCAAATCACTGTTCTCTGCTATCAAAACCAGAGGTTTGGGAACCATTAAATAACTACATTCCATAGTCTTGAATTATGCACTTAGCTTTTGCATTCTTCTAAAGAGTCTTTTTAAAAGAAAAAAGAAAAAACTTTAGGGTCCAGCTGCCGACTTTGACACCCTGGACAGTATTTTAAGAACTCATTTGTTTGAGAGGGTTTTAATCTGAAGACACTGAAAAGTTATACCTGCTGTGATGTCGTCAATCACACTAGGAGGAAAAATAGTGGCATGATTTGTTATCTGTTATTTCCCTTGCTGTGGTGACTGTCTCCCAGTGCCAGGTCTGTCCTTAAAGCCATCACTTATAGGACCCACTGTCTGTCAAAACCACAGCCAACTTTAAGGCCTGCCTTTGTTGGAGCAGACAAATGAGTGTGACCTTTAACAATAAAATAGGCACCCACTGAGCAAGATGAAACAGCAACTGAAATTAAGAACATCATACAGCCATTTCAAACACTCGTGAAAAGTTAAGAGTTGAACTATAACTTAATTATAAGAGTAAATGTGGGCAGATGCTGTCAATAATGAAACAGACATGGTCAGAATCATCGATTCACCATGAGGGCTAAAAACTTTAGTTCATCCAGGAACCATCATGCAATTCATTAATTATGAATGGCATTGATGGGGCTCATAAAGAATTGTGGAAGGGATTAAATTATGGCAGCTCAAGGTTTGTCAGGGGATTGAAAGCCAGCTACAAATGTGTACAGATCACTTATGAATATTCAAGTTGGACCATAAGAAAGAGAAGGTGGAGGAGGAGGAGGAGGAAGAAGAAGAAGAAGAAGAACTCACTATACCTTTGATTTTCACTAATAGCTACTTCAAAAGATCTTCAGGAAAGGACCTCTCTGTGTGTAGTTATTGGACGTGGAACAGTCATTGATATTTTGTAGTGTTTGAAAGCACAGCTAGAGAATTCCGGGCAATGTATTGTCAAGACAGCAGCACAGTTTGTGGTTTTCAAAGACTCTTGCAACCTGACTTGGCAAGTGGTCAGTCGAGACTCTGTGTTACAGAAGGTAAAACACAAATCAATCTTATTGAGCACTTTTCGGGTAATATAATATTCTGCCTGTGGCAATAATGAAATTAGCCTATGGATTTTGTTTAAATATTGCAAAGCCATTTGAATATTTAATGAAAGATAGGACTCTGTAGATATGCAGATTTTTGTGGTCTGTATAAAAATATAGCATTGATTTGGAAAAAAATAGATTGTAGACAATTACCAGGACACCATGGGAGATGTTTGATTTTGATTTTGCTATGATGTAGTTCATTTAAATAAATGCTCTGAGTTATGAGAACGTACAAAATCAGTGTAAAACTCTACATACCGTATGATTTATATGGATCACAAAAATCCACCTGAAATTGATCAGATATCAGATTTCTTAACTATCCACAGAAACAGTGCAGGCTATTCTACCTCCCAATCCCCAAGTCTGGAATCGGTATTTGAAAAGCTGTTTCAAAAATTCAAATCAAAGGATATTTATGTCTTGGTTCCTCTTACTGCAGAACACTGTGTCAGTTCAATATTGGTTTGATCACACTCATGAAACAAAATGTTCACTCAATCCATAGTTTGTTCCACACTTATCAGCCTCCTGTCCTCTGTCCAATAAGAGAGTATCTTTTCTTTGTGAATGGTAGGTTGCCAGGCCTCAGCTCAGTCCCAATCTGGTCAGCCTTTCTTGTTGCCTTCACCAGAAAGCTGATACTGACTGATTTTATACTTTATTTTTATGAAAATAGATTGTGCATTTGCTGCAACTATTAATGTGAATACTTATAATTTATGGCAACTCTTAGATTTGGCCACTGAAGAAGACCCAGGAGCCAGCAGGGTCAAAACGTTTTTGGCCTTTGCTTCATTCAAACAGAAGGTCCCAAGTTTCTCTGAGGTATAGTTTGGACTATCTGTGAGCTGCCTATGAGCTGCCCAATTGTTTGGACTATTCTGTTTGTTTATTATTTACATTTCTTTCCCACCCTGTACCTGAAGGTCTCTGGGTGGGTAACAACCGTTAAAACAACAGATTAAAAACAGAATATACATTGGTTTTACACATACATGCAGCAGGTGCATACGAGGATTTATTTCATGTATTGGTTATATCATTGCTGTATATTATACTTGATGTATATTATCTCTTTGAGATCCTTAGATTCTTTGTTTTTGTTCTTTCTGTTGAGGATTCCATTAATTGCAGGTTCCTGTGTGGTTGAATCATGGTGTCCATCTTGGCCTCCATCATCTCCCACATCAATAGAGGCCCCGAGGTGATGGGATGACTAGCAACTCCACTTCAATGGTGGTTGTCCCTACTTAATGGGTGGGAGTGTGGCATCTCCAAGGAGGGTGAAAGGTCTATGTAAAGGAAGCAGATGCCCATCTGGGCTGAGAGAGGGAGGGAGGGAAGGAATACAGTCCAAAGACAAAAGCTGCCAAAGGGAAGCACCCACAGGACTCTTCCCATTTGGCCTTTCAGCCCTCCTCTCCCATCTTTCATGCAGCAATGTGGCCCCTGAGCCTTTGCAGATCTATGCATTTCTGGACCTTCAAAGACTCAAGTGCTACATTGCAAGTTTGTGCAAGATAGATGGCTGCAGGACTATCACTTGTAAGGAAACTGGTGGAGAAGCAGCAATAGCAGCTACTGAGGAGGAAAATTGCTTGTTGTCCTGCTGCTGCCACAGCCACCACAGGGATTTCATGGATGTGGGAGAGGACGGAGGCTACAACCTGAACATCTGGAGGGACTGATGAAGCAAATCCAGGGTGTGAACCTTGAGAATCAGGTAGTCTTAAACGTCAATGTGACTGCAACCTTAGTGAACTTTTCTTTTTTCTTTCTTTCTTTCTTTTTTTTTTTTTTGCTGTCTAGCAATGCCTTATGAATTGGCACACAGAGTAGCACAAACTTAATAGTTAATTACAGCCTTGAGGAACAAGCTAAATTAGGTATCTGAATTCCAGGTATGAAGTCCTAAGATGCAACAGATTTTAACACATGAGATTGTCACAAGCTATTGAATTTGAGCAACTTGAAATTATGAACACCTACCAATTAGTGGTACTACTAGGATTTTATGAATAGCAAAAAAAAAAAAATTAAATGAACTTAAAAGATACTTTTGAAGGACACCAGTTGTTTATTAATTCCTAATAGCAAGATGGTGGTGATTACTGGAATTGTGGTGCATGACAAAGGGGATTATAAAGGTTTTTTTTTCCTACCAGAGTTTTAAAATCTCTCTCTGTCTCTGTGTGTGTGTGTGTATGTGCGCGCGCATGCACACATCAATACATACATTCTGGAATTAGCCTCAGGAGGAAGGCTTCAGCTTCTGCAACAGGAAGTCTAGTTGGTCTTAAGACAACCGAACTGCAATGTGAGAACAAATGCTAGAGCAAAATTAGTTTGGCTTTATTCCTACAGGCCTCATCATCAGATATAACAATGCACATCATAAAACATTCTCAGCCCCCAAATAGCTGTACTATATATCCACGGAAAGATAATGAGAATCCCTTTAAAAGAAAGGGAGTATATTCTGCAATCAAAGCCCTTTGCCAGCTAGAAGGCTCGGCTTTTTTTAATAGGCTTGAAATTACAATTGTAATCATACTCTGAAGTGGTAATCGGCTCAGTTTAGGGTTAACAAGCTTTGACAAAGCACCATGGGGAAGCTTGGATTGCCCTCACCTACTCTCTATCTAGCCTTGGGATGGATAAAAACAGGCTCATTCACTAATGCAGCAGTACTGTGTGCCTCCAGGAGCACTAAATGTTGAGAGGAAAAACATGAATCTTGACTTTCAGCAGAGGTGGAACTAAGCCATTGTTCACTCCCTTGAAAAAGATATTCAGTGGCCAGTTCAGACTGCCCCAGGGACACCTAAAGCTGCATTAAGTACTTGTGAAAGTGAAAATCCACTGGGAAACCAATTCCAGTGTTTAAACCTCGGTATGAGCAGCAGCGTTGCTGGCAGGGTCACTTTTACATGTCATTATAGCCAGGTATTCTGCTATATATGCAATAAGGATATTTAGTTTGACCTGTAAAGCAGCAAGAAGGGGGAAAGGTGCTAACAGTGGGAAACCCATTGTTTAGATGAAGGGAAGGTGGGAATTAGGAGAGTAAAAATTAATCTCCATATATTGCAAATCTGGGCCACTTCCTTACAGGGTTATGTGAGCTCAATAATCCTTGGAAGGTGAAGTACAAAATATGCCAGCCTTGCATAGAATTCTACAGAGATTATGAGGGAAAGGCTTATTTTACCAGCCTAACTGGCAAATACCATTCCAAGTGGGTGGTTATGGACAAACGTGGATTATGCAGCAGCAACGCATGAAAGAGTATGGTCATAGCAGTGTGGAAGGTGTAAGAAGCTGATTGGAACGTTACACTGGGCCACTGCTTAGCAAAACATTGTTTGGATCAATCAGTGTTAAGGCTTCAATTTGCATATCCCCATGGGAAATATTAGTTAGTTAATGGATTTCAATGGTTGCAGAATAATCAAGAGGTTGTGATGAAAAAAGGATCAAAAGCATGCTCTATCTTCATAAAAGCAACAAATAAATAGATGTCCAAGCCAAAAGCTCTTGACTTATTTCTGAAAGATAATCAGAACTTCTAAAAGCAATCATCAAGTGTGATAGTCTTCCATATTGTGCATTTCTTTCTGTCTGTCTTTCTTGCACAGAATAAACACTAAGGCCCTTTCTGAATTGACCTTATTCTAGGTTATATACAGGAATAAGGGCCTGTTGTAGTCTGTACTAGCAAGTGGATGCCAGGTTCCTAATCCAGAATAAGGCCAGTGCAGAAAGGGTCAAAGACCTGGAAAGTATCAAGTGTTCCAGGCTCATGGAACAATCAAGGAACCTGAAATACCCCATTGTTCTCCATGGCGATTCGTACAGACACCAAAGAAGATTGGATGGAGCATGATACATGTCATCTACTATTCAGTTTATGAAAGAAATAGCTAGTAGGGTGATTTTACTTAATTTTATTTTTAAAATCTTCCTCCTCTACTTCTTCCTCTTCCTCCTTCTCCTCCTCCACTACTACTACTACTACTACTACTACTACTACTACTAGTAGTAGTAGTAGTAGTAGTAGTAGTAGTAGTAGTAGTAGTAGTAGTAGTAGTAGTAGTAGTAGTAGTAGTAGTAGTAGTAGTTCTCTCTTGGCAATTTCCTTATATGGCAAGGTTGGGGGATTCTGTGTCACTACCCTGTCTGTGTAGGTGTTTTTAAAAATGGATTACTCTCTGTCACTTTGCTATTCTATGATTTGATTTGGGCTGATTTAAAGAAAGCTCACTGTTGATTGGACAATTTCCAGATTTTCCAGCTAGCCCAATTTAAATCAGGATTCAAGATTTATCAGGCTATGAAGCACAGTCTCAAGGCTATTGTTCTTGACATTAACGTATGGCAACTATACAACTTCTTTGGCATAAGAATATTTCAAAATTATACCTTTTTTTACTACTTGTAGAAAATGACATCATTGTTAATTCATTGCATAGTAACTATTACTCAGTCCCTAACTACTACTCAGTCCCTCTGAACTTAGTCGAACAAATGCACCAGGTCCTCCTGTATTTCAATAGCTGGTCACATGGGGTGTTTACGTACACATTTAACTAAAGTGTAAAGATGACGAAAACATAACTGAATTGCCTAATGATGAGCTATTTGTGAATAAGGGGCTCTACTTCACCACCACCACCATATAAGGAAAACTGTCAGAATATACAGCAGTCATTCACAACACCACTGAATCAATAATAAAGCCAGCTTAAAGGATAAATGCCCTAAATAAATACCACTTGGTGCTGTTGAATGAATAGTTAAAGCTAAATGTCTGTATTATTTGAATTAAATGATTGTTCATGAATTCTGTTAATACAGCAGTAGATTTCAAAGGTAAACAGTGAAGGTCCATTTGTAATTAATTTTAATGCGCTTGTGACATTTACTACAGGAATGGCGTGCCTAAAAATACTGGTAAGCAAAAACAATGTTTTGCAGAATAATTAGTTAACATTCATATATCCAATTCTGACCTTAATAGCAAAGCTGTTCAGCAGCTGAAATCTGGGGTAGCTGATATGTTAAAAAGTGTTACAAGTTTAGCCAGACATCAAGGTAACATAGGCATCAAAATATGTAGAGTGTCTGTGATGCCCATTGTTTGGTTACTGTATTTAATGTGTATTGAAAGTGTTGTATTTTAAACATGTGTACTGTGTTTGTTCTGTTCTTGCTGTATTCATTGAAGTGTAATGTAAGTATCAGAGCAGCAGATAAGAAGTGGGTAAGACTCCCCTATTAGCATAAAGGAGGGAGGAAACGATACCTAGAGACGGCACAGCCAATCAGACGACAGCTGGCGCAAGGCAGGAGGTATTTAACCCACCTCCCAGGAGAGCAAAGTGCTTGGGAGTCCAGGGAGGGAGGATGTGTGTGTGACTGCTCTGTGCCTGAGGGAGACTCCAAGATAGTTCCAGGGGGTTCTATGCTTGGGAGTCCAGGGAGGGAGGACGTGTGTAACTGCCCTGTGCCTGAGGGAGACTCCAAGATAGTTCCAGGGTTCTATGCTTGAGTTTCCAGAGAGGGAGGACATGTATGTGACTGGCCTGTGCCTGAGGGAAACACCAGCATAGTTCCAGTGTTCCAGAGCTTAGGGAGAAGGCCTAAGGGAATCTTTACAGTAGCCGGGGGGGGGGGGAGAGAGATAGGTTACTGGGTATGCAGTCTCTGAGTGGACTTTGATATTTATTTATTTGATTGCCTGTCCCTTCACAAGTTGCAAACAATAAACCATTTTCTTCTTTATTTCAAAAAGACCATCTGCCTGCAGTGTTCATTTGAGGCTTATAGGCCTTGGGCCTAGGGGAAGGGGAAAGTTGTGGTGGACTCTTTAGCTTGTGGGTGTAGGGAAGCAATGGCCAACACTTTTAAAAATTATAAAACTAATTTTCTTTGTGAAACACTTACTAGTCAGAGAGAATGAAGGCCTGCCCTGGATGAGGGGTCGCCACATCATCTAACAAGTTTTTAAGACAAATGTGTTAATTAAAATTATTAAAATCTGGAAGACAACAAGGGGACAGTTGCACAGAAGTCTAAGACTGGCTATCTGGTCTAGGATTGGTGTGTGAACTTCTGGCACTATGAAAGGTTGTGTTGGGACAAACATCTCAAGTATCCCTTATTGTAAGGCGGTTGAAAAATATCAACAGGTGTCCAAGGTGAGAAATGACAGAAACAACTCTAGGAAGTCCTTCATAATGAGAAACACCAGAAACTTGAGAAGCATGTGACACCAGCTAAAACACATGTATAAATCACTTTGTTGTCATTCCAGAAAGAAGTAAAAGCATGCACTAGATGTAGCTGTTGAAAGAAAGAAAGAAAGAAAGAAAGAAAGAAAGAAAGAAAGAAAGAAAGAAAGAAAGAAAGAAAGAAAGAAAGAAAGAAAGAAAGAAAGAAAGAAAGAGGGCAAAAAGCAACTTCCCACAATATCAGAAAAAAGAAGGTCTATAAGACACATTTCCTTGAGATAAAAGTAAAATATGAGAAAACAAAGTGGAAAGTGGAAATGTAACTAAATGAAAAGATACAAATACATTTAACAATTTCAAAGGCATAAAAATATATATTTCATACTAGAGATATGCTGAACTGCAGTTTGTCAAAGTTTTACCTGACTACAGGGTTTCCTCAGCACCCTTTTGTAACTCATGAATAAGTGAGCTGCATCCAAACAGTGCAAGGAACTCACCTGTTTTCCAAAGGGTGGCCAACATAATTATAGCCACCTCTGAGGGTGAAGCTGTGATGCACATTGTCCCATGTGTGATGTCACTGTGAAGGTGAAGACAGCCTTAGTATATGCTACCGCCTGTGCAATCACAAGTTATAATGTGCACCCACAGCATGGAGGACACTGTAATAGTGGCAGCTGCACTTCAGAAAATAGTTGACTTGGATGCATCTTACTGACTTGTCATGGAGAGCAGCCAAAGCAATCCCAGGGTTGACAAGTAAAGCACCCAACTGTCCTGGGCCTCTAACTGCAATAGAGCTGCAATTTGGAACATGATCTGCAATTTGGAACATCCCTATTTCATATAGGTCTCAGCAAGCCAGAAAAATACAAAACTTTGTGATGTTATATATGCTATATAAAGCTGCATCCATCCTTTTTGCACCTTCACTTCCCTGGCAACAGCACTTTGGGATGCTTCCTCAAGTGCCAGGCAAATGTGAATAACCTCAGCAACAGCACCAACAAGCATGTGTGACACCATTGCCAAGCTACATGGACTGATGAATGAACTGACTGATCAGGTGTAACTGTGCAAACTTTGCCTACAAAATTGAAAAAGTGAAACAGAAGTCCATTTGACTACCAGTCAACAAAAATATAATTTTGAGTGCAAACAGCATTGCACACAGGATCTTCAGAGGATAATCCGCTCTTCATGACACTTCATCCCATGTCTGTTAAGTCTGTTGCTTAATGAGCCTGGTGGAAAGTTCAAAGCCAGAGGACTTTTAGGGTGTTTTTCCACCGTGCTCCTTTAATCTGGATCTAAGAAGATCCAGATCTAGGGAATGGGTACTAGTAGATCCAGATTAAGGGAAGTACCCATTGGCCGTGTCTTCACGGCAACCTTATCTCGGATTCAAAACGTTTTCAAGCCTCGGAGTCCGCACAGCAGTTTGGCTTAACACCCTTTCCCCGTGTTAAACCACCCCAAAGCGTGGTGAATCTCAATCCTGATTTCAACAGGTCTCATTCCGGATCGTGCGCTTGAAACATTTTACATTTTTTACTGTGTGGACAGTACCATTTTAAGGGATGAGAATCCATGTTTAGGGGTTTCCCTCTCCCAATAGCTTGCTTCCAAAGACTGTGATTTCAGTGTAAAAATCCACTTAACAGCAATCGCTACACTGTAGCGATGGAACCACTTCACACCTTGATGGTTGGAATAACAATGTTGCAATTTTGTGCAATTCTAAAAGATCTGACTTTAGAAAGGGAAAGGAAGGGAGGAAAGCAGCTGAATGTGAATGTCTAAAGCAAAGGGGCTTTAGTTGCCGCTGCTGCTGTGTGCCCTGAGCAATGGGGAGAGGAGGGAAAAGAATCGCTGGCTGGCTGCCCGCTGCCATTTTTCCTCCATCCATGGAAGCAGCAGCCACCCAGCCACCCAGTTAGGCTCGGTGAAGGGGTCCATTATGGGTGGCGCGTCCATGGGCAGAGCAGCCCCGAAAAGCGGCTTTTAAAAAGTAGCCACTTGAGTCCCACCTTGAGTCACATACCCCACATACGATCCTCAGAATCTGGATCCAACACGATTAAGTTAAAAGTAATGGGAACAGGCAAACTCGCGTTTGCATCCGGTTCTATTAAGCTATTATTAAATAAGCTTGCTGTGGGGATTCGCCCAATGTGATTCCATGGGTGGTCTAGCACTCAATAGCAATGGGTGCTAGCCTCCCTGCTGTCAAAACACTGGAGCACCCATTTGGAAATCCAGATCTACCCACAAGGGGTCTGCCTGTCACCCCAGGTGTTTGGGGGTACAGGGCGTGCAATCTCCGAAGCAGCTCTGAAGTCACTTCGAAGTCATTTTGAAGTGACTTCAAAGTCTGTGTAAAATAGCTCTGGAATGTCTTTGATGTCTGTGCTGATCTTCGGAGTAAACTTCGAAGTGATTTCAAAGTGACTTTGTAGTGACTTCGAAGTGACATTGGAGTCACTTCAGAGCCACTCCAAAGTTCACTCCGAAGATCAGCACAGACTTCAAAGATGCTCCACAGCTATTTTGCACAGACTTTTCAAAATGATTTCAAAGCCTATGTTTTGGGGTGCCCCCCCCAAGGGTGCCCCCTCCCCCTAGCTTCCTCTAGACCCCATTGCCAAACTAACATGGAAACAGGCTGCCTTTAATCCAGATTTTTTGGCTGAAGAACCCATTGTAGACCCCATTAATGGGGTCTACAGAAAATCCGGATTAAAGGCCAAAAAGTACTCATATAATCCAGATTTCCCAAGGCGCGGTGGAAACAAATGTGTCCCTAATGGATGTCGTGGTGGAATGGGGTCATCCGGCTCTCACCCGAATGGGTCCTTAATGGGTGCTAAAATGGGTACCAAGTGACCATGGAAAAACACCCTTATTCTCCAGTGTCACACTATGCAAAGAGAGGAGGCAGCAGGTATGCAGACAGAACCTTTTTCCCCCTCCAGATGGAGGCAGTCCTAGTGAAGATTAACAAGAATTAGGGATTCAACAAAGTATAGACAAAGTATAAACTTTCCATTTAGTTGTTTGAATTCTCAAGCATAGTATTCAAAGACATTATTTGTCAATCAGCAGCTTATGGCCCTTTCTGTACTTACCTCAGATAATCTGTATTACCTAGATCCATATTAGCTAGATCCCTATTAGCTAGTTCCAGATCAACCCCAGGAAGAGACATAGGAATTGAACAAATGTGTGCTAAAGAGTACTAGCATGGATATAGACCACATTTCTCTGGTCTAACATTAATCCAGATTAGTAAACTGTTAGCACAATTCTGATCTGGATTTACTGTACTCCTGTGCAGACAATGTATTTGTAGCAGCTCTTTGATCTGGATTAACAAGTAAGTGCAGAAAGGCCTTACGTGTTACCATCTTAGCCCAAAAGTCCCAAAATATCCAGCTACCTATCCAGAAAAGCCTCCCAAAGTGTCCAAAAGGTTTGGAAGCGCAGAACAACACTGTTCCATCTCCAGAAGTGTGCAAAGTAGAGGGGGAAAGTGGGGGCAGAAAGCTTAAAAGCCAGGAAATGAGTTGTGCACTGCCTGGCTATTATTCTGCTGTGCCTCCGCTCTGTTCTCTGTTCCCCCAAACACCATGATCGATTTCAGCCCAAACGCAAGCTCAGAACCCTACTGAGCTGAGTTCAATTGGGAGTGACTAGGGAGTTTAGCAATAGCAGTTGGCGCCCAAGGGAATGGCAGAAACTCTGAGTAAGCTCTTCCTCATAGGATCAAAGAGTGATTTGCTGTGCATTACAAACATCAAAGGCTACACAGCAAATCACTCTCTAGTCCTTTTGCTGCACTCTTGGGTGCCAGCTGCTGTTGGGGTTTATGCAGAGTGCAGCTGCAATGGGAAAACAAAGTTGGATCCCTCAGTGAAAAAAAGACACCACTGAACTTGCCCTTGTCCTTTGTGTCTCTCCCTGGTACTGTCAAAGTTGACAGTATCTGCTGGCTATAGAGCAGACAACCACATGGTTTAAGACATCGTAAAAGGAACTAGTGCTGAGAAGGAACTCTTGCGAATGAAAAATGCTCTATGTTCCAAGCTCATTAGTTAGATGAAAAAGAGGGTAAAGATTTGAGCTGTGTGATAAGGCACAAGAAAGAAACTAACCATATTTAGAAAATGAATGTTGCTTTCATATTGGCCCTGACCTTCCTAAAGCCTTACAGCAATGTATCCATGGGCTTATTCTCCTTAGAATAAGTATAACCAATGTATCTGTTACACAGAAAGCAAATATATAATATTCATAATATTTACTGTCCTGTTTGAAGGAAAAATAAAATCAGAGAGAAAAAACATGCAAGCACAGTGCCTAAACATTTTTGTTTTTCTGCCTGCAGTTACGATAAATAAAAGCTTTTTGTAAATGCTATAAAATTTAATTTGCAGATAAATTAATCTTTTTGATTAGGACTGTGTCCATCCAGGATCTTTTCCTGGAAGGAACTTAGAGGCCTCTGTTTAACATGCTAATACAGATTATGGGAAGCCCCACCTCTTCCTAGTATGCTCCATCTGCACAGAACAGAGCCCAGACCAGGCTAGGGTACCCAAAGTTGTCGCCCTCTTCCAATTCACCAGTAGACCTTGATGTCAGCACATTAAGAGTGGTGTACCAGACCATGAAGGCATGTGGACTAGGAATGTGCATGGATATTCATAACATTCAAAATTTGTACAAATTTGGCTGAATTTGGACATTGAAATTTGAATCAAATGTTAGCACAACTGAAGACTGAATTCAAATTTGAATCGAATGCTTTGGGACATTTGTATGAATATTCATTATATTTGTGAACTTGGAGAGGTGGGAAAGTGGCTCCCCCAGTCACATCTGCAAGGGATTCAGAATGGATTCAAAGTGGATTCAGGGGCAGATTTGATGCATTCAGAGCGGATATGTAGCAGATACGTATGGGATTTGTATGGGATTCATATCGAACATTCATATCGAATTACGTAGAATAGAACATTCGTGTTGAATTTGAATCCTACTACATTTGAAGGGGATCCATTTGAACAAATGTTCATTTTATTGCATTCAATTCAATACAAATCAAATGCAAAAACATTTTTGTGCACATCCCTAATGTGGATGGAAGGCAAGGCTTTATAGTCCAGTATAGTATGGAGGGGGGGCATTTTTAATGGTTCAACAGTGTGCACCACTGAAATGGGGCCCCTGGGCATTCCTGGCCTTTGGAGCATTTGGATGTTCCCACACTGGATTGGAAGGTTCATGGAAGCAAGCATTTATTTTAGATTATTTGGAGCCCACGTTATTTAGGGCATTATAGGTTAAAAGGTAGTAGCAAATTGGCAACCAAGGTAATTCCTTTGAGACATCAGGAACCTTGCTGTTGTATTCTGCACTACGTTCAGCTTCCTGATTATGTTAAAGGGTAGAACCACATGAAGTGCTTTGCAGCAATCAAGTCTGGAAGTTACCAGATCATGAATTACTATGGCCAAGCCACTTCTATCCTGTTCCCTATCTGTAAAGGCTGGAAAACCAGCTGGAGCTAGAAGTAGACATTTTTGGCTACTTCTACACATGAGCATGAATACCTCTTTTCATTCTTAGAGCCTTCAATCATCTTGGCATAGAAAATACTTTATAAAGACGGAACTGGGAACATTTATTCAGTTATTACTTATTGACAGCAATGAGTATTTTTTGGAGAAAAATACTCTGCTACAGCCTATGACCTCAGCTTAATTCACAATTTATATGCTAACAGGTGAAGGACCTTTTCAGCACTTACTTAGTTTGATCTGGATCAGTGGATCTGGGGAATAACTGGAACCACTGATCAAGATCTTGTGGAGGTGTCGCCCAGATTAGCACCATCTGCACTGATGGTGCTTGGTTTGGTCCATACCTCCTTGCCACATGAGCTTCACAATGGTCCCTCACAAACATCTCTGAAAGCTACAAATGGCAGTTCCTTGGATCACTGCAGTTTTCAGCAACATGCTATGGTGCACCACTGAAAAGTAGCCCCCGGTAGGCCTGGATCATGGCGGCTTGCTGTCTGCACACCTCCTATGATCAAGAACAAGGCCCCTAGTCCAGTTGTAGACTTGATTAAATGGGTCTATAATAGATCCATATTAGGGCCACTTAATATGGGTCTGCCTCAATCTTGTGCTCACAGAGCAGGACCAATGGTGGCAAGGCCTCTTTGATTTGCATTAACATTCAGATGAGAAGTCCACAATATGGATTAAGAGGCTCCTTGATCCAGATCAAAGCAAATGCAGAAAGGGCCTTAGACCAGGCTACATTGCATCCAACGCAGATGCAATAAGTTAGTAAGGGCAAGGCCTCTCTAGTCTGCATCAGTGTATGAGAAAAAGAGGCCCAGGAGGGGTCTAGTCCATGCACTAGACTGTTCTGTAAATAAATACAGAAGAGTGGTATGGGAGGAGGGAAGGGAGGCATCATCTGCAAACTATGAATGGTTAATGTCAGAGGACCAAGTGACACATCATCACATTCTGAAAAGAAGTTTCAATAGGAGTTTGCTTTGTTTTGAGAAAATAAATTCACTTTCAAAAGTAATACACATGGGGGATTCCAAAAGATGTGTCAATCTTCATCAATTCAGTGCAGCCTGGAAAGAAGAAAAGAGCACTACAGATAAGGAAAATATGACATTTTTGGGGGGTGCTGCTGAGGAAAACAACTATAAACCTTCCTTAGAATGTCCCAGGGTACGGACATCCTGTGCCCAGCAACCACTGACTGGATCTAATGAACCATGCAAATACTTCTTTGAGGTCCATATTATCCCAAAGATCCCAAACCAGTTCCAACTGCTTTGCTTTTACTAGCATACTGTAGTTACTTTTTAAAATAACTATTATTTTTATTCTATACATTTAAAAAAAAATAAAAGCTGAAAGAAAGATGGTTCACTTTGATGGCTTCTGTTCTAAGTGATGAGAACTTCATGATGTAGTTTCCATTTACTTCTTTTTCTTAATTTAAAATGTCATAATCATTACTTCCATTCTCTATACTTCCTGAATGCCTAGGGTGACAAAAAGCTGGCTGCACTCACAGGCAGCAAAAAAGGCACTCTCTAAAGCTACTCCAAGGCAGCTTAGAGATGATATCTTGCACGTGCCAGTGGGTTTTTATGTGCAGCTTGCTAGGCACTGTCAGAGACTGCTGACCTACATGGACCAGTCAAGAATTTTTAAAATGTTTTTATTTTTTTACTTTACCAATATTATGCATCAAACATTATGAATGTGTTTGAGAAATTTATTTTTGTTTGAATTTTGTATTCAAACTTATTGTATTTTATATTCTATATTGATACATGGTTATTGTGTTTTGTTTAGTAATCTGTTTGAATTTTTTAAAAATAATTGCTTGTTGACTGCATTTACCATACCACAGAATGATGTTAACAAATAAATAAATGTCATTTTTAATGCTGAATTTGAACCAGAAACTTTTCAGTATTCCTTTTTAGAGAGTTTTTCAGGAGCGATGTGCACGAATATTCATCAGGTTCACAGTTTGTATGAATTTGTACTAATTTGAACATCTGCATTTAAATCAAATATTGGCTACATTCAAAGAATGACATTCAAATGCAATGTAAATGGTTTTATGCAAAAGCTTTGTTAAGGTGGGAGGTGGCAAAGTGGGTACCTAGTCACACATGCAGCAGATTCAAAGAGGATTCAAAGTAGATTCGGAACAGATTCTAAGCAGGTTCGGAGGTGCGACCGGTGGCAGGCATTCAAAGGAGATTTAAAGACATTTGCAGTGGATTAAAATCTTACCATATTTGAAGTGTCTCTATTCACACAAATGCAAATTTCCTTTGCATTTGCTTTGATGCAAAGTGAACATGGGGAAAAATTGTGCACAGTTCTAGTGGATAAGGCTAAAGTCTTGCACATGGAGAAAGTTAGACAAGGCTGCAACTGGAAGCTTCATTCTCACTTGCCCAAAGCACTTCACAATGTATAATGTGAGATGAATAGTGTTTGGGGCTTTTTTTTTTTCAAACTTTCAAAGTTTAATTCAATTGGACTTTTATGGATGCATAAACATTCATATATATGCATGGATGGATGCATGACAGTTTTCATACACAACTGTCCATTCTGGACTTCAACAGATGGATCTGTAGTTTGAACAGCTCTTGAGTTCAAATGCATGTAAAGATCAGAGTATAAATTTGGATGTCTGAATTTTCTGCTTCCTCCAAATGAAGATCTTTTTCAAACTTGTGTTCCGTTTCTAAGGGCCTTTCCACACCTTCACTTCTGTGGGCAACAGTCCCATGGAAGTAAAAACTACATCCATTCCAAACTTACCCAACACTTCCCTGGCCATGACAACAGACATGCATGGTACTATTGTCACAGCCATTGGACGATGTGGCAAGAGCAATGGTTGCAACACAATCTGGTCCTATGCTCTGTTTGTCCTGAAGAGGTGTGAACAGAGCATGCTGGGCTGTGGTAGCCTGATGGCTAGAATAGTTGTCGGGCACGTGTAGAGCCACTTCTCAAATAGAAGCAGCTCTGTGTACTGCATATGTCCGGTACTGGGCCACACTCGGACTTTCCCCACAGAAAGGCTCTAAGGCAGCCAAAATGATACCTAGATTAGGATGCTGTTAGACCTGTTTTTACTAGTCTTTTGACATTCTGGGGTGACATGCAGAAGAGTACACATCTCCCTGTTCTGGTTTAGTAGGAAGATCCAAATGGGCAGTGCATAAAGTTGTGCTGTTGAAACTTTAATTCCTGGCCATTAGAGTCCTTGTGTCAGGCTTTGAAGCTCCGATGAGCTGCAGAGTGCTGCAGAGTAGCATGGCGGGGGGGGGGGGGAGGCTGTCCCAGAAAAGGTCATCCAAATGCAGATGCACTTTTTCTGGTCCAGAAGGACTAGTTTTGCATAGAACCATTCCAGTAAAAGTGGTTCCAACTGGAATGGTCTCCCTCATATGAGCGCAGAAAAGCCTATTCTTCCCCCATGTGCCATCCACATGTATAAAATGTCGCCATTACCTCATAACTCACTGCTTTCTGCTATGCTGTTCTATGGAAGGGAGGGAAGCAGGGAATCACTGATTCAAATACAAGAATAGGGCAGACGAAGCATCATATCCAAATTCTAACCAAGTTCACAGTAAGAATGGAGGAATTCACTTTGCCTCAATGAGCTAGGAGGCAAAGTGCTAAAATGCACTAGCCATCCACTCTTACAAATTGCTAGAGCATTCTAATCCTTATCATAGTGTGAATGGCCACTGGGCAGTGGCCATTGTGGAGCTCCAGCACTGGCACCAGCATACAAACACATCACCATTGCCAGCGCAACCAGGCAATGCAGTGCATCATTGCATGTGTGCCACCAGTTGCATGTTCCTCCTGCGCGTCTTCCAACAAGAAGATGTGTGGATGGATCATCCAGGGCTTAACCAGCTCTGCCACTAGTGTATGCAAGGAATACTGCTTGTGGGAAGCTCCTACATGCACAAAGCCATTCCTGATTAAGAAATGATATATGGATGCACCATCTGGGAGCTCCTCCGCTCCCCACCTTGACTATGGAGACAAGTGTGGAAAGATCCATATGAGTGAACCCTACATATGGAAGGAGAGCAGGAGCTACAAAATAAAACAAATTAATCCACAGGCTAAGTTTTTCTAGGTTCCAGAGAGAGAGAAAAGATGAGGCCCCAGACATGCCTTAACATTTGCCCCTGTCAGTAGGTGAAGGGGGGAAATGATCAGAACAAAACCATCTATCATGAGGTTGTCTTACTTTAAGAACTGTTAAACAGCAGATCTGAAGAGCTTAAAATTGCCTTTTTTGAAATATTTCCCTTCGAACCATTTTGCAACCCCCTTCTGCTGTGCTCTGTATGCATCATGAGAAGATGGAAATCTAGGCTCTGCCTTAGATTAAATAAACAATACATTGAGAGGTTTACTAATGTGTATGTATACGGATGTTTAAAACTCTATCTTCCTTTTGTTTTGCCTCCATTAGTGTTGTTTTTGTTTTTGTTATCATTACAGCTAGAATCTAGCTTTTGCAAAACAAAACAAAGAATTTTAATATAAATAGAATATTGACAGCAATGTTTGGCTACATCCATCCTCAAACAGCACCTTGTTTCAGATTCCTTAGTCTAAGCTGAGGATGTTAATCCAGATAATATAATCATACAGTGACCTGGCCTTTCCTATGAATAACAATTGATTTCAAGCAGGCTCTTGCTATATGCCTTTCCAAAAACAAGAAACAAAAAACCATTTTTCTGTATGCTCAGGAGCTGCATGTCTGTCTTATTCTTTCTATTTTGTCCTGCAACCTTGAAATGAGAAGCTAATTTCAATCGCAAACTTGACCTTTAATGCTGTTGAGTCTTATCTTTGCTCATAGTTTTTCCCTTTAACCTTCGAAGACACAAAAGTCATCTGAAACCCATACAGAGCGTTAAATCCTAAATATTTTCTAAGCAACTCTGATCTCCTTGCCATATTAGAGTTGTAAATTAAGGTCTTATATGATGCAGAAATCACCCTTCCGTATCACAGTTTTCTTCACTGAATGAGGCACAAGACGGTCAGTAAATATATATGGTCAACCTTAGGTTTGCCTCTCTGGGAGTCCACATGTATTTTTAACTGCCTTCAATTGTTAATGTATTCCTCAAATGAGATGCATCACCTTGAAGAATGGCTTTTTGCCCCCTGGGAATACACCAAACAAGTATTTCATTCACTATGATAATCAGTTCTACCTCCAGCAACATATGAAACCCAAATTTAATAGGCAACAGTGATTAGTTTTTAAGACAGAAGACCATCATTGTACACTGTAAATAATAATAAGAGGAGCAAGAATGCTAGAATATCCTGAGAAATAGTGCAGGTTTTGTGTCCAGAACTCATTAAGAAAAAATCATGACACACTCTTCACAAGGCACAATAAATGGGTGTATGTGGCTGGATCTGTTTTCTTACGAAGATTTCCACAGGAATTTGAATCAGCCTCCCAGATACATGCCCTAATCTTCTCTGATATTTTCTTTTGTTTAAAGTTTGGGTCATTTTTTAAAAGGAGGGATTTTCAATTATTGAAGGCATGTACTAGTTCTGATGCAGTGTGTGGGTGGGGTGGGGGGTGGGGTATTAGATTGTGTCTTGTGAATTTTTTACCGCTCAGAATGATCTTTCTTAAAACTTAATTCCTCACTCTACCTCAGATACCAGAGAGAGAGAGAGAAGGAAAGTAAAGGGAAGGTGGGGAGGGGAGAATTAAACCAAAATGTAAGCCCTTAAATCAGCAGCTTGGGTTGTGGACAGTAAATGATACAGTGGTTCCACTTTCTTGGAACTGAGAAGGAAGAGAAAATGAAGAAGGATGCTACTGACAGGGGGAGGATGATGGGAGCAGGCTAGCATTATGAATGATATGTTAAGTGATTGGCTCAGATGGAATCATGGGATTGCTGCCTTTTACAGAGGCTGATTTTCATCTATATTGTTTGCCTTTTTCTCAGGAATGCTTAATATATTCAGGCTGCATGTGCTTCCGCACAGGCAATATATAAAACTACAGATGTATATTTACATTACACCTTATATAGCATACATATTTATATAGGCTCAGAAATCACCTTATGCCTATTAAACACCCTTACACCTTACACAGGCAGCTGATCAACATAATTTACAGTTTTGTGCTATAAAAATGCTATTTTATATGGCTCCTGTATTCTTCTGCTTTCCATACCAGGGGGAGTAAAGATGGTTGCATTTGCTGGCTTCCTTAGTGGTTTTGATTTGCCTGCGTGTAGTGAGCAGAAAGAGGGATATACTGTTCCTGTTTAAGAATACAGAAATGGGAGGATTTAAAACAAAATTAATTGCTTCTTCCCGTTTTTTCCTTTCTGTTCCTTTGTGTTTTTTTCTTGTTTAGAAAAATGCATTGCATTAGGAGATGTTTTAACCCACATTGCACATTCACTGTTAGATCCAAGTATTACTGAGTATATTCTGCCTGGCTGGTTCTTTTGCAAATCAACAGCAAGCCAGATTAGCTGATTTTTAAAACTGATGGCACTGATAGTTCAGAAATGTGTGTGTATAATTATGTCAAAGACCAATGCTGATGGCTGAAGGCTTGGCTTACTTACATTGCACATTTTTCGACCCATGCACAGCAAAATGCGTTGGTCAACACAGAACACTAGGTCTTTCTGACAGGTCTCAAAGAGAGGGTTCAGTCCACCAAGACATTATCCTGTTCAAACCTCCCTGAAATGATACGCAGAACATCTGTAGTCATGTCTCTGCTCTCCCCTTTCACTTCAGTGGGATTAACCCCTCTCTCCTAGCAGAATGGTTCTGTTAGGACAGCACTGTTTTTGAGTAGATAACCATACTGACTGTGTAGTACAGGGGTCAGAGTACTAAAAGAGATCTGGGAAGGCCAGGGTTTGAATCTTTGACTTGATCTAGCCATTATGTTTTATGCTAACCTACCTCACAGGGTTCTGAGGTGCAGAATTGGTTATATTCATTGAACTTGGGTTTATATGGTTTAAGTTTACATGCAGTTTTAAGTTTATATGGTAAATTTTTATGAAAACAAAGGTGACAGCCACCTTGAGGAGGAACACAGGTCAAAATCTATGTTGTGTCTGACTGGGAGACCTCCTGAAAAACTACATACATGTTATTTAAGGCAGCATAAAATGGTAAGATAAAAACAAAAGGAGGGAAATGACAACACTCAATTCCACCTTATTTAAATGAGTAGCCATTTACTGAGGAAATAAACTTTATTGGTGTTGTTTGTTAACTCCTATTATTTATATTCATCATTTTTACATATACCAGCTTCTAAATTCAGTCTTTAAAATGGTAGACTTTAATATGGAGTTTTATGTGGAACCATTTTACTGTTATTGCTACATTTGCTTTTTTAAAAAGTGATTTTTTATCCTCTTAAAATGTGTAATTTTGACTGCTAATAATATGTTTTGTTATATAACAGGATACTGTTTTAAATAACTATTCCAATTAATGTCCCCAAAACTTTAGTTTCTTGATGAGGCCATTGTTGATACAGCTAATTTCTTGTAGCAATGTTAGCCTGCCAATTTTGTAGTTTGGCCTTATATTTACCAATTGCTTGTGGGGATATATAATGAATTCTCCTCCCCCCCTAAAAATAAATATTGATAATTAAACTAATGAAGCACTATTTAAAGAAGAGAACTGGACATGGAACTGACCCAGGTGCTCATTATGATAACTTTTTAATATATTTTTGGCATAAAAAGAAAATGAACATCCGTTGCCCAAGATAATTAGCATGCCATGTAAATAAATGATAGTTAGATACTTGTTAGTATTAGGAGAACCTACAAATTTCAGTTATCACGATAGAGCCCAGCAGGCATCGTACATTGAAAAGGGTGCTTATGAATCCCCCATATACCACTCAGATCATCCCCTGAGGGGAAGTGCAACTCACATTTAAATCAAATGTTTTCCTATCAAATGCTCTACTAATGGCTTCCCTATGAGACCCAAGCCTGTCACTCACCCACAACCTATTTAGACATGTTAAAACAGAATTTGTTGTTTATTTGTATTTCATTGAAGACAGTTTGTTTTCTCATATTGAATTTGTATCCAAACCCCAGGTTGTCAATACCACTTAGCTGGATCTTCAGTTTGTGGTGTGTTTTTCTCTGCATGTAATCCACATCGGTGGGGGTGGGGGGGTGAGGGGTGGGGGTGGGGCGAAAGATGCCGTTCAGCTCTTCTTCTGCTGTGGGCATTAATAAAGCATTAGTTCTCTGTGAGAAGAATCTGGCTTTGATACTGTGTACGTCTGTGTTTTATGCCAGGTTTAATATGCAGCAGTGGATGATAAAATAAATAAATAAAGCCATGCCAAGGGGAGGCCCTTGAAGGGGTAGCAAAAATTACAAAAAATATCAACAGAAGAAACAAATGGAGATTTTTATTTTTTTATGAAAATGCTTCCAATTGTTCTTTGCTTCTCTGGCAAAGGACAGTGTTGTTTGATTCAGAAGCATTAGCGTTTTCCGTATTTTTTGAAACACTCTAATGGTATATCCACGTTGGCAGTATCCTTACGCTTAAGACTAATTCTGTGCATTAAACATTCCATAAAAACAAGAACTAAGTGTTATGTTTGATATGCACTTCAAATGCCTCAAAGGCCAGAGAAAGCCCTTCCTTAATTATTGAAGAAGTGTCTGTAAAGGAAACATGAGCAAATAGCATCCGTGCTTTCATCCACAATAACCTTTTATTGTCCTTTTCTTCAGATGGCCAAGTCAGTATATTTAATAAAGAGAAAAGCAACCATCAAAAAATGCAGGGGTCTAATAAATGGTCCTGATTAAAGGCCCTGACAGGGTATGAACTTTGCATAAATTTCCTCATAGTGTCAGACTAGGATACTGATTGAAAACCCATTAACATAATCACACATTTAGAAGAAATGCTGTAATGTATCAAAAACATTTTCCCTTCATGTAATAATTTTAAAAACATTAAAATGCAAATGATAATAAGAAGCTGTATTCTAGTGATGTTCCGAAATTCTGATTATTCACATATTTAGTGTGTAAGTCATGAGTTTTAAGCAACTGAAGGATTTTGACAGATTTAAATCATGTTTTTTTGGGGGGGGGCATTTGGAAGGATAATTCTTTTCCTTACGTGGAATATTTCTTGTTCATTTTAAATTTGACGATGCTGGCAATAGGATGTTGCATTATATCATGAGTTGGCTGTTGGTAATTTCTTTATTTAAACCACGAGGTGCCAAACAAACCAACCAGCCTGTGATTTGATTTTGCCTAATGTCAGAAACATCCATTTCTGTGCTGTTGAGAAGTCAAAAGCATTATGTTGTCCTGCTCTTATTAAAATGTATGTTAGACTAACAGATTTACTATAGATTCGCAGCAGCGATTTTTCCAATGCTAATTTTTTAACAATAAAAAGAAACACTATCCGCTCCCAACAAATAGCCATAATTATGTAAAGAATGGCTGCTTCGAACTAATGACGTTCAATGCTCTTTCGTCTGACACACTGGTGGAAGGGGCTAGAAAGGTCAACAGTAATTCATAACTGCTATAAAATTGTGTAGCATCCCAGGGCTTCTGGGGGATGCTGACATTATCCTGCTTCTTCGACTGGTTTGTATATGTAAATTTGTTATAGGAAGTGCACTGCTTGCGCCATATCGCATGCAGAGCATCAATCAGCCGGTAGAATACATCAGAGTATTTTCATTATGCCTAGTTATTTACTGCATCAGAAGAAATTACCCTGGCAAGCCAAGCGGCATTCTCTGGGTAGCATGATATGACCAACCAGGTTTCAGCTTTGGAGTCTTGTAAACATTACAGGATTAATCTCACAATCACAGTCATCAATCTTTCCTAGTCCTGCCTGGGTGCAACTGCAGAGAGATTGGTTACCAGGCAGTGTAGATTTAAATTTAACCCTGCACATCAAGAACTGCATGTCAGATCTGGATACCCTGTTAAAAAGTGCACCTGGGTTTTGTTCTGTTTTTACTTCTATTTTCTTGGGGAAAACATGAAATATAGTATTTTTACAGCTTTTTATTAAAAAAAGCCAGTTCCTTCTTTTGCTTCATCCACAGACTGTTTGAAAAAGCAGCAAAAAAAAAGCCACATAGAGACGGTAGCATCCACATGCTAGTGCCTCTAAATTGCAGTAAAGGTTAGCAAGTGCATCCTCTCGGCTTTAATGTGGATTAGAGGTGGGATGGCAACAATAGCATCCACATGCTGCCACCTCTAAGCTGCTCTCGATGTCCTTTTTAAGAAATGCATGTGGATGCAGCCTCTGGCTGCCTTCCTCCTTCATGCAAATGTGGAATGTAAGAAATCTTCCAAGGGAGCTACATGCTAAAATGAAGCACTCTCATCTGATCTGAAAAGGCTGTCCTATAGATTTATGACTAGAAAGGACAGTGTTGTTTCAAGTCTCACTGAAGTGTGCAAGACTTGCAGAAGAACATAAGATCAAATTTACTACAACAAGTAAAATGGAGGAGGAGCAGGAGGAGGGATGCAATAAGTCAGGAGGCAGTAATTTATATCGACTCATTCTGATACCTACAAATATCTGCATACATAAACATACACGCGCAGAGAGCGCTTCTGCAGCATCATATCACATAACGTTGCTTAGAGGAAAAGGTGGAGCTGCAGAGCTTCTAAGGTGGGATTTCTGCTTGTTTGGTGCATCTCATCAATAGAAAACAGCACTGTATTCTTCCATGGACAAGCTTGCCAATATTCCCATGTAGAAGTGGGTAGGCCAGTTGTAGGATCAGCCATCACTGTATATCCAGTTCATAGATACTAGCTCCATTCTTTATAGCAGTAATGGGATTTTAAAGCAGAAAAAAAACAAGCAAATACATGCACACATAGACATAGGTTGTATCCATAAGCTCAACAGAAAGTGTCTAGTGCAGTGGTTCCCAAAGTTGTCTGGGCTACGACCCATCTAATATAAGTTTACCAACTCGGGACCCACCTCTAGGAAATTTAACCGTTACCAGTATGAATAAAGGCTCGGTCGGTTGGTGTGTCGTTCTACAGGCAGGGCCCACTCAATGTTCGCTCGCGACCCACAAGTGGGTCAAGACCCATAGTTTGGGAAACCCTGGTCTAGTGGAGACCTGAAGGCCCTGTATCTGCCAGCAGACTCCTGGGCATGCGGTTTTTTCTCTGCAGGTGCTTGCTGGCCATCAGAAGAGTACTGCCTGCTCATAGGCTCCTTCCCACATTACTAGTTTCCCTCCATCACTGGCATCTCTGCCACGTAGACAGACTTTTATAGACAGAAATACTTGCCAGGCAACTTCATTGTATGGTTTTCAGCGCCTGGTGAAAAGATATCTTTAAATGCAGGCTTTTGCTTCTTAAAGAGCTTCGTCAGGGCGCTGTCCTCTTAGGGAAGGAGGGTGGGGGTGGGAGGGTTATATTTTTAATGATGTTTTACTATTCAATATGTTTTAATTTCATGGTAACCGGCCCTGGGACCATTCAGTGAAGGGTGGGATATAAATTTTCTAAATAAATAAATGGCATGTGTTCCATACAGTCATTCTTTCCATCATGCTAGCAATGGCCCTGGGAGTCAGCCATTTTTAGCACAACAAAAATGGCACCCAGGAAGGATCAAAAAGAGCAAGGAGTTGAGGAATGTACCATAGAGGTGCTTCTGCATTTTGAGGTAACAACTACAAATGCAGACTCAGACTCAGCCATCGCTTTTCAAAATGCATCTGGTTGAGGCAAAGAAAAGATAACAGGCATTTGATTTTGAAAGGCAGGTGAAAGCAACAGTGATAATAATCATTTTGATAGTGAAAAAACAATAAATATAAAATAAGAAGGATTCATATCATGACTATATGGCAGTGTCATTTTGACTCCATCCCCACCCTACCTTACTCTGTCTAAAAAGCTCTGTTTGCAGCATACTGCACATCTGTGACTGTATGTGCATGGATGGTGTATGTGTGAAGGGGACTGAGAGAAAGGGAAAGCAGGGAGGGGAGAAGAAGCTTATATTTCCTTATGCGAAGCATGAGTGCTAGAGAGAGAAAAAAATGTGCCAGCGTTTGGGACCTTTTTATTATTGAATCAATATTGCAGTCTGCAAACAATGTCTGCACTTTGCAATGTAAAAGCCTTGCCAACAAGAGTTAATGCCATCAGAATATCCCCAATGTGGAATAGAATGAATAGGAAGAGTTAAATCCCAACACAACTGAGCAAGATAAAACTAATATTAAAGTTACCAGTGGTGTTCAAATGAGAATAGATGTACATTTTGTTTTGAGTGTTTTTTAAAAGGAGCCAAACTTAAAACTGAGATATTATAAAGCACTTTGCTTCTGCAGTGCAGTCAAAAGTATCAGTAAAATATTATGGAACCATTATGAGTTCAGCATGCAACATTGAGGCCTATTCGGCTTCTAAAAACTGTGAGCCTTTCAGCACTCAGCATGAAGTGGGGAGCTACCAGAACTGAGATGGTACATTCATACCAGAACTGAGCACAGTATGGGCATGGAACATTTAAAAGTGTTCCACACCTATACTAGCTGCCAGTCTATGACAGCCCAGCAAGCTCCCATTCACACCTCTTCTGAGTAAAAGAGGGGCAGGGGGAGGCCAGTGGCCAGTGGAGCATGTGCTATGATGCACTGCATCACCTGGTCATCCTGGAAACAGAACTACAGAGGTGCACTGCTGTCATAGCCAGAGCTCCACAATGGCCACCATCTGGTCAGCCATTCACACTGAAGGTAGTTTAGAATGCTCTAGTCCTCCGCAAATGTAGATGGCTAGAGCATTCTAGCGCAATGCCTCCTAGTCAATGGAGGCATAGTGTGAATTTGCCCTACGTTTAAGAAGGGACCTGCACTATATTAACATTAACAGTTTCCCAGGACATGACAGGCTAACCCATCTTGGGATTAGTAATATATCCTCAGTGATGGGTTGCTTCTGGGCCAGGACAAGCCCTTCTACTTTGACACAACCTATCCCACACCAGCCCCTTTGCTAGCTCAGAAGCCCATGCTAGCTGGTGCAGGGGTCTCCCAAAGGGGGCATTCTGTTGTGCCATTGAGAAGCATGCCATCCACATACCCCTGTAGTTTAGAATACCACATCTAGCTAGTAGAACTCAGTGTTGAGGTGTACCCATAAACTACGCTAAGGCATCATGTTGTGTACCCTAGCCTGGTTCACGTTCTGTGTTGTGTAGATGTATTACGTGGATTCCCATTTGGAGGGAATGACATCAACTGATGGCAGACCAGTAGCTCACGAAGATAAGCGGACTATCATTCACTTTCTTTCTTTTTTTTTTACAGCTTGCTTTGGTGCTGCTTGAATAGCTCATGCGCCTGGTAATTCCATTTCCAGCAGCCGTGGGCACCTCATGGCGATCACACTGGCCCCTTTTCCATTGCAATTGCTCGGCAGAAGTACCTTCACTGCAAGGAATTCGTGAAAGTTATACAAAACTAAGAGATGCAGCTAATGAGTTCCCTTATCTAACCTGATCCTATATTAAAGAAAATTGTGATTTATTTGCTTGAACTCTGAAGAAAATTATGACTTCTCTGATTCATTAATGTTTATCTTAACTCTGTTTGTATCAGCATGGTCTCTGAAGAAAAATGTCAAAGTGCAGTTTCAATAAGCCTCTCTGTTTGATAAAAACAATGGACTGTCCAGGATGAAACTATTGGTTCATGATATTTCAAGTGGCAGTTATGCTTAACTCAGAAAGTAATGAGATGCAGTGTGGTTCATTAATTTATGCAATGAGGTATGAGAATTGCAAACTACTAGCAAACCACATCTATTTAAAATAATATGGGTTTGGATGGTACAAAATGTGGTCCCAAAGAACACATGGTGAGGGACTCACTGCTGATGACCATTATCTCAACTTCTGGAGCAGAGACACAAAATCTGTACAAACATGGAGCAAGTTGTAATGGTATTATATTTAAGTTATAAACAGTAGAGGAAAGACAGTCAATATGTGCTTTTGTAATGACAATATCCTTCTAATTAGTTTTTGAAATCTTCTCTGTGATTTGAATCTGGAGATTTTTCTAAAGTTCACTCTGAAAGCTGAGGTTGCCCTGTAGAAGTACGACCTGTTCTCTTTCCTGGCAAAAATAGGAAAGCCATAAAACAGAGGAGAGGACTATTTTTTAATAAGTGTTTACATACAAGACTCCATCCTTCCTTCCCCAAAAGAAAATATTCAACTGCACATGCAACTGTATCATAAACCACTTTCACCTTAGGAGACCCAAATGAATCATGGTATTGCCTAAACAGTCAACCAAAATTTACCCCAAAGATTAATCCATTCCTGTTAGGGCCGAAGGTAGGGAAACAACACGTAACAGGCTGAGGAAGATCAGTTTTGCTTGAGAACACCAACTGTAAGTTCATGAAAAGAATCATTTAGTTTGGCAGGTTTTATCATGCCATTGTTTAAATCACACCATTTGTGACTAGGGGTGTTTTTCCACTGAGCTCGTTTAATCCGGAATTAAGAAGATCCGGATCTAAGGAATGGGTAGATCTGGATTAAGGGAAGTACATAATGTGCTTCCATGGGTGGTCTAGCACCCAATAGCAATGGGTGCTAGCCTCCCTGCCATGGAAACACCGGAACACCCATGTGCAAATCTGGATCTACCCACAAGGGGTCCACCTGTCACCCCAGGTGTTTTGGGGGATCTCCATAGACACTCCGGAGAATCTTCAAAGATCCACCAGAGCGGTTCTGTAGAATCTCTGGAGCGATCTGCCACAGAGACAGGTCAGGAGAAGGGGCATTAGATATCTTGATGTTATCACCCCTTCTGTTCTGCCTCCCAGCCAGCAGAGTTTAGGGAGGCCTGCCAACCAAAAGCCCCCCTCTCTAGCAGTGTTGCTTCTGAACACCAGATCAGCCGGGAATAAAACATCAATTATCCATGATTTAATTCTGGAGGAAAGAGCTGATCTGGCATGTATAACTGAGACCTGGGTGGGCCTTGTCTCACACAGCTCTGTCCTCCAGGGTACTCAGTACAGCACTGCTCGAGATCAGGGGGAAGGGGAGGGGGTGTCACTGTAGTCCATCGAACTTCCATCTCTCTCACCAGATGGCCAGTTCACCCTGTGACAGGGGTTGAGGGCTTGTTTTTCTTGTTGGGCCAGAGAGACAGGATAAGGATGTTGCTGATGTACCGATCACCCCACTGCCCAGCATCTTCCCTATCTGAGCTGGCTGGGGTGGTCTCGGATGTGGTGGTGGAAGCCCCTACCACAGTGGTGTTGGGGGATTTCAACATCCATGCTGAGGCCACACTCAGTGGACCAGCTCAGTTCTTCACGGCCTCCATGACAACCATGGGGCTGTCTCAGTTTGTATCTGACCCAACTCGTACGGCAGGCCACACCCTTGATCTGGTTTTTGCCTCAGAGCAGACTGGTGAGTATCCGTTGATAGGAGAGTTAGCTGTCTACCCGTTGTCATGAACGGATCATTCGCTGGTGAGGTTTGGACTTGCAACGGCAACTACCCTCTGTGGGGAAATAGGACCCATTGAGATGGTCCGCCCTCGGAGACTTATGGAATCTGGGCGATTCCTGAATGCTCTTGGGGATTTTCCGGTTGGCATGACTGGTGCTCCTGTCGAAGCCCTGGTTTCTTTATGGAATTGGGAGATGAGCAGGGCTATTGACACGATCTCTCCCAAGTGCCCTCGGCATGCTTGTAGAGCTCACAAATCTCCTCGGTATTCCATGGAGCTATGAACGATGAAACAGGAGGGTTGACGGCTAGAGCGCAGGTGGTGCAAATCTGGCAGTGAGTCTGACCGAACACGGGTTAGAGCACATTATCGTGCCTACCACGTGGCGGTGATGGCAGCGAAAAAGAGATTTTTCTCCGCCACCATTGCATCCTCGAGTAACTGTCCAGCAGAGCTCTTTAGAGTAGTAAATGGCCTGATAAGACCGAGCTCAAAGAAATATAAGCTAGGGCCAACTAATATCTGCTGTGACAAATTTGCGAAGCACTTTGAGGACAAAGTCGTTCAGATTCATAGGGGATTAGATGCCACAATTGGGCATAGTCTGAATGAGGTGTCCAGAGAACTGTCTGGTCCAGTTTGCTTGGATCAGTTTCAATTATTGCGGCCTGAGGATGCAGACAAGCTGCTTGCAGGGGAGTGGCTGACAATGTGCTCTCTAGACCCATGCCCTTCCTGGCTTATTAAAACTAGCTGGCAAGGTATGACCGGGTGGATCCAGGGAGTAGTGAATGCCTCTCTGAGGGATGGGGTGGTTCCACTAGCTCTGAAACAAGCTGTGGTGCGCCCCCTCCTGAAGAGGCCCTCCCTGGATCCAGAAGATCTGAACAACTATCGCCCGGTGGCAAACATACCTTTTTTTAGGCAAGATTCTGGAGAGGGCTGTCGCTGCTCAACTACAGGCATGTTTGGATGAAGCTGATTATCTAGATCCATTTCAATCTGGCTTCAGACCCGGTCATGGCACAGAAACCGTCTTGGTCGCCCTGGTTGATGACCTACTCCGGGAGAGAGACAAGGGGAATGCCACCCTGTTGGTTCTCCTGGACCTCTCAGCGGCTTTTGATACCATTGTGACAACCCAGGCAGCTCTGGTACCACCTGCCTCCTTTTAGTGTAGCCTGGCAGGCTAACAGACAGCCCAGGTGCCCATTCACTCTGCCAGATCCCCTTAGATCCTCAGCACAAATTGGATCTTCACTGGCCCTCTGTTTGCTAGTTCTTTCTAGATGTTACCACAAACAGAATACTCTTTAGTTAACCAAACATCAAAAGTTTATTGTTACAGAGTAAATAGAAAAAAAGGAATAAAATGTATGTTTGAATCAGTTATGAATCCTATAGTCCATTTGAAAAGAACTAAAATGGTAAGGGAACTGAGTAAAGTCCTTTGCTTAATCACCCAGCAAAAGTTCTCTTTTCATACAGAGGTTTCCTGACTGTAAAGGGCCTTCCCACTCTTAGTTCTGAGGTAAACTTCATACACTCATTCATAGGCTCTTAATAGGCCCTAAATGACTTGGGCTCCAAAAATCTAAAGGAACACCTTCTCCCATATTGACCTGCCTATGCCTTAGGGTCCCACCACCATCAGTAGTCAAAGGGGTAGACACCAGGAGGGCCTTCTCAGTGCTGGTCCCCAGGTTATGGAACAGTCTTCCCCATGAGGTGCATCAGACCCTTTCACTGCATATGTTTAGGAAGGCAGTGAAGACACACCTCTTTGCCCTGGCCTATGGTTAAATGGGAATATACTGTTTCTTTCCACTTTACAGACACTGTCATACCTTGTGTTGTCAGTGTCTGAGGACAAAGAGGCTGTTGCCCTCCCCAGCCAAGCTGAGGCAGTCTTCCTAACCAGCCAAAGTGAGGAAGGCTCACATGGGTTAAACAGGAACAATTAGTCTGTCTCCCAAGATGAAGACAGCTGGCCAAAGCCCAGTTCAGAGTGATCTCAGGCAAGAACGAGAGCACCTGAGATGCTCAGCATGATTACAGACCAACCACCTGCAACAAAGAGGCCGTGTTTCTATTTAAGAAACACCCAGTCCCTGCCATTGCTATTGCAGACAACAGCTCATTTTCCTCGCAACCCCAGTTCCTATGTCTTCTCAGTGTTCATGACTCTCTGACCGTTTGATGACTATGAAGACCCTCTGGCAAACTGGACTCAGCATTCCTGCCTACGTGTTGACTCTTGAACTCTGGATCTTTGCCTGGTTGCTGCTATCATTAGCCCGGTGAGCATTCATGTGTGAGTGCTTGCAGAACACCACCCGCTTGGGACACAACACTGTTATTAATATATACTGTTGTTTTAATATATGTCTGATTTTAAATGTTGTTACCTGCCCTGAGAGCTTTGGGTAGAGGGCAGGATAGAAATACAAATAATCAATCAATATTCCAGCCCAAATACCACAGATTTGTTAGGGAAGTCTATGCTGGAGTGGGCTTTCCAAGGCTTTCCACACATGGAAACCCATCATGGTCCAGAAGTCACCACTGCTTCTGAAAAGTTCTTGAAGGCTGCTGGGAATGAAAGTTCTGGGTCTTTGTAGTTTCCAAGAGGACCCCTTTCAATGGCATGCCACTTATTGCACCAATTCCAGAAGTACTTTCTGGAGCACCACTGAAAATTTTCCCTACTATATTTTGGTCTATAGGGGCATGTTGTCTACTCTCCCTCCATAGTCTGGAATACAGACCTGGTTATGGCTCTCTTTAAGGACGTGCTTAGCAAGTCAGAATAGTGACAAGAAAGTGTGACAAGGGGGTCAGGTGACAAGGAGAGAAAGGGCCTACCACAGTCTGCACTATTATGCGGACAGTAGGGCTTTATTCTGGAATCTCAAATCTGATTGCTCATACCTTTTCATTTCTATCCATTCTTTTGTGCGGCGGACATTCCGTTCAAGAAAGTCCTACTGTAGGGTGGAAAGTTACAAATAAAAATGGATGGAACTTGTCCTTGAAATAGAGAGGTACAAATATTAAGTATGTACCTCACAGATCATACTTATGCTGATATTTTACATTTTATTTCCTTATTCTCATTTTTTAAGTTTCAGTTCTTGCTGTATATTGCAGATTCCACATGACAACAGAACTTTTGCTGTAAGCAAAGATCAGTCATGGGATGTTTTTCCACTGCGCTCCTCAGATAGATCCTAATAGATCCAGATTAAAGGAAGCACCCAATGTGTTTCCACAGGAGGTGTAGTACCCATTAGCAATGGGTGCTAACCTCCCTGCCCTGGAAACACCTTTGCACCCATGTGGGCAATCTGGATCGACTCCCAAGGGGTCTGTTCATCACCCCAGGTGTTTCGGGAGATGGGGGTGCACTCTTCGAAGTCCCTCTGAAGAGACCGGCACAGACTTCAAAGCCGCTCCAGAGTCCCTTTGGAACGTCTCTGAAGTCAGCGCAAGACAACCCCGTGGCGCCCGTGATGTCAGCAGGAAATTGCTCCAGAGCACCTCCGAAGTCTGTGCTGATCTTCAGAGAGACCGGCGGCGAGACTCCGAAGTCTTTGCCAATCGCTTCAGAGGGATTTCAGAGGGAAGTCCGCTCGGTCTGCGCTAATAGTTAACAGACCACGTGGACAGCCTCTCCCGAAGTGTTTGCCGATCTCTTTGGAATGACTTCGAAGTTGTTTCCAAATTATTTTGAAATGACTCCAAAGTAACTTCGAAGCTGGGATTTCAGCGCTCCCCTCCGCCTAGCCTCCTCTAGACCCCATTGCCTCATGGAAACAGGCTCCCTTTAATCTGGATTTTCTGGCTGAAGATCCCAGAGCTGTAAGGCTACAGTGAGTGCTCCCACAAGTGTATTCTGCCCTCCAGGAAACTCTCCTCTACAATCCCATGTATTTTTCCTTTGATTATGAGTTCTTTTTGGTTACCACAACTATTCATTAAGAAAACTTAATAAAGCAAAATTTAAGAACTTGTTTCCACCTTGCATAAATACATGCAGGCAACTGCATGTATGTAAACCTGTTTTGTCTGAGAAGGGTCCTAAGTTCAGCATAGCGCCTATTACATCTGTACACATGTACAACACCTTCTAATATACACTAAATAACAGTGAGCAAGAATGGCAATATTGGATAAATCTAAGCTTACATTCTTCCCACTTGTAACATGTAACCCCAATCTTTTTTCCATTTAATACTTCAGTACCTGCAAATTTTTCTGTCATTGGATCTCCTCGGGTGCACCCCATGCACATTTGGTATGGTACTGAAACCAGGCTCGGCATGGGGCGTCTCCATGCATTTTTTATTTGGTCTGGTTCCGTGGATTAAATCCCCCAAAACTGTGCCAGACCAGGACCAAATTTGGTACCTGAAAAAACAAGTCTGGACATGGTTTCGGGTCCCAGCACGCATTGGTTAGTAAGCTGAGACCGCGCATGGGGCCAAGCCCAGACTATTTGGGGAGGAGATTGGTGCTCATGTCATTGAGAGGTGTCTCATTCATAAGCACATTAAGCTCCCCAGTACCTTGCATTTTTTGGAGGAAGACAGATACAGATATGTTAACTGCCCTGCACTGTTTTTGTCTTCTCTCACATGCAAATATATGGCCCTGCCAATTATTGGAACATGACATTCTGAAACTCCATCTCCATTTATGTTCCAGGGTTCCTCTCTAGGTCCAAGGAGGCACCTGCTGTCACCCCATCTTCATTTCCAGAGGCAGCAAACATCTCTCTGTGGCTGGCATTGGACCCTTTTTTTAGTGTGATCACCAGCAAAGATGCCCCTTTATCAGGATGGTTTCTCCCACCCTACATTGAAGAGACATCATTTCAGTGTTCATTGCTCTAAAATGGATATGAGGAGGACATCTCCTTTCCATGGCACCATCTCTATCATAGTGCTCCATCTAGAAGTGGAGGTGTGTTCTAAGGGCAATCTTACCTACATCCTTTTCAAGGACAATTCCTGCTCAGCCATGATCAGCACAGAAAGAGAGAGGGATATGACTTCCTAAAATGAGCTGGAAGATGATCATGGACACAGCAGTGTAAATCATACAGCCCAGTGGAAGTCTTGCAGCCAGTTTGGATTTCTTTGTATTGATCTTTCATCTTTCATAATCTTGGGAGTATTTCGTTTTTAATTTTATTTTCACATTTTGACTTTTGACATGTAAGCTTGTAGCATTACACTTTCTTCAGTTTGGTCTAGTGGTTTAGGGAGCCGGACACTGATCTGGGAATACCAGGTTTGATTCTGCCCTCCCCCATGAAGCCAGCTGGGTGACCTTGGGCTAGCCACAGCTCTCTTCTGAGCTCCCACCCTACTTCACAGGGTGTTCTGTTATGGGGAGAAGAATAGAAAAAGCTTTGCCAGCCGCTTTGAGTCCCTTTAAATGGATGAGAAAAGTGGGGTAGAAAAGCTAACTCTTCTTCTTCAGCACTGGAGTAGAGGAGCAGGTCCTTTCAATATTCAGATATGCTGAGCTTCTGTTCTGGATTCTGCCAACACAGATCAGGGATGTAGGATTCATGTTGAATGTAAACATCAAAATGCATGTTATATAAGGTTATCTCTGTAAAAGGACTAAGTCTGTCTTTAATTTCAACTTGTTTGAAACCCATTTTTGGAGGGCTGAAAATATCAAATTGTATGTATGAATATTCTATCATGTCCTGGAATGTTTTAATATATCATATATGAGATATAGAATAAGATATATTCTCTTTCACTCTATAAATTATGTAGCCCAACATCTTCATGGTCTTTGCCATTCCCATTTTTTCTGTAAATACCAAATTTATCAACTTTTAAAAGAGTAACATTATTTAAAAGTTTCTAAAGCCAATGAAATAATGTCAATATTTTATGTCAATAACCTATATTAGCAATAAAAATCTGAGACTTGTGTTTACTTTCTCACTAAACACTGCCAAACCTATCAATGTGTGCTTCTATTACAGCAGCAGGTATGAACAGTGGCTTTTAGACTCTGCTAAAATAAGGTTCCTGCAAACAAGGCATTTCTTTACTCTTGTTAAAACATTGGAAGTGGGAATATGGAGAAAGGACAACACTGCAGTGCATTGTGCATAAAATTCCAAAGGAAAGCTCAGATCAGCAATTGACTGCTGGCATTACCCAGCACATCCTTTCCTGTGATTCTGAGTGCTTTGTGTATACGTTAGTGTAACTATGGCTGCATCAATACAGGCAACAGAACGAGTCTGGTGAAGGCCAAGAGGTACAGAGTCTACACACTGGTGATTCCCATAGGCATGGGGCACTGCTTTAAGGAAACTGGAGGGTCAGCAAGTGCCCACAGAAGTGTCTTTCCCATGGAACAGGATAAAATACACTGAGAACACCTACTGCTTTCATGGGATCAAGCCACCACCATTAGGAATGTACACAAATGGGTTTTTTGACTTTCGATTCATAATGTTAGAAAATCTGTATTTGTTTGAACAGATACCCTTCAAATGTGATAGGATTCTATTTGATACAAATGTATTTGTACAAATTTGTATGAATTCCAATACAACTGAATACATATCTAATACGTATTCCATAACAAATCCATGCTCTGAAACCATCAAAACTGACCTGAATCCACTTTTAATCTGCTCTCAATTCCTTGTTGAATCCAATCTGAATCTGTTACGGATGTGTGGCACAGCCACTGTCCCACCTCCCCAGTTTAATGAATGTCTGAAACATTCATACAAAGGTCCAAAACATTCATATTTGTATGAATGTTGATGTACGCATGCTGTAACATTCAATTCGTGTACGAATGTATGAATTCGGATGAATTTGTATAAATAATGAATGTTATGAATATTCATACACATCCCTAACCACCATATAGACCCATGACAGCTACACAATCATCTTACCTTGTCTGCTCTGCACTCAGAAGTATTTTCTGACACACCAAAAGTGTAGGCCATTTCAGCATGGCAAAAGAGTCCCATCCCCCCCATGTTGTATCTTAGAGCTTTTGCTATGGAGTCCAAGCTGACTGCCTAGAGCAACATGCATCACCACTAATGCTCCAGCTGGCACTGTGGCCCTGAACACATCACAAAGAATGTCATGCTACACCCGTTCTTTCAACTTTTAAAAAAAATAAGTATTAAGCCATTTATAGAATTATACAATTTCTGTAAGAACTTTTCTCAAGGCTTTTCCATAATGATGTCCTGCATTCTTCCTTTTTCTCTCTGCATTGTCCCAATGCCATCTGGAATTCCAATTCCTTGGAGTCCCAGATCACACGTGTGTAAGCAACATGTTTGCAGGGTAGATGGAATCCTGTTTTTAACTATCCTCTCCAAACAAAGGTTTACATTTTCCCTACCTTACATCACATTTTTTTAATCCTCTGGGCCATACAATTAATTATCCTGTGAAATCCAGCCCAAATATAGGCTAACTAATCCCAATCTCTTTGGCAGAGTCTTTATAGTAAAGTTCCTCTGGAATTCCCTGAACACTTTTTAATAAGATAAATAACTGATCCCGGAATACTTTCCCCAGTCACCTGACAGGACCCTTTCTGCACAACATGGGCAGCTCCAGACTCATAGTGTGTGTCAGTGGGTGCAGGCCATGCTGGAGGGGGTTAGCAGTAGCCTGCTCCAAGGACTAAAGACATTCAGACAGATCAACATAGACCTAGCTGCCAGCTTTGAAGCAGGAGAAGCCCTTGTTCCCAGCCCTTTCTGTTGTGGGGGGCCCTTTCTGTTGTGGACCCACCATAATGGGTCTTCCATAATATTCTGGCCTATGAGTGTGTAGACTTTGGTCTTCCTGTGGACTTCTCCTATATAAATTTTATATTTTATTATTAACCATTTATATATATATGCTTTGAATTGTGAAAAACACTTCAAATTTCTGAAATAGAAAGCAGTATAAAATATTTTAATTAAATATTCTGCTTGTATTAGAGAGTTTTCCCATTTCTGGTCTTTAACAGGGTGGTTATTGTTTATTGGTGGCTTTTACTCACATGTACCACCAGCCCCTTGCTTATTTTGTTCACTTCAATAAAGAAAGACTTCTTTCTTCTTCTATTGCCTACATAGCCTCTAATTCTTCAATTATATATCAATATGTTGTTGTTGTTGTTGTTTTAAATAGAGTGGTGGTAGCTTATTGGTAGAGTAAACAGTCTGGAAAGCAAAGGGTTGCAATTCAATCCCCAGCCTCTTCCTGGAAGTAGGCAATGGCAAACCACTTCTGTGTCACTGTCAAGAAAACCGCATAGAGGTGACAATGGAGGTTCCCATGCAGTAATCCATGAGTCGGTTCCCAACAACATTTTTTTAAAAAATCTGTCAAATAATCTGTGTGTTATTTCCTAAATGGTACTATATATAGCATTGTCTTTGTGTCCTAGAACATCCCCAAATATCTTGACCATTGGATCACCCAGTTTATTAGAAGCTATTTTGATATTTGATGTGAACAACTGAAATGACACATACGGATGTATTGTATTGGTATGTTCCTGTGTTTATACATGGGGGGGGCAGGGTTGGTTGTAAAATGACTGCTAGCTTTCTTCTTTCCTTTTTAAAAAGCAATTTGATCCAGGAGGTTCAAAAGTAGCAGTGGGGTCAAAAGTTCAAACCCAAGAATCTGACACCCAAGGGAAAAAGGAAACCTAAAAACTAAAAGTGTGATAAATAAACCAGCAAAATTATGGGAAACAAATGCAGTCAGAACTCTACTGCCATTCTGATTGGTCAAGGTGTTGGAAAGGGAAGAGGAATAACGTATATAAGTAAAGCTGGTAAATAGCACTGCTGGAAAAAGAAAAGGAAGCCAGGGGGCTGTAGTAAATCTAGGAGTTGAACTGAAAGAAAAGCAACTAACCTTCCTGAGAAGACTTGGCTTCAGCAAGGAAACATACAGAATGGCTTAGCTAGATGCATTTTTCTTAGTTAACTTCTTGTGTTTAAAGTCTTTTAAGGTACTTTTCCTATGAACATCTGCAAAACTCAAACTATCTCAGTTCTCACTACCAAAAAATTTAGAAAATAATTAAATATATTTAATTTTAGTAGTTCTGACTGAAGCCTTATTATTTAATCCATATCTTACTGTCTTACCTTACTACCCACTACAGAGAGCTGTCAAAGAATAATTCCCACACATGTGCCGATGGTATGCCTATCCCAGAAAATGCTACAGGCCCAGGAAAACCATCCCTGACAAGGAATGTATAGGGCAGTGTCGTCTGCACAATTACCAGCTTCATCTACCCGAAGCTGAGGAACAAAAGCCCCAAAGGAGCAACCTTGGAAACAGCACCAGGTGCTTTGTCAGGCTCTGAAGGGGACCTGGGACCCTCCTGCTGCCGCCCACCTCCAGTCTGCACAGTGACAGTATAAATGGAGATCCAATCTATCCCCCATGAGAAGCCACTTTGAAGCAATGTGCTGGTGTTGCAGATCATCTCAGGAACTTAAAAGGTTGTCTTCAGTCTTCTTGCCTTGATTTCTCCATTTTGTATCCAGTACATTTCAGGATCAGTTTGCACACTGAACTATTTTCACATTGAAACTAGGTATAATTAAAATATTTGAATTGTGCAAATCAGGTTGTCCATAACTTTTTCTTTTCTAACATTTAAGCAACAGGAGCTCTAATTCAGATAAGGACCATGTGACTAGGGAGGAAAACATTGCAAATTGCATGAGCATTTCTTTCCTGGGATGCCACTGATATGTGTTGCAGTCATAAAATAATCTGGGAATAATTGTGGGTTTTTACTCTCATCAGAGGCACCTTGAGACTCCCAGCAAGGGATGGCAGATTATTCTGGTTGGTTAATCATAGATCAAGTATCTCCTATACAGGGTTTTTTGTCATTATCAACCAAGTGCCATCCCGGTGTGGATTATTAATATAAAAGAAATCCACAGTTCCAAATCCACTAATGAATCCATCCTTTATTCTTAAGAAAGGGTGGATCCTATTTAGTGCATAGTGTGTAGTACTCCAGACATGAATAGAACATTTCCCACTTCAAGGATTGTTTGCTGCTGTTCCCATGTCCTAAGTTACCTGAGGCCAGGATAATGAAAAAAGAGGAGGACATAAAAATTTAAAACTTTATGCTCTTCTCTTTTTTTTTTTCAAAAGATACTCCACTGTAATACATCATTACACATATAATGAGGCTGAAGAGATTGCTTTCTCTGAGCAAAAGATTCATGTTTCCGGTCATCAAATCATCCAGTTGCACTTTGCTAGCTTTTACTGGTCATTAGGGCATAAATATGTTTAATAAATAATATATGTGAAGAGCCTTTTGCATCTATTAAAATGCACAGCACATAATTAGCAGTGCTTATGTAGAATTCATTGTTTGTACTCACTCTTCCCACACTGCCTTGGTTTACCTCTCATGATAAAGCAGACAAACTAGACTGGACCAGATCTAAGTTATTTTAACATGATATCAATTTATGAATTTCTTTATGAATAGGTTTGAGATTATTAGCATGCAATCATTAGTGCTGTCTTTGTGTGTGTGTGATTTGTATTATTTATCACAAGTAGTAATTCTGGTATTGCTTAAACGAATAAAAGAGTTTGGGGGAGAATAAGAATAACATACATTACATTTAGGAAAAGCATCTTAACAATGGGACTACTTTGCCAACGAGAGATTCTATACGTAGATCATGCAGCTGTAATCTAAATCTGGTTTGATGAGTTTGAGTATTGCCACTCTGTAGCTTCATCCAGATCACTTAGTCTGCATCCAGACATCTGGAATATCTATGGTTTATTCAGGAATATCAAAATATAGAGGATTCAGTAAGCGATGTCTGGAAGCAGCCTTTCTTATTCCATTATATTTGGATATTCTGAAATAAAGCATGGCTATTCCAGAATAAGGAGTGTCTTGACGTGCTTTATTCTGAAATATCTAAATATAACAGAATAAGTAAGCAATGTCTGAATGGAGTCTGTGGCCCTTTTTGCATACACAGATGAGGCATATGCAATGCACAGAGCCACTTCTTTTCTAGTTTCTTTCCTTGCTAGCATGCCTTTCCTGGTCTCTGGAAGCAAGGTAATGAATTTATATGCCAGTTTTTCCTAAGGCTCCTCAATACACTAGCTGTTCCTTAGACTCTTTGCTGTTCTCCAGCCCAAGAGGAGCAGATAACAGCATTACTTTGCTTTTAAGGCAGCAAAAGATGTGCTGCCACACCTAAATGCTGTCCCCTTTAAGGGGTGTTCTGAATAATTCAAAACATCTTGCATACTTCCAATTTTAAGGTGATGCCTCATAATACTGAAAGAAAGATTTTAATAGAATACTTCTAATGTAATAATTTTAACAAATCAAGATGTATTCATACCAGAGTTACCTACCAGTCCTAGAGGCATGCCCTTTGAATTCTAATTTCTACTATTTGTGGTATATCTCATGTATGTGGTATTAAAGTAGCAGGTATTAACTTTGAAAATCCTTGCTTTTTTCATGGGCAAACGTATGACTGCATCCAGGCATCAGTTACTTATTCTGCCATTTTTTGCTACATACCATGGAATATACATGATTTTTTCCAAAATATCCAAATTTAATGGAATAAGTAACTGACATTTGGATGCAATCTATGTAGTGTACTCTAGAACCTTAACTGGAAAAAATATACATGTACATTGCTTTGCATGAATAATCTGATTTTAAAATGAATAAAATTTGTTTCTATTTACCATTTGTCAATTTGTCAGCCAAATGATACAAGATTTCTCCTCCAAAGCTATAGAGCTCAACTTGTTATTGAGCTTGATCCCTGTTAGATGTCTTGTATTTTTTAAAAAAATTCATCCATACATTTAAGAGTTTTCTTCTACTACTTCCCTCAGTTCAGTGTGTGTTAAGCAGAAATAGAAATGGGACATTTGGAAATTGTTACTAAATTGTCAGTGTAGTTCCTTTAGTGTGGGCATTCTGTGGTTCTTTTAAAAACTTGCTTCCCCATGCTGCTCTAGCTACAATCTCTGTCTCATCTTTGAAAACAATGTCAACCCCAACCCCAACTCCTGAGATGGTACTCTAATAGTCCAGTCAGGACTATAATAGTTACTATAGTGTGACTTAGAGTACGTCTCCATTATGCAGTAAAAGGCATCTTGGCTCTCAAAGCAGCTGTTGTCCTTTAGGAGTAATGGAAACTGGCTTCACTTAAATTGCCTTCACTGTGTAATGGAGATGCAGTCTTAGGCTGTGACCAGACACAGAAAAAAAAAAGTGCACCTGAAGCAACTTAATGAAATTGCAGGCCAAGGACAATTTTCTATACCAACATAAGTGGACCTACTTCTGGAGCTTGGCAAAAGGTCACTGAACAGCACTGGCAGGAACGGGCATATAGGGTGTTTCCGCACTGACCCTTTAAACCCCATTAGGGACCCATTAAGGACCCATGGGGATGGATCCTAAAAGATCCGCACAGGAGACCCCATTAGGACTGGATGAGGGAGGCATCTTCCACACAAGGGAAGGGCCCTAAATCTGGATTTCCGGAAGGCCTAAAAAATTGGGTCTACAATCCAGTCTTCAGCTTGAAACTAGATTATAGAGCCACACATCCGCACACTTACCATGCAGGTGGGGTCTTCCAGGTCCAGCCTTGCAGGAGTGTAGCTGCATGTGCAGCTGGCGCCAGCTCCGCCCTGTGACTGACATCTACGGAGGCCAGCATGGCCTCCATAGATGTCAAAGGAGTCCAGTACAGGCTTCGTAGCAGCAGCTACAAAGCTGTGCCTCTCCTAGAGGGTGGCGCTGGCAGATTGCTCTGCTGTCACCTGGAGTGGTGGCGGGGGGTTGATTACTGCTCCCTCCCCCCATATAGCTGCTCTAGCAGTGCAGCTTCAAAGGCAGGCAGCAGTTGGGGTTTGCCTCCGTCCCAGCCTGCCATTGAAGCCCCTTTGCTAAAGCAGCTGTATGAGGGGCGAGGGCTGCCCCCACCTCCCCATGTGGCTGCTCCCCTCCAGTGATGGGACATCCATGGCAGGTGGCGACAGGAGTTTGCCTTCACCTTCACCTGCCATGGATGCCCAATCGTTGGAGAGGAGGAGAGGCAGAGGCAGCGGCAATTTTTCTCCCTCCACAGCAATGGAGCAGCCACATAGGGTGAAGGAGGCTGCCATTATCGCCTCCTCCTCCGCGAGCTCCACCCCTCCCCCAGGAGGCTGCTTTGCCAGAGTAGCGGAGGCAGAGGGGAGATGGCGATCTGCATTGCCATCTCCCCCCCAGCCCTGATGGCCCCTGTCTAGATGATGGTTGCGGGCCATCAGGGCAGGGAAAGGGCACGGATGGCAGCTACCTCCTTCCCACGCTGCCTCCTCTCATGTCCAGCCTCCTAGGTGACCTGGTGGGGGCAGAGTCACCTCCACTTCTGCTAGATTCCCTCTGCCCCTGGAGGCTGGTTCGCTGCTGGGGAGGAGGAGGAGGAGATGGCAGGGGAAGGAGGTAGCTGCCATCCATGCTCCCTCCCCACCCTGATGGCCCTTAGCCATCATCAGGACAGGGGGCACGATGAAGGTAGCAATCACCACACCCCCTCCCTCGATGACAGCTGTTTTGCTGGGCCATCAGGGCTGGGGGGAAGATGGCGATGCAGATAGCCATCTAACCCCCTGCCTCCACTGCTCTGGGTGATGGAGGAGGGAGCGTCACATTGGGGCATTGCAGAGGTGACTGCGCCACCATCACCACACTCCTGAGGGGCAGAGGCAGCAGCAGCATGTCCTCCTGTGGCCTGATCCGGGCCCAGAAGGCATGCTGTGGTTCCACACAGCACCTTTCTAAGCACCCGTTCCAAATTGGTGCTAGAGGGCCTGTGCGAAAGCAGAGGGGTTTCCTGAACATCCAGATCTTTAAGATCCAGATGTCTGGGAAGACCCCATCTCAAACATCGGATCTGGTCTGAGACTGTTTTTCTGTGGTCTTTAGCTTGAGCACTCCTGTGGTTAGTTTTGGTGCCCAGGAGCAGGTAAAGCTGAGGGAACTTGTGCCATTACATGCAATGGGAGACCACACCCTCCCACCGTATATATTGGTGTGCAGACCTCTTGATCTCACCACAAATCTGGTAAAGTCTTGAGAGAACATGCAGATGTTTCCTAAAAGGCCTAGAAACACAGTAGGGATGTAGATGATCCCCATTCCCATCAAAGTGAATGGGATGGAATTTTGCATTCCTACAATTAGACCCACTTTGAATGTGCTAGGAATCTCCAAATCTAATCCAAATCCACTCTGAAGCTTCAAACAAAGGTACAAGAGCTTTCACTTCACATGCAAAGGTCAATCTTCAAATATTCAATTTGAATGTGAAGTTTTGAACCATAGCAAAGACGAACATTTTTCACCCATCCCTAAAACACAGTGTAAAAGCATGTGGAAGAGACATCTATTTAACTAACTGAAGGAGGACAATCTTCAGTTTGAAAGAGTTCCCTGATTGGACAAAGGGCCAAGAAAACGCAAAGAAGAGGCAAGTCAGCTGGTCATAGTATTGCCCATTACTAATGTGTTGCTTTTTTTATTCCAATTATGGTGATTTGTGTTGCATCTACATCTATAAGCACAGGCAATTATTATATTTAAATCTGTGTTCCTTTTGTGTGTAGTGTAAACAGCAATTCTGCCAATCTGACTCACAGCCAAACATATTTCAGACATGCCTCAGGCTAGTAGATGGCAAAGGCACTTGGAGGAAAATAATGCTGAAAGAAAGAGAAGGAAGGAAGGAAGGAAGGAAGGAAGGAAGGAAGGAAGGAAGGAAGAAAGAAAGAAAGAAGGAAAGAAAGAAGGAAAGAAAGAAAGAAAGAAAGAAAGAAAGAAAGAAAGAAAGAAAGAAATGCAACACCTCAACTCCAGAATTTCCCAGACTCACTGTATGAGTGACTGACTCAAACTTTGAGCTATTTAGTTTTATTTTTATTCTAATCCACAACCCATTTCTTGTCCATATGGATCTTATATAAAAGAGTTGCTTTCATTGTCTGCAGTCCAAATTGTGTCCGCCTATCTCTTCAAGTGGCCACAGGGGAACATGACCTACATATTTCTTGTTTTGTTTTTCTTTTTTTAAAGAACCAGAAGCTTCAGGATTTGAGGGCCTGCCCTGGGGGTACATTTGGTGACCACAGGAGACTAGAGGGGAATCTTACATACCATAGGGACTTCAGTAGCAGTAGCATCATAGAAAACCAGGGCTTTGTTTTTGTTTTTTGTTGTTATTGTTTTTTATAAATATCTATATCTATTATCAAGATTTCACTGAGCATCATTTTATGTCCCTCAGGGCAGGTCGCTTGCCCTCCTTTTGTTTGTGCTGCATTTAATGGGAAATGGTACAAATCTTGAGCTAAAACACATAGGCTTGGTGAGATAACAATCAGTAAATAAAAGCACAACATAAAATATTGTTATACAAAAACTGCTGAAAGCTTAAGGTTACATTCTTATTGCTGGAATCCCTTTTATGGTTTTTTTTATAATTGTTTTGTAAAGAAAAATGCATCTTTTTTCTCAGCTGTCATTTATATCAGAAACGGTACACAAAATTATTGCAGAGGTTTTTTTGAAAAACAGAAAAATGAGCTAATTTGTAATATTTAAAATTTTCTCCTCAGTAACAAATAACAACATTCCTATTATTGGCAATGCTGCATTCCTTGTGCTGTTTTATTTTTGGTTAAGCCTTTAATCGTTTCTTGAAAATGCTGATCTTAATTGCTAGAATTCTGCGACTTTAACCCAGTACGTTAAGCAAACAAACAAACAAATGAAAATGTTTAATAACACAAACAGGGATCAAGTGAAGTTTATGAATTTTACAGATTGCCCAAAATGCTAGGAGTTAATTACAGTCTGCTTTCCCGGGCATGTCAGCTTGATTAAATTTGGAGTTCCAAGATGAATTGGCCCAAATTCATTAGTGTTCCCCGGGTGCATATATTGGTCAAGGTCAAGAGAAGCACAGTGATTCTAGTGTTAGTCGGGGAGGGGGAAGGGATTCTAAAGAAGGTGGACTCTTAAAAGGTCTGGGGTTGCAGCTAGAAACTTTGATACTTTTTAACTTAATAAATCTTGACAGCCTAATCATGGCTAAGCCTTTGCAGTTTTATTGGTACAGATGGCAAAGCTAGACATATTTAAAGAGATCTCGGTGGCTAGTGGCAGGAGAGCATTGAATCCAAATGTGCTTTGGGGCTGGAGTAGAAAGTGCAAGAAGAGAGGATAAAAAGCTACACAGCATTTCCATCTCTTGACATCTCCAGCAGCCTCCGATACAAAATATGATAAGGCTCCTGCTGAGCTAATAAGCCCAACAAATGTCTGTGTCCGTGAAGTAGATGAAGTGGGATCAAGTAGTTGGGGGCTGCTGTATGAAAATAAGCCAGCACCCAGGGTATAATGGCACTGTAGCAACGCAGCAAGGTCAGGCTGATGACAGGAACACTGGATAAGCAAAGACCCCATCAGTGAAACAGGTTTCCCAGTTGGAGCTGTGCCACATAACTTATTAAAAAAATCCCAGTGTTTTGGAAAATGCATTGAGTTTAGTAAATAAAAAAGAACACTTCATTTTGTTCTAAGGAGGGAGGGGGGGGGAACTGCATTGCCTTGCTACCCGTGACCAAACACAGATTACATACTGATTCTTCTCCCTCTTTCTCTCTCTCCTTCACTGTGCAATGGTCATCAAAAAAGAAAAGGAAAAAAAAGAAATCTTAAATGAGAATTTGATTGAATGTTGGTAAAGCAGAGGGTTCTCTCCAAACAGAAAAAAAGCCTATGTCTTAACACAAGGCCTGCCGCCACAGTAGATTTTTCACCTTTTGAGAGCTATTTGCGGCACGCGTGCGTGCGTGCACACACACACACACACACAATCTTAAGTAGTTTGAAATCCAACTGTAAAACGGTAACAAATATAAAGGTTTGAGCTGACCAATCACAAAGCTATGTTCAGTTGTTGTTTTTATTAAGATTATCAACCAAATAACAACAAACCAAACAGCACAATAAAACATACAAAGCCTTAACTAGAAATCAGTTCCAGACAAATTCTGCAAAGGATAGTTGAATATAAAATCTATGAACTATGAAAGGAGTCTAGTGCTTTGGTTCACAAATGCCCCAGAGGAACGTCTGGGGCATGGCTTTTTCCAACATCCAGTGGCATTAAGTGCCCGTTGAAGAGCACATCATGTGCCCAAGGTGCCTGCAGTGAGGGCATGAAACCATGATCTCCAGGAAAATGCCTTGTCCTCCACGTCCTCAGATGCCCACAGATGGGGGGGGGCGGATTCTGAAGACAATGCTTATGTCGATGAAGTGTTTTTTCAAATCACTTAGAGAAAAAAATCAGTAGCCATCTCTAAATTCAAGGAATATGCATTAAATTCTCTATTTTTAATACTATTACTTGAAATGCATTACCAAAGGACTTCTTCGAAACCATTAATTCTATTTAATTTTCAAATGATAGAATTCATAAAATGGATGTTGGAAATAATGAGTCCTCTTATCTTTTCACTTCTTCCTTCCCTTTCTTTTTAATTTTTCCCATTCCTGTGGCACCAAATTTCACCAACTCCTTGTATCCTTTTCGTAATAGAAATCCTATGAGGTAGTTTAGGCTAATGGCAAAGACTGAAAGTTCCCAGCCTTCAAAGCCTCCGTCACTGACATAACTTTCTAAACCAGCTGCTACAGCTGAGGCAACGTGAGCCATCCAGCATGTAGATAGCCCTTATCCTGCGCTAGGGTTTGTCCAGCACAGCATTGGCCAGACTACTTAGCTGAGGCTTGCACAGTGCAGAATAGTGGCCTCTATATGAAGGTAAAGGACTCGGCTTTAAATCCCATTTCAAAGAGTGATTGTTGGCCATGCAGTCCCTGGCCACCTCTGATGAACGATGCATGAGAAAATAAGAGGTCTACTTTTGGGTCAACTTATTACTTTTCTATGCTCGTTGTTATAAATTTTCAACACAAATTAATAAGACGTAACATAAAGACAACAAAAATACATCATAATAGTCAGACGGTAAATCAAAGGGTGTTTTCACACTTACTTGGATTGGGTCAGTCCAGTTAAACCAAAAGCCAATTCTCACTTGGCCTCTTAGTGCATAAATAGTGAACATCTGGGAAGGTGCATTTGCACCTACAGGAGGAGCTTACAGCCACAAGCATCCCCTGCCTCCCCAGATGTGCACTAATCATGCACTAGTGGTGGAGCATGAAATTGTGCTCTACACGTATCCACACATGACCAAAAACTTACTTATTGCATCCAGCCAGTAGACATTTGCAATTTTGCCAACTGGGAAGGTCATCAGAGCTGCCACACAAGAGCACTGGCAACCCTGATGACCCCATGTCATGACTGTGATTGAGGAGAGTGTCATCATCATCATAGGTCAAGATAGCGGCACCCAGAAGAGGAGCAGCTGGCAATCAAACACAAGTCAGTGTTCAATCACATGAGGGGGGGGGGCTTTTAGCAACTAATGTTCACAAGTGCAAGAGCAAAGGTGTATCATTGCACACCTTTCCCTCCATGGGACAGGAAAGGAAGTACAAACATGCCCCATATCAGCTGTAGCATTCCATCAGATGGAATGGTCCACATGTTTTGGAACAAGGCTGCCACATTTGGATGGCTATCAGGGACAGCCCCTGCTCCGGTTGTGAAACTTGCATGAGTATCTGAGCAGGTCTCTGCAAGCTCTGATTGACAGGAATGAAACTTTTTAATCTTGAAGCCACCTGGGAACCCATTTTGGTGGGGTACCTTGCTGCCAATGAAACTGGTTTTCTGGTAAACCAGAACACATAGGTTTGCTGCCTTTGTGCATTTCTGAGGTCCAGTTAACATGGCACTAGATTTAATCTGTGAATGCTAGTGCACAGCATCCTTTCCCCCACATATCCAAAGACTTAACTGACATGCGACCATGTGTAAGGGTGCCACCATCTTGGGTCTGGACACCAGCGTGACTGCATGTGTGCTGGCATTATCATCAGAATGATGGCGATGCACCACACACATGCACTCATGTTTTCAGTGATCTGAGGTGCCAGCACACTTGTGCAGCACATCAGATGGCCCACCAAGGAACACAGAGGTGCAAATGGGCTGCACCAGACACAGGACAATCCATCTCTGTTGAACGTAAGGCTATGTGTGAAGCATAAAATCATGCTCCACATGTAGTTTGCATGCAGTATGCTCCTGCACGGAAGGGGCCGTTTCTGAGCTGTACAGATGTTCTGTCTGGGAGCATACTGCATGCAAACTACAGGACCAAGTGCAGAAAGGCCTCAGGTCTATCTCTAAACCACATTAAAAGCAACAAAATTCACTTTGTGGTTTAGATGTGGGATGGAAACAATAGTGTATGGTACTTGCTTCTATAAGGTACTTCTGATCTGACTAAGAGTAGCTAGGTTCAAGTTCTACTCAGCTCTCTAATCCCACTAAAAGGTTGCTTTTAGTTAGGGATGTGCATAAATGTAAATTTGGCTTTTTGATTTGAATCAAACTGAGCCACCCAGAAAACAAATTGGTTTTATCCAAATCTAAAACTTGACTGACAGTTCATTTAACTGGTTTGTTTTATAAACTGGTTTAAAAGCCCTTCAAAAGGCTTTAAAATGGCTAAACTGATCAAGCTCAAATTGGCAGGGGGGGATTCTATCAAACCCTCACTAGTTTGGTTTCAGTTTGAATCAATTGCTCAAATCAGCAGCGGTGTTGATTCAAATCTGAACCATTCAAACCCGCACCCCAGGTTTTATCAAACTAGTTCAAAAACTAAGTGTTTCAGCACACCCCTATTTTTACGGCAAGCATACTTAGAGGAGGGGGCTACGGTATTGGATTAAGTGTAACTTCTCTTCTTAAACACTTAGGGAGGTGACAGCTCAGTTGCATAAGCCACCAACACCAGCATGAAGATAAATACTCCTTACTGTTTCCCTAGAAATAAATTGGCCAGTACCCCTTCCCGTCCTTTGTCTTATAATTTCAATATCAACTTAGCCACATTAGATGTAAATTTGGTCCCATTGGAGCTGCTTGCCTCTTTTTTGGATTCAAAAGCCTGTTCTATTTCATCATCTCCTGACACTATGCAAGGGGGAATCCAAAGCCAGAAATTTATACTTTTTCAGGCATCTTTTATCTTGGCTATATGGGGCCAGGGTGGGGGAGTTACTCCAGAGTCTGATGAAAAGGGTAACATTGTTGGGGCTCTTGTCTGATCTTACTAGAGGTCAGGGCTCTTTGATTGCAGAGATTGCTCACTTTGTGATTTTCATAAGAGCTTCAGCTTTGAAGCCATCCATGTCCCTTTGCAACAAGGTAAACAAAATGCACGCTTTCCTTACTGAAAAAACTCTAGGGGAAGTCCTTCCACATTCTGTCCCACCATTGCCATCCCAGAGTGCCCATGACCTTGATCACAACTTGACCAGGAACAGCTGGTGAGTTTCTGGTCAGCAGCATTTGCACCATTTTCTGGATATAACAGTGTGAGTGGTTGAAACAGCATGGCTGTGTGTGTCTGTGCATCTGCCTCTGCAGCCATGAAACACACCCATTATCAAAAGATGCCAATGTGATTAATTATTTCAGGATTTCCTGGAGGCCTCAAAAATTCCATTTTGCTTATTTGTCCTCAGCAACCACAGATATATCTGCTGGGACAAACTAAGGCCTGCAGTCTGGGGAAGTCCCATGTGATATGAAGATATGAAGTCAATTCAGTTTTATGAACCACCCCACGAAGAGTTTTTTCACTAGAAAAATAGTGTGCACTTTTGTTTAAATGAATACATACATACTTCCATAGGACTTTTAAAATGGCATTTTGATACGTGTTTTTGACTTGAAGAAGTGGAACCAAGCGCTAGATCAGAACAGTTTGGACACGGAAAAAGAGCAAATTTTTGCAGGATAAATGCCATATCTAAGCTTTTTGTATCTAAATTCAGAAGAATCAAATTCCTGAAACTTTGCTGCCTGTAACATTCGTACAACCACATTCTAAACCATATTGCAGGCTGTTGCAGTGGCCCACATTGGTTAATGAAACTAGAATTTTCTTAGTAAATAATTATGCCTTTTACAATGCTGTGGGTTTTTTTCCCCTTTTCTTTGTTTTTTACCAGAAGAGAAGCACTTGCTGGAGAGAAGTTATCAGGATCCTTAAACAACCAATTAGTAACAACTGTGTATTTGTGACACTGTTTGGAAAAAACCCTTAAGAACTGTGAATGTAGAAGCATGTTTCTCTTCTGGCATTTTAATCAGCATGGAGATTTACAGTTTTTGCCTCATAATAATCCTGCTGAATACAAAGCCTTCCCCTGGGGAAGGCAGCAGATATGCATGATAATATAGCAGCTGACCCCCTTCCACCTTAGAGCTGGATTGCAGGTTATATACTCAGATGGTTGCACTGGGATGCAGACAGATACGCAACTCATTCAAGAGCACTAAGAGCCATTGCGCCTCAGGCAGATGCAATACCTCCTGGAGCTATCTAACGCACAGGAGAAGTGTACTTGCTGTGCCATCCTTTAAAAGGTTGCAATGTGTGTTCCCCTCTGCTACAAAAACCAATTCTGCCATTTAATGCGGAAAGAGCTGGGCACGCTCTTAGAGCTGCATTTTATGTTGAGTGTCTCACACCCGCTGGAGATTGCAATGACTGTGAAAATGCTTCAGTCCCAAGGAGGAATTCCAGAGACACCAGCTTGTCCTGCCCCTGCTTTCTTGGAAGGTATACAGAGCCATTGTTATTAGCACAGATTTCTCCAGCTCTTTTTCCTCCATCAGAGGCACAAGGTCTTTCACATTCCTCTGTAACCCCTTCCAGCTCCTAATTAAGGTAGTTATTCATCCCTTGTGCCTCACAGTGCTAGGAAAGGCAATTGTTCCTCTGAACCAAGTTCGGCTCCTGGGGACTGCCATGTAGTTTTCTAGGCATCAAACTAGAAGATGTTTGCCTTTGCCTTCTTCCAGAATATTTTTAATTTTTGTGTTTGTTTTTAAAGGTTACCAAATATACATAATATACTATATTCAACATTTCAGTTACATCACAAGAACTGTTAGGACAATGAGAAAGAAAAAACAAAGCATTTTATCCTTCAGCACTAGACATACGGCCAGAAGTCCTCATCCATTAGGATGCAGTGTATTAATTATTATAAAGGGAAACTTCCATACTATATCAATTCATGTCCCTTCTGCATCTATCTAGTCAACTTATCTATCTAGTCAACATATACCAGAGGCCTAAGTGTGAATGGAGCCTAGAGGCCGATTCGGACTTAGGCCAGCTCTAGGACAGGCCATCCACTCTTGTGAAAGGCCAATTCCATCTGGAACCGGCCCAGCCTATCCCAGAGCTGCCCTACTTCTGTCCAGGGTGTGGTGAACGAAATCATGCTCCACACTTGGCCCAATCCATCCCCGGCTGTCCCAGAGCTGTCTGGCAGGGAGAGCATTTGCACTCTCCCTGCTGGACAGCTCTGAAGTCCTGCCCCAGATGGCCGCCATTGGGTCGTATTGACCTACAGGCTGGCAGCCCCTTTCGGGGTGGGGTGAGACCAGGCCAGGGCTGTCTTGGGGTTCCATGGGCTGCTACCGCCCCAATCAGGCTGGCAGCAGCCAGCGGGGGCCTCCTAAGTGTCTACCCCCATCCAAGAGTGTGCACCACTCCCCCCGGCTCCCACAACCCACTTACCTCATGGGACCTCTGGTTCAATGTGACGGGTCCTGGGGCTTGCTGCAGCAGTCTGCCATTCTCTGCACAGGCACGTGCCACAGCAGACCCCTCCCACGCTGACCTGAAAAGGCCTCAGGTTTTCAGGTAAAAGCTAGCTCTAGGGATATGCTATCCACATGCTAGTGCAGTTTATGGCAGACCCCATAGACTTTGTAGCCTGATGTAGTCTGTACTAGCATGCAGAAGATTATATCCCGTTCCAGGATATAATTCAGAATAAGGCCCAGTGCAGAAAGGCCAAAGTGTCCATAGCCTTCTTGCCTATCATATCTTGCACATTGGCATCAACCAATTCACAGCTTGTCACTTCCCAAAGTCTTACTTAATTGTCCTGCCATCTTCCAATTCTGAGTTATTACAGCCTTCACTGCCAGTATTAACTGTGTTATCAAGTTTTATTTTTAATTTGTTCATTTTGTTCACACATCAGTAAAAGAATGCACAGTTTAGGAGAGCAGTCTAGTTTAGTGTTTAATATCCTTGAAATATCTCTGATAATAGAAATAGGGATGTTTACATTTTTTTGTATTCGGTTTGTGTCGAATCAAGTGCAAGAAAATTCATATTTGTTCTAATAAATCCCTCCAAATGTGGGAGGATTTAAATTCAATGCAAATGTTGCATGCAAATTTTATATAAATGTTAGATACGAATCACATACGAATCTGTAACAAAGCTTTGTATGAATATATTGAAACATTTGATTCAAATTTGAATATCACTCTTCGAATGTGCCAACATTCAATTTGAATTTGAATGTCCGAATCTGGATTAATTTGGATTAAATTTGGATGTTACGAATCCAACACAAGAGACTAATGTGATTATTTATATGAGGCAGCAATCTGAGACAGATTCTTTCCTATTTGAAAACTCTGTACCAAAAATATATTCTCACTTCTTGCCTTCCAAATTCAGATTGAAGTCTGTGTCCAATTATATTTACATTTTGTCTATGGGTTAATGCCAGTGCTTCTAATGTTATATTAAATAATAAAGGGGATAATGGCATCCGTGTTTGGAACCTCTATTGGTTTGATATTTTGAAGAGAGTGACTGGTTTATATATATCTGAGCACTGGAAGTTTGATATATGTGTCTGACTGCATGAAATATGCTACCATGGAAATTCATTTTCTTCAACATTTTTAATAAAAATTATTATGGTTCATTGAGTCAAAAGCCTTCAAAATATCTATGCAGTGCCATCAATGGGGAATTCTTAATATGTCTAATGTGGACTAGGGATGTGCACGAATGTTATTTTGGCATTCGATTTGAAACAAATTGAATGTTCAAAAATCGGTATCCATAGGAATAGATTGCATTCGAATGTGGTAAAATTCTATTCCATATGAATCTATTTGTACATATTCATACGAGCATTGGATAGGTATCTGATACGAATAGATACGTATCTGATAAAATTCCCCAGTTTAATGAATGTCCAAACTATTCGTACAAATGTCTGGAAACATTCTTATCCATTCAAATGTTAGCATACAAATATTGTAACATTCTATTTGAGTTCGAATGTCCGAATTCAGATCAATTTGGCTGAATTTCAGATGTTACAAATATTTGTACACATCCCTAATGTGGACTATCTTAAGCACAATTCTGACTGGATTTGAAAAAATTCAGTTGGGGATAAATGCAAATTGTTCCCATTCAATTACATCTGTGTTTTGATATTTTATCCTATTTGCAAGGCAATTATGCCTGTGAAGATCCTGTAGTCCTTTTTCAGGAGGGCTATGGGGCAAAAAGTGCCAGGTGTTTATCCAGGTTTAGGGCAAGCTATCAAAATAGAGTCTCTCAGATTTGGAGGAAGAGTCTCACCAGTCAGTGAAGCATTAAAAGCATCACACATTGGAAGGTTCAATATTGCCAAACAATATTGCACCTGGAAATTTGTTCCCCAATGTACCATTGATAATGCAAGTTTGCATTTGCCCTTGTCTCTGTTTGAGATGCCCATGGGCAATTGGTTGGCCACTGTGTGCAACAGCATGCTGGATTAGATGGGCTCTGGCCTGATCCAGCAGGGCTTCTCTTATGTTCTTATGTTCAAAAAACTCATATAAGAACATTTTACAGTTCCTTCTGTGTATAAATGTCTCAAGTTTTCTTGATATTTAAGAAAGAAAATATTTGGTTGCTTGTTACAATTAAGTTGTTCTGCAAGGAACATAGAATCTTTTCAAATACATAGTATTTCTGCCTGGTATATAGATGGCTTTGACTATTATGTTTGTCTCAAGCAATTCCAATTCTTTTCATTTTCATTTTAAACTTTTATAAGTGTTGTTGGAGCCAGTTAAACTTTGTAGCCTTCCCGATTCTCTAATTTCAGAATTCAATTTATGGCTGATTATGTTGTTTTTTTCTTCCAAGCCATGTGAGAGATACAAAAGGAACAAATGATGGTTTTTATTGAGTCTCACACTATAGTCACTGGGGGTCCCTATTTCATGTTATCTTGAAAATAGTTTTTAGTTCTTCCCTTGTAGCAGATACAGCACGCTTGTTGTACAATAGTAAAGGGCTCGTGTTCTATATCTTAAGAGTTCACTTTTTTTGTAGAACACACAGTTTTGATATTACCAAATTGTGATCAGATGTGGTAAGGGGTCCTGTCATTGCTTGTGTCACATATTGAGCTAAGATTTAGATATAATAATATAATCAATCATGTAGGTTTGATGTAATGGGGTGGGGGAAGTAAAATTTTTAATTGTAGGTTAAAAAATGTATAGAGGGATGTACATGAATTTTATTTTCCTGTTTGGTTTTCATCAAAGCAAATGGGACAGAACTTTGCATTCATGCAAATGGAGCCACTTAAAATGTGCTAGGCTTCAAATTTGCTTAACATACATGCCACTATCAGTCACATCTCCAAATCCATTCTGAATCCACTCTGAAGCTTTGAACAAAGGTACAAAAGCTTTTGTTTTAAATATTTAGGTCAGTATTTGAATATAGCCCATCCATAATCTATAGATCTCAAAATGTTGAAATTTGTTGAGGAAGGGCAAAAGCCTTTGTCTTTTGTGGCTATTTGGTAGCAATGGTTGCCTTCAAGGATATTTTTCAACATCCCTGTTGTCCTAAAGAACCTGATATGTTCTGGAAGTCTGCTATCCAAGTACTAGCCAAGTCAGATCCTGCTTAGCAAGATTGGTGTGGGCAGCCTAATGTGGAGGCCCCCATAAAGACAATCCTTCTCATTTCCTCCAAATTATTTTTGCCTTACAGTATACTTGTCTTCTGCTATAAAAACAATGTGAAATAATTCTCCACTGTAAAATCTAAGGTAACAGTTACCAACATGGCCCAAGGACCCAGGTGCATGTAAAGCTACTGGCTTTCTCTTCTCACTTGCAGCCCAAAGGAATGATGTCCATAGTGTACCTTTCAAAAGCCAAATGTGCTCATAAGGAAAGAAAGAGATGACATTTCATAAATTCAAATAAAACATTTAACTTAAATATACTATTAGACTTTAGACTTCGAGACATTTCTTTCCCAAAATAGAAAATAGATCCTGAAACATCTGGAGGCCTGCAGCTTTGGGGGATGGGAGCAATGTTTTAAGATGACGTAGATAGATCTGGATAGTCTAGATAGGAAGGCAACTTTTGTACATGCACCATAGATGTGCACTGTGGAGAGTGGACATAACTGGGGAAAGTATGCTGGGCCAGGAACAGAGTTGGTCATGCAGAGCACACTGTCACACATTTGCATGATGGTCAATGCCTGAGCACGTGGATGTTCTTGAGAGGTGGTAGCATTGTTATTTGCTGGTGGGACAGGATAAGATTGCACTTGCAACATAAACAGACATCCAGCAGTTTTCTTTTGACTCCTTGCACCATATTGCCTCCTTTAAAAACAGAAACAGAAGTGTGCAGTTCCACTTCATCATTCTGCCTTCTCTGTCACTGGAAGGGCTACCTTTCCTTCAACAGACCCTGTCTGAAAGGACCCTGCAGCTTCTTTGCATTCTTTGTGCCATGTGTTTCAACACCCAGGCTGGGGCAGAGAGCAACACCACACTGAGTGTGACAGTGGTAAGAACCTAGTGCTTCTACCAGGTATGTGCAAATCATGAGCCCCTTCCTTCATTTCATTCTTTCCCACTTCACCTAAATATGGGCCAAATTTGCACTTCCCATCCCATCTGGAGGACAGGAAAGGTGAACTTGCCCATGCATGTACTGGCATTCACATGTGCAAATGCTACTACATGCCATCCCTCCCCCCATGTGTCCAGACACTAACCTGCAGTGCAAATGGTGTCTGGGTGCCACCATCTTCCATTCCTGATTCTGATGCCAGCATGCATATGCCAATGGAGCCACCAACATGCTGTACATATGACATACCGGCATGCTTGTGCAGTGTGTCATGTGCTCCTCCTGCACCATAGAGCCTGCCCAGAGTTTGACCTGCTCCTGCGCAGGTCAAGGTAGGTGCACATGTGGAGCACTTAATTGTGTTCCACACATAGTTGCCATGGAGGGAGCTTCTGGGTGAAAGGAGCTATTTCTGGATTGGAAATGGTTTCTTCAAGTGCAGAAATGTTCTATCCAAAACCTCCTCCCACAGTGACTACTGGGACAAGTGCAGAAAGGCTAATGGTTGAAACCATTCATTTTCTTCCTGCAGACTTTGAATATCCACCATTCCCTCTTCCCTTTATTTGAGTTGCCCTTATTGAATACCTAGGATTAGAAGATGCCCTTAGTACTTCTTCATCCATTTTTGTACAGGATTTCAAGGTCTCTTCAGGGATTGTCTGATACCTAATTACATTGTTTCATTACATGCCATAAGTCTCTCAAGTAAGAAGTAAGAAGGTTGGTATTTCTCAATTGCACATCATTTTGCAATTGTTATTTTTAACTCTTTACAGAAACATTTTTGCATCAGAACATTGCCAAAACAAAATAATTAAAAATACTCCAATGAAAAGTGATCTCTCATCTTTTCTCCATATGTAACTGAGAGCAACTGTGCTTGATGTGCTGAGAGAAAATATTTGACAATGACCACATTTGTGGGTCTTATAACTTTAATATGGAGGGGAAGCCATGTAAGTTGTGTTTGTTTTTGAAATAACACACAGTAGATTACATCAACACTTTGTGGACCAAATAGAGCCTTTAAAAGCACATGAGAAATTTATAATGAGAAGAAGAAAAGAAACAGAGAGATGGATAATTTTATGAGTTTCATGAGTGGTTTGTGGTTAGCAGTGATGAGGAATATCCAGGGCTTGTGCTATGCAGAAAGAATGTATTTACTGGACACAGGAAAATCTGGAAAAATTTAGAACTGAAATGTGCAGGGGTTTATTGATTCTGCCTATGGCACTAGCATAACTGTAAAACAGTCATGTTTTGCAGCACAGAAATGTTTTGCTGTGGAAGGGAAAGTAGGATGGATTATTTCCTGTCAGAAAACTGATTCCACTCCATATTGGCTTAGGAAAGGAAATTCTGTATTGACTCCATCCTGGCTCCACCCACGTTCAAGGCAAGTGGAAGTCTTAGTACTGAAAAAGAAAGAGAAGGAGAAGGAGAAGGAGAAGAGTTGGCTTCTCTACCCCACTTTTCTCACCCATTTAAGGAGACTCAAGGCAGCTGATAATAGGCATGTGCACAATTTTTTTTTTGCATTCAAATTCAATTTGAATGTTTAAAATCCAAATGCAACAAAAAACGATTTGAATCCGATACATTCAAATCTATTCGTTTGAATGTTAGATATGAATTTAAAGATACAAATGTTGACAACACTCGTATGTGTTATCTGTATCTGTATGCATTTCGTACACATCCCATTTTATTCCGTATGCATCCCGTTTTTGTTACGTATTATAAGTGCGAATGCATACAGATACATATGATATTCAGACAGGTACATATGTAATACATACATATCTGTACATTTGAATGATTCAAATGAATGTTTTGGAACATTCAAAATTCGTTTGAATGTCTAAATTCAAATGTGAAGACATTCTATTCAAATTTGAATGTCCACATTCGATTGAATTCAATTGAATTTTGAATGTTTAGAATATTTGTGCACATCCCTAGCTGACAAAGCTTTTTGTTTTTCTCCCCACAACAGAACACCCTGTGAGGTAGATGGGGCTGTGGGAGCTCAGAAGAGAGCTGTGAGTAGCCCAAGGTCACCCACCTGGCTTCATGGGGGAGGGCAGAATCAAATGCAGTACTCCCAGATAAGAATTCATCTCCCTAACCATTAGACCTGTAATAGAAGAAGGAGAAACTATAACAGTAATCTAACAAGCTGCATTTTCCATTGCTTGTGGACCATCTATTTAACTCAGTATTGCCTACCAATCACAGAATAAGCTCTCCAGCAATCCAGTCAAGAAGGTTTCTCAGACTTGAACAAAATTGCTTGGGATTGAAATTGTTATGCTCCCTAATGTTCCCATACAAAACCTCAATATTATTTCTCTTAGGCTCTACCTGTTAGGAATTAGGAAATGTGCTCACTTGGAGCTATAGAATGATCATTTACATGCTGACAGCATATTTGTTCCTTGATCCTGATCAGAAGTTAGGAAAATATTGTGTTATTTGAAGATTGAATCAGCACAGGACAGGAGGATTCACTACAAGAGTAGTACCTCCCATCCAAAATATTACAGTGCTGTTCACACAACTCCTTCTCTTCTCCCCGCTGTCAAGATTGAAGATCAGTCTTTAATCTTGAAAGGCTAATTACCAGGAAGACTGCCAAAGGGAGGGGGCAGTAAGTACCCTCAATTAGTGGTTGTGGCAGCAGCAGGACCACTGCCATGAGAGAAGAGTGGTTGCAAGAGCTCTGCCAGTGAAGCACATAATGGCACTTCTGCCAACGTAGCAGGCAAAGAGTGTGGTGTCCATGCAGACACTGCTTTATTCATGCAAATCAAGTGTCCAAGGAAGGGACGGGCATCATGCAGATCCTAACAAAGTCAAGTCCACCTCCACCCCAAGTAGGTCTGATAACTCCAAATGAAGTCAATCCTGGAGATTCCTGCTTCCTCCATCCCTACAAATGCACATGAAAGAAACATGCATATACAGAAAAAAGAAGACAGACCAATATGCAGCTATTCCTATACAAAGCACATTTGCCTACTTTTCCTGCCCTGAATAAATACAGTGGAGCAACAGATGAATTTCAAACTCAAAATCACAAAAAAATCTTCACAATAACATTGAGAAGTTCAAATACAGCTGAATTAGACGACAAGCATGAGTAGGAGGAGCCCAAATGAGGTCTTGCCCAATGAAAGCACAAAAACAAGAAAGCTGAAGTCCTTCTGATATAACTCCCTCACCTCAGGAAACAGAATGTGTGTGCTCTTTCTCAGTTCTTATTCTCAGGATGATTCTCCAAGCAGTCCTGAAGATAAAGATGAATGCTTAAGGAATAGGGATGTGCACAAATATTTGAAGACATTCAAAATTCAGTCACATTCATCCAAATGTCAACATTCAAATCAAATCTCCATAAATTCAAATTTAAACATTCAAATGAATTTCAAATTTTTGAATCTATTCATTTGAATTATTCAGACATTTGTATGTGTATGGGTTCGTACACGATCCATACTTGCACATACGTATCTTTCCCGCATCTGTACGCATTTGTACAGATCCATACAGGATGAAAATGGGTTGCATACGGGATAAATACAGGATGCATATGGACGTGTACAGACATGTACAGATACATATGGGATGTGCAACAATGTATATGGGCACATACAAATGTTGTCAACATTCGTAAGTGCAAATTCAAACCGAAAATTCAAACGAATAGATTTGAATTTGCTTAATTCAGATCAAATTTGGGTAAATTCCAATTTTAAAGACTTGAATTGAATCAAATTTCTGGATATTTCATTTAAATCAAGTCAAATCTTGAAAATTGCATTCGTTCACATCCCTATTAAGGAATCTAGGATCCTGCTGCTGACCATCTTAAGAAAATTATGGAAAATTATGATAAACAAATTTATCACATGTAAACGGTGTCAGGTAGAAGATAACACTAATGAGCATACGAATGTCTAAATAATTCATATGAATGATTCAAAACATTTGAATTCATTTGAATCTTAAAAAACAAATGTACAGACATTCTATTTGAATTTGAATGTCCGAATTAGAATGAATTCAATAGAATTTTGAATGTTTTTGCACATCCCTACTTTTGTTCATCTTTCAAATTGTGCTTGTAGGGTTTTGTGCAACTTCCCAGTTCCCTGCTGGATCCTGACTGCCTGGAAGCTCATTGCAGTGGAGACATCACCTCAAGGTCCTTATGCTAGTATAATATTCCCTTTTGGGAAGTAAGAGTTTAAGATCCCCTTTCCCCCTCCATAGTTCTCCAAACTGTCAAATGTGACCTGAAATAACCTTTTCATTCAGTAGAATCTTGGTCGGAGTTATGTTTTGACTCCTTGCCTGGTGCACATGCAGTAAGGTGCCTACCATGTGGCCCTATGATGCGAATACCTAACACTGTACTCTGTTCTATTGCCTCACGCTTGCTGCTTTGACATTCACAATCAGCTGATGACTGTCACTGCTAATGTTCTAACAATTTTGCTTGCTTTTTGAATTTTATTGCTTGCTTTAAATAATGTTTCTTGTCTGTTTTTAAAGAACCCTCAATCTAGTTGTGTCTTTATGCCTCTCTGTCCTTTGTTTTGCTACCCTGGCTAATTCTCTGTTTTTAAAACATTTTGGCTGTAAAGATCCCACTGGAGATTTGATGTCTGGGTTTAAATATTTCCCCTTTAGAAAACACTATTAACTCAATGCATGTCTCTTAACACCATAAGCAAAAGTGAAATTAGATGGATTTGAGAATGAGCATTCAGAAATCTTTCAGTGCTTGCTGTAATATCTGTTTTGCCCCAACTTAAGGGGAAAAAAGAGTTTTGATCAAGGATGGAAGATGAGCTTCCCACGGAAGACCCAAATGCCCTGACACCCAGCATTTGTCCTAAGAAGTGTGCCTATGTTGTGATGGAAAAGATTCTAATCAACCATTCAGTAAGAGCTTTGAAGAGAAAAGAGTCCTATTCCTCTATGGAGGAGAGAGATTGCAAAACCTCTCAAACACGTTGACTCTCATACTATTCCAGTCTCAGAAGTACAATGTCCTATTAAGAATAAAGTCCATGGAACATCTTGTACAGAGAAATCTAATAATAATGTTAGGCTCCCTTTAAATACCTGTTTGCATTACATCATGGGACCATTTCAAGCCAATCTAAATACAGTGTCCTAGAATTTAAGGAAGATTTTTTTTACGTAGTTTCCATTCTGTACATATACATTTCTATCTCTGTTGTAGTTTTATGTCTGATTATAGTTTATGCATCACTCTTTTTTATGCTTGCAATATGGGCAACTATATATAATAGTGGCACCAACACAAAAAATGTATCTTCATTTCAGCTAAAAAAATGCATTTGTATATTAGTATAGAATTTGGGATAATGAAAATCCATACAACAGTCAACGCAAAGAGAAACATTTTCAGCATATATCTTTAAAAAGTCACTTGATCGCAAGCAAGAATCTTTTTCTTTTCCTTTTCCTTTTCCTTTTCCTTTTTTTTTTTTTTTTTTGCTTAACCCTACTAGCAATCCTTGACTTAATTTCAATGCTTACTACTGCCTGAATACCTATAATGTAAGCAAAAATGCATAAAATGTCAGCAGGTCTTTAATAAAGTCAGATGCATACATTCCAAAGAGAAATGGGATCTTCAACCTGTCTGTGTTCCTTTAAGGATGAATTTTGCTCACTCTCTTTGCTTCTCCCTCCCACCCTTCTGTCACACACGCACATGCACACACCTTCAGAGATAGGTATCTTTAAAGAGATTTAGTTAATCCCTTGAAAAATCTGATTGAAAATGAATGCAATAACACAAGCTATGCTAGGAGCTTGCTTGAAAGGGTCTTTTGGGTTAAAATTACAAGATGTCAAGGACCAATGTGCAACGGGAGTCTCTTTTTAAAAGACTCATTGCACAAAAAGCTGAAGAATAGAAAAACACAATTATGACTTCGAACACATATCGTCCCCTCTGACACATATGATGATATTGCATCAAAATATAAACAACACTAGTAGTAACACTTTGTATAGAGAGAATATTATCCAGGATATGTTTAAAATAAGAAATCTTATGATAATCTGAAGATATCTATGTGTATTTGTAGTATGCTATTACAGAGCACCCCAGCAAATACTTCCAGGCTTTGTTTGGATGTCGTCTGTCTGTCTGTGCGCATGCACGCATGCACGAGTGTATGTCGGAGAAAGGAACAGTTTTACACAGAACAAAGAAAATGATAGATGCAGCCCTCTGTGATTGCTGAGAAAGCAGAAACAGTAATGACACTCAGGAAATCCACCTAGCAAAGAAATTTACTATATTCATTTTGGACTGTGAAAAGCTCTCGGCTTCAAATATCTCTGCTCTCCGTATGTTGCCTCAAGAATTGATATAAATTCAACAAACAAAAATAATCATTCATTTATGCACTAATTAACCTGTAAGCAGCACCCGTAAGCAAGCAAACATCTATCTCAGTATCCCTCAGTGAATGAGTACTGAACTTACCAGTCAGCCGACTGATGTTCTGAACCAGTGGGTACAATTTCTCCTGTAAAATTGAGTAGGGTTAGTTAGGGTCAGTTTTCAGAAGAAGCTAGGTTTAGTTCTTTTCCTAGGCTCTCTGAAACAGCTGGTCAGAATAACAGTAGAATTTCTTGGCTGTCTATGTGCACAGTTGTTTCAGGACCATATATTACGTATTCAAAGTAATAGTGAAGTGCAGAACAAGGAAGATTTTTTTTTCTTATAACTGTGTTAGAAGATCCTCAGACCGTGGTCACACCTTGCTGAAATAGTCTGTCTTACTCTTTAAGGCACTAACCAACCACACCCAATACCTGATAATCCTTCCCCACATCATTCTCAGTTTGGGTCACTAGATTCACACCTTTTTGATCCCATCCTGAGACTCCTTTATGAGACTTTTATATATCTCTACCATCACAACACATCCTGTACTCTGATAGGATAAAAGTTCTGTGACTCAACAGTATGTAATCACACACTGGAGGAAAGGGAAGGCAAACTCATGCAGTATCAGTATGTTTCAGTCCCCTTTAGGCCTCTTCCCCGATCATACCTAAAAATTGAAAATTGATTAACACTCTATAACAACTTGAGACCTGTAAAAATTAGGAGCCAAGAAAGTATGATTGAAGGGAGGAAAGCCCACAAAAAGAGCAGAAAGAATTGAAAAGGTGTGAGCAGTGGAGTCTAAAGATGGACTGAAGAAGGATTAAAGTGGAGGTGTGACCATGGTGTCAGATGCATAACATGTGGAAAATGTTGTGCCCACTACTGTTGTTTTGTTGTCAAGATAGAATTCTATGTGTATGCATACTTAACAAATAAATGTACAGTTGTTAGGCACAGTGGTTTCTTAGCAAGATTATTGTAATAGATACTGGACTTAGCTCCCCAAAATTCAAGATAATCTATAGTTGAAGCAATGATAGATCATCTGGATACACTCATAGACCCTGTCCCTCCCAATCTCTCTCTCATTTAGAACATAATATGCAGCAGCAATTAGGGCACATCTCCCTCCAGATAGGGGCCACAAAGTAATAGTTTGTGGTTTGAATGTAGAAAGCCTGAGAGCTGTGTGAGCTTTTGCAGGAGTTTTGCTTTGGGAAATTTTGGCAGGACTCACTTCTATACTCTCCACTAACCAGAGTGCTTTGGCTCTCTCCAGTTCTGTTGTAAACAAAGAATTACCTTGCTGTTGCTCTCACATGAAGGAAATGGACTCCGTAATATTGCTTATGGAACATGTCAAAGCTGGGAGAAAAGGGAAGAGTTGCCATTCCATTTCTGTGCACAACTAAGTCTTTTAGCACTGTCCTAATTAATTTTTATAAGAAAAAAAATAAGCATTTATGGATGCTCATTTGTGCAAAACAGTACCTCGTATTCCTTAAATCTGCCTGAAGTGGAATTTTACACTTGCGAGTGGAAGCTAATGAACCATATTCAGAATCTGTGACATTCTGACCATTATCTTGCTTCACCTCCTTCACTGTCTGGCTTTTTCCACACTTATCTGGAGTCCATTCCAACATAGGGGCCAGCCTTCTTCCTCTCTTCTGCAGGCCAAAGCAGAAGAGAGAGGCTCTTCCCTCCATGGGCTGTTCTACCCACATTGGGAGGTGACCAAAAGGATTTACAGGTCTAATGGAATTCCAGGAGTGGTTAAACCAGGACAGGATTCCTGTGGAAGGGTGCAAATCTGCCTGTTCATGGTTTAACAGGGGGAGGCATTTTGGTGGTGCACCAAATTATACTACTGTAATGGGTCCCTCGAAAGTAGGAATTTCAGTTGTGCTGCTCAGAAATCCCCAAAATGACTCTAGAGAACACACAATATCTAGACCCAGTGTGGAAAGTTGTCCCAGGACAGCCTCCTTATCCCAGGACTGTGGAGCCATTCCTGCTGCCAGAACGGCTGTAGGATGACCCACTCCTGTTGGATCAGACCAATAAGAAAAGTGCAAAATTAGCTCTAACTATCCTACCAGTCCACAAGGCCAGCCCCTGGTTCTGGGCATCTATGAATGTATGATGTGTGTGTATCACTTTCGTTAAAGATTCCTTTCCTCTGCTAAATTAGTGTAATGCAAAACTTTACATAACTTGAGGCAAATGTGGGCTTTATCTTCACAAATAGGCCCTTTTCTCAGCAGGCATTAGACTAGAACATAGTCTGGTTCTAGGTCTCTTCTGTATGCATGCTAGCATGGACCAGAGAGGTCCCACCTTGTCATCAAATGCTTCATCTGCACTGGACAAAATTATGGACCAAAGTCGGGTTCCAAAATGGCACCAATCCTGGTGCTGTGGTAGATATATTTAAAGTGGTCCACAATGAGATCACTGTATTCTGGACTACAGAGGGCAGGCACACAGCAACCTCATAGTTCAAAATATAGTGAGCGGGGGGACATTTGTCAGTGATATATAAGAAAGCAGTACTGGAAGTCACTGTACACTGAAAAGGGACCAGCTGGAAATCATAAAGGCTATGAACTTTCATTCCAAACCTTTGAAGGCAATCTAAGAAGCCAGCAGCCAGTCCTGGGATAGCTGAAATGTAGACCTTACCAGCAATCCATCCCAACCCAAGCCAAGAAGTCCTACCACGTTCCAGCACAGCACAGGTAAATATGGGAAGAACGCTTCTCAAAAGCAACTTAGAGGTATTGCATGCAGACACAAGGGTTCCCAGTCCACCTCTAATCCACATTAAAAGCCAGAAAATGCATTCAGTTAATGTATTTTGTAAGTTTTGCTTTGGCCTTAATATGGATTAATCCACTCACATATGGATGCTACCACTTCTAAGTTTTTTTTGAGCCATTTCTTTGTTTACACCGTATGGGTGCAGTTAAAGTTCTCTAGCCAATAAGCTAAAAAGCCCATTTGTTACAGATTCTCTACTGTTAAAAAAGTGTTGTTGTTATTGTAAAAGAGAAAATGAGATTCAACTAATCTTTTCTGCAGCGTTCTTATGTTTTAAACTTAGTACTCTTCCTAAGTCTATTCCAGAACCCACCGCATTATTTACAGTGCTGTGAAACAATATTTGCCTTCTTACTGATTTCTTCTATTTTTACATTTTTGTCACAGTTGTTTCAGAGGTGGATTTGCTCTTCTACTTCAGACTGTTGTCTTACTGAATAACCAAACTGCAGTTGGACTTCAGATCACATCACAGACTGATGACTGGAGATTCTCCTTTGGAATTTTCTGGTAAAGGGCAGGATTCATGGCTTCATCAATTACCCAGGCCCTGAAGCAGCAAAGCATCGCCGTACCCATACACTTCTTCCATGTTTAACTGTTAGCATGATATTCTTACTGTGGAATGTTGTGCTCATTTTATGCCAGATACAACAGGACCCATGTCTTTCAAAAAGTTCCACCTTTGACTCATCATTTCACAGAACATTATAGCAAGCAAACCTACCATTAGCCCTTTAGTGTTCTGTTCCAATCTCTTGTTCCAAAGAGCATCGCTGACACCTCTTTGTTTGACAGCCTGGAATCCCACCATAAGAATTATCTTTAGCCCTATACTCTCTTTGTTAATCCTATGATTAATACTATCACTATTAATACCATAGAACTTCTAAGCATAATTAGAACACTAATTTTAAAAGGCTGGCAAACCAAGACTATGTCTCTCGCAAATGGTAAATGTAAATGCTAAATATACAGTACGTCATCATGAGCTTCAGGCTTGGAAAATATGGAAGAAGTCAGAGCCAAGCTCATTTTGTAAGACAAAAATCTATACAGTGCACAACAGTATTTGGCTGCATCCAGACATCCATTGCTTATTTCACTATATTTGGATAAAGTATGGATATTCCGGCATATATATATATTTTATTCTGGAATATCAAAATATAGTAGAATAAGTAACCAATCTCTGGATACAGCCCTCTTAGCCTAGGGATCCTTAATGGGGCATGTTTTCTGCTTTTAAATTTGGAAATGGAGGGGAGATGTGATAACACTCTTGTTTAACCAAGTAGCAAAAAAATCCATCATACCATAAAAGTTGACAGGGATGCAGCTGAATCTACAAATTATTTTCCCAAGCTCTCCTACTGGTCTATCATGACTTAGGTTTTATGCTATTCTTCCTTAAATCTCTTCAAATATTCCATGCTGATTCCTAGATGATGATGATTCTTGAAGTCCAATAATATCATATTGGATCCAATAATTAGAAGTGCAATAGAATTGCACCAGAAAAAAATATCTGTCTTGTACACCTACATTATTTATCTCTAGCCTACATGAGATTTGATACAATGCAAACAGTTACCAGAGTTTCACTTTAAACAGCTATTTTTAATAAGTGCAATTACAGGTGTCAAGGTTAGGTTCCCAATTAAATAGCTGTAGGCAACTGTTTCAAGAAGCAAAGTGAAAGAAGAAAATACACAAATCTTGGGAAAACATGCAACCTGTCACCACTTTGCCTTCCTAACCACTGCTACGCTTCTTTCAAGGAGGCCATTTCACAGGACATTCTGATCAGCAGTTTCACAGTATTGCGAAATGTTCAGGCTCAAATAGTGATCTGACCGTGGATCAAATAGGACTGAAGGTCTTTTATCAGGTTAAATTCACACACCAGGATATACTTCTTAAAATACTTTGTGCTTATTTTGATTGGCAGTCCTTCATGGTACTTCAAAAGCTAGAAATGGACATTCAAAGACACTATGGCTAATGGTTCCTAAGAGCAAGTTGGCAGCATTTCACCATGTCACTAGTTCGTGTTTTTTTTTTCTCTCCCGCATCTATGCTTCAATCCAGGTTTGGCTGATGCTGTCATAATCCAGTATGTTCAGTGGAATCAGTTTTGTATGGGTTTTGTATTCCTATATATCTCACTAATTTGACCTTTAGTAACTCTTCCTTTTAGCTATTTTAGGCTGCATCCACACAGGTTATAAACCCGAAATTATCCTGGGGCTCTGTTGGAATTGCCACATTCACAATTACAACATAGCCCCAAGATATTGGGAAACACAATCATAAAGCCCATGGCTATGTTGAGATTGCCAGAGAAACATGTGGCAATCTTAATATAATGCCAGGAAAATGCCATATTTTAAGCCCCTATCTGAATGTATCCTAAGAAACACATTTGTCCCTGTGCCACCACAGATATGCCCATGTTTGTGTGTGCACATTGACACACATGCATATACACAGAGGGAGAGAGAAAGAGCTATACATAGGTAGACATTGCATGTACATCAAAGGGCCTTTCTGCACAGGCCGCCGAAAAACGGATCTAAAACGATCCAGTTTTTGGTGAACCATTTTTTCTGAGGATCTGTCCCAAATAGGGACAGATCCTCAAAGCCCTGCATGTCCACACATGCGTGGGGTGCTGGCGGCAAGGCTGGATTGCAGAGCCGGACTGGGGTGGGTGCTGTGCACCCATTCCAATGTGGCCTCCGAAGGCCCTCCCCTCAGCCTCACCCATTGGTGAGCTGTCAAAGAGGGAGCATGCGTCAGGGATCTGGCTCTTCACCTGCTGTGCGCGGAAGCCTCCTGCTTCAAAAACGGTTTCAGAGGAAAGGCCAGATTAAGACCTAATTTTTTAGGTCTTGCAATAGGGTAGGATTTCGGTGGCCAAACCGGTTTAAGAAACCGGTATTGCACGCCGAAATGCAGACATGGCTTCCTCAAAGGGTCCCTAATTGGGTTCCCTATGTCTTAATCCCTCCCCAATCTGGCTCTAAATCCGTCTTTAACGCCAATGTGGAAAGGGACAAAGATTTTGCATTTTGTAGGTCAGGAGCAGCAATAGCAAAAATAGTTCTGCTTCTTCTCTGACTTCAGAACCTGCATTTTTTTATTTTTTTTTTACAAAGTATACACAATCATATTTAAGTAAAACGAATATAAGAGGAGCCCGGCTGGATCAGGCCACACCTATGTAGTTCAGCATCCTGTTGCACACAGTGACCCACCAATTGCTATGAGCATCTCAAGCAGAGACAAGGGCAAATCTCCTGCTCTCAAATCCCTGCAAATGGCCTTAGGGGCATCCTACTTGTCCCCCAGCCTGAAAGATGTAGTTAGGCATCCAATCTAGTAGCCATTGATATATCTGCCATCCATAAATTTGTCCAACTTTTACTTAACACCATCTAGGCTGGTAGCTGTTACCACCTCTTCTGGCAGCAAATTCCTTAGACTGATGATCCTCTGAGTGAAGAAGACTTCCCCTTGTCTGATCTGACTCTCCTACCCATCAGGTTCATAGAGCGCCCCCAGTTCTAGTGTTGTGTGATAGAGAAAATAAATTTTCTTCTTCCATTGAGAACCCCCTCAACTGACCTTTACTCCACTCCCAGCTCAGAAATTGCTAATCTTTTAATCCCCTATGCTAATTTTTCTTTGTTTTATTCTCTTAAGTCACCAAGAATTCAGACCATGTGGTCTCTCAGAAATTTCTAAACTCACCTAGAAATGTCTGGACCTGCTGCCACAGCAAGTGCCCAAAACTCTAACCAGAAACCAGAGGACTTACCTCACAAACTTACCACAGCCCTGCAGCAATTTTCCAAATTATTTTAGCAAATTCCCAGTTATTTTTGTTTAGTCTCAAGAGAGCAATCTTCTACTGAGTACCCCCTCAACAGATGTTTTACAATGGCACTTTTGAATCTCAAAGTGTTAAGTACTGGTCAAAGACAAGTACTGGGGACACCTGAACGCCAAACAACTAGCATCTTTTCTGCTAGGCTGTTGCTGACCTTGGATAGGTCCAAAGAAGACCTTATCTTTAAACAGTAAAGACAGACAGTAGGATTGTAATAATGAAAATACTAAACCACAGCTCAATTTCTATTTTTCTGATTCTGATAGGTTAGATAGAAAACTGATTGCTGGACTTTTTGCACAGGATCTTTCTCTCAGGCACCAGACAAAATGATAATATTTATATTATTTTGCTTTTTATATCCCACCTGCCCTCCACAGTGCACAAAATAGTGAGTGTTATTCTTATTCTCCCTGCTTTATTTGGCAACAGCACTGTGAAGCAGGTTTGTCTGAGAAACACTGGCAGGGTCAGAACTACCCAATGAATTTTCTCAGACAAGTTGTGACAGAAGTCCCATAGTCTTTGACAATTTAATCATGCCACCATACTGGTTTTCAAAATGGATCTGAAACCCACTGAACTGTTGCCTGAAAAATGTGTTTTTTGAGTCTCAGATGCACTAATTCCAGAGACTCCAGCAGTAGCGTGCTCTCAACCAAGCAAGGACAAATGTCAAGGCCCTGGTATTCATATCAGGGCAGCTCAATCTATGAAGCTCATAGACCACCAATCAGAGAAGAACATGTTCTGAGAGGCCTGAACATGCACAGTCCTGGGGCCTTTCTGCACTTGGCCTTATTCTGGAATATATCCCAGACTAGGGACCTGCTATCTGCTTGCTAGTGCAGACTATGGAAGGCTCTACCATGGTCTGCATTTGCTTGTGGCCAGCAGACCGCTGTTTTTTTGAGATATATTCCAGAATAAGTCCAAATGCAGAAAGGCCCATAGACTCTTCTTCACTAGAACAGACTGGTCTCTAACCTTGACTGCAGAAGTCAATAAAATGCAATGATCCCAAATCTGAAAACTGGAAGTTTAATCATCCATCACTGCTCAATTTTATTTACTGCAAGTTTTACATATTTGTATGGAAAAGTTTATACCCTCCCCGTCAATATGTGCCATAAACTTGTAGCCAACCTGTTTTATTTGCAAGTTTGCTGCTGGATACCAGCAAGTCATGACCAACTCCTTTATAACAGTTTTTGTGGCAGAGATACATAAGTGGTATCCCACTGCCTACTTCTGGGAAGACTGCCAGGGATCAAACCACCAATCCTCTGCTTTCCACTACCACTGAGTTACAGCCACTCCCTATTTGAAAGTTTAGCACCGGAAACCAATAGTATGGAGTGTATGCAAACAGAGTCAGAAAATATTGTTACCTGATCTATTTTCATGTCCTTTTGGCAGGCTTGTGATTGGATTTTGCAGCATCTCTTTAATGATCAAAAATCAGCAATGGAGGAACCTAATCAATATTGAGACCATGAGCTGTTTGATCCAGGCACTACAGAGTGCACATAAAAGCACAACAATTTTCCATTCTTGTTGCATCTATTGAAATAAAGCAATAAAACAGGAAAGAACCAGTAATGCAGTCCATAAAACAGGGAAGAAGATAAAGAAAAGGCAAGCGCAAAACCAGACACAGTTGGAGTAGTTACTAACCAGATAGGCATGTGAGTGGAATTACTTACCTTTGGAGTTAGAAGCAAGAAAAAAAAAGGTGTTCAGTTTTCCATCTTGGCAAATCAAATTCCAGGCCAACCTGCTTGGGATGAAGGGCAGGAAGTGCTTTTCATCACCACGGCAGTCAGACGCACATGTCCATGCCTACTATGAAACCCGGAAAAAACTAAAATTTTCCATAATTATGTATTTAGATAGCTTTACATACAACATGGCCCTGTTACAATAGGAAAACACATTCTGCAATATCACATAAATTTATAATTAAGAGTATATGAAATGCCTTACTGAATCAGAACAGTGATGCTTCTGTTCCTGCATTCTGCTCTCACAGTGGCCAACCAGGGGCACAGAGAATCCTTCTAGCAGAACACAAGCACACAGCCAGTCCTGCTCACAATCTCTCAGGTGTTCCTAGAACCTGCTACTACCATTAGGACTGATAACCATGGATAGCCCTGACTTTCATTACTTGTTCCAAGCCTTTTTTGAAACTATTCTAGCTAGTATCCAACACTATATATTTATTTATTTATTTATTTATTTATTTATTTATTTATTTATTTATTTATTTATTTATTTATTTATTTATTTATTTATTTATTTATTTATTTATTTATTTATTTATTCATTCATTCATTCATTCATTCATTCATTCATTCATTCATTCATTCATTCATTCATTCATTTACATTTCTATCCTGCCCCATACCAAAGGTCTCTGGGTGGGTAACAACAGATTAAAATAGAATATACATTAAAAGACATTAAAAATTCAACAAGTATAAAACAATATACAATGTGTTTAAAATGACAGTGTCTATACTGTAGGGGGGAGGCAAATTGATATTTTGTGGCAGCAAATAGGGATGTGCAAGAATATTCAAATCATTCAAAATTTGATTGAAAATTCAAATTCGAATTGAGCGTCTGTACATTCATTTTTTAACATTCAAATGAATTATTGCATGAATTGCATGAATTATTTGGACATTTGTATGTGTATAGATAGGTACGCATTACATACCTATCTGTACACATCTTATTTGTATCCGTATGCAATTGTACAGATTCATACAGGATGAAAACGAGATGCATAAAAGATAAAAATGGGATGTGTACGAATGTGTATGGGTGCATACGGACACATACGAATGTTGTTGACATTCGTATCTTCAAATACAAATTTAATATTTGTACAAATATATATGACTGTATTTGAATCAATTCAAAATTTGAATACATTACTTTTTCTCTATTTGTTTGAATTTGATCTTTCAAATATTCAATTCAAATTGAATTGAATCCAAAAATTGCATTAATGCACACCCCTAGCAGTAAATTCCTAAATTAACCTATGCATTATCCTTTAAAAAGAAAAGTTTTGTCTGTCCTGATTTATCTAGGATTCTACTTCATTGGTTAACCTCTGGACCTAATATTTTGAAGAAAGCAGGGAAGTACCCCAATTGACTTTGCCCACAGCATGATTTTATATATCTCTATCATGTCCTTCTCCTTTCTAAACTAAAAGTTGCACACTTTGTAGCCTTTTCTTGTATGGAAGTTTTTACAGTCTTTTTATTATTTTAATCACCATCCTCTGAAGCTTTCCCAACTTTGCTTTAACTCTTTTGAGATACAGCAACTAAAACTGTACGCAGTATTCCAGATGCAGGCATTGATTTGTATAAGGGTATTATAAAATTAGCATCTTTGTCTGTTTCCGTATTGAAGTTTCATAGATTTCAGCAAGACTGAATCAATCTAGAATGGTCCTGCAGCTAAAGGGGTACCAGAACAAGCGGTCTGCATTTGGACAGCTGTTCCATACAGCCCTCATGTTGGTCCCAAAGATCATGCTATCTTCAGAGCCAACTTTCAACAACTCAAGTGGCACAAAAGTTGTTTGGCCTACAAAGCTTCACGAGTTCCATTTCAGTGGCACAAATTGGGGTACCTCTAAACACATGTCCCTTGCTAAACACCCTTCTGCATGCCTCCCTTTTCCATTCTAGCAGCCTGTAGTCCATCGACAGTCCTTTTAAAAAAGGCCTACCAGTATATCGGTATAGGCAACCATTTTGGCTGCCTAGTCTGGCAACACTCCTTCCAATGTGGACGTAGCATAATAGCATTGGGTGTGACTTCCCTTAAACTGGGGTACTATGAAGAAAGGAAGTCTCTAGACCCCTTTGTGGACCAGTTTGAAGGTAAGTGCAGAAATATAATCTGTTTACAATACCAATGTGCTACTGACTATGCACACTTGCACATACACAGTGGATGCATTCTATATTGCACTTTCATTGAACTGACTAAAAAGAATGTAAGGAACGCCCCACTGGATCAGACCAGTGGGTCATCTAATCTAGTCTGATGTCTCAGTGGCCAACCAGATGCACAGGGAAATCCACCATCAGGACATGAGTACCCCTGCTTGCTCTGTTTGCATTCTTCCAGCAGCTGGCCTTTGGAGGCAGACCACTTCCTCCTGTGAACAGGGCTAATAGCCATATCAACCATTACTCTATAATCTCCTTCCTATCAGTTACTGCCAGCTCTGATCACATTAGTGTATATGAATAGGTAGGCCTTTTAATTCTAATGAGCATCATTTTCCCTTATTTGCATTAATTGGCATCTGCCATTTTGATGCCAAGTTAGCCTAATGAGCAGAGTTTTATGCTGCTATCTTTTAATAAATATAACATATGTCCATACACCCTCCATCATATTTTTGGCATCCCAGTATTTGTTTGATCAGTAACACACTGTCTTTTCCCCCAACTTGAGGAGCACAATGATTAGGTATCATGGTGCAAGAAATATCTGTGAAAACAGAACATTAGTATTAGATTTGGAATGGGTGCCCTTGTGCACAGCTTAAAAGGACACATTTGGGTTCTATACAGACTCAACTGTCAGTTACTCATTTAACTTCTGGTTTAGTTTTCAGGTTTAATGGCCTGTGGTTGAAGCTTTTACCCATACAGATATGTGTCACAAGACTTATTTTGAGACATTTATGGGTGGAGTTGAAGTTGTATGGGTTCTGATTGAACACAGAATTGTTTTCCAAGCTCCCTTTCTTTCCCTCTTTAAATTTAGCTGTGGTTTGGCTCTCCAACAATTTTTTTTGTTCATGGAAGCATCTAGTTACTCCTGTTGACACTAGAAAAAATCTTAAAGTTAGGCCAGTCTCTTCAAGTGTAGTCCACATAAAAAGTACTGCAAGAATTATTCATAAAATAAGCTGTTCTCCATGTTGAAAAAGAGTGTATTATGAAGAAAAACCTTTGGTGGGAATGGAAAACCTGTGTTTTTGTGGATGTTATTGGACTCATTTGAACACTTGCCAGCACTGATGACAGTTGATATGACTTCCATCCTAGCAGCATGGCAACAGCTTCCCCACCTCTTCATCCCTACAAGATGTGCAAGTAGATAGTGTTTCTTGCAATGAATTACTATATTAATGAGATGAGAATGGTCATAGGTCAGTGATAGAGCAGCTTCTTGGAAAGTAAAGGCTTGCATGTTATGTCCCTCATATCTCCTCAGAGAAATACTATAGCAAAGGGACATAAAAACATAAGAAATGCCCCCTTTGGATTAGGCTCTATTCAGTCATGCGTTCTGTTCTCACAGTGGCCAACCAGCTGCAGAGAGAAGCACATCAGAAGGACATGAGCATAGAATCATAGAATCAAAGAACCATAGAGTTGGAAGGGACCTCTGCTCAATGCAGGATTTCCTAAACCATCCCAGACAGATATAGGTCCAGCCTCTGCTTGAAGACCTCCAGCAAAGTATAGCTCATGACCTCCCATGGAAATCTATTCCAGTGACTGATCACCCTCACTGTCAGGATGTTTTTCCTAATATCTAATCTGTATTGACTGCCTTGAAGTTTCATACCATTGTTTCTAGTCCTCCCATCTTGTACAATTGAGAATAGGAATGATCCCTCTGCATAGTGACAGCCCTTCAGGTACTTGAAGACCACTATCATGTCTCCTCTCAGTCTTCTCTTCTGTAAGCTCTGCTTGAAGACTCCCAGCAGCTGTAGTTTGGAGGCACCACCACATCCTGCAGGCCATCAGGGCTGCTTCCACTTTTTGCCAAAAACAACTTCACAAATGTGTTCATGAGTCAAGAACAATATTAATGAAACAACAAAGCAAATGACTGACTTTGTTAATAACAATTCAGGGTGAAAAAACAGCATAACAAATAATATAATTATTTGTTTACTAACCTCTTTTATTCTTGCACAGTACTGGGATGTTGTTAAAGAATATAAGAAGTAATTAAACAAATCAGAACACTAATGTATAGTATTCCTTATGCAATTCTCAGTGATTATTATTGCTTATTTACAAAACAAACAAGAAGGTCTGCACCTATCCCAAGCAGCAAGCCAAGTTACCAGAAGACCATAGTCCTGCAATTAGAATGATCACTTGCACCAAATTAGGGGATGCTCTGTGCAATAAAATAGTTGTACTGCAGGTATCATAGGCTGCAACCCCACACAACTTATTTGCCTCTCTAGTTTCCCTCTACCGTCACTCTATTCAAGCGGACTTTAAAAGTGTCGTGCAATTCTGGAATAAGCGTCCGCATGAGGCTCAGCAAAATGTGCATTTAAAATGCACCTTCCATCCCCATGACTGCACCCTGTGCGGCCACAACCAAGAAGAAACCCCTGACAAGTTCAAAGGAAAAATAGCCATCGGTTCTCTGTTCATCTCCCAGATCTCCACCCCCCGAAATGGCTTCCCGTGCCAGCAAAGGCAGCGGCTGCAGCCATCGACCATGCGATCGTTTGCTCATTCACTCTCAACACTTTCACAGATCACTGTCAAAATCCACCCGGTAGAGCAGTGGTGACTGTAGCAATCCACCACTTCACACCTGATAACAATTGCAACAATGTTGCAATTCTGCACTATTCTAGCTCTTTGAAAGTTCTGAGCTTTAGAAAGGGAAAGGAAGGGAAGCTGCTGCACTTCTGGGAGATGTATGAATGTTTTATGGCTGTGTGTGCAGGCAGCAATCTCCGCCCCTTTTGCCGCAGAGTGTCCCCATGGTAAATGCTGCCGGGAAAACCCACGACTTCCAAAAAGAGTGCTGGAACTCTTCTTTAAAGTGCACTTTTTTGTCACGGATTTTCCTCCTTTTGTAGAACTGGAAGCTCGTTGAAAAGCCAGGCATGGGGGTGCTCAGAGGCAAAAGAAGATTTTTAGAGGGCTTTAAATTGCTTGGGGACATGGTCATAACCATTTATAAATTGAATTAGCAACACATCACTTACACATACAGCACCAACATGAGAAAACTAGTTACATTACAATATACACAGTACCAATCAACACAATATAAATATTAGTGTGGAAGGCAACTGTTTATGCAAACAACATAAACTGGGGTGTTTCTTGAGACAGCAGTATGAGGAATCTAGGAATTCAGGTGTCTATGGACACAACACCCTTCAGCTTATCCTTTCGGTTAGCATGATCCAGCCTACTTCAAGGGTGCCAAGAAAGAAAAAGGTTGGGTAGAATTCCTCATTTGATGTAATCATTTGAGAACTTAGAAGTTTCTGGACCTGAGACTTCTGCAGCCCAATGTCTTCACAAGCATCAGTCACTCAGTATGAATCAGCTTTCTGTTAGGGCAATGGATGTGCAGCCAAGACCTCAAGACAAATTTGCATGCAATCTTCTCAGGTATCCAGTTTCATTGGAAGGTTTATGAGCAAGCTAAAATGAGTCTTTTTCTTTCAGCCTGCAATTCACTTCCATTGGTGGAGCATTTCACAACTGAAGGCTACAGGATGGGTAGGTGCCATGGCCAAGAAGTCTTGCTACTCATCAGCACAACCTTCTATGCATGACAAGGAACTGAGTCAGTATCAAAACAAAGTTGGATTATCTTTGGCGACAGACCATCAGCTATTGGGAATTTCTGCGGAAGTGCTGGAAATTGCTAAAACAGGTTGAGCTAAAGATTTTCTTTTTGATGTGCTATTTTTTAAAAATATATATTATTACTTGCAAGGAGTTTTTGACTTGGGAGAGCATTCAAAGTATGGTAAGTGGCAACCTATTTGCAGTCTGAAGTGATAATTTCCATTCAGCTGTGAACTTGTCAACAGAGATCCTTTAAATGGCTCAATGGCCAAAATGATTTAGATACCCTGAATTGGTTTGGCTCTTGAGCAATTAACATGGAACATATCTTCTGAACTTGGCTTAACACTTATAAGCATATGTAGAGAGAAAGTGCAAATGAAAGTGTTAATCAAAGGGAAGCAGGTATTCTTTAATAAAAAGCAGGTTAATAATGATAGGCCTCTACCTTTCCAAAGACATTTTTTCTTGTGCATGTTTAAATAGATTTTATATTCTACAGCTACTAAAAATTTTAAGACTAACAAAATAGCTGTAGCCTACAAGTTCTATAGGGAAAGAAAGGCTTTGATTACAGTAAAATTGCAGGAAAATGTGTCATTAAAAGGCATTGGACAGACATAAAGCCTAACCTTTTGAGCTGAGAATACTTAATATTCTCTTCATGATCATGCAAAGGGAAATTCTTCAGTATGGAATAGCTATTTTCTTGGTAAGAAGGCTATTTCATCAATGATTTATTCCTGAGAAGTAATAGGTCGTTTAAAATGGTGGTTTAAAAAGTTAGGCCTTTTTTGTTTAATTTTCTCACAGGCAGTTGGTAATTATCATGGTCTTGCAGTTTCTCTGGAATGCTGTGGAGGGTCAGATGGTAATGGAACCCTGCTTTATAGGGTAATTAAGACAGTAGACATGGTTATTAAATACATCATGCTAAACTAAACTGGAATGCTGTGAAATAAAATCCAAAATCATAAATAAAACCTGGGTATTCTAGTGAAGAAGAAGGGGGGGGAGGAGAAATGAATCTTCTAAAATCACTGTAGTGATAAACATTGCCTGACTGCTGTCTGAAACTTTCCTGTTTAGGGTTCCTAAAGATTTGCTGAATGGAGGAGGAGGAGGAGGAGGAGAAGAAGAAGAAGAAGAAGAAGAAGGTTTTTTTTCTCATCACTATATGCTTTAAGACACAGTACAGTAATCAAAACTGAGCTTCATCACTCTCACTCAATCCAAAGAATGTGAAAATAAACCACAATGAACAGAACCTTCTGTGTTCTTAATTACCAAGCGTCATGACTTGGAAAATATGTACCAAAATAGGATGAAGGATGTAAGTTTAATGGGAATAACAAAGAAGTTAGGAGAATTTCTTAGAAACTGCCAGGGGACAGTGGCCTCTGTTTATGGTCTTAGCCAGGTGCATGCTTAGTAGTTTTGTACAAATCTCTTTGTATACTAAGCTCTGCAACACAGAGTTAAATCACCAAAAGGAAAGGAAAAAGAAACTGTAAAAGCTATTATTTCAGCATTGCTAGGTTCCCAAGATGTTATTTAAAAAGGAGGCAGGGAGAGAGAAACAGGAGCCAAAATTTAAAAAACACTCATGCAATCAAATATATTTTTTTTAAAGTATCTCAAAAGCAGTTTAGAGGTAGAGGCAAGTGGATACTGCTGTTCCTATCCCACCTCTAATCCACATTAAAAGCCAGGAAATGCACTTTGGAAGTGCCTTTAATGGCCTTTAATGTGGATTTCAGGCACTCATGTGTGTATTCTACCACTTCTAATTTGCTTTTGAGGCACTTTTTAAATTGGGGGTGGATACAGCCACAGCATAGAAATGCAACATTTCCCAGAATGGCTACATTTCAGAATAAATCTCTTGTTTATGTTTTTGTTTCAGAGAAAATTTTAATGAAAAAAAATCAAATCTATATGGCAACAGATAGTTGTTCCGCAGTTGAGGCAAAATTGTCTCTTACATAGACTGCATCTCCACTTCAGATCCAAGGCAGCTCCATTGTGGGCAGATGGGCAGGTGTACAAATCTGCTGCAGGAAAAGACCTCTATATCTCCATTTGGGAGCACAGATTGCTGTTCCACACACCAGCTGCTGCTATGCTGCTGCTGTGAATGTTGTCTTTGGACTGCTAAGTGGAGTGCAATAAACAACAACTGAAAACTCCCTGAATGTTGTATATGTATGTATTTGTTTACCCTTGTGAACTCTTATAAACCCAAGACTGAATCTATATACATATAATTCAGTTGAGAGCCACATAAGTGTGGGAAGATGGTGTGTTATGTCTGCATGGTACCCCACTAACATGGATAATTAAGTGACTATCAGGAGCTTACAGATACAGACAGGTGTAATCTTCATGGTTCCATTGTGGTGCTTTGAATGTGCAATCATTGTGCATTCAATATGGAGCAAGAGTGAGGTGTTCACTTGGACACCACACTCTTCCCCCGTTGTGTTACTTCAAGTGCTATTAAGGTGCTATAGCAGCAAAGTGGTTTGAATTGCTCAGAGGGCTCTTCAAACCACATTCTTCTCTTCTCATGGTGGCTGTCCAGCTGTCACTTGAGACGTACATGTCTCCTCAACAATGTTGGTGTTTTCAAAGTCAGTAAGCCTGCTTTGAATTGGAGGAAGGGGAAAGACCTCCTCCCTGGCTATAAAAAATGGCAACAAAATAATTCCCTAATGTCATTTGACAAGCGGAAGAGATTTCTAATCTGAAGCAGCCAAATTGTCTCCAGAGACACAAAACTACAGCTGATTTGTCTGTGTGTAGCAGGGGGAAGCAGGATTGGCTGTGACGGAGATTAGAATCTCAGAATCACTGAATTCCTGCAGGGGGCAGGGAACAAGTCTCCCTGGCCATCAAATGGCAGTGAGTGGATCTCTTGCCACCATTTGCCAGAACAGACATTTGCATTAAAGAGAAGTGATTGCTTTAATGGGAAGAAGGAAGAACACCTTGCTTAAAGCTCCTCCCCTTCTTGTCTGGGTTGCACCACAAAGAAAGAAAGAGCATGGGAAAGTGCAATTTTCCAGTACAAATTTGCAGATAGATTTCTAAATTCATAAGTTATGGTCTGCAAATGCTCCCTTGTGAACAGCCTAACTCATGATGATTAAAACCACAAACAATGATGCCATTCATATATACATGCACATATAGCTACTTGTATTTATAGTGTATCTTTTACCAAACAGTCCCAGGACAAGTACCAAGGTATGTAGTTCAACAGTGAGCTTCAACAAAGTCCACAGCTTAGGAGAAGTTTATAAAAGACAAAAAATAGTTGTCTACCTGCCTTCAAGAATTACCAAAAATCAACTTTCAAGTGCAGTATCTGATTGTTCCCAATGAAAGAAGCTGCTTCCAGAATGAAAATGTGGTAGCATCTGCAGGCTGTCCCAGTAGGGTGAGTGTGGAAAAAGGCATACAACCATCTGGTTTCTGAATATAATAAACTTTGCTTTTAAAAAATTAAAAGCACAAACAAAACTGATGTAGAAGGATTCATTTTCTTGCAGAGCTATGAAGAGGCAGCATTTGGGTAGTCAGGGATCACCTTGGGCCAGTTGCTTCCCACCAACGTGGCCTCCAAAATGTTGTTCAAGGGACAAAATAGAGTGGGAAAAATATTTGCCCTCTTGAGCCCTTCTGAAGAATATAAATAGGATATAAATACAAATGCAAATATAATATTTTCCCATCCTTTCCACACTGATAGCTTTTTCCATATCCATGCTGGTCCTTTTGCCAAAATTTGCAATTAAAAAAACAAAACAGCTACATCTGACAAATTAAGAATCCCTTGCTCTGTGCCAGCACAAGAAAAGGAACTTATTAGGAAACTTTGAAAAAGACTGCTAGCCCAATCATCAATCTTGTAGGAAACAGTTACCTAATTGGGTGCATTCAGCTGATTGACTCAAATGATGCTCGACTTGGTGGGTGGAACATTGGGTCTTGTTCTTCCTTCCCAATTGTCTTCTGAGATGCTGGCCAAGTCTGGTTTTGGCAAGACTCTGGGCAGTTCTTTTCTGAAGTTGTGCTGTGCACCAGCTCTTCCTTCAATCTTCCCACCCTCCTCCTTTCATGCAAATTCAGACATACTTGCTTGCTTGCAGCCCAGGAGCCTGTACATATGTACATACTTGGGAATTCATTGCATCACCAAGGGAAAAGTACCAGACTTTAAAAAGAAAATAAAGAAAATAAATATTTCCCATTCTAGCTGTAAAACTAGAAGCCAAAATGTGTACTTGACAGGCAGGCAGCCAGATGACTTTAGATCACCAGGCTCTTCATCAGAGAAGTCTTCCTGTTTCCACATGGAACACATTTGAACTTAACAATGTGTAGTTTGGCAGAAAGACTGTTTTTCTTTGGCATAGAGCAATTGTCTCGTTTCTTCGTCTTCTTCTTTAAATGCATTTTCTGCCTGATTATATATATACAGTGGATATCAGCATTTGTTTTAACTTGAAAAAAAGAAAAGAAACCCTTCTTGGGGTTTTTTGGGTTTTTGTTTTTTTTAAAAAAAGCTTTATTTAAACAATTATATCCAAGGGTAATTTTGAAGAATTTATACTTAGTTCATCGGAAGACTAGTAAGAGTAGCCTATCAAATTCTCTGTGTTTACTTAAATGCATATTTAACCGTTTATGAAATGCTGATTGTGCTGTTCAACCACAAAGTCAGAATCAGATGATAGAAAATGGATCTTGTGCCCCAGTCCTAAACACATTATATAGGCATGTGTTTCCTGAGTTGTTTTGTTAAAAAAATATTATGGTCACAATCCACTGGGTTCTTTTACATGTATAAACTGGCACATGTAGGAGCAGACCACTTTCCTTCCTGTTGTTAGTTATACAACAGATTGCTTTTATTCCACTTTTTATAAGCAAATACTACATAAGGAAATGATAAAAAACAAACTTTAAAACATTCAATCTTAAAGTCAGCTGGGGGGCGGAGCCAAACTCTGTTTGAGGTTAGATGTCTGTTTTAGAATTCTGGTCATGTTCCTTCCCCTTTTAAAAGTTATGTTAGATAATAGTTTTCTTTTTTCCCCAGCTCTGTTTATAATTGATTTTTTAAAAATGAGATAGCATTTTTTTTTCAAAACAATTCTCTGCCTGACATAATATAGGAAACACAAACTATAAACAGCACTTCCACACCAACAGCCACCTTAAGATTACTCCATAAAAGTATCAGGGGGGCATGGATTGTTTGAGCCTGTTAGAGGTGACTTCACAAAAAGGGGGACACCACCAAGAAGGACTCATCATGGTTGTTCACCAACCATGGATTGTTTCAAAAGAGAACTCCTATGCGTGATAAAGAGTGTTAAGTGCAAATAGCATATCACAGTATTTTATATAATCAGTATTCACCATAGTGATGAAGTTACCTTTTAAAATAGATGCATACTGTACATAGGCAGAACCCAACTCTTTGGCTGTGGCAATTAGAATAAAATTCATCTAGAGCTTTAAACACTTGCCACATAAAAGATTACTTCTTTTCTGAACAGAAAGAAGTAAATATCCCTCTCCTTAGTGCAGGATTTCCTAAACCATCCTAGAGAGATGTAGGTCCAGCCTCTGCTTGAAGACCTACAGTGAAGGAGAACTCACTACCTCCCATGGCAACCTATTCCATTGACTGATCGCTGTCAGGAAGCTTTTCCTAATATCTAATCTGTACTGACTCCCTCGAAGTTTCATGCCATTGTTTTTAGTCCTCCCATCTTGTGCAAGTGAGAACAGGGACAACCCCACTCCTCTATGACAGCCCTTCAGATACTTGAAGACCATGAATATTCATATGAATAAATACAAGTGTATTTGATTCAAATTGAATGTAAATACATTCAAATTTTAAACATTTGAATTGATTCGAATCTTAGGATATTCAATTCAAATTGAATGCTGAAAATTGCATTTGTGCATACCCTGAAAAAGCAACTCAAAAAGTGAGATTCCCAAGTAACTAAGCAGTAAATTGTAGCAAGCAGAGCAGTTCTAACTATTTCTGTGGCAAAGAGGGTCATGAAACAGGCTTAGAACAAAGTCACCAGCTCTATTAGCTGATACAGAGCTGTGGATTAAGAGCAGAGCTTCCAGGAAGGGTAAGGAAGTGGGGGATCTTCGAGGACAATTGTTAGGCAATGGGAGGCATACAAAAAAATGGAATCACACTGCCAAATTTTCACAAACAATTTAATGTAAAAATAAATTCTTGGGTGAGAGAAGAGAGAAACAGGAAAGGAGAGATAGGGATTTACTCACTCAGCAGATAGGATGGAGAATGGAATTAGCTCAGGACTATTCTTCCAGTCAAATCATGATTTCAGTGGTGATTTCAGCAAAAGTCTTCATGAAGCAGACACCTCTTGTTGCAGGGAGGATGTAATGGACTTCAGTGCAAGTCATAAACCCACAGTGGATAAATGATAAAGGAGTGCGAAAGACCACAGCACAACATTTGCAGAAATGGAGAGAATATTCAGGGATGTCAAATACAATGGACTTTGATGGAGCCAATGGTGCTTTCCACACTTACATTCATTGTTTTGTGGACAGAGCTGGCCATCCTGGCCTGGAATAAATAATGTGTTCCAAGCTGTAACAGGTTGCCTCTGGACAAGGCTGTCCATATTTGGATAGCCCTTTTCACTCCAACACTCACTGTTGCCTCCACGGAGTCTTCAGAGGCAGTGGGAGGCCCTGAACCTGAGAATTTTTGTTCTGGCCTGGCTGGTTTTGTGGTGGACCCATTTCTACCAGCATTTTTTGGCAACCATCTGCATGCCGCCATTATCCAATATACCAGCCCTGGTCCAGTTTGAGACCTGAAGGTCTACACTGAGTAAAATATTTGTAAACATTCAGTTTTTCCAGATCATGTAAACAACCGTTGTGATCAGCTATCAGTTTGGGTATCCATATTACCTTACCCTTGGAGCCCAAATGTCCTTAACGCACTATCACTGTACTGTAGAAGCAGGGTCTCCCTGTAACACGCTAATGTTTTAACCCATCTTGTTGCACAAAAAAAAATGTTTTTGGCAGGAGACACTGTCGAAAAAGAGTCAGGAATAAAAGTGAAATGGGAGTGACTGTGTTTTTCCTACAGGTAAGATTGGTTCAAGTCAGAATGAAGGTCCTATGCTGTCCAATGGCCCTTTGCTTTTTTTGACTTGGACTCTGTCAACAGATGCTACAAACAAGAATTAACTCTGTTACAAGGCAAGCAGCAAAATAGCAACAATGAAGCACTTTCATTTTGGGGGCAAATTAGTCAAAATGATAAGCAGCAACTTATCTTGCAGCTACCGGCAAGAAATCAATATCGAGGGTAGGAATGTGCATGAATATTCATAACATCTGAAATTCATATGAATTTGTTCAAATTCAGACATTCAAATTAGAATCGAGTGTTGGCACATTTGAAGATTGATGTTCGAATTTGAATAAAATACTTCAGAACATTCTTACAAAGCTTCACTACATTCATAAACCTGGGAATTAGGAAAGTGGTTGCCCCAGTCACATCTGCAACAGATCCAGAATGGACGCAAAGTGGATTCAGGGCAGATTTGATGTGTTCAGAGCAGGTTTGTAGGGAATACATAAAGGATTTGTATGTGATTTGTATGAGATTCATATCCAGATGAAATAGTTATGGATCTAAATGAGGTCCCAAATGTCCACATGTGTATTGCTGGAACAGATTGCAATGTATGCAGTGTATGGTTGCCATGTGGACACTGTATCACTGATTCTTAGAAAGATGCGGCTTCATCATGGAAGTGCCACCCAAGGTGCTGTGAGATTGGATCACACAGCTGTCAGTTGCAGGTCATTTCCTGCATTGGTGGGTGTGGCAAAGAAACATAGCCACTATGAAGGACATGCAGGACTGCATAGGTGTGATGGGGATAGGCTGACGACTTCCAATCTCACCCACATCCAGCCTTTATCAGAAGTATATTTTGTTAGTCTAGATTTTGTGCACAAATGAGGACTGGGGACCTCATTTTCCAGGTCTTCCACTAATCTGGATTAGAGGTCCTCTGGACCCAATTAGGAATGGATCTCCCCCAATGCCGAGCAGAAGCAGTGTCCTTAATGGAGCCTTATTCCATCTTGATGTGAAGAAAGTACCTCTTGTGTATGTGCCATATGTGTCCTTATCAGGTGCTTAATAGGGTCTGAAGTGCATGTGCAGAAACAGCCCTGACTTATATATGTAAAAAAAAAAAAAAGTATTTCCCAAAGGTTTTTCTTTTTTTAAGAGCATCTTTACCTATTTGGCCATCTCCTGACTGCAAAAATGCCTTTAAAAAGAATACCATACAGACTGACACAAATGTCAGGTTAATCTGGCATTGCATGCTGGCCCAAGTACTGACTCTAAGACCATTTGCCACTTTCTCTACTATCTGCCACTCTGGGTAGTCATTTAAAGCTCCCTTGGGCTGCAGGGGTCTGAACTGCACTATTGACCTTCCACCTCTTCCTTTGTACTCAAGGCAGCATGCTCCCAGGTGAAGCAGGCAGAGCACTGCAGACCTCACTTTATTTTAAAGGGCAGGTTTTTCCGAACCTGTTTAATCTATGAATTCTTCCAAGTGAGCACAGTATTACTTCATCTCTGTTTCACAGGACATTGCATATTGTTATGCTGAAATGTTTGCTCTTTGTCTCTCTTAATTTGAAGTTCGTGGGTTAAAGAAAATTTGCCTTGCGTTCTTCAATTATAGGGCTATGTTGCATGCTTTAGACTTCCACTTTTGTTATGCTTTCAGACCATAATTGAACATGATTGTGTATGTCTCTTTAAATGTTCAGAAATATTTAGAGACTGTGAGAACAAAAAAAAAAGGCCCTCTATTAATGTTCTCTGTGTCTGTTTTCCAAACTCTGGCCCTATTTGTCTAAGATATATTTATAGCACTCAAAAGAAGTCGAATGGAATGCTACTTATTCAGACATTTGCTGCTTATTTATCCATTTCTGGCTATTCCAGTAGGAAAGTCTAAGGAACAGAAATGCAAATGTGTCCACATGCACTGGAACAGACCATTGCACCAGCTACTGCTGTAAGACCAGATAGAGCTACAGCTGCCTACGTATAAAGAGAACCATTAAGGAGAAGTTGTTTATTTCTGCTTCTGCCAAAATCATAAACACCAGCCATGAGCCTGACAGCACTAGCTGTGCCGCCGTAAATTCTAGTACTTTGCTGGCCATTCTGAGCTGCCCAGTAAAAGTTACTGTGCCTAAATCCCATATCCATTTCATGAAATAATCCTGCTTAGAAGATGGTATCATATTCATGCACAGCAGGGTGTGCAAAAACCTATAAATCAAAATATAGAATCTGAAATATCTATATATATGTGTGTGTATACAAAAAGAGAGAGGGAGGGAGGGAGAATCTCTGCAAATTTAACCATGACCCTTTACCAGACAATAGGCCTTCATATGTTTTGCAGCTTAGCAGACACCAAGGAATTTTGCCTGGAAGTGATAGCTACTGTCTATGTAATATTTAGGACCAACTCATGAAGCATCTGGCAGAAAATAAAAGCATTTCCTCCTCTAACATTTGCTAAAGAAAGATGTGATCCTATGCCTGCTCCTCCTCTTCTAACTTCTTGCAAATAGCACAACATAAGAGACAGTTGTTTCTGGCTTCCCTGCTGCCTGTCATTGGCTGTCAAGTGAAATCCCATGAATTATTGCTCTTCCAGATGTGAGAGATTTCCAGGCTGCTTTAAACTGCTTGTGGTTTGTGGTGTTTGAGGGGAGAAAAAGGAGATTAAACTTCATCTCATCGGCACAATCTGAAAAGATCACACAGAGGACTAATAATCACAGCTTTTTCATTCCAAAGCTGGAGCTGAGAGGTGTTTCCATTTTTTTGTTTCAGGGCCTTGTCATATTAAGCTTCTTGGAAGACATTGATTAAGGTCAAACCATGTTTTTTAAAAATCCAAAACTGGAGGTGAAGTGGGGCGGGGGGGGGGGGGATAAAATAGAAGGGAAAATCTTTTCATGCATTTTCTGCTCTCTAAACAATGCCAGCAACAAATATAAGATGAATACAATGCTCTTTGACTCGGGGAGGAAAAGCTTATACTTTAACTCTGGTTGTTGTATTATCATAGAATTATACTTTATCCTTTTTATGTTAACCACCTTGGGATGCCTTTACCCTAAAAGTCATGTTAAAAATTAGGAATTTTTTCTAATTCATAGGAAACAAAGCCTGGTTCCAGACTTAGATTTCTTTTTTCACTGTTTGGTTATTAGAATAAAGCGTGGACATTCCAGAATACCCATGCTTTATTCCGGAATATCCAAATATAGCAGTAGAATAAGTAACCGACATCTGGATGTAGCCAACCAAGCAGCAAACATTCCTTGTTACTTTTTTTCTGTGAGAAGGCTTGCAGACCTCTAGACTTTCCTTTAAAGCACATTCTCATTTCTCTTTTGGGAAGTGTTTTTTTCTTTTTAATCCACTTTGATAGTTTCATGCTGGATACATCTGCTTGCAGTGTTTTAGATTAATCAGAATTATTTGCACTTTGTAAAGTACACTCATTTTTGCACAGTTTACTGAAACACTGGCACTTGGTAAAGTACACTTATTTTGCAGTTTACTGAAACATTTGAAAAGGCTCTGTTCAGACACACACACACACACACACAGATGACAACGTATATACTGTATCAGCGGTTCCAGAAAGTAACATTCCAGTTTAACTACAGGCTTTCATAACTATTTCCAGAATGATTCTGAAAATCAATTATGACCACTTCTGCCATACACTGTTTAAGACCTCAGGGAGCAAACCTAAATAAGTCATTACATTCCCATTCCCTTTGATGTAAAGAAACATATACATAACACCTGGAAATTATAATTTAAATCATAGTTGGTCCAAACTAACGTTCTGCTTTTAAGCATATGTGTATGTGTGCATACACACACACATTTTAAAAAAAAAGTTTGGGAAATGGCTGCAAGAACTCAGTTTTAAAGAAATCAAAAGGCCCCTGCAATTCTTACTTTACAATATTAGAAAATATTAATTATAGATAAGAAAATACAGTGCTTGAAGAACACCTGGAAATAATTAACAGGCGTATGTGTCTTAGATCAGACCATAATTGCCCTGAGTCGACCTATGCTGCTTTTTTGGAAAGCTGACGTAGCTAGTTCAAGTAATAGTGTTGGCTACCAGATGTAAAACCAGCCTCTGAGGCCAGCTTCCTTAAATGGGAGTAAAGGCATTTCACAAAGCTCACTAATGTGAAGAAATACCAGTAAAACAGTGATGAAAACCACAGGTACAACTGCCTGTAAGTGGCTCACATGAAAAGCATTTACTGCTTTCCATATCCATACATTAAACGCTAGTGGGAAAGAACCCATCATTGAGTATACATTAATTATTTGACACTGGTTTTCTTTCTTTTTTTAATTTGCAGTTGGATGCAAGGGAAAGATTACAGCTGGGAAAGAAAAAGATCATCCTACTTGAGGGTGGCTCACCGCGCCTTTTTTAATGTTCTGTGTGAAGTTGTCTTGAACTGAAACCTCTGCTCCTGGAGGATTAAGGGATTGAAAAGCGAAGACTGAAGCCGCTGTAATTTAAACCCAGCCATTCTCTTCCACAAAGGTGCAAAATGGCCTAAGCCAACCTGCTCCTTTCCTAGTTTGGCTAAGAAATAATTTCACCTTTTGAAAGTTTTGTACTATTAACATTCCAAAGGCACCATTATCTTTAAAGCATTCCCCCCCCCCCTTCCTGGTTTTGAGCATGAGATCAGAACTGCATGGCCGATTCTACAAGAGGGCATGGTTTCAAATTGCAGCTACTACATCTCTGAAAAATTCCATCTATGTGATATACAGGGAGATAAACCTTTAAGGTAAATTTCATCACTGAATGTCACTGAGGTGGGTTTTCTTGTTTTATAAATGTTATCTTCCTTGCATAAATACTTTCAGAGGTTGACTCTTCAAAGTAGTTTTCAGTTACTGGAGAGGCTTGAAAAGCATCAAATGAAATGAAACTTCTTCCAAAGACTCTGTACTTGAGAGAAGGGAGACCATTGTGGTATATTGAAGATAATTAATACATTCACTGGACAGAAAAAAAAGTACAGTTAATTACATGGCAACTGATTGTAGGTTCTGAGTTTCAGTAACAAAAAGGCTGAATCTACATTCCAGGTTTTCTTAAAGAAAGAAAAGAAAAGAAAGAAAGAAAACATTTTACACAAAATATATTATCAAGATAGTAAATCTTGAAGTGTAGTTTTCTTGCCCAACTGGTTTTAGGTATTCAAATGAAGGGGAGCTTCTGCACAGATTGGAATGTACCATTTCCAGACTGGGGAGGAAATATTATTTTTCAGCTCTCCATAGAGAAAGCACTTTAATCAGGGAGAAAATTGCTAAGAATGTTGCATTTCAGGAATTTGCCTGTTGGATCTCCTGGGGGCAACAAAATGCAAGACCTTTAAAACAGAAAAACACAAATATATCACTTTCTATATGCAGGCCTAGATCAGATTAGAACAAGGTGCTGACCAGCGGGATGGATTGGAAGACCACATTCTGTTTTCTGTGTGTAAATCCATTGCTTAGTAACCAAAGAGAAGGTGATGGAACTGCTTCCGGTCCCACTTCAGCATGGTATAGTTCAGTGATGGCGATGCTCAATGTGTCAAAATTCACAAGAAAACCTAGCTTAGCTCGGGTGCTGTGTCACATCTAGAAATTTCCATAATTTTGTGATATTTGTAGCTCTAGTAAAAAAGTTATATTTTTGATATGTGTATTTTATTAAAAGCAAAAACAAATAATTCTTTACATTAGTGACTTTTGTTGCTGAATCTTCAGTTAAAAGTTGGAATTCGTACACTTCAAGAACAAGCAAGCACTACACGCCAAGGTGCCAGGGTGACCATGTGTGTCACCCAAAAGGGCTTGGCATGACACCTGTGACACGCGTGTCATAGGTTGGCCATCACTGGTATAGTTCTTGCCACACATGTTTATATATCAAGCTGCTATGGAGAATTCTTTAAGACTGGAGACTCAGGCCCTTCCACACAACATCGGCTATCCTATGCTGTAGTGAGTCAGAACAGGCAACCCATCTCAAGGTGGAACAGATTGCTGCTTCTGTCTTCACTGGGGACAACCCTGCCCAGCTTTGGAGACTGAGAACAAAAGTTATTGACCTTCAAAATTGCCAGCTGAACCTTTTTTGAGTGGGCTCTCCATACACAGATCTGGTATACCGTAGAAGAATACTTGTGCACTGCTTGTAAGTACTCCATAGTTGGAGTGGGATATGGTATAACAATTTTGCACTGTATCCCAGTGTGACAGAGCATACCAGCATGGGCCATGGCCTCTGCTAGCCCATTTCTGCACCATGGTTGTTGAGTGCAGAAAGGGTTTCAGATTACTTTGATATTGTCTATCATGGATTATACAGCTGATTTCCTGTTGTGGGGTGAGGGGTGGGAGGAATGAAATATATCATTTATACAGTACAGTAATATTTGCATACATTTTTAGTTATGTATTGTATGGAAGTATTAAAACAAATTTTAAAAAATTGTCTAATTTTATTTTTTATTTATTTGCATTTTTATCCTGCCCTATACCCAATGGTCTCAGTGCAGGTTGCAACATATAAAATGAACACATTAAAACCAATAACATATTAAACATATTTAAACCATGTCAGTGTCTGAATGTGGGGAGGAAAAGGCTGTTCCTTTACTTAGCCAAAGGCCAGGGTAAAAAGGTGTGTCTTCACAGCTTGTCTAAACACATAGAGTAAAGGTGTCTGATGCGCCTCAGGAGGGAGACTATTCCAAAGTCTGGGAGCCACCACTGAACCCTATCCCATATCCACCCCTTTTGCTGCTGTGAGTGGTGGTACTTTTCTCATCAAAGACTGCGGAATAAACTCATCAGCCATGGAGTGGTCCTGTCCTGCATTGTAACTGCTTTATTGATAAGAAGCAGAGAGTGCAAAGGGATGAGTAGTGGGGTCCCCCAAGGTACAATACTGGGATCAGTGCTTTTTAATGTATGCATAAATTATCTAGGTGTAGGGGTATGCAGTAAGATAGCAAGGTTTGCTGATGACATTAAATTGCTTCAGTCTTAATAAGTGCAAAGTAATGCACGGAGCAAATAACTCCCATTATGTCTAGAAACATGGGGACTGAGGTTTCTGTGACACACCAAGAAAGGGATCCTTGGATTATGGTGGAGAGCTCACTGAAGGTGGCAACCCAATTAAATTCAGTGCTATGTATAATTTAAAAGAAAATAGAAAACAAGCTGGCAGGGGTCATTTTGCCTCTTTATAAATCTTTGGCGAGGTAACTTTTGGAATATTGCATACAATTCTGGTCACCACACCTCAGCAAGGATATTGTGGAACCGGAAGGCCAGAACGCCTCCCTTATGAAATCAGACTGCACCATCTAGGCCTCTTCAGCCTTGAAAGACAGCATTTAAAAGAGGACCTAATTGAAGTATATAAAATCATGCATGGTATAGGAAAGGTCCATGTTTTTACTAATTCTTTGTAAATCATTTGGTATCATTTGAACAAACAAACGAGTGAATGAAAGAAACCCAGCAATAGTCTTCCAATTCTACTTCCAGGGACTTTCCATGATATTGAAGCAAAGACAATACTAATGCAGATAATATGAATCAACTTCATATGTATTTAGTTTCATCTGCATCCACTTTGCTTTCTAGATATTCTAAAATCTCAGAAATATAATACATTCTAGGGCCAAAGTAGTTTCCAGGTTGACAATGTTTCCTGAACACTTAATCACACATTTTAAGAACTGCTTTTGCCTTTCAGTTGAAGCAATTGTCTGACCACTTCTCCAAATGATCAACCACAGTATGGATTGTCTCTTTCATCAGAAATCATTTGGAATGAAGAAGGTCATCCATAAGGATTCATCAAGAGGAGTGTTGAGTCTAGATCACAAGAAGTAATTATTCCTCTTTACTCTACTTTGGTCAGACCTCATCTAGAGTACTGCATCCAGTTCTGGGCAAGACATTGGCAAACTAAAGCAAGTCCAAAGGAGGGCTGCCAAAATGGTTAATCATCTGGAAAACATGTCCTACGAGGAAAGGTTTGAAGGATCTAGGAATGTTTAGCCTACAGAAGAGAAGACTGAGACATAATAGCGGTCTTCAAGTATCTGAAGGGTTGTCACAGTGCAGAGGGATTGTCCCCATTCTCACTTGCACAAGATGGGAGGACTAGAAACAATGGTATGAAATTTCAAGGGAGTTAATACAGATTGGATATTAGGACAAGCTTCCTGACAGTGAGGGTGATCACTCAGTGGAATAGTGATCACTCATGGGAAGCAGTGAGTTCTCCTTCACTAGAGGTCTTCAAGATGTAGGCTGAGCCTACATCTGTTTGGGTATGGTGTAGGAAATCCTGCATTGAGCAGGGGGTTGGACTTGATGGCCCAAGAGGTCCCTTCCAACTCTATGATTCTATGGTTCTAAGACAGGTAAGAGTCATATTCACAGAACTGATAGTACGTAAATAAATAATCAGACACAATTTGTGCAAAATGCCAACAAAGAAAGTGGGCAGCTTGTGCAGTTAGTAAACTGGATCAAACTCTGGAGGGAAATGAAACAAGCACACCAGTATGATTATGGCTGTAATCCTGCCAGTACTTACCTAGGCATTAGCTTCACTGAATTTACTGTGTAATCACACATCCCAATGCATTATACTGTGCTTTTTTTCACACTGGAAAATGGTTTAATTTGTGAAGATTGTTCCTAAGGGAATTACAAGCAATACATTGTTCAGTAGAGTTACAATCCTCATCATACTCCCTTGCTTGAAAGTCCCAGTGGAAGCAGTTGGTTAGGATCTGCACAAAGGCTCATCATTATGTGGTCTAATAGGTAGATCCACAAAGGGTAAAACTCAGAAATTTATTTTTACTGGGACTTTCCTCCATGTTATCGACTTGTTTTGCTACTATATTTAAAGAATCTGCAAGGACAGACTCCCTGTATTTACAGCTTCTGTAACCTTCTGTTTTTAATTCCCTGGCCTGTAATTGTCTTAAACCCACAATAGCAAAGATAACCATTGAGACATTCTGGCAGTTTAGCAACCACTTGTAATTTGTTATTGCTTTTATGGTAAATGGTTCTCCAGTGCATCAAAGACACTTTCTAAAATCTTAAGTCCTTTAATGTATTCTAAAATAGATATTGGAAATATCTGGTCTGCTTTCCAGGTGCTTAACTCTTTCTTCAGCCAAATCAGGAAGACGAGAAAGCTTTCAGCCCACCATCAGCTCTTTCCTCATAAAAATGGTTTCACTGATCAGTGGAAACTTGTCAAATTTCAGAATTAAATGAGCAGTTGGCTTTGAGGTATGTTGGTATCTTCAGCTGTAAAGGAACTTTTACAAGCGGCTGCATTTTGTTTATGCCAGGCAATTACTGAATAATTTCCAATTCAAGATTTTCTTTCATGGCTTCTAAAATGCAGTTATGTTCAGCCACTCCAGGGTGAACGGGCTCCGTGACTCAAGTTCCATTTTGCACCTCTTTTCTGAATTTATGATGATATTTTGTAGTGTTTTTCGTGCAACTTTCATAGCCTATATACTAGCACTTCCAAAGTAAGGGTAACAAGGCTTTAAACATATTAACTGTTTATGTCAAGTTTATTATTTTTATTTTATTTATTGAAGAATTTATATTCTGCCCTTCACCAAAAAGTCCCAGGACAGGTCATAATAATAGCAGCTGTTAATTGGAGCCCATAGCACTTAGGAAGGGCTGGTAAAGATCCTCATTGTGACGGTCTCAGGGTACAGGCTGCAGACTGTTTTGCTTTCTGGCTTTGCAGGCTTCTTGCAAGCTGCAATAGCCAGCCTTGTTGCAAACAGCTTGTTGCAAACCCTGGGATTTGGGCTGCAAAAAGAGCGGGAAATCCTGTGCGGGCCCTGTTGCAGTGATTGGCTGGAGTAAGGTTTTGGAGGGAAAAGCTGTCCAGGGATCTGAGTACTGGAGGGGCTAGAATAGGAGTTCCCACCAATCAGGCTGGAGGGACAGCAACCTTTGTTAGGAATCTCCAACAGCATTTTATTGCGGTTACAGCCAATCAGGGTCAGGGATGTGTGTATAAAGGAACACAGAAGACAGCAGACTATGTCTTCATGCTGGGACAAGAGCTGAAAGGAAAAGAGCTGAATCCTGAGGGAGCTGGAACCAGTAGCTGACCAGTGGTCTTTTGGGCTGAGTGATTTCTGAAGGAGGCAATCAGGTGGATTGTGGCTCTGAGGGAGACTTCACTAGCAACTGACCAGGCTAGATGATTGGTCAAGCAAGGACGGGACGGGCCTTGTGATCATCTAGAGCCACGTTCTAGTACCCTGGCTGGGCTTGGGCTGTGGCCGAGTTAGTCAGGAGGGAGGAGGAACGTGAGGAGGCTTGTCTTTTAAAAGGTGAATTATTTTCCTGTAGAGGAAAGGGTTAGCTCCTAGCTTTAAGAGACTTACAAATTTAAACTGACAACTACCTGAACCTTATTACCTTCCTAGTATTGCTTGTGTATAATAATAAACTTGTTTTAGTTTACTGTTGAAACGCTTGCTACCAGTGTTTTGTGTCCACACTGTAGTATTCACTTGGCCGTTGCACGAACCCAGCATCCTAACAGGGCCAAGCTACTCCTCAGAGAGGGCAGGCACTTACAGGATCGCTGGGCATCGTGGCACTCATGCAACACATGATTTTCACAGTTGAAACTTCTGTTTTCCTCTTTGGAAATGGTATGCATTGTATACACAGTCTGAGGCTGCCTCTCCAATAATCCCAATGGAGACCAGCTGTCCTGAGGCCCTGATTAAGTTGCTTTTACTGTCTGTCCAGTGGAGCCACAGACTAAGGCTGCATTCCCATTCAAGAAAAAATTCATATCCAGTCCATTCTAGGAATTGTCCGTTTCCATTCAAATTTTTATCCCCGAAATTTACAAGGACTGAATCACCAAAATCTGCAGGGGGAAAAAAAACCCTAGTAAAAACAGGTCTCGGTCCCGTTTTTCAGGCTAGCCTGCTTTTTTTTCCCCTTTGGGAATGGTACAGGGCTATTTGTGGAGGAGATTGCGCCTTTTGGGCTGTCTCCCCCATATCCTTCTGGCCAATTCCTGCTGCCATTATGGGGGTGCCATTAAATGGGTGGGGTTTCACACTTGGGAAGGTCTGTCCCCTGTCCTTGCCATCCCTGCCATGCTAGAATTCCCCTCATCTTTTCTGTATGAGGGAATCTTTTTTTAGCCCTGCTCATTCCTGAGCAGGTAATTCAAAGCAAAGAAGAAGGAAGGCAGGATCTCCTCTCTTTGAACCTGTGTAGGAACCATGATCCACCCTTCCCCTCTCACCCCACTCACCTTGCTACTTTAGTGAATGCAGGGAGTGTCTGATTTGAAAGAGAGAGGGATCGGTTGGCCCTGGATGTCTGTTCTTTTGCTCAGCTGATTTTGCACCGTAGGAATCATCCAAGGAACACTGACTCCTTGGACGAGCTGCCTTGCTGGCAGGATGCATAAATGGCCATTTCCATTTGCTCCCTTCCCCATAGCCCCTGATTAATAAAGTCAGGATATGATGCAAAAGAGAGGGGGAGGGGTCTCCCCTGTAAATCTACATAAAAAGCTATAAATGGGAACAGGAAAAAATGAATCTCAGTGCTGTATAAATTAATCTAGATTTTAAACCAGATTTTTTCTTCTTGAATGGGGACACAACCATGTAGGATTTTTTTAATGGAATACATAACAACCAGAATAAAAACCTTATCAAAAGAAACAGCACAAAGGAGCAATTAAAAAATAAAGTGCTAAAGAACTGCAAACCCAGTTCATATCAGAACTCTTCAGACATCAGAAAATCCTTCAAGATATTTTTGTAGAGTTATCTGCTTTGGTCATTGTAATATAAGTTATTCAGCTGAAGCCTGTAAATGCAATTTCTAAATGTAATTCTGGTCACCACACTCAGAAAGGATATTGTGCAACTGGAAAAGGGGCAGAAAAGGGGCAACCATAATGACCAGGGGGCTGGAAAACATTCCTTATGAAATCAAGGTGCAATGTCTAGACCTCTTCAGGCTTGAAAGACGCTGTTTAAAAGATGACCTATTGAATTAAATAAAATCATGCATAGTGTGGAAAAGGAAGATAGGAAAAAAATCATTTCTTTATCATGCAACACTAAAACTAGGGACCACTCAATGAAAGTGATGAAAAGGAGAGTTAGGATCAACAAGGAAAAGTATTTTTTCCCCACCAAGGCTGTGTTTCCATTGCACAATAAAGTTTGGTTTTAAATACAAATTAATTTAATCTGCATTGAGCTCTGTTTTTTAATGTCCCCATTTATACCTTATTATATGGATTTAAGGGGGAAACCCCTCCCACCTCTCTTTTGCATCATACCCCAACTTTATGGGGTGGGGATCAGACTCTGTATGCATAAAGAAACAAGGGGAAGGAGAGAGAACGCTCCAATCAGCTGTCTATTTAAAATCTCATGCGTTCCCATTCACAAAAAGTGAGGATTATTTCTAAATCCCGTTGTGAGACTTCTTTTTATCCAAATATAGATGGTACGCATTTAGAGACCTTTAATCCTCAGAAACTGCAAATTCCTCTAATCCTTTGGGAATGCCCAGCTTCAAAAATTGACTCAATTCATTTTAAAAAATCAATGGAAATGCACCCCTAGAGAGTCATCAGTCTATAGAATTTACTACCAGAAAAGGTGGAGTCAGCAACCAGCTTAAGAAAGGGCCCCTGTTTGCACTTACCTCATACCTTCACTTTAAACCTTCTTCAGACCATCCTCAGGTCTGACTGCTCACACCTTTTCATTTCTATCTGTTTTATTTGCAGGCCTTCTCCCCTCCATTTGGACTTTCCTGACTGGAAAGTCCACAAATAGGGTACAGACATGGCTAGTCACAGCTCTCTTCTGAGCTCTCACAGCCCCACCTACCTCACAGGGTGTCTGTTGTGGGAAGAATAATAGAAAAGCTTTGTCAACCACTTCTGAGTTCCCTTAAAATAGGTGAGAATAGCGGGGTAGAAAAGCCAACTCTTCTTCTTGTTAAGAACATAAGAGAGGCCCTGCTGGATCAGGCCACAGCCCATCTAGTTCAGCATCCTGTCACACACAATGGCCCGCCAAATGCTCATGGGCATCTCAAACAGAGACAAGGATAAACCTTTTTTCTGCTCTTGAATCCCAGCAAATGGCATTAGAAGCGTCTTGCTTCCGCCCCCACCCCCATCCTGAAAGATATACGTAGGCATTCATTCTAGTAGCCATTGATACATCTATCATCCATAAATTTGTCTAACCTTACCTTGAAGCGATCTAGACTGGTCTTCTTCTTCTTCTATTCCAGTTGTGGCACTGCAAGGTGCAGCTGCAGCTGCACAGTCACATGCAGCTTCCAGATCACCATGGCAACATCTGGGCACATGCCAGATGTTGGCACAGAATTCAAGGTGATCTTGGAATCCTAGCCATTACCTGGGGAGCAGAAAAAAGCAGTTCGCAATCTGCAGACATGGACTTCACTAATTTCATTATTGTACAGCGTGTTATGGCTAGAAATTCCATGAGTTTGAAGGCCAAATTTGATTTTATTTTAAAAGTGTCTTTACATTTAAACTGCAGGTTGGTTGTTGTTTTTAGGGTGTTTTCCACTAGCACTAAGTACCCATTGAAGCAACCATTAAGGACCCATTTGGCTGAGAGCCGGATGACCCCATTTCCACTACAGACCCCATTAGAGACACATCTGTTTCCACCACAGCTATGGAAATCCAGATCATATGGGTCCTTCTGGACCTATAATCTGGATTTCGTGTAGACCCCATTAAAGGGGTCTACAATGAGGTCTTCAGGCATCAAATCCTGATTATAGGGAGCCTATTTCCACTACAATTGGGCAATGGGGTCTAGAGGAGGCTCAGGGGGGCACCCATGGGGGGTTGCCCCAATGCAATACTTTGAAGTCCCTCTGAAGTTGCCTTTGGAGAGTAGCAAAGGCTCCAAAGAGAACCGACATTTCGACAGCAGGCAGGCTAGCACCCATTGCTATTGGGTGCTAGACCACTCGTGGAAACACATTGTGTACTTCCCTTAATCTGGATCTACTAGACCTGGATTAAGGGAAGTACCCATTTCATAGAACCAGATCTTCTTAGATCCGTATTAAAGGAGCTCAGTGGAAAAACACCCTTAAATGAGTTAGAATATTAAGAGTGTGTAAAAATGACTGGAATTGTACAAACATTGGATGGGAACTTAACTTTTTTACTTTACTGCAAACTGGGATAAAAATCTTTTTCTGAAGCTGCTTTGGAGAAAAATCCTCCATTGGTGCCAAAAGAGGATTTCTAACTAGGGCAAATAAGCACCTTTGAAGGATTTCCCAACCACTGTGATCTTATTTGAATTTTTTCCCATTAAAAAAGAAGGAAAATATGCCTATTCAATACAAAAGTGTATTCAATACGGATAAGTTCTCCCTTCAAACATCAGAACATTTTACTAGGTAGAAAAGTAAATTATGAATGTAATAAAAAGGGGCTTCTCTGAAAAAAATAGCAAGTCAAGTTCTGCAGCTAGTGCTCCTAATAGTTGCCTCCTCCTTTTTAAAAATCTTTCTGTCTCATTATTAATGTACTAAATGCACATGCAAATAGATATTGATCAAATATTCATTGGATAAGCATTAAACAGTAAATGAGCTGCAGCACAATGGTATACTGCCTACACCCCCACACACATATGTTTTAGATTAGGTTTAGGCTATCTGTAGTGTCACAAAGTCACTTCCCTCACCCGTTTCAAGTCCACTTATCTCAAAAGAGCATCCAAAATGAGCTTTTGAAAATACTTTAATGATGTTTAGAGCTAGGCAACCTCTGTGAAAAACACATTTTGATCAAGACTAAGTATTTGTATTGATTTCTTGGATTCAAGGATAAATGCAATGGTTTTTAGTCCGCAATAGTTTTCTTAGAAGATCGTTGTGGCGCACCCCCCAGCCCAGGCGGATCTCTTTCCCCTCTCTGGGTCTGGCAAACATTTGTAATAAATCAAATGTCCATTTATTATAATCCTCAGCACTGGGCAAGCCTTTCTCCAGTCCTGTGCCAAAGAGTGCACCACTTCTCCTGCCTTCCGTTTAAACATACAAGCAGAGAGCATCTCTAACGCCACACATGGCACCCTCTGTCTCTCTTTCTCTCTCGCTTTCCCTGTTCTTAAAGCTACAGGCTCCTTTTACTCAGGCGAACCTCAAAGCTTAATAATAAATACTGCAGGCAAATGTTCTTCTTGAAATTACAAAGAATAATCTTTATTGTTTTCACAGCAGTTGCTTTAGTTAGAATGAATGAACGAATGGAGAACAAGGCTTGTATGAACAATCAAGTTCAAATGAGTGAATTTGTTCAGACAACACACAGCTTTATCAACCTAATCCCCCTAGGCTGCTCAAGAATTCTTCCCCTGGCTCATCTTATCCTAAGAATTCTAGAACTGTGAGAGTAATCTTTCCTCAGGTACAGAATGGTTTCATCCAGACCTCCCTCCTTGAGAAAACCCAAGCACAGAACAGCTTTTCTTCTTTGGAAGTGCTTTTTATACCTCCTGCCTGGCATGAGCCAATGCCTGATTGGCTGTACTGTACCTGTGGGCATTTCTTCCCCATCCCCCACCCCTTAGTATGCTAATCATGGAGTTCCAGCCCACCGCTTGCCTGTTCCTAATACTTTCTATGTAAAAGCCCAACATCAATAAATACATTTGAATACATCACAAATAATTTGCAATAAATATGTTTAAAAATAGACATAGGCATCACAACCATTCATTCACCATATGAACAAAGTTGCAAGCTAAATTCAGATAGGATCTGTGCAATGACCAACTTTCACAGCCATTCCTGTGCTTTCTGAGAAGACCCTGAGGGGAAATACTGGACAAAGGAACAGCAATTCTTCAGTTCAATGTTCCCTTGCCTGGAGCAGTGGCAGGGATGCGAACAGCACATGACAGCTGGAACAACAGATATTGTAGCATAATCTTCACTTACAGTGCAGATTCTACCATCATGAGGAACATGCCTTTATCAGCCCCAGCAGCAAAGCATTGGGGATGAAGGTAGCTATTTGATCCAGGAGTTGGTTCTGCTGAAATACATTACCCAAATCACTTGCATCAATATCTCACAAGTCAGTATTGTTTCTCTTTCCCCTAGATTGTTGATTTTCTGAAAGCAGAGTCAAATGTTTTGAAATAGCACACACTATCCCACATATACTTCTGTGTCCTTTAACTGAATAGCACTTTCTTTACTTGACTGAATTTCATAATATAACTCCTAATTAAAGAATTCAACTTTGAATTGTCCTTGATATCTCTCATGGGATCATGCTGGAGCTCTTTATCTTTGGTGACTCTTGGATTCTTTGGTGACTCTTGGATTCTTAAATGGATGGGAAAATAGCTGCAGTGTCATTTTCTGTGCACTCTTCCAGACATATTCAAAGCCATCATCTGACATATAAAACTGTAGGTGTGACTTTGTTTTGTTCTGTTGTTCCATTTCTCCAGTTATGTCAAGGTTAATACTAGGAGTATCCTGCTTATAAAAGGTTTCAAACAGTTGGGTGTGGGACTGGAAACATCCCTCAACACCCTGGTCTCCACTTTCCCTTCTACTTTAAGTATACTTCAGTTCAGGGTTAGTTAATGTGTATATAATCTTCTATGCTCAGTGAAGCCAATTACAATTATGCAATTGTATTACACAATTACATTATAGGTTCCATTCCAGAATATCCAAATATAGCAGAATAAGTAAACAACATTGAATGTAGCCATAATCTATATTCTATATTTTTATCTTTTGATTTGTAATTTGCTGCTTTAATGCTCCTGTAGTCAAATATTTTCACTTCTTATATTCAGAACCAGTAGCTACTCTCACCCTCTATGACTGGGCTACTGAATTAGAATAAAGCATTTCACAACAATCCGACTATTTTACGAAACAATTATCATTCAGTGTTCTCTCATTCTCACCAAAAATAACTTGCTCCATTTCATTTGGAAAATGTGTTGAAACTTCATCAGATAAATGAAGATTCATGTTTTGTGGTGTCATAATAATGTGTCTTTAATACAAAGCATGCCCATCCATTAAACTATAACATGTGGTGCAGTAGACCAGACAGTAAGCAGCCTTGTCATTATGGTGAAATAACAACTTAAAAAAGGGTCTGTGACAATAGTCAAAATACTTACAAAGAAATGAAATTTGGGGGTTATTTATACTCCTGAGCCCTCATTAAAAACAAATTACATTTTAATTTGAAGCTAACCAGTAAGCCTTAGTTACAGCTGACAATGAGTCAGCATTTATATAGAAGGTGCAATTGCTTGGCTTGCTTTTGGGTGAGTGACCAGCATTTTCCAGAAATTAAACATTTATCTCTATCCATAGTATCAAGGTGAAATATCAGTATTAAATGTGTTAGCATCACCCTGAATTTTTTTTAACTTGATAGGCATAAAAACATGTGACTCTTTCATTTATTTGGCACATGTTCCAATTTCCATCAGCATCAACCAGGATGATCAGACATGGTGGGAACTCTAGTACAGAAACATGTGAAATGTCACAGTTAGCACATGTAAGAAGCATTCTGCCAGATGAGATCAATGGCCCACCTGCTGTAGTCCAACAGTTTGTTCTCACAGTGAACAACCCGATGCCTACAGGAAACTGACAGGTAAGACATGAGTCCACTAGGATTTTCCTTATCCATGGTCCCAGAAGTTGGCCTTCAAAGGCATAGTCAAGGATTAATAGCTAGCAAACCTTTGGAAAGGGAGCTTGCCTGTATGAAGGAGAACAATCATAAAATAATTTTACTGCTTCTCTGTTTGATTATTAACAGTCCTCAGTTTGAACTTAGTATCGTTCAAATGTAGCATAGAGTAGACCTTTTTTTTTTTCCTAAGGACCAATATCAGAAACTGTGCTTACAAAACAAAATCTGTACTGATAGGTGATAACATCTGGCTCTTACTTTATTTTGTTTCATTCGTGTTAACAATACCTTATTTAGCCATTGATGCCTTGATATAAAACATAATTATTCTGCCACAAAAAAGAAGAAAAAAGTTGAACTAACGTCTTTGCAAGCATGCCAGACAGCCAAATGAAGTAGTCATAGAATTTTTGTTAATAGGGTCTGCATGACAGTATTTCTGTGGAATTCAGAGGACCTAAACACATTGTGGAACAAAGGAAAGAAGAAGTAAATTATTAGTTAGAAATTCTTTAAGTGGAATTCTTTAAGCCATGGAATATGGATAACAAACATGAGACTAAGTGTGTGTGTGTGTGTGGGAGAGAGAGAAACTCCCATAATGTCTTTGAATTGTTAAATTGGCATTCTGCCAAGGTATTTCCACACAGTAAAATCTTACATCCAATCAAAATCCAGGGTTTCTTAATTTTCCAATATAGCCAAACACACACACACACACACACACACACATACACACACAGAGAGAGAGAGAGATGGTGCTCAAAAGTAATAATTTATTATTACATGTAAATTTCCTGCTGTGTTTCAATAACAATTTTCCTCAGGGCACTGCAGATGAATAACATATATAAAATAAATGTTAAATGAATGTAAAATGCTAAAACAAATCAATACATGTTTCCATTCAAATTATTACCTTTGAGCACCTATTTGAGGTGTTGTGGATTTTTTTTGTGGTGTTCTGAAGTTGCCTCTCCAGTAGTAGTAGTAGTTGTAGTAGCAGTGATAATAATAAACATTTATTGATCTTTTAAAAAGGCTTTTCCTGACATAGCCAGTTCAGGGCTGCATCCAAGGGACATTTGCTGATTTTGTTTGGACTTCAGGAGAAGCCTGTGAGCTGCTACAAGGCAGAAGGAGGAACTTCTCCCTGTTGTGTCCATTTTCATCAGAAACTGCCCTTGATTTGTGTAGGAAGATTGTTACTGTGAGATTTTGCTGTGCCATGATTTCTGGTTGGACTCTTGAAACATCCTGTGCTGTCCATTCAGTCTCCTTCACACTCCTCAGTTGGGTTGTGGGGAGGAAGAGAGAGAAGAAGAAATAGCCACTAACATATACGGGGTCTAAGGGGAAAGTTTGCAGCCACTGACTGCTTCCTTGCAGAAGAGGCGGTGGAGCCATTTTTGTGCATGGAGACATTTGTGTCATGGGAGGCGGAGACAAGGTGGGGAAGCTTGTAGTGGTGGCGGTATCACTATTTTGTGGTAACCCATTGAGATGCTGCTGTCACAGGCTAACTAGAATCCAGAAAGAAGTCACAAATCACAGCTCAGTGGGCTCCAAAAAGAGGTGATCTGCTGCAGTCTCAAGAACTATAGAGTTCTGTTCTTGACTGTGGCTGTGAGGAGGCTTTGAGAAGGCTTCAAGGTGGTATTGTTCATATATTAGTCTGCCCCTCCCCCCTCTCTTAAACGTTCTATGCTAGAAAAGGTGGGTCAAAGAAGGCTTAGGAACATGAGGGTCACATGATGTCTCTCTGAGGCTTCCTTTTTGTTATGTCTGGACACAGCCAAAGTGTCATGTGAAAGTGTCAGGAGAGTTTGACAACAAAGTTGCTGGTGTGAGAATTTGCTTCAGCATGCCTGGGCTGGAAAATTGCTGTCATGAATGTTGCTAGCCAGAAACACAAAATGGCTTGTGGAGCACAACCACTGAAGAGTGAATGCTGGAGGGTTTGGCGTCATAAGCCCCAGAAGGTTGGAATGTAGTTTAGGCACTAGAGAACATATGGAAATCTGCCACAACAGAAATCCCACCCCCAAGAAAAGAATGAGCAGCAAGATATGCTAGAAGGGCTTTGTGCACCATGGGAAAAGTAAGGACTACTATATGGCCATAGTTACCCCTTTACTTTAAACCTTCTTCAGCTCAAATTCCAGCCCCATTGGTTACACCTTTAAACGCTAAGCTGTTTCATTTTCCTGGATTTTCCTCCCTCTATTCGAGTTTTCTTTAATTTGAACCAACACAACATTAAACTTTTAATCCCTTTCCAAGAGGCCACCTTCCCTGCTGCCCAGAAAATAATACCTTGGCAAGACTCTGCTCCAATTCTTGCTCCTCTCCCAAGCCATGACAGTCCTTCCTCTGCCTGTCATTGTGATCTCCTTCCTCCTGTCCGCACCTGTCACCTCACCCCCCTTTACCTTCCCAGAAAGTCTCCCTGTCAAGCAGTGTTTCCCCAACCCCTCCCCCAGTTAAGGATTACCAGCAACAGCAGCACAAAGGTATAATAAAGCCATTCCAGGCCAAAAACAGCTTGGATTCAGCTGCCTTTCTGAGACAAATTAAAATGGTAAGGTGTAACTGTGGCCTATATCTGTTAGTGACCTGTGTCTATATTTGCTTTGGTTAGATAAGGAGCTTAATGTTTATTATTGCATTCTGACCATGATTTTGGCTTCAGACTGTATTTTTATGGCTCCTAAATTTGCTTTCTTTGTTAGGGCTTTTTTCCATCCTAGCTATGCTCCTGTCTAAGGCCGTGTCTTCACGGCAACCTTATCTCAGATTCAAAATGTTTTGAATCCTTGGAGTCCAGACAGCAGTTTGGATTAACACAATTTCTGCGTGTTAAATCACCCCAAAGCATTGTAAATGTTAATACTCATTTCAACAGGTCTCACTCCGGTCCATGCGCTTGAAACGTTTTACATTTTTCACTGTGGGAACCCTTCCGTGTTAAGGAAGCAGCAGCCCGAACAGCAGTCCAAGCAATCCACTGTAGCAAACAAGCAATTCACACCTGATAACCATCTTGCTATAGAAAGTGCTGACCTTCTAAAAAGGGAAAAGAAAATCAACTGCCGTTTGGAGAGATGTATGAATGTTTAGAAAGGGGCTTGACTTGCCGCCACTGCTGCGCGCCCTGAGCAATCGGGAGAGGAGGGAAAAGAATCGCTGCCTGCCTGGTGCCATTTTTCCTCCATCCAGGCAAGGCAGCCACCCAGCTAGGCTCCGTGAAGGGGTCTGTTATGAGTGGTAAGTTCATGCCAGGAGGAAGAGGACAGGGCAGCCCCGAAAAGCGGCTTTTAAAAGGTAGCCACTGGAGTCCCCCCTTGAGTCACATATGTCCTCAGAATCCGGATTGAACGCGATTAAGCTGAAAGTAATGGGAACAGGCAAATCCGCGTTTGCATCTGGTTCTGTTATCTCGGTTTAGGGAAAGCGAAATAAGGTTGCCGTGAAGACACGGCCTAAGTTGCAACAGGCACTGCAATTTAGTTGTCTAGATAGCTCTATCAATAATCAAGACTTTCAAAAATATTCTGAAACCTTTTTTAAAGCATGGCTATTTATAAAGTTAGAAAACTCTGACAGAATAAGAGATAGTAGGGATATATCTGCTCAAGCATAGTATATATAGCATATGTTGGAAGAACAATGATCAAACACCACTGAAATCCTCAATCTAGAAACACCATAAGATGATGCCAGAGGAGTAAAATCTATTGGTATTTCCATTGATGGGATCTATTTAATAACCCTGAACATCTTTAATACACCAACAGACATTTTGACATATATATCATTGTCAATGCCATCATTAACAACGTCAGTGTTATAATTTTGATAGCACTGACAATGACTTATATGTCAAAATGTCTACTAATGTGTCTCAGGCAGGCAAGGGCAGCATGGCAAACACACACGCACGCTTACAGCAGTCCGTTGGGGGATCAAGAGTAGACAACGTCAGGTCAGTACAAAGTCAGGGTTCCAGAGGTTCGGCAGGAGTCACAGCAAGGGCCAAGAGTCCGTTTCACGGGCAAAGACATGGACAGAGGTTGCACAAATACTTTGTCTGCAATGCCAGACCAGTGCGTGCTGATGGGTTAAGTAGGGGAGGCAGCTCCACACCCTTGATGGCACAGCTGCACCAGGCGCTGGGATCTGCGTATCACCTGTTTCTGCTGTCGAAGGAGAAGACGGGAGGGGCACTCTTGGGACTGGCTGTTTGAACTCTCATCCCCAGAACTGTCTGTGTGCTCCCCCAGAACTGGCCCCTGGCTCTCAATGTCACGCCGCTCTGCTCTGATTGCTGCCTAGACTGCTGGGCCATTGGAAATGCACCCTCATCCTCCAAGGAGGAAGCTGGATTGACATGACGGGGCATGACAACTAATATGTAGATATTGTTTTTTATTGCACAAGTAAAGTGGCCTTTTATAACATCAGAGAACATAGTGATGTGCATTTCAACCCCCCTGTATCCTACAACCTGCAGGTGATTGTTTTTATGTAAATTTGCAGGTGCAAAGTTCCTTCTTCATTCTCAAGGACGTTTAGAATCACAATACTAGCTTTCCAGCAATTTTCAGCCATGTATACAGTGAGAAAGCGTGCAGTCCTCACAAACCATTTTCAAAGGAGAAAGGCTTGAATGTTCATTATTAAAGAGGCAAATACCTTGCCTGATTCATTTTGCTCAGAAGTGGCTGGAGACAGAAATTTAGGGCAATTCCACATTGGTGAGTGTACTCGATCAGCAAGCATATTAGAAATTTCTCTTCCACAGGCTAGTGTGGTCTGAGGTAGACCCAACATGGGACTTCTCTTAGACCATCCAAGTGTGCAGAAGGAAGACTCCTAGTAAGCTTACTAGTCCAAAATACTAGCCAGTGTACGATCACCCTCAGAATTTAAAGGAAAAGATCTTTCCCAATACCTTCTATATGACCAAAGTGCAAAAGGATGCAGAGCAGGTGGTACGTCACTGAGCTATAGGATAGGCCCACCCAGCACTGTTGTGATGCTGTGAGTGACCGCACTTACTCCCACACTTTTGCCATGCATCACCATTGCTGCAGTGTGCAGACCTAATAGTGCACTTTCAGTTGGAGAGGATAACACAGACCTGTTTTTGCAAATGCTGGAAGCTGTCTGATTCAGCATCTGTGGAGACTGAATGGTTGGATCTCATTTTTGGTTCAACAATGCAAATAGATTTTGAATTGGTGAAAACTTATAATACAATAATGTCTCCTCACAAGTAAATCTTGTGGTGAATACATACATGCAAAAGGTGAGGTTAGACTTGTATTCTGCATCAATATGTTTTTCTCATATGGCTGATTTTAGATCAACATGCTGATGCAGAAAGGGTCTGTTTTTATTACACCTGAGTCCCCTGATAGTATTGCGCTACAATTCCCACTGTCCCCAACATTAATCCTAAACATTCGCTGTACTGCTTGGAGAAGATGGAAGATATAGCCTAATGAAATGTGGGAATCCAAGATTAAAGAACACTGATGTGGCCTATACTGAATTACAGAAAATAAACCCATGATCTGACCAGTGTAAAGGCATTAAAGATTTTCTCTGACATTTAGTAGGTGCCATACTTAGCAGGTATGACAAAAGGTCTTGGGAATATGATTTTTTTGTCTGCTGTTCTTCTTTGCCAACACTGCCTGACAAGAGCCCATTTGTGAGCTTTGGGCTTTGGAGAGTCTCTGGGCAAAGTTCACCAAAATAAAATTGTGCATAATAAGTAGATTACATGGGAAAATAGAAGAGAGGAGCTAAACATAAATGATCGTCAGTGGTGGTATTTAAGGCTTAAGGCTGCTCCCAACATTACCTTTTAAAGACATAAAGAGTTCTCTCATGAGTCATTCCCATGTGGGTATAATTAATGCAAGCAAGTTGCACAGAGGCAATCTCTTCAATAAGCACGTCCCTTTCCTTTAGGTGCATTAATTATTTCCACATTTTGTTTTCAGAGACACAAGTGACATACCAAGCAGGAGTGCCACGTTATTAAATAGTAATATGAGAAAGAGCCCATATTTGCCTGTCTTGACCTGACTGCTTCTGTGGGAGGGTGAATATTCAGAATGACAAGGAACAGACTGCCTTATATACACTTAGATGTATCGCTGTGAAACATCCCTAGTATTTTGATCAGGACAGAGAAATCATAAAGATGAGAGCAACTTAATTAGAAGTGGATGAAATATCTAATAACAAAAATATTCCATGTCAGCTGAAAGAATATGAATTACACTTAACTCTGATGACAGGGCTAGGCTGCCTTATAACGCTGCAACTCAAACAGCTTTCCTCAATCCTCTCAGTGGAGAGACAAGAAGGGCAAATTCCACTCCCATTAGCCCAATGTCATCAAGGTGGACCCATCAGGTTTGTTACCGCTATTCTGCCCCAAAATGAATAGTTTGAGGTTTAGGCTACAATTTAAATAACCTGATTCTGCAAATATTAGTTCTTTGCACAACCCAGAGGAAAGGGCAGAATCAGCACCTAACCATACAGAGGGATGGGGTTTGGAGAGAGGCCTACCTAATCACAGATTTTTGAATTGAGGAAGGAAAGGTTTTAGAAAAGGTTCAACTCCATGCCTGGTGTTCAAAAATGTCCATACACTGTTAGAGATTTGTCCTAAGGAAGAATTATAACACTGTTCAGGGTCTAGACACTGGAAATTGGGTGCACAGCAAAGCATTTCCTCTCCAACAGCAGATTCAAGAACAACTACAGACCTTCATTATTTTTGTGCTGTGTTATCTGTGCAAAATATGGAACAAATACGTATCCTGAATACATCAGACAAATAGGCCTTTAAGTGAGCAATATGTTCTCACATGGCCAATGAGATGTCTAAAGGGGCTTACAAGTAGGATCTAAGTACAACATCTCTCTCTTCATTCACAGTCTCTAGCATCTGGTGTTTAGAGGCAGATGACCACCAGTACTGTAGCTGTTATCCTGCCATTAGGACTAGGAACCATTTACGCTTCTGCCCTCCATGAATTTGTCTAGCCCTTTGTTGAAGCCATCCAGATTGATCCTGAATTCAAGCTAGAAATACAATTAGTGTCACTAATTTTATCTCTAAGCCTTTCTTTGAAATGTAAGCTTTTTAGAATCAGCACTGCTATTTTTGTAAGATCAGTTTGGATGGTAAGAATTAAATATTTCAGTTGGCTAGGCTCCAAGATCTATTGCCAGAGATCCAAATAAGCAAAAATGATTTTAAAAAATATGTATATAAATGTCAGTTTCTGAGATCAGCTTGAGAATGCCTCAAAGGGCAACGTGTTTCACTTAAAGAAAGATAAAATGCCTGCCTGGTGCTCATATATCCTAACCATTTGAAAGCTCATTTCCTTACATTTTTAAAAGGCTCCCTTTTGCATCTATTTTTTGTTTGTTTGTTCCTGAAACACAAATAGTAACTAGGAGTCTCAGGCTCACATGCATATAACATCCAGTTATTGGAAAACATTTGAATTTAATAAGCTGTTCTAGCTAAACACTGAAGGGCATTTAAGGTTGGGGGCAATGTAAAATACCTTGAAAAAATTGACATTTGAAACTGATGCATCTTTAGAAAAAAAAATCTATGAAATTACATTGATTGTGTATGATAGATTTCAATCACTTTATCAAAATGGTTAGGACTCAGAATACAGGCAGCCCTTTGGCATAAGCAGACATTGATGCTATTGGCCAAAAAACTATATAAAATTACTTACCAGCAGAATATCCAGATAAATTTGTTGTTCAGTAGTTGCTGTTGTTTTCCCAAAAATAAAACCCTCTATAATCTGGGTCAAATTGAAATGGGTATAGCATGCAGCTTTTTATCACTCAATACCTTTTTTACTGTGAGTCCCAGTGGTCATCCCCAAGTGGTGTACTGTTATATTTCAGTTTACATTGTTTCCAATAGTGCAATTTTGCTATTGTGCAACTGTCAAATTGTGAACTGCCTTAATTTATGCACCCATATTTACTCACTATTGTGAGATTTCCCACTAAAACTTCCATTAATTTACATTGGCTCCACCTGAAAATTATGTTGACCTGAATTGGGTTGAGTAGCCTAAGCCTACCTAACAATTACATGTACTCGAATGGGGAAATGACCTGTCCATGAAAGTCAAAGGAGAAAAGAAAAACACTGGATTGACTAATCCACGTGTGAATTCAGATTGATTTGCATTGGGTTGACTGACCCGCCTGATAATGACACTGATTTGTATTGAGTTGACAAATTGCATGACAATTACATTTATTTGAATGGGAAATTGGTTTCTCAATTCAAGTAACTGGAGTGGTCTGGAGTGGATCATTTGTGTTGTTTCCAGATGAAACTCAGATATTAGAGAGCAATCGTGCAATATGCCTGGACCTTCTTCCTGCTCCAGGTGCCATTCTCGCACTTGTGTTGCTGTGGTGAGCAAGGTGTTCAGTTGGTGAGTGGATGAAATGTTCTGTATGAAGTTTTGCTTGGTTCAGGTGAGTTTTAATTGCTTTTGCGTGCAGTATATGAAGTTTGGAATACTGTGTGTTTAGTCTGTCTACTAATGTTTACTGTGTATGTATATGATATAATTTGTGTCTGAATGATTGGGTTCCTAAGTTAGTATAGGGTGTTTTTCCACTGTCACTAGAAGTACCCATTTCTAGTAATAGTGGGAAAACAACCATAGAGTGATTTTGGTGGGTAGGTGCTAGTGGGCGCTTTTTGTGTGCACATCTTTTGCTGGTTCGCACACAACTTTTTGTTGAGTGTGAAACTTTTTGAATATGCATAACCCTTCTTTGTGCACATTCCTTCGTTGCACAGACTTTTGAAAAGAAACAGTTCTCATGCAAGCTACCAGTAAGTCAAAGGCATCTGCAGTGGCCAAATAAAAGAGCATGACTTCTGACTTCTGAAGGAGTCATCAAAGGTAGAAGACATTCCTCTTCTTAAAATTCCTGCACAGTGTCATCACTGAACTCTTATTTGGGGGTATTTGGGAGCGTGTAGGGTTCTTGTGTAGCATCTTTTGTCTGGGTGTGAATGATAGTGGCATCTTGCTTCGTATCTATGTACTACAGCATTCAGACTCTGAAAAACACTTGTCTAGATATGAAGAGATAGCATTTTGCTTGACATCTCTGTGTTTAAGCATTACAGTCTGTGAAGAACCCTTATCTGAGTGTGGGGTGCTTGGCATCATGTGGCATTTATGAATGTCAGCACAGTGGTCTGTGAAAAACTCTTGTTTGGGACTGCTTAGATTTGGCATTTTGTGCATCATCTGTGTGTTTAAGAATGCATTCTGTAAAAAACTATCTGGGTGCAGGCGCACATTCCTGCTGGCATCTTGACTGGAATCTGCATTGTATACACTGCAGACATGGCATATGTATGTCTTGACATTGCCCTGTATAAGATTCACTATAGGTGGTTGTGCAGGCTCCTGTTCCCCATTGACTTGCATTGAGAGGCCAATTCCACATTCAAGTCAATGTAATTTTCAAGTGGGTTAGTCAACTCAATTAAGTCAGTGGATGATTTTGCCACAGTCCCCCCATTCACAGTTGGACACTGAAGTTAAATGCTTAAGTTTCATCCAGACAGCACTTACTTAAATTGCATTATTTGGATAAAGAACAAGACAAGGCTGCAAACCATCTTGCCTGAGAGGAGTGGAGGAGAGGCAGCAGGCTGGGCTGCTCTGCCATCTTGCTCCCAGCAGTGCCCCTCCCTCCTCCAACTGCCATCACAAGGCTGCTAATCATCTTGCCTGAGAGGAGCAGAAGAGAGGAAGCAGGTTGAGGAGGTCTGTCACCTTGCTCACAAAAGTGCCTCCTCCCTCTTCCAACTGCTCCCATCACAAGATGGAAAAGAGACTATGATAGCCGATCCACCAGTTGAGAAATCATATGGTCCTCAGGCCGAACAGGGTGGGGCTGAGTAGATGCCAGCTGACCATTTCTGCCATCATCAGAGGCCTTTTCGCACACGCAGTTCTCAAACGTGTGGAAGACAGCCCGGGACGCGCCATTCGCATTGCCGCGGCCAGGTTTGCATCCCAGCTTGTCCCGTGCTGTCTTCCGCGCTTTCGAGATGTAGAGCACTTTAAAGTGCTCTACATCTGTTCATGCACGTCAGAAGTGTCTGCAGCCGTTCGGGGAGAGAAGCATTCACACATGCTTCTCTCCCTGACAGCCGCAGGCACGCCTCCCCCGTCAGCATTGGCCGAAAATTGGCCCAGCAGCTGATGGCGGTCAGGCTGATTGCCTGACTTGCCGGGCTGCGGAAGCGATCGTGCAGCCGCGGCGAGGCTGGTAGATGGCAAGGGGACCCACGATTCGCCATCTACTAGCCTCGCCGCGGCTGTGCGATCACTCCCGCAGCCCGGCAAGGCAGGTGATAGCCTTCCGTGAGGGGAGGTAGGTCCTTCCCAGCCCCGGCAGCCCCATTGCGGCTGCCAGAGTTGGGGAGGCACCGAGATCAGCTTCCTCTCACCCGTTTCTGGGTGGGAGGAAGCTGATCTCCGGCTGGCCATCGGGCAGGGCCTCTGGGACCTCTTGGTCAACCAGACCCCGTGGGTCCGGTCAGCCAAGGCTCCCCGCCGCCTGATGGCGACCCTCTGTGGGCGTAGGCGCCTGCATCAAGGCACCTAGGCCCCACAGACAACCCACCACCCAACCACCCCGGGGCCCGAGGCCTGGGGACCCACCGCGGCTGGCGCAGAACCTACCTCGTCGCCATCTGGGGTTCCAATGACAGGCCGACGAATGTGCACCACGTGGGCATGCGGGGCCCATCACTGGACAAGCAGCTCACGTGGGCTGCTTGTCCAATGATGGGCCGCGCCTGCCCACCTGGTGTGCGTTCCTGGGCCCGGGTCATTGCAACCCCACACTGCGACAAGGTAGGTTCTGCGCCACCCGTGGGGGGCCCTGGGGGCGATTGGGTGGGGGTGGGCCCCTCCCTCTCCCCCTAATGATCCCCGCTCCAGAAGCTTTTATTCCCAGTTCCAAGCTGGAACCGGGAATAAAAGCTTTCCTTTTCCAGCCCAGATTGGGTGGGGGTGGGGGTGGGTGCGGTGGGGGGTGGGTGGGCATTGGGGGGTTATCTGCGTATTGTAGGCGCCTTGATCCAGGCATCTACACCCTGCAGAGGGGCGCAATCGGGGTTGGGGCAAAGCCAGGGGCTCCGATCTCCGAAGGAGTCCTGCCCCTTTGGGACCTTGCCCCGGCCCCACAATGGGTCCCCGGGTGCCCGGGTACCTTCGTGCCAGCTGCACAGGGCTCGATCGAGCCCCGTACAGCCGGCACGAAGTGGGGCAAGTGGCCTGACAGCACTGCCCGCCCCTTGGGTGCTCGCACCCAAGGGGAGGCAGCCTTGCAGGCCATATCTCTGCCCCTGGCCAGCCTTTCCCGGCTAAGTCACTTCGGAATGCTTTTAGCATTTGCACACAGGCACGCAGGAATGTGTTTACACGCGTTCCTGCGTCCCTGTGTGTGAATGCTGAAAGCGTCCCGAAGTTACTTAGCCCACGTGCTCTACAACCGTTCCAAATGGAATGGGTATAGTGCGAAAAGGCCTCTGGTTTGTCATCAATGAAGAGAAAAGTCAGAATAAAGAGAATAGGAAAATTCCAGCAATAAGAAATTAACAGAAGACATTTAACTGAAGACCTCAAGCGCTTGCTTTTTGCTGTTCCCTGTTCCCTCCCCCACTATTTTCCTTTTGTTTCTTTTCTCTTTTGACTGTAAGCCTGAGGGCAGGGACCTGTCTAAGATTAATATAATATTGTAACCTGCCCTGAGACCTTTGGGTATAGGGCGGGATAGAAATCAATCAATCAATCAATCAATCAATCAATCAATCAATCAATCAGAGTAAAACACATCCAGAAACATTTTATATCAGCTTAACCATGCTTTATTCCTGATTATTCAAATAATGCAGATTAAGTAAGTGCTGCCTGGATGAAACGTTTATGGAGTTTCTGTTTACTCACCATTTTCTAGAACAGAACACTCGCATAAAACCAAGTACAACTGTTCTATGTTGTTTTGAACAGGCATGAGAGCCTCTCAGTGCTGCCTAATCTATGTGGGGGGGGGACATGTTTTATTCTCTCCAAAAATAAAATCATTCATTCAACATTACCTATCCAAATTCCACAATATGACAGCTTTCCTTATTACATGTGACACCAGCCACAGCTAAAATATCAAGACATGATGGTGTTTTCTACATATGTGCTCTATGTTTTGCTGTCGGGGAAATCAGGAAACATTTGGCTGTGTCTATATGTGCTCACAGGTCAGGTTGCTAAGGTAGCATTAATATTGTCCAAACAAGTGCAATGAAGGACTCTATTACCATAAAACTGAGACAGGACCAGTCTAAAAGCAGAAACATAGGAACAAAGCAACATAGTTACCATAAATAAATAAATAAATAACTTTGAGAAGATGGACATGCAGGACTAGTGTATCTACAGTATATGACCCAACCTATAAAAAGCCAGCAAAGGCCAAGAGAGAAAAGGACAGAAGACAAAAGCTTACATGGAATAAAAATGGGGGTAAGGAGAGAGAACAGCACACTAGAAAACAGACCCTTAGAAGGAGCTAAAGCAATGCAAGGTCCCCAAAAGCAAAAGAACTGGGGAAATTTCCAGTACAGTAACCATGCAATTGCCTGTCTAGGCACATAAACCTACATGAGATTGCTGCAGGCTGATAGGTTAAATGATGCTGTGTCCATAAAGCTGGCATTCCGCACCAAGGGGAGGGGAAAAGAAGAGGACATTTAAATATTTCATACAAGATGACAAAAATATATTTCTTTGGTAGTGTGTGTTGATTTTTAAAGACTGAATACTGGGGCTCCATAGGTCAGGATTTATCCAGACTGCAGAGACATGTTTGAACGTGGCAGTCCTGTTTTAAAGGAAATCTTCTAGCTTTTCTATTATATTATTATTCTTTTTTTCTTCTAGGAAATTGGTGACTTCCTCAAAAACATCTGTGACAGGTTCAATAATGTGGTTCCTGAGTTGTCTTTTCAGATGACAATGTAAACATATATATTTGCTATTCCAGGATGAATGAGAAGGGATTGCAGATCAGCCTTCATGGATAATCAGACCCTTTTTCCTGAACGTGACGGGGAAAAGACATTAACGTAGACCAACAGCAACGTGAAAAATTTGTGATGTATGTGAACAAAGCATTATCACTACATTTTAGTGCAGATGTATATTGTTGAAATGTATCACACACGACAGAAAGGCTTTCATGTGCTGGATGAGTGCTGCATTGCTTTAGGATAAAAATAAAAAGTCTCTGCAGCAATGCTAGATTTGCAGTATGCAGATATTGGGGGAAGTGACAGCTATCCTTCCAGCAGAGGGTCAAAATCATCACAAGGTCAAAGGTGAATAAGAGAAATTTGACTAGATGAAGGCCTAAACCAGTTGCTGCCCCAAGATTTTTTTTGTCCAAGCAGGTCAACAATTGAAAGCAAACATACAGAATAACCAAAATATTCCCCACTAACCCTCCCTTCGTCCCTGGCAGGTCAACCCTCAGAAGATGTTAAACATCAAAGGCCTGTGTAAAGAGTTATGTTTTAATCATGTGCCACAAAACACATAATGTAGATACCTGGAGGCCTTTCTAGAGTCTGGGGCTACCGCAAAAAAGATCCTCTTCTGTGTACCTGGCCTTTGCACTTCTGAGAGAGAGAGAACTAGAAAATGATTCTCTCCTCTCCTTGAGATCTCAGTACTTGGCCAAGTTTAATATGGGAAAAGGTGCTTCTTCAGACAAGCAGGACCTTTATATGTCTTTTATATTTTAAAGGATAGCTACATTTAGAGCTCGTTACAGTATTCTAATCTGGATGTTACCAGGGCATGGATCACCATGGCTAAATAGTCTCTATGCAGGACAGACCAAACCAGGTTAACCAGTTTGAGATGGAGGTAGGTGCTCCTTGTTATAGCTGCCACATGGATATCAAATGACAGTGATTAATCTAGAAGCACCTCCAGTTCATGTACCCAATCTTTCTAGGACAAAACAATCCCATGCAGAAACAGGCGCTCCTTAATCTTCTGGACTTGGAACCCCAAGACACACAGGACCTCCATCTTTTCTGGATTCAGCTTCAATGTATTGGTCACATCGAACCCTTTATTGTCTCCGGACAGCAATCAAGCACCTGCACTGCATCCTCAGCTCAGAAGCAATGGAGAGAAAGTTGGGTGTAATGAGTATACTTGCATTTCACTACAAAACTTCTGATGGCTCCTTCCAGTGAAAGAGCATAGGATACAGAATCAACCCCCGGGGAGCTCCAGATGTAAGTTCCCAAGGTATCAAACAAAAGTCCCCTGTTGCTATTTTCTGGAGCCTACTCCAAGGACAGGAAGTGGACTACTAAGCCAGTTGGGTAACCACTATTCACCACTGGACAGTAGTTATTTATTACCTCTAGATTCAGGTAGGTCCTCTTAAGGAGCCCATGTATCACAACTTACTGTAGAGCTACTGGGACGTTCTTTTCCCACAGAGAATCATTTATCGCTCTTTGGACTCAACCAGCCATACTCCCTCAGCCAGCTTTTATTAACCATAAAGGACAGGGATCAAGGAGACAAGTAACTGCCAAACCTCTGCACATATTTTGTCAATTTTCTCAAACTGCAGTAATTGAAATGGATCCAATGTAATAGGACCAAATGGTCCTCTAGATACCTCACTTCCAACTATGGAGTCAAATTCCATGCAAATCTGAGAGACTGCTGTATCACAACAAGACTTAATTAAAATATGTCTTAAATTATAGATTGGCAACTTATTAACAATGAAATAACTCAAGTTAAATCTTCTGTTTATCTGAGAGTAAGATTTACCAACACATAAGTTCATTTTGTGCCATACTAAAAGGAATAGCACAAAGCGACAGACTAGTTGAATACCTTAACTTAATTGATGTTTCAACAGCAACAAGTTACTGGAGCAGAAATGTGGGATTAGCCTAAGTGTCCTAACGAGAAAGGGTTCAAACTCATTTTTTACAACTCTTAATGGGGTCTGACTATTCAACTCAAACTTGTACATAAAGACCTGAGCTAGGCAATAATACTGTACAGAACTCAGCAGCTAGCAGAGATTGTAGTCACTGGTGTTGGTTCATACAAGCAAGTCCTACTAGACTCTTCAGGTTGTGTTTTGAAGAAGGAAACTCATAACACATGTGACACATGTAGATTTTTCTCTGCTTAATATAGGGAATACTGCAGAGATAACACTGAAGCAAAGAATAAAGTGTGTTGTAGTCAACAAAGTACGGCTTCCATTCTCAAGATAGAGAGCCTTGTATATTACCAATCATTGAGAAGGATTTCATATTAGAAAAAATGCCTGTATTTCAGCATGAGAAGAGAATTAAGGAAGGTACTTTGGGCACTTTGATCAAGTGAACTCAAAGATGACATAGATGATATATTCCATGGACTTTACATGGCTGATACATTGTGTATATGTAGCCAATGTAGAATTGAAAACTCTCTTTACATTTTTGAATGCCAATTACACTCAGATTTAAGATGGAATTATTCAATGCCCATACGAAAGTACACGTTTTAGGGGACTTAAATATAAATTAAACATTTTATTTCAAGGGGAAAGTCAATATATAACTAATGGAATTGCCTTGTATGTATTAAAGGCCCCCAGAGTAAGAGCACCATACTGTTGGGGTTTCTTTTGTCAGTGACAGTGACCTGTAACGTCATTTAATTTTGTTTTATTTTCTCTTTTACAAATATAATCTGTATTCCTTTTAGACAATTAATATTGTGTTACAGACCACTCTATAACGGCTAGAGGGGCAGGGGACACAGAAGTACCAGTAGACTACCAGCAGTCCAGGGACTTGTAGAGCAGAATAGGAAGGTGTGCAGAAGGGTACATGCCTCCTTGTTCTGGTTTAGTGGAGATACCATTTCAGTGATGCATCAGATGGCTTCCCTGGGGTCTCAAGATCAGACGCCTTCATGTGAGCTGGACTAGAATGCTGAACTAGATGAGCTGTGGCCTGATCCAGCAGGATTCCTCTTACTTTCTTAAGAGAAGGTTTCACTCTTGTTTGCCAGTGCTATCTAGAGAGATGGTGGAGTGATTTACTTTGGCTGATTTCTGCCCAGTGTGGAGACAAGATGGCTGCCTTCCAGGATTATTTCAGCTGCTTCATAGGCTGGAAGGCTATACCACCATCTCCTTCCCTAGCCACCATCTCACAAATAGTTCTATTTTTGCTTGTTCTGAAGAAGGCAGATTACTTAACAAGGATTTTAAGATAGTGCCTGTAAATAAGCTGTAAATAAAAGACAAATAAATATTAAATAAATATTAAAAATACAAAAATGTTTTGATTTGGACCTGTTTTGCCTCTTGCTTAGTGAGTCAGAGAGGAAAATGGTGAATATGGAACATATTTGACATCACAGGATGATGAACCGGGCGGGAATGTGGGAATAATAAATCTGCAACAAGTTAAACCATCATATCAAAAAACCTCTAGGATAGTTTATTGCACAATAAAAATGGGCTGCGAAGTCATCAAAGACAAGCCTTCCACAATAATTGGATTGTGTAGCCAATGTGTTTTTAATGAACATTACTTACTAATATTTTCATCATCTTTGGTTAGCTCCTTCATAGACAGACCGTTGCTTTCTGAAAGGAACTGAAGATCTATATGTCCATCACAGAGCATCTGTCTGAATGAAGAAGATTCCAGGATCAACCATCAGTTGCTCTAGTCATGGTTGGGAAAGATTGTCACTTGAATTTCTGGAGAGCTCTTGTGACTCTGACTGTATCCAGACAGTCCTAAACTGTGAATGGAATGTGCATTCCTGATTGTCATGTCAGAAAAGACTACCAATTTTTAATCATTGCTCCGCAGTATACTACCACAGAGTATGCAGTTTGATCACATTATCATGCAAACTCAGGTGGAACAAAAAAAGTATGAACAAGAAAACGTTAAATCATGGAAGCGTAGCTCAAAAACTGATTGGCTCTCTGAACCACATGATGGGAGGGATAGAGTGCATGGTGCCTAAACTCTCATTCCTCCAATGGCTTGTTAAACTGGAAAAAGTAAAGTTAATTCATTAGTTGAGATAATCAAATTTCACTTTGCAGTGAGTATATTTTGTTTATCACTAAACTGTAAATTTAAACAGTGTTATCAGGAGGCAGCCTTTGTGTTGACGGCCCTAGACCAAGGATCTGACCCAGCTTCCTATGTCTCTATGGTAATTGGCATAAAACATGACTTTGTGCTTTATCTAATTGAAATGATTCAACAACTAACATGGGTCTTAAGGCTTTCTATGATCTAACAGACCTGATTGATTTCCTTAATAACATGGTATATGTCCCACATGAAAATGGGGTTTCTTCTGCACAGGACCTTCAGTGCAGCATGGTAGTACTGTCATTTGTTTTTTATTGTCCCATTTGGAAAAATGGTAAAGTGAGTTAGTGCAGTGCAACTAGATCATGAAACTCAATAGAAAGTCTCCCAAGCACACAAGGTATATCTGAACCACCTTCCACATGCACTTTCTAATAGGGCAATCATACTTCCACTTATCAGGCAAGTGCACAAGTCCATTTCTCTCTATTTCTTCCCCTGCTGCATCTTTCCTGACCACAGGGGAAAAGGTGCAAGATTTCCTGTTGGCTGTGTTCCCACCTCTCTTTCTGAGACATAATTATGGTTGTCTTCCCTCAGCATGCCTCCCATCTGCAGCTATAAAGAAGGGACCTAGATGTCTAAATCACAAGCAGTGTAGCTCTGTCTGCACTGACCCAAAAGGCTGACCAGAGTTTGTTAAGGTGGCAGGGTGGGAAATGCCAGTGAGCCAGATGCACTATAATCCTCAGAAAACTACTCTGAAAACTCTTCTCCAAGTGGAATCTGCATGAGGGCCATTTAGATGCTTTCCCTAAGCTTGTGCCAACCTTTAGTCCAGCAGAGCAGGTTGCAGACATGCTCTGCATTTTGACTTCCAGGTGCATATCTGGTCTCTTTCTGGTGGTTCCAGGTAGAAACATCTTTCGTGCAAGCAAAGCTCTGTTCACACAGGCAACCTGGCTCATAATAGAGCTCTGGTTCAGAGGAGCTCCATGCATTTACTGGCAGTCCTCCCACAGCAGCTTACTTGTGAAAAGGGCTCTGTTCAGCCCCAAGGAAGGGCACATGTTGAGAGAGCCAGCTCCTATTCCTTCCCCCTAAGAAAAACTGTCACATTTTCTTAAGCATTCATTCTTAGCAACTTTCTGAGAGAATTATTTGCTAATCTTTTGTTTTTCGTATTAGATATACAATGCAGTTGATCTGCTTTACAGCTAACATAACAGATAAAAGTTTTGAAAGAATGCAGATTTCTTTTTAATTATTTAAAGTCCTTTATGAAAGTTGCAAAATAAAATCTGGTCTTCTAAGACAGTAATTTAAGATTCACATTAAGCCACCAGTGGGGAAACAAACTACAAAGTATTGCTGAGGTTGCTGTGGTAACTTCTCAGTTTTTCCTCAGTAGTCATCTAAATAGTCATGAAAAGCTTTCATTAGTGGCCAGTTCAAATTAGACCTTCCCTAAGGCAAACTGAACTCATAGATGGACTTCTATTAAAGCTTTTTTAAAAAAAACTGAATTAGTGAGTGTAGTTGTCAGTTGTTTTAAACAATGTAAGGTTGTCCCCCCCCCCCTGATTTTTTCCACCTTTTAACTTTCTTGTTCCCATAATGCTGCTTAAGGGCATAATTAGCAAACATTTGGGACTGTAAAAAAATTATAATCAAAGTTCTTTTGCTTTGTTTTTATGCATACATTTAAATATCCTTTCTTATGTTTTCTGGCCAAACTTGTGATTGAGGGGAAAGATTCTGTTTTTTTAATTTCCTCTGAGAAAGCGGTGTGTGGGGGTGCAATTTGTCCATCTTAGCTAAAGCAACTCTTGAAAGCAAGTAGGACGAAGGGCACATTCCTGGGTCACTGTAACTTTCCTAATATCTCTCACATAGAGTCTAAACATTTGTTATCACTTCCACAGTACATGAAAATAATATGCAGCTTCCAAGGATGCTGACACGAGATATCCACATGCACAGAGACAGGCTTCTGTTGGCCTTACACCATATCCTTACATTTACTGGTTCAGTCCAGTTCTCTTCCTGTAACCAAATATGGGCACCCCGGGGGAAATTCCATTGAGAAATGTATTCTGTAACTGGGCATAAAAAGCCCCTAAATCTTCAGTAAAAGGAGACTCTTCACCTGGCAACCATCCTGCGTGTGAGCCTTCAATTCATTACAACAAGTGACGACCAACGTGGGAGCCCCTGCAGCCTACGGAAGATGACCAGCCTAAAGGAGAATGCATGAAGATTCGTCCCAAGCTGTTCGTCCGGCAAGGATCAAAGGTGCACCACATTTCGGCCTGAGGAATGCGTGAGTATAAACAGGCTTCAAGGCAGCTATGGGAGCGAGTGCCTCAAGAGAGAAGAGACACTCAGAGACAATAGAAGTACTTTTAAAAAGAAATGGTTACTTTCCCTCTAAAGGGCAAGTCCCTAGGCTGGTCAGAGAGATATTTGAAAAATGCCCATGGTATCCAAAAAATGGCTCTCTGCGTCTACAAGACTGGGAGAGAATTGGCATTGATCTGCATGCAGAACCTAGATCTCAGATTCCTGTATTGCAAACCTGGCATCAAGTTCGCTATACCATAGAGAAATGTACTGAGTCAATACCTCCTCCTGCTTCATGCTTTGACTTGGTTGGAAAGGGGTCTGATCACCCCCTTGAAACTAAGGCAGAGTTTTCTGATCTTTCTTTAAGCCAAACCTCTGCTTCAAGCAGATGCCAGCCGACAAGGCATTCAGAAGAATTTACAATTGTTGAATCAGCTCAAATTCAGCAAGCACCTTCCTTTCAAAGGAAAGAATGCAGATTGGGTTCCACTCCTCCTGGCTCAGAGCTGGTGGAGCAGCAGATAGTGTTGCATTCCAGGGAAGAACAACAAAATCAGACCTGTCTCTTCACTAGTGGCAAGCAAAATTCGGCAAAACCTGCAAACTCAATGGAAGGAGAATTCTGTCCAATCACAAAGCCTCCAGCTATTTGGGTTACTGCTTTCTTTCAAACTGCGGAAGAGTGCAGCATCTGTGACCATCCTGGAGCCGAGAAAGAGCTGCCTTTCAAACTGGTTGTATCTTTGGGAACTGAACCGTTCCAACCCCCTTGAATGTGAGATTTGAAATTGTCTCTTACAGTTTATCAGCAATTTAATCTGTTTGAAATTGGCACTTAATCTGTTTTGAGGTTTGTTTTCTTTCATCTATGTCATGAAGTTACTTAAGAGTTTTCCTGTCCTTTCCTTACTCTGTTTTGAGTGATCTGACTGTCTTTAAGTTTCATTGCAAAGTTAGCAGCTGAGCAATGATTTTAACTTTCTCTTTTCTAGTAGTACTGAAAGGTGAAAGTTAAGGTTTTTGTCTACTCCTCTCTCTCTGTGTGTGTTCTGAGTTTAACTCTGTTCTGAAATGTAAAAGTTCCTCCTTTGGCTTGGCGTGAAAATGCCTCTCTAGGGGTCCCGGTTCTGAAAACTCTATGATTGTCATTGTCTCTTGGTTTCTGAACGCTGCATGTTAAAAGTTAACTCTTGCAGCATCAGGAAGTCTGTTTTTCTGACTCTTTAACCACAAATCTTCATTAATGTGATTCTTGCTGAAAGCTTTTGTTTATCATTCTTGGAATTGTTCTGTTTTAACCCTAATTGTTCTGAAAAATGTAAAAAACTGTGTTTGTAACTTTGAGAACTCTTCATATGCCTCAGAGCTAGCAGGCACACGATTGCCTGACTGGATCCTTTCCCTCTCAAAATTTTAACAGCATTTGCTTTAACTAAGTTTTGCATTTACAGGTCTTGCTTGAAGAAAGCAAGGAAATTAATGCTTTTGTCTTTGCAGCTTGGCTTTTCCAGTGTAGTTTCTGACCAAAACTGCCATGGAAAAGTTGAATTTCAATTTGATTTTAAGATTGGCCCTGGTCACGTCTGATCTTGGAAAGAATTGAGATTTATCTTGTTTTATATTTTATTGTTTTCAGAAATTGAAGTTCCTTGGTTATAATTTATGATCTTCCTTTCAGCAGTTTTGATGTTTAATAGTCCACTTTTTGTAAGAGAAAAAATTAACATCCTACAGGTCCAGAGAAAATGCAATGTTTGTTGCCTGTGAAATCTTAGGTACCAAGGATCTTGCCGGCTGATAAACAAACTGTGTTTTCTTTGTCAACATAATTTTATTTTTCTTTCAGCAATTTTGATGTTTGTTTTAATAGTTTAAGTTTAAAAAGTTTTGATTTGAATCATTAAAAGGTTTTGCCTTTTAGTGTTACCTCCTGGAAATAAAAGGCAATAATGCCTAGCCTGATTTGGAAAATTATTAATGTTTTTAAGTATTGATTGAGATTTATAAATATTGCCTCTCTCTACAGGAACATTCATTTCTAACATTTTCCTTTTTAAGCAGCATCATAGCAAGTTCATTCATTTATTTGTAGTCATGAACTTGTTGGGATTTTTTCCTCACCTCAGCAAACAGCAAAAACAACTGGGTTTGAATTTCAATTGTAGATTTCTTATTGTGACTTTAAGAATGCAAGATTCTTATTTCAGCATATAGACTTGTCATCTTATTTTTCATAATTCTTGGTTTGTAGAAGTTTTGCTTTTTCTTCTTTTATTATAGGAAGATTTTAAATTAGGTCCCTACAAATTCCAGAGAAAATGGAGTCCAGAAAAAGTCTAAGAAGAATTGGAATCATATACCTCCATATTGATTTCATTTTGCTAATAGTTCATTGCTTATGTCACAATCTTATGGTTTTTTATAATTATTGGTTCTATACTTTATATATTAAGCTAATGGCTTTAATTTTAACCTTAATATCTAATTTCAGGTTTATCTTCAGAAATTTAGCTTTATTGTTTTGAAACATGCATTATTGTAAGATGCTAACAAATTGAGTCTTTTCCTTCTGAAGACAAATGCTTAAGATGTTTAAGCTGTAATAGCAAATCTTTTGGTTAACAAAAATTTAATTTCAGGTTTCTTAGCACTTGGCTAAAAGTTTAAGATTCCTTTCCATTTTCAGTAATCCTGCACTTTCATGCAAAAGTTGCTTCTTACAATCTTGGGAAAAACCTGTGAAGTTTAATTGCTCCCATGAATTTAATGTGCATCAATTATGCTTATATTCCATTATCAGCAAGATGGTTCTTTAAAAAATCTGAACCAGGTGCTTTTGGAGCAAAGTCATTGCAAACTTATCAATGGAACATTCTTAATATACCCAAGCAGTGAGAAAGTTATATTGACTGACAGTTGCCAATCTGACATGCACCTCATGAGAAAACAAAAAACATTTCCTTAAGCAGCATTCTTAAATGGGGCTGCTTGGCCTTCCTGTGTAAAGGAAAAATTAAATCAGCTTGCCTTGCAGTCAAAAGGCATTAATGAAATCTCCACATTGGTCCTGTTTTATAATTTTCTAAAGGTATTGATAACTAATCTGTTTTAGTTGTATTTTGTCAGTTCTCCTTTTTTCCTGAGCAAAAACCACAGATGTGCCTGAAATACCTGGACGAGGTGCAACAGCCATCGAGGAAGAAAGATCCAAGACCTAAGAATTGTACCTGGGTTCCAGTCACAAGGATTCACCTGTGCCTGTGTCAAGAATCTGCACCAGGCCACAGACAACATGGAAGCAGCAGTTGCCTCATCCTTTTGGAGATCAAAGGACTTTTGCACCTGAGCTAAAACTTTAACCTGCCTTCTTCCTGAAAAGAAGATCTGTGACAAGATTCCAGCGCCTGGCTATAGTCATCGTGAAGGCCAAGATCTAAGAACTGTACCTGTGAACCAGCACCTGTGATGAACTTTCACCATCTGGTCACATGAACTTTTAAGCTTTGAGCCTGTGACTAAAAAATCCATCATTTGGTCACTGAAAAAGACTTTGGAAATTTAATTCTTAGCAAGCATTGCTTGTGCCATCTTTACCAATGCTAATTGTGGTTTTATAATGGTTGTCTTATTCCTTTTTTGCATAATTGTGATATTGCTAATGTGGGTTCTTATTGTAATTGGGTTTTGGGTTGTTATAATTGTCATTCAAATGTTTGTATGTTTCACATACTGATCCCATATTGATAAGTCATTGCAAACACCATAAGTCCTCAAAAAATATGGGCTTTAGAAAATTCATGCCATTGAAGCACACACATTTATCCCATGTCCATGTTAACATGTCAATTGTAGCATCACACATTCATTAAGGCCTGAAACAAATTTGAACACCAGTCATATATATACAACAGCACATCACACCTTATTAAGAAACTAAGGCCTGGATTGTTGAACATAATGCCATTTCTCCAGCATAAAGCTGATTGCTTTAAATTTTAGTTATTAAGAAAGATCCTCAATGGCTTCTGAACTTTGAAATCTTGCATAAGTAAGCTAAGACAATGTCCATAAGTGTCTATGCTTGATATAAGAAGCCTAAGAGCTTATGCATATGTTTCACAAAGTCACACACACTGAATTTGATTTTGCTTCATTAATTTGGTCATTTCAAAAAGTTTCCCAAAAGGGAACACACATACATACACATAGATTTTGTTGCAACAAGTTTTCACTCATGTCATTCATAAATTTGGTCTACCAAGGAAGCAAAGTAATTTTTGGTCAGTAAAAGGGATAGACTGGGTGTTATAAAGCTGGAGCTTGGTGCCTTTCATGGATATATGTAGGGGTATTGGAATTAAGAAAAAAGAAAAAAGAAGAAGAAGAACCATACATCATAATTAGACCTCAAAAATTGATTAGAAGGGGTTAGTGACAAATTGGGGTTCACATAGTTTTAGGCTCATATTTTATTAAGGGAAAAGACGGGAAAATAATGGGCACACAGACTGGCTCCTGACCAAACGGCGAGAAAACCCCACTGGAGGGCGCTTTTGTGTGTGGCCTTTGACCCTAGTTTTCCTTAAATTTAAACATGCATCACAGTTAAGGAATAGACACATAAATTTGGTTGCTTGTAAAGTTGATTCATGGAGACTTTTTTCTCTAGACTGAATAGCATCTCAGTTCTCCCTCCTCCCTGGCCACAAGAGCTTCCTCAAATTGACCCCCTTCATAAAGTAAGAAAAGAGAGAGGAAATGTGGGGGTGCAATTTGTCCATCTTAGCTAAAGCAACTCTTGAAAGCAAGTAGGACGAAGGGCACATTCCTGGGTCACTGTAACTTTCCTAATATCTCTCACATAGAGTCTAAACATTTGTTATCACTTCCACAGTACATGAAAATAATATGCAGCTTCCAAGGATGCTGACACGAGATATCCACATGCACAGAGACAGGCTTCTGTTGGCCTTACACCATATCCTTACATTTACTGGTTCAGTCCAGTTCTCTTCCTGTAACCAAATATGGGCACCCCGGGGGAAATTCCATTGAGAAATGTATTCTGTAACTGGGCATAAAAAGCCCCTAAATCTTCAGTAAAAGGAGACTCTTCACCTGGCAACCATCCTGCGTGTGAGCCTTCAATTCATTACAACAGCGGTGATAACAGATAACTAGAGCAGTGAGTTGGAGAAGGCTTTCTGCACCTTTGCTCCAATCCCCACTAAACCATGTAGGCCTCCTAGGGACTTTCTGCACTTGCTGTTATTCCTCATTAGCAAGGGCACTAAGGACCTCACTTCCACATGCTACTGCAGAATATGGGAGGCTCCAGCCACTGCTAGTACTCTTTATCTATGTAGGATGAAATGTGGTTCAGATCAAGAGACCTTGATCTGGATCAGCAGGAGACTGATATCATGTGAGGTTTGGCTTGGTTCAGTGGTTGGTCTGGACCATGTCTTTCTGTCGTCTGGACTAGCAGCCTTGCTGGTCCAGGCTCACTTGTTTGGATCACAGCAAGGCAGTGCAGAAAGGCCCTGAGGGCCAATAACTGTTTCTTAGAAATATTTTATTGATTGATTTTCTTGTCTCTGTTTAAAATCATTGCTGAGGGGTAAACTGTAGATAGTACCACTTTGGTTTATTAAGACGGAAATGTTACTCAGATTTGTAATACTGATTACACCAAGTGCAGGAACTTGGTTCTGTGTTTGGAGAGGATCATTTTCTGCAAAGTAGTCTTTGAATGATTCTACAAAGGCATAGGTGACAGGCTGATGAGGCACCATCATTGTCACATAATAATGCTTCTCGTTTCTCCTTTAAAACAAAAATTAAATACAGATCTTCTAGGTTTTGTCACATGATTCCTATTAATTTTAATAAGGGTTGCTTTGATATATCTGTACTGAATTTTTGAGGGAATAAATGCCACTGGTTTTTATTCTCCTCTCCAAACATTACTGTTTATTTTCATATAGCTGAAAAAATATTCAGTTGGAAGAAAAAACAGGCTAATAATTAAACTAAAAACATTATGAACTTTTAAATCATTTGATGTATGCAAAAGTGTTATGCACAACAATCTGGTAAGATAGACTTTTAAAAACAAACTAAACAAATAATGTGAACTATAATGTGAACTTTCTTATTTGAAAGGATATGCTTGGATCCCTACCAGAACCTTGGGGACTGGACTGGACAATATCAGAGACCATTTTTAACTATTGGACTTGTATCTAGTTCAGGCACCCATTCCAGGAATTAGAAAGCTGTATAAAGAAGTATCTGCCCCACCAGGACCATTGACCCTAAATTTTTGACTTGGCTTACTATTCTTTTAAAAATTATTTTTATCCCACAACCTATGCAGGGAGGTAATAGTTGAGCCGTAAAGGGTGAGCAGCTGTGAGACTGGTGTAATAATGTGGGTGCCAAAACAGAATACTAGACTGGATGAAGGCAATCGGTTTCCATGACTTAAGTAGCTTGAACACTGATAAACTTCTTTGATTACTTCATTTTATCCTCCTAAATAGCCCAATTTCCTGCCTGACCTGAGGGTAGAATTTTTGGTATAAGAATAGGGTTCTATACTTACTCAGTGTCTTTTGCACTCCACAAATCAATTGTATTCACCAAAGCAACTAGTTAACTCTGAGGTCCACTATATCTTCTTCCTCTTTGCTGCAAGAGGGAGCTTCAAGTCCATCCTGGCAAGAAGCTGAACTTCATTCACTGTGTGTTTGGGTTCCAAAGAGCTGAAGGCTGGAAATCATTCTAGACATGAAGCTTGAGCTCATTCTCTTTCCCTACAGGCTCCTTGTGTGTTGCTGAATTGAAGCTGCTTGATTCTTTAGTGAATCATTGCTGCAAAGAGGCAACTCAGAATCAGGGACATACTTGACACCTCAGAAGGCTGAGCTGTGAGGGCAAGCAGGACTGATTAGCATACTGAGTTCTAGGACCTGTGCCTCAGCAGTACTGAAAGGCGAGGAGTTTCTGCATTCCCGGTAAACCTATCTTTCCAAGAGAGTGCCTGTGCTTTGTTAGATTTGTTAATCTCTGAGGAGTTTGTCCCTGAGAAATAAAAGCCCTCAAAAAAGGTATACCTCCCTTGCTACCTGGAATAAGTTACCTATCATCCCAACTTCACTGCTTTCCTTCTCAATTCTCAACCAAAGTTACATAGGCTGCGTTCCCATTATAAACTTATTTAGATTTCAAAATGGTTCCAATCCTCACAGTTCCCACGTCAGATTGGCTTAACGTGCTTTCCACGTGTTAAATCACCCCAAAGCGTTGTAAATGTTAATCCTCATTTCAACAAGTCTCACTCCGGTTTGTGCGCTTGAAACGTTTTACATTTTTTACTGTGGGAACGGTACCGTTTTAAGGGATGAGAATGCATGTGTAGGGTTTCCCTCCCCAATAGCTTGCTTCCAAAGATAGTGATTTTACTGTAAAAATCCACTCCATAAAGCAGCCGCTACACTGTAGCAATATACCCACTACACACCTGATAACAATGTTGCAATTTTGCAAAAGTTCTGACCTTTAAAAAAGGGAAAGGAAAGGAAAGCAGCTGCAGGTTCTGTTTTTAAGGCTGTGGCTGTGGAGTGAGCGGGTGAGGTGGGCTTTAGTTGCCGCTGCTGCTGTGTGCCCTGGGCAATGGGGAGAGGAGGGGAAAGAATTGTTGGCTGCTCGCTGCCATTTTTCCTCCATCCAGGGAAGCGGCAGCCACCCAGCCACCCAGCTAGGCTCCGTGAAGGGGTCCATTATGGGTGGCGCATTCACAGCAGAAGGAAGAGGGTAGGGCAGCCCTGAAAAGCGGCTTTTAGAAAATAGCAACTTGGGTCCCCCCTTGAGTCACATACACCACGTACGATCCTCAGAATCCGGATCGAACGCAATTAACAGTAATGGGATCAGGCAAATTCGCGTTTGCATCCGGTTCTATTATTTCAGTTTAGGGAAACCGAATTAAGCTTATAATGGGAATGCGGCCTTACTTCTCTCTTATTCTCTCTTCTCACTTCTAGTTAAAGAAACTTCTTCTGCAGTGAAAAGGGGAGTTAGCAGCTTGGTGTGTGCAAAAGACGCACTCCTGGGCATTGAATGAGTGCGATCACCATGCCCTTGGTGCAGTGATATCATGTAGTTACTGCATTTCTGTTGCTCTTTAGGCAAGGCCCAGTGTGCCTGTGTGGATCTTTCCTGAGAGGATTTATCTGCCCTTGATGTCTATTGAGGCCATCTTTATACATCAACACTTCCCAAAGCTATATTTTCAAATATACAATCCAAATAAGCTCATGAGGAAGTTGTGCTTTCCACATATGGGTTATAAATAAGCTGGGGGCATTGATAACCATAGAAAATCCTAGGCAAAATGGACAGAGATTGTACCCATGCAATATTATCTATATGAGTTTAGAATAGCAAGTAGCCTGATTATTGTTCTAGTATCTCATTAAACAGATACTTGAGGAGTATGAGTTTTAATTTGAGACAAAAGATTGTCTCCTGTTTTCAAATGAAAAGAAAATACTCCACAAGACTGCAACCTATAGCTTTTCAGTATATACATTCAAGGTATATGTATTACATATTCTACCACCACCACCATTGCTTTTATATCATCAAACATTTTGGTTTGAAGAAATAACTGGCCTGGAACAAGCCCAATGGCAGAAATGAATGACTTAGCAATTGGAGCACAGCTAATGAGTTATATTTTCCAAGAATCTTTTTTTATATGCTGGAATTTTGATTTTATTACTTCTCCTTTTGCTACTTCACAATCATTTGCTGGAACCAATTCACTTCTCATGGCCTTCTTCCATGCTCACATGCTTCTGAAGACCTTATTCTCCTCCTGATAGATTTAAAATACCATTTGATTGTAGCTTGATATTCCTCTCCTTCTATTTAGTATCTTGTGTTATTTTTGACAAAACAGCTAAGAGTAACTCTAAGAGTAACTACTTGCAATTCTCCTGCCTTCCTTCCACTTCTCCCCAGTTATTCTAGTAGTGTAAAATTCTACTAGAATAACCAGGGACAAGTGGAAGGAAGGCAGCAGAATTGCAAGTAGATGAGTTATTTGCAGTATTTGAAAAAAACAGATTTTTAGTTAGACTAAAAATGCAGGACACAGGGTCAGTATTATGAACAATGAACAGTACCTATGACACTTCCTATCTGAATGCAAACATTAGCCAGCAATAAAACTTCATGAGGTTGGCTGCATGCCTTAGATGATTGCAGATAATATATTTGAGAGGGGAAGGGAGAATGGATAGTAACATCTGTCCTGAACATCAGTAGGGCTGGTAGTGCATCTGACACTTGAACAATATTTTTAGTCCAGATGTAAAATCATGGACAGCTTACTGACAATTATGCAAAGGGAGTTTGATTTTGGTTTTCACAATTATAGTGAGTTCCCTCACTGACATTTAAGAATATAATAGGAATCCTAATAGAGCAGGCCATAGCCCGTCTTGTCCAGCATCCTGTCTCACGCAAAGGCCCACCAAGTGTTTCTGGGCATTCTCAAGCAGAAAACGGAAATAAAACCTTCACCTGCTCTTGATTCCTTACAAATGGCCTTTTGAAGAATCTCGCTTGCCTCTCCAACCTGGAGAAAGTACTTAGGAATCAATGTTACTAGCCATCAATACACCTCTTCTCCATTAATTTATCTAACACTTTCTTAAAGCTATCCAAGCTGGCTGTGGTTATCAACTTTTCTGGTAGCAAAAAAATAATAATAATAATCAACTTTTCTTGTGTAAAAAACACTTCCCCTTGTCTGTCCTAACTCTCCTGACCAATAGAACCTGACCCTGGTTCTAGTGTTGTGTGACAGAGAAAATATTTTTTTCTCTATCCACCTTTTCCCAAACTGTGTATGATTTTGTATATTTCAGTCAAGTTCCCTCTTAAATGGCAGCTTTCAAGGCTGAAGAGGCCTAGATATGGCAGCCTGATTTCATAAGGAGGGTGTCCCACCCTTTTGAGCATTCTGATTGCTGCTTTCTGTACTTTTTCCAGGTCTACAACATCCTTTCTAAGGTGTGTTGACAGAATTGTACACATTTTAAGGTACTTATTGAAGATTATTTTTCACCAACTGAAGCAACTGACATGCAGTGCTTGGGAAGGACTAAACAGTTTGCCACCAGTGTTTGTTCTCTGTCTACTGTGGCAAAGCGGCTTCACTTCTGCATGAGATCAAATACCAATTTGCTGTGGTTTATGGAGATCAAAGGCAAATGGCTAACCACTATTTATTTACATTTTATATTACCAATAACTGACTTTTTCAGGGGAAATAAATTATAATAGTTAAAATTCTAGAACTAAAGATGCAACACCAGAAAAGAAACTAATAGCCATATGCCTGGCATATACCGTACATTATTGCCTCGGCCTACAGTAAAGCTGTTCCACAAACTGCAAGCCACTACAGCCATCTTACAACTGAAGATGAGGAAGTGATAAGGAAGACACTTTCTACTGATCTTAGGGCCTTTCCTTTACTGGGTTGTAGATCAGACTGTGGCTTCTGCCAACCAAGTGTAGAATAGAAGAGGGTCCGCCTCCCCTCCTAACAGCTCTGACTACAAAGGACAGTCTAGGTCACCCACAATTACATCCTGGACTGGTCTACTTGTAAATCTCTTTTTCAAAGGCACAGAAAATGGTTGATCTCCACAGTTACTCTCTGCACCTTCCAAACCAATTCGAGGGAGAAACATCAAAGCCAAGGAATTCATGTGCCCCAGCTTTGCACTGCTTTGGCATGCTGTTCTTATTCAGACTGAGGAACAATATTTGCTAGGTCCCAGAGTCTATCTGAGCAAACCACTTTGATGGAACTTCAATTCTAATCGATCAATTTAAAGAAAAATTCCAGAACCAGATAAAAATTATAATTCATCCTTAATTCAAGGTAACTAAGGGCATGCGTCCATGGTGCTGGATTTAGTGCCAGGCCTGGCTTTCCACCAGGCCTTAGCATGTATCAGACCCTCTTGGAAGCCAGGTGGTTGATAGCTCCATTGTTGTCCCCAGGCTGCTGTCCTAAAGTCTTTGTGTCTACACTTGGATGGCTTCCTCACCCTCCATGTACAGAAGCAAAAGTACAACCTGTTTGATTGTGGCAAAAGCCCGGATCAGTGCCCAAAAAACAGCATCAGAGAACTGCTTTTTGCACACTGAATTTTTTGGACCTTGGAGGCAAATTGAAATCCATCCATGCCCTCTCACACAATTTCCATATGTGGAGACAGGCAGCGCTCCAAGGTGTTCTTAACACCATGTGGAGACACCTAAGTCTGTATAATGTGAAACTGTTGTGCTCTTCTGTGCTCATTGTTCTATGCCGTGATCAGACAGGGCAAAACAAAAATAAAAAAACTGAGGTACCTCTGAGGCAGCTTAGAGAAGGCCTAGAGGTGAGTTTTTCCCACAATAATTTGCCCCTCCCCCTCTCCTAAACATTCTGATAGAAAAGATGGGTTAGAGAAGACTTGTTAAAATGAGGGCAACACACTTTCTCTCTGAGGCGCTTCTGAGGTTCCTCTTTTGTTACATCTGAACACAGTTTCTAGCCCACATTTTCTTACACAGAGTGCTATTTACAGTTGTGGCTTGATGGCCATTTCTTCAGTTGCATACAAACGGAATACTTTTGTGTATGTGTACATAATAACTTTGAAGCTTCATTTGCTTGATCCATTCTCATAAAGTTGTCTGTAAGAATTAATATTCTAGCTGCTCTAATGCTAAGCAGAACAAAGAATTTATGTTGCCTTACAAACTATGTACTTGTTGAGCTCATGGAATCAAAAACTGGATGCAGCCTGAACAACAGCAGCAGCTCTTGGAGGGAGCAGAATTACCATGTGATAGCCATTACATTGTATGCAAAAGAAAGCTGTAGCACATACGATATAAACTTTTAAAAATATAAGCATGTTTTTAGCACAAAATTATAATAATAGTTTGCTCCCTTCTCCAAAGATTTAGCATTTCATTCATCCAGACAGTCCCAAAGGTCCATATCTTTATTATTGCTTCCCTCACATGAGTCACATTTTGCTTATTACAATGGAATACTTTAACCAGCAGAAACTCTAGGACGTGGATGGCTAATCTGTTGCTACAATATGGCCGTGTCTTCACGGCAACCTTATCTTGGATTCAAAACGTTTTCAGTCCTTGGAGTCCGCATGGCAGTTTGGCTTAACACGCTTTCCCCGTGTTAAACCACCTCAAAGTGTGGTGAATCTCAATCCTGATTTTAACAGGTCTCACTCTGGATCGTGCGCTTGAAACGTTTTAATTTTTTACTGTGTGGACAGTAAGGGATGAGAATCCATGTTTAGGGTTTTCCTCTCCCAATAGCTTGCTTCCAAAGACAGTGATTTCAGTGTTAAAAATCCACCCTTAACAGCAGCACTATGCTGTAGTGATGGAACCACTTCGGCCTGATAACAATGTTGCAATTTTGTGCAATTCTAACAGTTCTGACTTTAGAAAGGGAAAAGAAGGGAGAAAAGCAGCTGAATGTGAATGTTTAAAGCAAAGGGGCTTTAGTTGCTGCTGCTGCTGTGTGCCCTGGGCAATGGGGAGAGGAGGGGAAAGAATTGCTGGCTGGCTCCCCGCTGCCATTTTTCCTCCATCCATGGAAGCGGCAGCCACCCAGTTAGGCTCGGTGAAGGGGTCCCTTATGGGTGGCACGTCCATGCCAGGAGGAAGAGGGCAGGGCAGCCCCAAAAAGCAGCTTTTAAAAAGTAGCCACTCGAGTCCCACCTTGAGTCACGTACGCCACGTACAATCCTCAGAATCCGGATCGAACGCGATTAAGTTAAAAGTAATGGGAGCAGGCAAATTCACGTTTGCATCCGGTTCTATTATTTCAGTTTAGGGAAAGCGAAATAAGCTTGCTGTGGGGATTCGCCCTACATTTCCTTGCTTTGTCACTGGTCATACAGGATTGGGGGTGAGGATATCTGTAGATGGACATTGTTTGGAAAAACACAGGTTAGCTATCATCACTCTAGGCAGCACAATACACAAGATTTAGAATGCAGCAAACCTTAAACAATCTTCGATAGAATATATACAATGGTTCTTATTGCAGGAATGAAACTGCTAGATTGGGTGCTAGCTTGTGAGTAGTCCAAGTAGCATTTAGCCCAGATGGGATGCAGATGTGAAGCTGTGAGATTCCAGACTCTTTCCAAAGGCTTATAAATATCTAAGAAGGTAAATGAAGTAAGGCTGCAGACCACTCCAGTTGCTTTATTCTTGCAGTAGAGACTTACTGTAGCAAGGCAGTCTTATAGGGCTGGGTGGCAGGGGGCTTCTCTGCTGTGGCATCTCCTGAATAGGGACTACAGCAATGTACATCCACAGGACATAAGAGAAAGAGCAAGGCTTCTGTTGAAAGTCTTGTTTTGATATCACCCTCAAACACCACTCCCCCATTCTTGTTCAGGTCCCAATACATGCAATGCAGTGGAGAGTCAACCCATTATTCTCAGCTAGACTTCCAGAACATAATGCATCTGCCCCCATGTGACTATTTTCCTAACACTGTCAGTTTACACTGAATTAGATTCCATTTTTATATATGGTTGCCTGTGATTTTTTATTTGGTAAGGTGGTTTGAGCTTTAACTTGCAAAAACTAAAGTTACGATGTCTTTCTCAGTAAGTATAGAAATAATTTTTTAAAAGCAGCAGCAAAGATTAACAAACTAACTATGGAGCTCATCTGTAGCAGTTTTGGGGCTGTTATGCCATGTTCCAAGTTTCTTCTTCTGAGAACCTAAGCTTTTGGATATAACAGTGATATCCATCTTCAGAGGACTTTTCTCTTGGACAAATCAAGAGTAAATGGTGTCTTACTAGATCTTGGCTGAATTCACTCTCAGGCTTCTGTACCAGAGCTGTCCTAATTGCATAAGTGCGAATAACTGTCATTGTTTCCTTGGTTGGAAGTGTTAATGGTGGGTCATTGAGGCTAATTTGTTTACTTGTATTGGCGCAATCCCTGGCAGTGGGTGACTAGTGGCTTGTGTGTTTGCAGAACTCAGGTTTGAGTTCTCTGTTTTGCTTGTTTCTATACAGAAGTTTCTATAAGAAGGGAAACAAAATCTAGAAAGACAAAAGTCACCCTTGACTTGTCCAAGAGCAAAGTCCTCTGAAGATGGATATCACAGCTATATCCAAAAGCTTAGGTTCTCAGAAGAAACCTGGAACACAGCACAACAGCCAAAAAATTGCTACAAATGAGATTGAATCCGGCCATGAAAGCCAACATACGACCATAACTATGGAGCTGACCCAGCCTATGAATATTTGCGTTAAGTACAACTACTGAGATTAGATACAATTGCTGTGGTGGAAAACAGAAAGAAGTAGCAGCTTGGTTTGCTTTGCCATTTTTCTGGATCTTTGGGAGTGGAATAAACTGTTGTTGCTTATATTGGTCTAGAATTCTAAAGGAAGGACTACCTAATGCCTGGGCAGTGCACTAAACCTTCCTTACTGTTTGTTTTTTTTTAATAAAGAGTAGCTATTGCTACTATCTCCAGGGAACCAGTACTGTGTTCAGATACAGCCAAAAAACCCCCAAAAAAATCTGTGCTAGAAAAGATAAATTAGAGAACAGCTGAGAACATGAGAGCCACACACTGTCTAAAGCATTTCTGAGGCAGAGAAGGGCAACCAGAATGATTAAGGGTCTGGAACACCTCCCTTACGAAACCAGGCTGCAACGTCTAGGCCTCTTCAGTCTGGAGAGACGGCGTTTGAGAGGGGACCTGATTGAAGTATATAAAATTATGCACGGCATAGAAAAGGTGGATAGAGAAAATTTCTTTTCTCTATCGCACAACACTAGAACCAGGGGGCACGCTATGAAGCTGATGGGTAGGAGCGTAAGGTCTGACAGGGGGAAGTATTTCTTCACACAGAGGGTCATCGGCCTATGGAATGTGCTGCCAGAAGAGGTGGTGACAGCTACCAGTCTGGATGGCTTTAAGGTAGGGTTAGACAAATTTATGGATGACAGATGTATCAATGGCTACTAGAACGAATGCCTAGGTGCATCTTTCAGGCTGAGGGGGGGGGGAGGAAATGGGGCGCTTCTAGGGCCATCTGCTGGGACTCGAGAGCAGGAGAAGGTTTGTCCTTGTCTCTGCTTGAGATGCCCATGAGCATTTGGTGGGCCACTGTGTGCGACAGGATGCTGGACTAGATGGGCTGTGGCCTGATCCAGCAAGGCTTCTCTTATGTTCTTATGTTCTTATGTTCTTATGAGGCACTCCTTTTGTTATATCTGAACACAATCTAAGAGTAAAGGAACCAAGAGCTTGAATGGCAATTTTAATTGACGATACTTGTAGATTTATTCATTTATTACATTTTTATACCACTCTGTATCTGACAGTCTCAGTCAAACTTACCAGTTGCAACAGTAAAAACTATAGCACCAGAGAAGCAGAAATGAAACGATCAGCCAAATGCCTGGGCAAAGAGGTGAGTTTTCACCAGGTGTTGAAACAAAGACAATATGATTGATTTACATTCCACATAATCTGAGAATGGCATGCAATCTATTAAAACAGAATCAAACTTTGAAAGCAGTATAGAAAGCTGTGTGTAAAGCTTCTGACTAAAAATGCATTTTTTTGTGTGTGTGTGAGTGCGTGTGTGGTCTTGTTTCATTCACATATTTGTGCCTAAGGGTTAAAACAATGGGAGCTTGGGAGGGACATTCTATTTTAACTTCCTGGCATTACTTCCCCCCTCTGATTGGTTCCTGTCTTAAGGTTGGCTATTTAACTTTACTCTTAATGTAAATTGGATACTGGTTACATACCATAAAAAAATGCTTAGCCTAGTCAACTTCTGCTGTGAATTGGTGCAACTCGCTGCTTCAGAATGGCAGCCTGTCAACAAAAACCAGATTCAAAAACAATAAAATTAAAAACATAATGCATATGTGTGAGAGAGCCTGGAAGTGGTGTACATGTGTATTTGGGCAAGGGGGTGGGGTAGCCACAACATTCCCCTTTACATAGGGGTCATGCTTACTGCTGGCACTTGGGATGTGAGGGTTAGCCAAGAGGACATGCTGCTGAAAAAGGTTGGCCCTGCATTAAAGGATTATAAACCAGAAATAGTTTACTTGAGTTTCTAGTAGCCAGAGGCCATGTATCGTGCTATTTGGACTGCTTCCTGCATAACGCTAGACTCTCATTTCTTTCTCTCTCCCATGTACTTGCATTTGCCTTTCAGGAAACTTGTATCCTCCTCTTTTGGGCTTTGAACCCAAATACTCCTAATGAACACAATTATTTTGTAATGTAATGATCTAAAGTGGAAGTGTGACAGTCTTTATCCACTGCTGCTTCCACATGCGCAGCCATATGCATATTGTTAAAGAGTAACCATGTTTTTATTTTGTCATATTTCTTTTTTGTTCTAATACAGGAACAGGAAGCTTGGCATGTCTCCCTGTAGTGATGTTCTGGGAAAAGTTCGCACTTCCCATTCCATCCAGCAGACAGAAATGGTGAACTTGTCCTGGCATGTACTGGCATTCACACTTGCAAATGCTAGTACATGCCATGCCATGCCATGCCATCCCACCCCACACACATACACAGACTTACCTTAAAATGTGGAAACATGGTCTGGATCACCATCACCAGGACAATAGTGACACACCAGGGATGTGCACTCACATTTCAGGGGATCTGATGTGCCAGAATGCTCATGCAGAATGCCAGATAATTGCCTAGCACCACTGAGGTGGCAATTGGGATGTAGCCAAGATGATAAAGGCCATCTCTGGTAAATATAAGTCTCCACATGTATCCAACCAGCAGTGGACTCCTGCATGGAAGGAGCTGTTTAGGGATGTACATGAATATTCATTAACATTTGAAATCAGTACGAATTTGGCTGAATTTGGACATTTGTACTTGAATAGAATGTTGGCACCTTTGAAGATTGACATTTGAATCTGAATTGAATATTTCAATACATTTGTATGAAGCTTTGTATGGGATTCGTATGCATTCATATGGGATTCGTATGGGATTGAAAATTCGTATCAAATTTGAATCCCACTACATTCAACGGAGTTCTATTCAATCGAATACAACAAAACAAAACAAATTATGCACATCCCTAGCGCTGTTTCTGTGTTGGAAATGGCTTCTTGCAATGCAGATGCTCTGTCTGGCAGCTCACTGCCAGTTGAATATGGAGCAAAGTAAAGAAAGGTCCCTGGTCTTCAGTACCACCACTGAATAGGCCCTGCCTGTTACCCCGGTTCATCTGATCTCAGATAATGTTGGTGAGGTCAATGCTCTCAACTTCCACAACATAGGCTTCTGGTCATTATTGCATGCTAAAATCCTGAATAGCATATATATCAGTACTGAGAGGGGTTGGCGAGATTATTTTTATGTAAATTTCAGCAGAAGAGCAGTTTTAACAGTGTCTTGTCATTAGTTCTCATTCTAATTTTGTTTACCCCTTTCATTTAGCTGCCTTGTTCCCCCATCCCAACAGTCTCAATGGGTAATAGCCATTAATAAGTATAGACTGCAAGTGTGCCCTTTTTGACACTAAAGAAAAGAACAAAATGAATTAGTGTATATAAGCTTAGCTTACAGAGTGCTTGTATCTATTACTTATCAATATCCCGTATGTGAATATTTATGGAATCAACACAGACATTCAGTATGGCAAGCTTTCCCACCATGCTTCTTTCTGAGTTGTGCACTGTCACTGCTCATGTATAGAAATTAAAGCAGTAGCTATGGAAGAAGAAGCCCTGTCAACCAGGAGCTTGGAGAAGCAATGCTAACTCATCCTTGTTATTTTTCCTCTATAGAAGGGATAAACATTCTGAGCACAGATGCTTCCTAGGGAGCAATTTTGTGCAGCAGCCAGGTTGCTTATCCCTGAAAAAGGCATCATATTTCATTGGAGTCACTATGTGCATGAAATGAAGCCAAGGATTTTGTTTCTGGCAGCCTCCCAATTAAAAGGAACAAGGAATAACTGATATGAAATACAGTATCTATGTCTGGGACCCTAGGAGAATTGTTAGTTACATGGGGGCAGTACTGGGATTCTAATAAATGATTCAGAGGCTTCGCAGTTTCAAGTTCCACGTTCAGCCATCTGATCACATTGGTTGAAAGAATTGGTTGTTTTATATATTTGATAAACCTCACTTCCTTGACATTTTAAAGAAAATCTTAACTTTGGACAGGCTGGGTCCATTAATACAGAAAACAGAAAGTGTTCTGTAGAATTACCAACAGTGGAACACTCAGCTGTGAATAGAATATGTGAAAAGCATTGTGTGCTACTGAATAGGTATGTTTGGTAAACCGAGGGTTTAGGTCTGGGTGAGGGGGAAAGAAAGGTGTCCTCTTTTAAATAGTGTGAAACACAACTTTTTAAAATGCTTATTACCAAAAATTATTTAACGTATATTCCTAAAGGACCAAACCAACTTGGCATCATACTTAACAAGAACAATTCTTGTTTAGCTATTGGGCCTTGTACCTGCACAAGATAGGCAAGATATCTTTGGGGGTATGTCCAGTGTTAAAAATGAGTATTGAATATGATTGGAGGATCATTAAACCTGTCTGGCCAATGTAGCTGTGCATTACAGTCCAACAGTCTACTTCACCTGAAAACATGTGAACCTATGAGAGTTGATCATAATGAGGGAGAGAATGAAACTTAATAAGAATTCATGGAGTATTTCTATATCCGAATAGTTCAAAAACACTTTTTTTTATGTAAGGGCCTTTCCACACTAGGCCTTATTCTGGAATACATCCTGGTATAGGACCTTGCTGTCTGCCTGCTAGTGTAGACTATGGCAGGCCCCAGGCAAGACCTACCATACCCTGCATTAGCAAGCAGACAACATACCCCTATCATGAAATATATTACAGAATAAGGCCAAGTGCGGAAAGGGCCTAATGCTAGAAAAAGTCTACATTTCACCTCTCCTCAGCTTATTGTCATAAATGGTTTGGCTTCCGGGGGGCGAGGGGGGGGCAGTGGTGGGATACAAAACTTCCACCTCAGTTGTCTTTATGTTTTTGTAGCTAAGCTGGCTTTTTCAGAGGGATAAATGCAAAGGTCAAACATCTGATTATGCTGAATTGAAAAGCTTGTGAAACAACAAGACAAGTTACTTTAGTGTTGTTTCTATATAAGTTTTTTTTTAAAAAAATGATCACATTATTTAAAATGCTCTGTGACCATTTTAGTTATTTCCTGGAAGTTTGTCTTTTCAAGAAAATACAAAAACACCAGAAACTTAAGGATTAAAAACTAACAAATTATCAGTGGCAAAATGTTTTATAGTGCAGTAATATAGAAATAAATAGAAAGCAGTAGGGTAAAAAGTAACCATAGAACAAACATGTCAAGAAGGGATAAAAACCTGCCCCAAGAATATATAAGGAGAATACATTTTCAAACGTCATTATGAAATGGAAATAAACCTATTCAGAAGGTTACACATAAGGCTGTGTCTCCATTTTGCAGTAAAGACACCTTATGTGAGCCAATTTCCATTACTCCCAATGGAGATCAGCTGTCCTGAGAACCTGATTAAGGTGCCTTTACTGCACAATGGAGAAACAGCCAAAATTAAGTGGATTTGTATGAAAGATCACAGTTTAAATCAGTAGTTTTAATTTTTGTTTCCTTAACAACTCTATTTGACATCCCTTTGCCACTAATAAGTCTTTTCAGTTCAACAGAATTAAATCTCTGTTTCAGGGTTAGAGAAGAAGTAATGGCTGCTGCCTTGTTTTAGGATGTGTGGTGTCAGGGAGTTAACTTTTATCACTGCATTCAGCTCAGTAGTCACTTGGTTAACACTGTCCCTGAACAATCTGCTTAGTTCTCTGCTTTCAAGTACAATCCATCTACATGTAATATTTTAAAATACATTTATTACTGGAAAACCTAGTACTTAGAAGATATGGATTTTTTTTACTGTTTCTAGTGTAAGAAAAAATTCTAACAATTTGTAGTAAAACGTACAGTACTGCTTCAGTCACTATCTGAGCCAGTTTGATCTTGTGGTTAGAGTGTCAGATTCTTATCTGGAAGTCTCCCGGTATTGATTGTGCACTCCTCCAGGAAGCCAGCTGGGTGACCTTGGGCTAATCACACCTCTTTCTGAGCTCTCACAGCCTCACCTATCTCACAGGGTGTCTGTTCTAGGAAGAACAGGAAACTTTGTCACCCGCTCCTTAAAGGGTGAGAAAAGTGGGGTATAAAAGCCAACTCTTCTTCACTTTTTCACATTGCAAGGCATTTATTTTTCTATACAGCAGAAAGCCCAACTAATTCCATTATACAAATTTTGGATGGATAGATATAGATTATATACTGTTAACTTAAATAAATGTTGCTTCCAGCTCATAATGATATCCATGTTCTACTCTATATTGTTCTCAAAATGAACTGCCCTAATATAATCTGATAAAAATGAAAATAAAAAGGAAAACAGAGTTTCTTTTAAGGTGATGTTAGTGATATTGCACAGTTCAGATATCAGAGAAACAGCATTAGATACTCTTTCTCAATCTCCCCTTAATCAAGCAAGGGAGATGTGACTCTATACTAGTTGTGGTGTCAAGGCTAGTGAAAGCTTATTTATTTTATTTAAAGAAATGTATCCCTTCCTTTCTGTAGTGTCTCCAAGGTGGATAACAGCACAGTTCTACTCATGCCAACTCAGAGGTAAGCCCAACTGAATTCAATGTAACTAACTCCTAGACCAATGTTTATAGCATTGTAGCCTAAATTATTGCTCATTCAACAAAGTAATTACTTTGCCAATTTCATCTTTACATCATTTATTTTAGGCAAAAGTGGGAGATGGTTGCCTTCATTAGTATCTCCATGCAAAAATTTATGCATGTTTGCATAACCTTCCATAATAAATTGCTCTCTGTGCTAAAACAGCCTTCTTCTGTAAAAGATACAGAATGAAAATGGATTGGAAGCAAGAAAAATACAAAAATCTTGCACTGTTTCTTAGTTACAAAGTTCTTACAATGAGCAACTACACTGTAGACTTGAATATGCATAATCACAAGCAAGTTATGCTAAATAACATACAACGGTGGTTCCCTAATGATTAGTATAAAACACTAAAATCTGGAATGTAAAAACCATAGTTTAATAAAGGTACATATGTCTATAATGTATACAATTTCTCTACACTAAAGTAATATTAACATGTAGGATAAGAATATATGACAGTCTCCCACAGATTAGTGATTGTAATCCATTATTATGTTTTTCACAGCAATCAGGCATATAAACCTGCCTGAATTTTAGGATTGTAAGGCGAGGACTTTCTTATAGTCCCGGCTACTACAGATATATGAAGGATGGTGACATGTGAGAGGATCTTTTCTGTAGTGGTACCCAGATGGTGGAATAGCTTCCTTCGAGAGGCTTCAACTCTGTATCTCTTGAAACATAAGAGATACAGAGGGAGGGAGGGTTCTATTTAAACGTATGGTTTATATTGTTTTATCATTTTTATCCTTTTATTGTTGCAACCCATCCTGGGACCTTTGGGTGAAAGGTGGGATATAAATACCCAGATGCATACATAAATAAAATATATGTATGGCCGCAAAATTCCCAAAATTCCAATCTATAGTCCACCAGCAGTCTGTGAAAAACTCACAAAAATAAAAGCCTAGTGTAAAATGTAGCCCATATACTTACATTAAGTATCTACTGTGAAATGTTTTAATAGGGACTTTTATATAATGCAGACTCAGAAGATATAAGCTTATTTCATATTTGCTTTTCAAAGCATAATTGTTCTCAATTGTTTTCCATTAAGGAGGTTATCTTTTAACAGTTTCAAAGTCTAGGACTGAGGGTGGGGGATGAAATCCTCATGGTACTATATCCGTTTATCTTCCAAGCCATTTCCAAGTATTCTTCCCATATTTGAATTGTCCACTTATTTCTTCCAGTTACTCTCCAGATTATCTGTTCAAAAAACAAAAATACAGTGCATGTCACACACCAACAGGCAACTGTAAAAAGCAGTCTCCTCTGTTTATATGAAACTTTTGCAAATTTATTTGACCTTTCTGTACTGTATATATCACATTTTTTTAATAATCCTTCCCCATAAAACACCAAACTATTTTCACTCTGTTGCTACTTTTGGTTATATAATCACAAAACCTTTAAAAATCCTATTACAGATTCTCATAATTTACCCCATTGATTGGGAGGAATGGAGAAATCCAGGTACATGAAGCCATTCTAAGTAATAACAATGACTAAAATACTATGTTTTTACAGTGCTTAAAAACCAAATCAAAACTCTTCAAGAGTAAAACCTAACAAACTATATGATTAAAAAAATAATTATCATTACATTGTACGAAACTCATACAGTACAATCCTAAACAAAACATACCAGACTAAGGAAGTTTTAAAATAATCCAAATTATTTAGTAGGAAGTCCTGTTTTGGCACTGTGTGGGCACTGCTGACAGAGGTAACCGCATATAAAAGGCCATGGTCACACCTTGCTGAAATAGTCCATCCTGTTAAGAAACTGAATTGAACGTCCTAATCTGTTCACACCCAATTCCTAATAGATCATCCTCAGATTGTTTTGTTTGGGCTTATATGCTCACACCTTTCATGTTACCACCACAAATCTCCTTTACACGCCTCCTTAGTTCTCTACCCTGTTTGAATGCATCAACATCAGTTGCATTTTGAATAGTATGAAGTTCTGTCAATAAACAGTGAAGTTGTTGGGGTAAGAGGGCTGTGCCCCAAAACAGATGCAGCTGAGGCATACCCCAATCAGTATGTACCCCACTAGCCATTCCTGAAGAAAACTGAGGGGCTGTACTCTACTGTTTGCGCTAAAGCTGCTGAAGCAGTTCTTAGGGATGTGCATGAATATTTGTAACATTCAAAATTCATACGAATTCGGCCAAATTCAGACATCTGAATTCAAATGGAATGTTGGCACATTCAAAAACTGAAATTCAAATTTGAATTAAATGTTTTGATACATTCGTAAGAAGCTATGTATGGGACTCGTATGGGATTTGTATGCATTCATATGGGATTCGTATGGGATTGAATACGAATCCTACCATATTCAAAGGGAATCTATGCAAATGACTATAAACTTTCTTGCATTCGATTTGTTACAAATCAAATACAAAATAAACATTCGTGAACATCCCTAGCAGTTCTGCTTTTCAGTAAAAGTCCTGTTTTATTGAAAGGAAACATTGTGTCCCTTGCAGATTGATAAAGGAAATTGGAAGATACAATTCTAAGGACAATGTATCATTTATACTCTTGCTCCACTCTTTCCCTTTCTCTTCTTCCCAACAGTGTTTTTCTGGTCATTTTAAAAATTCCAGCATTTCCACAAAACCACTGGAGAACAAATTAAAAAGATATGATCTATTGCTTTATTAGTTTAGCATAAAACTGATTTATTTATTTATTTAAGTCAGAGTCTGCTAGTGTGTGATTGGAACAAAGGGGAATGGGGGGACAGGATGGGACAGGGGACCATCCTTATAATGGTGTTGAGCAAAGCAGAAACTGCTTCGCAGGCAAAGTAAAAACTGCTTGGCAAGAATATAATAGGAAGGGGAGGAATGCTGCCAATTCCAGTGTGTAACACCCACATATATAGGCATTGGGCGGAAGATAAGGTGAGTTCCACCCTTCATGGTACAGATCAGCTCCTTTTAGTCTAGTTTGCTGTGCTGAAAGAGACTGAGTCCTGTGAAAAAGAAGACTCCAGAAAGTACGAATGGAGGAGGGAAAGTCTACTTATAAATAAGACTGAAAAAAATGTGTGAGCAGAGCTACTAGAGGAGGGCCTGAAGACATCTTACAGTGAAGGCATGACCACGGCCAGAGTGATGTGCAAGAATCATGTTTGAAGATTATGTGGTAAGAGCAATCCTATTATTCAGGGGCCAATTCATTGTACCTGTCTTTTAGCATATGCAAATAATTTCAATATACTTATTTCCTGCTTTTTTCTCCTTTGACCTTCAGCATTAGCCCTTTTCCTTGTCCCAGACAAGTTTAGGAATGGATACTACTGCCATTTTCATTTCAACCTTTGAAGGCATATGCTGCATAAAATATGACTGTATTTTGGCTATATATCCACTTATGTTTATATAACTACTGTTCTAGGGATGTGAATGAATATTCCTAACGTTTGAAATTCGTATGAATTTGGCTGAATTCGGACATTCGAATTTGAATTGAATGTTTTGATACGTATGCATTCACATGAGATTTGTATGGGATTGAACATTTGTATTGAATACGAATCCTACCACATTAGAAGGGGTCTACTCAAATGAGTACAAATTTTCTTGCATTCGATTCAATATGAATCGAACACACACAAAAACATTCATGTACATTCCTGTACTTTCCAATTGAAGATGCCCAGTGAACAGTCTAAAAAGTAGCTTGTCATTTCAGATTGCAGAAATAAAAGTATCAGTGAAGTTCTGCCTGCACTATTGCCTTCTGCATTTAAGGTTGTGTCTCCATTACACAGCAAAGGTGCCTTAACCAGAGCCTGAGGGCAGACAGTCTACATAAAGTTATAGAGATTGGCTGCCCTGAGGCCTGTTTAAGGCACCTTTCCTGTATAAAGGAAACTCAGCCTACGTATTCTATCTCAAGATACCAACCACAGTCTTCAGAGATATAGATACATAAATAAACGTATGTTAATAAATCTATACAGCATTAGAAAAAAATACACATGTAAATATATGCATAGCAAATGTAAGGGTATAGTTTTTAATGGCAAAACTTCATTTAATAAACAGATGTGCATGTTGGGAGACTGCATCACTCATAGCCTTTTAAAAATATTTTAGACACAGTCTAAAAACATCTATCCTTTTTCAGGGACTACAACCCTAGAAACTATGCATTATTGTCCACTTAATTTTTAAAGATCTTCCAAATTCTCCTGCTGTCCTTCCTGAACCTTTTAGCTGACATAGTCTAGAGCGAATCAAGGCAAATCTGCTTCCTCTGTCTTTCAACTTCAGCTTCAGTGCAGTTATATTTATGAGTGAGGACAAACGCCAGAGCCTATATGGGGACAAACATTTATTTGCAGTGGTTCACAGTATAACTATGTATCTCATCGACTTCTGTTAAGCTTTTTTTTCCTCAGGACTATTACTGGAAATGGAAATTTGGCTTTACATTTTAATTTGCTGAAACACTGCATTTGTTGGAAAGATTAAGGATGCAATCTTATATCCACTTATCTGAGAGTCAGGTTCCATTGAGCTAAATGATGCTTGCTTTTTCAGTTGATAAAAGCTTGCTTTGCAACTTTTTATATACTACCAGAGATCATGGAAGAGTTTCAGAGCAAAATTAACTTTTGTTGTTATTGAAAGTTCACCCTCTCTTTTACTTTTCCCAGCACGTTTTCCCTCAAAATCTACAGTGCCTTTTAAAACATATTACCAGGATGGTTGCTAGTTGCAGTAGGACTATTTCAAGGTAGCATTTGGATGCAGAAATCTGGGACTGCATTTAGCAAAATGTTCAAAAGAGCTCCTATATACTTGTTGGTTTTGATTATGTAACTTCGGAGTAAAAGACATTTTTGTTAGGCTCCTTCAAGCCTTTGCTATTCATGAATTCACTTAGCTTATGGGAAACAAATATTTTCCAAAATCTCTGCCCAGAAATCTTGAAATCACAAGATAAGACCAGCAAAGAGACTTCAGGAGGTGGTAAGTGAGGGGGAAAGTGTTTTGTTTTTCAAGGAGCCAGAATATTGGAGAAGACAGGAACAGTGGTTGACCTGGCAAGGGACAGAATTTCTGTTGCAAACCTCCAAAGGCTGTTTCCTACCAAACCTCCGTCAAGCCTCCATGAAACAGCTTTTCTGTGATCTTAACTTGTGTGAATGCTTTAATTGCTTTCATGTTTGACTTGTGAGAGCATTGCAAAGCACTATTCACAGCCATGTGATACTTGTGTACTTGAAAACTACAAATGGCTAGGGGAAGACTGCAGTACATACTGGCACAATTCACACAGCTCAAATTCAGGATTCAAATTCTCCCACAACCTTAGGCTACCAAAGAAGTAACCAAAGTGACCTTTCAGAAGCCTGGTCTAACTACCTGCAGGTCACCCTGGCCTATTCTGAGCTGCTATTGTAAACGTATTCCACCGCGAGGGAGCAAGTCTACAGCTGGGAATGACTTTTGCCAGCTCTTACAATTCCACATGCTGATTCCGGCTGTGTTTTGAGGCTGTGGAAAGCATTCCCCTGAAGCTCTAGAGTAGTTGCTCCGTTCTAGGGCCTGGATCCTTCACTGGTATGGATGAATTCAAAAGTCTGAATTTGGCCAAATTCATACAAATTTTGAATGTTACAAATATATACAGATATAAATGGTGGGACTTGTAAGATTATTAATATAAAATTAAAGTATTTCATGGGATGTATATTCTACTTTTGACAAGACAGAAACCAGGAAAATCACCCACACACAACAAGAGAAACTGCTAAATTCTCTGCTAAGGAGCCATCAACCTAATCCAAGATGCAAATTTCTAATCAGATACCAAATAATTTAAATGTCTCTAGACATATTGTTTTATGTTCTACATAGCTGTAACAGGTCATGGACCATAAATAAATAATCATAATAATTAATAATACAAGTTAAAGTACTTAACTGCATCACAACTCACTGGCTATACAGAATCTGCCTATATACTTAAAGAATAAGGTATGATTAGTTTTAGAAAATAACAAAGGATATCTAGCATATTACTATACAAACATTTGAATTTAAGAGGCTGGAGATTCCCCAACTTGTTACGGTATCATGACATGTTTGAGATCAGTTATTACTTTCCCAAAATCAAGAATCTTATGAAGTATATTTCTAACACATTCATGTTAGCCGTGTTACAAATTTGCTACTGAGCCCGATTCAAGGTGTTGACACTAACATATAAAGGCCTAAACAGCTTAGGCCTTGGGTATCTAAAGGAGCACCTTCTCCCATATAGATCTGCCCGTGCACGGAGATCTGAAGAGGGCCTTCTTGTACTTCTCTTGAAGAGGTATGAGTCACAGGAACATGCAAGAGGGCCTTTTCTGTGGTAGCCCCCAGACTCTGGAACAGCCTTCCTCTTGAGGTTCATCAGGGGCCTAGGCTGTATAGTTTTCGGTGCCTGGTGGAAATGTATCTTTTCACCCAGACCTTTACTGTTTAAATAGCTTCCTCAGGGGTGCTGTCCTGTTAGGGAGGGAGGGTGGCATTATATATAAATAAATAATTTAGACTAAGTAGAGATCCCACCTTTTTCCATACCCATCATCAGAAATGCCATTATAATTTGTTACCAATATGGACCTTTTCCTTAAGGAAAAAATTAGACCAGACTTTAATTGATGGACCTTTTAAAAATCAAGTGGCACCACCACAAGCAATTGCATTGGAAAACAGAGATGGGGTAGCATCAGGTGCTTTCTTCTACCTTCAGAAATGGTAAGTGGAGACGTGGCCCAAGAGTTTTGCTCTTCTTTTAACTGTCCTTTCTTTGATTTGTATAATACATACCATGTTCTGACAGGATATCTATTGCCTAGTGTTTGTATGATTAAAAAGAAGCATTATATTTATAATATTTTATTCTGTTAGTTGGCTTAATTCTAGTTTCACTTGCTTTTCTTATTTCCCTTATATGCCTGAATCTCCAAGAGTTTGTGTTGGGTGGTGCCTGATCTACATCTGAGCAAGAAGAGGGGAAAATATTTGAACTGGAGTGAAATCAAAATCACTCACTGCAATAGAAGACACCAAATGTTCAAGAGATTGTGATCTACTTGGAGAATGTGAATGACTGATGTTGAGATTAATTGCTTGTTGGCTTGCTGGAAAACTCATGCTAATGATGGTTTCTTATCACTAACAATCACCAATTATTTATTAAGGTATGCTTTTTATCATTCTGATGGCACCTATAGTGCATGAAGCACACTTTAAACCCCTAGAATGACACTCTGCCTTGCCCTGTCAAGCTTATAATTTAGGAAAAGCCCATGTGTGTTTCTCGCCATAACATATGCAGATGATTACCACCTGGAAAGTATCTTTGCAACTCATAAATAAGCCAGATGAAAAGTCTGCAACATGGGAAACTAAGAGAAAAAATGCTCCTATCTGTAATATATTGTTGCTATATGAGGTAGCTATGCTATGAATGTGAACTAGGAAGTAAGGTCTGTTGAATTCATTGGGGTTTACTTCTGAGTAACTGCATCACCTCTCTTATATATAAATTCAGTCTTTTCATGCAAACAATTTTCTGTTATTCTTAATCCAAATACATGTTTCATGTAGGGGTGTCTGTTGTTCTTATCTTTTATACTGTCTTTTATATGTTTGTTAACAAATCTGAACGCTTTTCTAGATGATGGCATGTACATTTAATTAGTATTATTTATTCATTTATTCATATTTATATGCTACTACTTGATGGTGCTCAGGGCACCTTAAAAAAATTAAAACAGTTAAAATACAACATAATAAAATATTCTAGACATAAACATTAAAATGAATGCCAGGGTGAACAGAAATGCTTTTAGCTGTTTTGAAAATGCACAGGGAATGTCTTGCCATTAGATACAAATTTAAGATGGAAATTTCTTAGAGCTGGTACCAATAGAGAAGGCTAACCAATGAACACTTGGACAAATCAAGGCAGACAAAAGTGTGTTTTTTTTTTACATAACACATAGCTAAACTTGGGAATTCACTACTAAGCTGCAGCATTAACTACCAGCATGGTGTCAACAAAGTATTTGCTTTTCTTTTCCCTGGGAGCATGCTTGAAGCTTTGCTTACCATCTGCCAAGATAGCATGTCTCCATGTGAACATCCTCCTATTAAAAACATAGACTTTGGCCAACGGTATTTAGTCTAACCAGTATTTCCCTTGGCAAAGATAGAACTGGTACACTATGTCAGGGCTCTTTCAGGGACATCCATATTATTTGGTTATAACCACCTCCATAACACATGCACCTTCTGTATTCCACAGCAGTACAAGTTACTCAGGGGAGACTTTCAGGCTACATGGCTGTCCTGGATCCAATTATCCCACCTGACAGTTGATACAGACTTCACCTGTGGACAACTGTGTTTCAGCCTTGGGAAATGATTTTTAAGAAAATACCATGAAGGACACAGGTTCCTTGCTGAATAAACAGATGACTAGTGTGTGCCTTGCACTAGTCTCTGGTATAAACTATTCTTTGGGATATCCACTTCTCAATTATCATTAGTTCAATTGCTTGTTTGTGGGCCTGGTCACACACAAGTTTTAGGATGACCTGAGTTGTCCAGCAGAACGTGTGACTGACACAACTTTAAGCTAACACGAATTGCAGGATGGTCTAGAGCTGTTAGTCCGTCCATGATGTAGCAAAAGGGGTGGGGGCCAAGGGCTCCATGGAAGAACGCCAGGCCAAACTCTGTTGAAATGTGTGACTGACGCAGCTGAAGGGTTGGCTTCTATTGATCCATGTCTGACCAGCATTGGTATGAATTAAATGCAAATTCATTAATAGGCCGACCTGATTGGGACTCGTGTGACCAGGGCCTGTGTTTGAAACTGGTACTGGGTGTGAAGATCTTGTTGATCCCTAAAGACATCTCAATTCTTGATTTTCCTCAGCAGTGCGTACTAATTCCATGCATTTTTCAACTGAAGACCAAGGGTGTTTTTCCACTGTCACTAGAAGTACCCATTAAGTACCCATTAATGGGTACAAAAATGCCATTTGGTACCCATTAATGGGTACTTAATGGGTACTTTTAGTAACAGTGGAAAAACACCCCAAGACCAAATAAAACTCCCTTTCTTCTTTTTATCTGCTTTTCTTTTCTATTAAGTTTTTAGTAGGATTTTCTTAGATGTGACAACAGATTTAGAAATCATACTGTGTGTACAGTATAACATGTTCCTTTTTTCTTCTTAGCACTAAAGCCTGCAAGTCAAAAGAATCTAGCAACCAATTTGCCTGCAAATTAAGTCAAATTGAGGTGGACAGGCTCTCCGGTCAAACGGATGATTGTAGTCAGAGAATCATGATGGAGAAAGGATCAGGTTACAAGTGGCTTAGAAGTCCACTCCCTAGTTCCTCAGTTCTGCAGGAACATCAATTGTAAGTCTAAGGGCATCAAACACAGGAGACATCCTATCCAGTGGTTTTCATGGAATGAACATTTTCTGTTTCCCTCCCCCTCTATTTTGTGTATTTTATGTTTTATATTTTATATTGCATATATTGTGCATATATTGTGTTGTAAGTCACCTTGAGCAGTTTTGTTTGGAAAGGTGATATTGGACAAATTACGAAGATAGCCAACTGAATTTTAAATTGACAACAAGGCCAGATGGAGAAGGAGCTCTTATGGAGTTATTCTGCTCAACAAACCCAATAGCTACTGTCTCACCCTCTATAGTTCTACATATGCAACTTAAAACATGTTTAATATGTTTTAATACTTTATATAATTTTTCTTTATATTATAGTAACCCAACGATTTTGTGAAGGGTGGGATACAAGTTCTTAAAAATAAAATAAAATACAGCTATCAGTTTCTGGTACGTCTTTTATTAGGGTTACCTTGGTGGCACTAGTGCTCTTACCCTGGCAAGCTATAATACAAGGAATCTGCACTTAGTCTGCATTCACATCTCAAAGCTGTGAACACCCAGAAGAGAGCTGTGACTAGCCCAAGGTCACCCAGCTGGCTTTGTGGAGGAGTACAGAATCAAACCCCGTTTTTTCCCGATAAGAGACCCATTCCCTAACCACTAGACCAAACTGGCTCACCTGTTCTTAGCTGTCTTGCCCTTGGTTCTGGTGCTGAGCAATAGAGAAAATATTCTCTACCTACTTTTTCCACACATATATTTTATATATTTCAGTCAAGGCACCTTTTAAATGCCATTCTTTAAAGCTAAAAAGCCTGATTTTGTAAGAGTTGTTCTAGCCAGCTGATCATTCCAGGTGCGTTTCTCTGTACGTTTTCGAGTTCTACAATGCCCTTTCTGAGATGTGGTAACCAGAATTGTATTTCAAATGTGGTCTCACTATAAATCTTATTACCACTTGTGATGCCACATGTTTGTTTGATGTATTTATTGTGTAATGTTTGTATTGTATTTAAAGCATTTGCTGTATTTGTTGCACCCACAATGTAAAGGAAAGGGAATCAGGGAAGCAATGGGCAAAGCACTCCTAATTAGCATAGCAGAGGGAGGGAGTGATTGCCCACAGGTGAAGCCAATCAGAGGCAGGCTGCGGGTATAAAAGGCACCCTCAAGAGAGGAAAATTGTTCTATGCTTGGGTCTTTCGGGGTGGGAGGTTCTTGTGTGAATGAACTGCATCCTGAGGGGAAAATACACAGATATTTTGAGGGCTCTTAGGCCTGGGGAATGAGCCAGGGAGAATCCTTAGATCAGCCTAGGGTTATATGGGTTGTAGAGTTGCTGAGAGTTACTGGTGAAGCTACATATTTATTGATTTATCTATTTATTCACAACCGTTTGTAAGCAATAAAGAACAATTATTCTTGATGGGAAAAGAGAACTCTGACTGAAGTATTTTTTAACAAGGTAATGGGGATTGCCAGAGAAAAGGAATCCTGTCCCTTTAAGTAGTGAAAGCAAGCAGGAGAAAGCAGCACCGCGGGTGACGGTTATAGACACATCTCCGCTTGAGTTTTTATGGTAGCAAGAGAAAGTGGGGAGCTCTTTAGCACAGGGTTGGAGTGAAACACAGCCAGTACAGTTTATAAACTGGGCAAGCTGAATTGTAATCGGAGGCAGACAGTCAGAGAGTGAAATCCACCCTGGCTGAAGGGGTCGCCACACTCCTTGCGTTGAATTTGAGGTAGTGATATTGAGAGGAAGGATTTAGATTTGTTAGGCTCTGGAAACATTTTGGCACAAGCCAAAACTGTATAAAAAGGACAGGTTGCACTTGAACCAATGGGACTGCTGGCAATTATTAAAAATATTGCTGAACAGTTTTTAAACTGGGAGAAATCCAGGGGAACTGGGCTGCATACAATTTGGGAAAGTGCACATTTGAGTGATGAGGGATGGAAGAGAAGTTAGTAATATACAAACAAACAAAAAGATGTAAGTGGCAATCTTAAGAATTCACATGGTCTTACAGGACTGAAGTTGCAGATTGGGAATATGCATGTAGTTGCCATTCTACTAGCACACAAATGCTGGTACACATATTCTGACCAAAGTAATCTGAAGAGATGCCTAGAAGAGGGTCAAGTGGGATAAGAAAAGTCATGATGGAAAACAGAAAATTAATGATAGAGGAAACTATGAAGCACCTATGACTTTGGGCAGCTTTCTACTGCTGTTCTGCCACTTCTTAAGCTTGTATGAATGGGCAATCTTACCAAGCATGCAATCTAAGTCTTCAAGAACAGTAAAAAGCACAATGTATCACAAAGTTTGTATGTACAATCCATTCCGTGCAAAAGCACTTTTATATTCATAAACTTAATAGTTGCACTGGTTCATTTCAATGATTCCTTCCTGGAAGAACAATGGTGTCCACAGTTATTAAATCTTTCTTTTGTTGGACCTTGTTGCAAAAATTTTCAACAAAGTGTCAGTTTGATCAAAAGAGTAAGTACCTAAATTGAAGTTTTATTGTTCCATCGTGCAGTATTCTTCACATCAAACTACTGGATTTATTCACTAGAAAAAGACATTAAAAATACGTATTTACAACAGAGACATAATGATTTGGGAAAGTGGGTGGAATTAAGTAGATTTTTAAAAACAAACAAAAAACAATCATAACAGCACATGAAACACTGGAGTAACGTTTGACTATTTTAATGTTTTAGAATAGATATGTTCATTTCTCTACCCATCAAACGCTTAATAAAAGATGGCTCCTCTAGGCAATTTGCAAACTATAGTTTCATCTAGATACATGTCAGCGTAAATCAAGATCCTTCTGTTCAGTTTTTCTAAACAAGTACGCCATAATCTTTCCTACCCTTGTTTCCGTCAAACCCTCATAAATCTATCACACTGTACTGTCTTTTCAGCATACAGTCAAAAATCACAATTATTTTAAAGATATGGTAAAATACACATTCGCAAGACTATCATTCTAGGAGGACTAGATAATTTTCTCCACTTGAGGTATGTATTTCATTCTAACATATCATTAACAGACGTAACTAATGATGTTTGAAGTCCAGCTCCTATTTTCACCCCTTACCCATAAAGTATTATTTTCAACGACCTTAATATATATGGCAAAAATAGTAAACCTTTCCATATAAATGATTATCTATATGGGTCTTCTCACCTGGTTATTTATGGCAGGACTAGTCAGATAAGACACAAGCATTTTTTTTCTCCAATTTTTAGGTTCTATTCATTAATTTCTTTTGATCTAAGCCATATAGTGATAATACCTTTCTCTGGAACTTTAGCTATATAAATAAGTTAGAATATGAGGAATCAAATCTTTGATGTATAATTTTGTATTTATTGAATGCATTTGTGACTCCCTTTGGATGTGAAATGTATGGAAATATATGTACGTTACTAAAGAGAGGTCTGAATTTTGTCTTTCTCCATATTATGCTCTTCCTCCCTGCACAGTCCAACAAGAATTACAATGAAATGAGCCCAATTTCTTAGATTTTATGCTAAATGCTAAAAATAGCAAATAATTAATTTGACTAATTTTTTCCAACTTTTTGCCTTATTAATAAATGTGCTTCACCTGAAATTAAGTGCTTTACCTGAAATTCAGGTTCTTTTTTAAATGGATGACTAGAAAAAAAGGACCAGTAATTTAATGCTGGTTTTTAATACTTATTTTTATAAACTGTTTTAAAATACTTTTTCATGAGAAGCTGTATATATTTTAAGTGAATAAATAAAATTGTAATAAGTAAACTTGGCATGTGGAACAGCTCTTTAAAGTTAATAACATTAAAACCTGATACTGAAAAAAATGTACAGGATAATTTGTACTTCATCCTAGGTTTTTTTTTTTCAATTTTTGGTGATATGTATTATAAGTATCGGAGTAGATATTGCACATTTTGGCAAAATGTTAGTCAAAATGCATCTATGTATATTTATGCTTAAACACCTATATCATTGTTGGACATGGGGAAGAAACAATGTACATAATACAGAAATAAGGACAGTATATTCTGGCGTATAAGACTATTTTTTAACCCAGGAAAATATTCTCAAAAGTCGGGTGTCGTCTTGTAAGCTGGGTGTCATCTTCTTATGCTGCGGGTATATCCCAAACTCTTAACTGGAAAAGTTGGGGGTCGTCTTATACGCCCAGTAATCTTATAAGCCAGAATATACGGTATATTATAGTCACATACACGTTTATAAATAAAGAAAAGAGTTCAAAGTTACGTAACTTGACCTTTTTTGTTGACATACTAATTATCTCCTTGATGTAATACAGATCTAACACTAGGTATTGAAGGTAAATGAAATAATTATTTTGCACAATTGTTTGTACACAGCTATACTTAGTACTCATAAGAGATACATATATGAATGTAATTTTAAAATCCCAGTTTTTAAGAAGCTAGTAACTTGGGCTGGATAGATTTTCATGCATATTCTTGGGGATTACCTCATCCATTTTGATTTAAGAAGCGTGTCAGAGCCCACCTGTTTTGCTTTTGCCTAAATTACATCAAAATAATAGCATTCTTTACTATATGTATTAGTACTCTCTGTATCCTAATATGATTTCCCTGTTTAAAATTCAAGTGGAGCCATATTTAGGTTGAACGTTTCAGTCATCCAATCTCTCCTTCACGTATCTGTTCATGTTGACAGACTATGTCATAATACATCAACAGAAAGATCAGCACAGAAGAACAAAAATTGTCACCTGACAAGTGAGAGGAAAACTGATTTTCACTATTAAATTAATAGAAATATACCATTACTTCAGTTCCAGTGAGTAGGGTTATGAGAATCCATTTTGTCTGTTTGAAATAATATTTACATTAAAAATGTTTAAGGCCAAGAGCAACAGACTGACAGTGAAAGTTTTAGAATAACCTCCTATTCTGTTTCTACCAAGGTTGCAAATACTCATTTACCACAAAAGAAAGTTAACTAGGACTTTTATTTCAAAATCTACTTTTCTGAGATGCTTTGTTTTATTAATTCAAGACTGGTCCTGGGAAGCTTTGACTTTGGCAACTCATTCATAGCCTCAACAGAGTTTTAACACATAGACAGAGATATGTGCACGCACATGTGCATTCTCTCTCTTTCTCTCTCTCTCTCACACACAGAGAATCCTATTTTCCTATTGGTGTAGATTGAATTTTTAATATACGATATAGAGCCTTGGTGTTTCAGCAGGAATTTAACAATACCTGGAATAAATAATGTCTTTTACAGCCTGGGGCAACAGCTGCCACTTATGCATTAATTCTGCCCCTGTTTGAACACTCTCCAACATATGCACTTCTCTTTTGTCTGTTATTCTAGAGTTGTGTTATTCCCAAATATTGACATCATCTACTTTTATCAGCACTAACTGCTCTGAAGCTTCCTAGTCTCATGCTCAGCTCTATTTCTTTCTATTGATTATCTTCCTCACTCCAGCAGGTACCTAGTCAGAGATGCTGTCCTGAGAAACAGCTTCCAATGACTTTATACGCACAATTTACACGGAATTGTTTAAAGAAGATATTAGCCTCAATACAAATCAGTGAACCTCGTTTAGTCAATACTGCACAATTCAGCTGTTTGCACCCTATCACATGTTAGTCTTTAAAGTCAACTACCATACCCAATCTGCACATTAGCCATAGTATTTAGTTTCATATTAAAATGAGGCAAGGTTTTGTTTTGTTTTTTAACTTGGCTTTTGGTTTAAATCTCCTCTGTGCCCTTTTTACATCACCTCACTGAGCCATATGATAGTAATATAATTTTAAGTATAAAAACCTGAGATTAAATGCTTGATTTTTGACAGTGTCTTTAAATATAATAAATTCAAAGGGAAATACTGTTAGGTTAAAATGGAGTGTTTTTCATTAAGTCCAATCAAATGGTAGACAACAAAGGATCTTTTATTTGAGAATATGAAGTGAAAATGAAAACCAGAAAACCTTTTCTAAGAAAAGGTCCAGCTAAATTATGTTGTAAGGAGCTCTCCAGAGTAAGCCTTGTTGTTTCGCTAAGACAGAATTAAACTGAGATACATTATAAAAGGAATGCTATACCACGAGGCAAACCTTTTGTGTTTCATGGAGGTGAATGTAAGGCCCAAATTCTTTTATGAAGAAAGTTACATATGAAAACACATACTGTAGCATCAAACCAAACCCATAATGAAGAATAACATAGATGGCTGTATTATTTAATGTCTGAAAACAATTCTATATAATTTAAAATGCATTTTCTGGCATTTTCTAAAATCAAACTACAATTTATGCAAAATAATTATCCCAGGTATAATCAAATTTATACATACTGTAATTATAATATCCAAGTATCTTGGATTTATTTAAAAGTCTTCAAAATAAACTGTTCCTTGAATAGATTAATTTGACCAATTTCTTAATAGCAGTGAATAAGTTCCACTATTATTAACTCTGAAATAGGAATATATTTATGATCTTTACTTATGAAGGACTGTACAGCACATCTCCTGTTTGTATATTTAAAGGAAAAATAAAACCAAGTTGCCCATGATGTTAAAATAACTATGATGTACTTTCATGGAAGGATACAGAATTGGGAAATCTTGAGAACAAAAGAAAATAAAGTCATTTTGAGAATACCTGCAAATGATGTCTTAAATATTGATTTTAAATATGTTCTAGCCTTCCCTTAGTGATCATTTTAGATACTGTTGTTGGCAGAGTAAATTATGATGGCAACAAACTCCAAGGGAAAAAATTCTATGTGCCAAAGGTGTTTGTTTAAAAAGCTGCATTTTACAAGAATTCTTTCTTCCTTCTCCCTCTAAAATTACAGACATGTAGTGACGGTTTTTGACTACAGAAGAAACATGTGAAAAGATGACCAGTTTAGTCTCCTTCATACATCACCATAACTGTGAATACTAATGCATGCACACACATACACACACACACACACATGACTTTCTGATACTCGTAAAATTGCCTTTCCTCCTTACCGAAAAGTCCACAGAGAACAATTCATATATATAAAAAAGGAAAAATATGCAGGCAGAATTGAAGTAACTGAATATTCAAGCAGAAAAAAATACAGGTGTGATGTGAGAATTTCTTGTACTTGTGGCTACTGCTATTGCACATATGTTACTTAAATAGACTGTTTTTTCCTGAATCTAAAAAATGTTCCTGTATGCACAAAATTGAAAGAAGAAATATACCAGAAAACCTTTGGGCTATTCATGTGAACTTTGAATTTCTAATATAGTATATGCATATTAACATTAGTTTAGTTGTGACTCCATTTGATATTATTAACAATGTTATTGTGGTTAAACATCCAAAAAGATATCCTATAGATATCTATTTAGGAGTTCCAGTGAGGTAAATGGGGCATATGGTAAGGAGGCAGAAGCTTAGAACCTCTGAAGTTCTTAAGCTTGTTTTGTTTTGCTGTTATGTGTATGACAGCACACAAACACACACTACACAATTCAATTATAATTATGAAATTTTAAATATCAAGTTTTTTCTGGCTGTGTAACCTCCCACTGAAACCAATTGTATTTAAAACTGCTTAGCTTTGGCTCTATGATATGACTGATGTGCCATGAATCTACACTTCTGAGAAGCAAAATGTTTATTTTTAATCATTTCTCAGCAGATGCGGCCTTTGAGAAAGTAAAGACAATATATGTCAGCCTATAACTTTATCCACAATTCACTATTTCTGTAATAATTAAAAAAGTTTATTAGCATTACCTTGTTTTTTAGATGGTAATACTAGAATGATATTGTTAATTTTGCATTCCTTTACTCATTAAAATCAACAGCAAGCTATACTGTGGTATTATAAAACTTTATCTATGTAGCACTACTCAAAACAGAACAAATGAGATTATGAACTGTTTAATACTAATAGAGCTCTTCTTTTTAAAAACAAAAAATTGTTTCTTTTTTCTTTTTAACCCATATGGCGTCTATAAAACCAAATGTTCCCCAAGGAACATTGCTTCAAAGCATTTTTAAAACACGTGCACTCTGTTATTGATGAATAAATTAAGAATAACTTTATCTTTTTCATTTAATGGTAGATTTCCAACATACAAGAAAGAAAATTACCTAAATTACTGGAGATTTCCCTTAGCAAATCCTGCATTTATCAAGACATTATAATGATGTTATTTTTTAACAAAATGCTGTTAGTTTAATTTTTTGTTGTTGTTAACGCTTACAGATTTAATCTTAGATACCTATATCTATGATTTAGACAGGTGTCAGTCAGGATTAGTGCACCAATTTTTCACAAGAAAATAGGGAAAAAGTCTAAGCCTGTTCATATAACTTAAGTTCCAGAAACCCATATAATTAAATATATTTATATTCTTAAGGTAAGTATCAAGTGAGCAAAACATCATACTGTTTATGATATATCTAAAGCCAAATTAGGTATAAAGCAGTCTAAATAGTTTCCTGCTCACTTTAATCAGTCTCCACAGACATTCATACAGTGAAGTGAATAGGGTGAAGCTATTAAAGGAACTGTAATTGCCTTCCTGAAGTAATAACGTATCTGGTACAAAATGTCAATATAACCCTCAAGAATTCACAAGTTCTGTGCCACTTGGAGTGACTGTCTCATAGCACAATCCTAATAATGTTTACTTGGAAAGCAAGTTTCCCTGATTTCAGCAGCACCTACATCCAGGTGAGAACTTAACATAATCTGCATGAATGTTTGTCTGTTCTTGTATATGATTCATATGCTCACATCAGTTATTAATGTGCATAATATGAAGAGATAAAAGGAAAAACAATAATGAAAACATTTCTATTTTTATATACACATTGCATTTACGCTTAGTATTAATCCAGCTTCAGTTCACTTTCAGAGTGAGAGGATGCATGAGTAGTGGCAAAATGTTTCTTTTTGTTATTATCTAACTCATAAAATCCACCTTTGGGTTAAATAATTTGGGGGGAAAGTGACTGCTCACTTTCCTGATGTGTTCTCTCATTCTAAAAGTGGACAGAAGGTGAATTAAAGCACAGCCATGAACACATTCCTAAACTTAAACATTTTTACTTTGAAGCACATCTTACTGTGGTGAATGAGTCTTAAAATCATATAAAATGTGCATACAATTGCAGTCAAAATGGGTAAACTGGTGTAACAGAAAATATGCTTGGATTCAATTTATATCTTTAAAGTAGATATTTTTTCTTCAAAATAAGATTTTTTTTTTTTATAGAACAATTCTGAACCTGCTTTTCCTACGCATGCTGCTGTCATTCCTTCCAGGAAACGGACAGGTAAAGGTGTGCAATTTAGCAGTATCACTGGATTTGTTTGTATCACTTCAGATTCAGATAACATCAGTGATGAGGAGCGTCTATCCAACTCACCAGCTACAGCTGATCTGGGTCTGGAAAATCCCAGTATATCTTAAAGTAGTATGGGGTGTTTTTCCACCGCACTCCTTTAATCCAGATCTAAGTAGATCCAGATCTAAGGAATGGGTACATTCCTTAATCCGGATCTAGTAGATCTGGATTAAGGAAAGTACCCAATGTGTTTCCATGGGTGGTCTAGCACCCAGTAGCAATGGGTGCTAGCCTCCCTGCTGTGGAAACACCAGAGCACCCATTTGGAAATACGGATCTACCCATGAGGGGTCTGCTTGTCACCCCAGGTGTTTGGGGGGACAGGGGGGACAGAGTAAAGTCACTTTGAAGTCTGTGCAAAACAGCTCCACTGAAGTCTGTGCTGATCTTCGGAGTGAACTTCGAAGTGACTTCGGAGTCACTTTGAAGTTCACTCTGAAGATCAGCACAGACTTCAAAAACGCTCCGGAGCTATTTTGTACAGACTTCCAAGTGACTTCGAAGCTTAGGTTTTGGGGCTTCCCCCCCATGGGTGCCCCTCCCCCTAGCCTCCTCTAGATCCCATTGCCATACAAGCATGGAAACAGGCTCCCTTTAATCTGGATTTTCTGCCTGAAGACCCCATTGTAGACCCCATTAATGGGGTCTACAGAAAATCCGGATTAAAGGCCAGAAAGTACTCATTTGATCCGGATTTCCCCAGTGGCAGTCGAAACAATCAGGTCCCAAATGGGTGCCGTGATGGAAATGGGATCATCCAGCTCACACCCAAATAGGTCCTTAATGAGTGCAAAAATGGGTACTTTCTGACAGTGGAAAAACACCCATGCTCTACATGGGGCTGCCACAGTGACCATTCAGAAGGTGAAAGTAGTGCAGATGATAGTGAGATTACTTTCTCAAGCCGGATGGACATCATACAACTATTAAAAGATCTACACTAACTGCTATCATCTGTCTAGATGTAATTGAAGGTGCTGATATCAATTATAGAAGCCCCTATGAAATGTTGGCCTAATTTATCTAAAAAAATGTCTTTTTACATTCAAATCTGTTTGGATATTAAAATAGTGATAATATTGTTATGACACTCCTTTTAACTCAGGTCTTTCTACTCTAGAACACTCCTCCATGTGATACATTCTCGGGATTCTTTTTTCCCCAGTAGATTTTGTAAGTTTGAAAGGGTTTGGAAACTGAATTCTGTTATCAGATCATATGGCTTTTATTTTGTGTAAAGATGATGGCTGAAGCTCTCCATTTTGGCAGGATTTGATGTTAATCCAAGCTTTGCAAAAGTGGAAGTAGCTCAGTAACGACTGTGTAGTTTAAACAGTGCCACACTTAGTTAATTTTCGCAGGGCTGAGGTTTTTGCACATTTTAACCATGCTGCCTACCTTGATAGCACTTAGTAAAAGGCAGAATATGACTGGTCAGATAATGAAGCCATCTGAGACTGAGATGTAAATTTGGGGTAAGTTTATAATACCAGTACTTGAATTTCCTTTCCGTGGCCATGCTGGCTGGAACTTATGAGAAGTGTAGTTCAAAATGTCTGAAGTAAATGTGACTTGTGAACATTGCTATAATATACCTCCACATCACTGTTGAACGGGCACCAATAAATCTTTCAAAAATGAGTGAGATTGTGGCATGACAAGGCAACTGCTTCATCATGGATTTAGATTTGGTAACTCCTCAGATAATTAAACATTCTAAAATGGATGGGGGAACTATGACAAACCTGTCTATGGACCAGCACATAAAACTTGCATTCAAGGGTACCACTTTTCTACCCTCAGTAGTAAAGCTAGACCCATCTGAAATGTTGAAGCAGATCTGACAAAAAAAGAAATTATGATACATGGAATTCAGTTTTATAAATTACGTGAGAACTAAAAGGGATTCACACTGCCAGGTTTTTCACATGGTGTTGACAACTATTACATGATACTCTGGTCATTTGAATGTACATCATGCATTGACTCACTGTGACAGCTATTTCAACATGCTCAAGTTGTAGCTATCAACAAGATGAAAACTTGCCTTGAATAGACTTAGCATGTCAATCCAACCAAAACAAATACATTCAAGGAAATGATTAAGTATATAAATACTGATTTCAGTAGTTTGAAGCAGAACTTTTTAATGTCTGAATTACTGGCACTTCTCATTTAAACAAAAATTAGTAACAGAATTTAATTTTAATATTATATTTTATTATTTGAAAAGCAACTCTTTAACTTCATGAGATGACAGTCTACAGAAGATACATTTTATTAAATAGGAATTTAACTTACATATATTTACTCATATTTCACGTATTTGAATTAATTCACCTCAAGAATTCCAAACTTCAAAATTTTATACTACTCCTTACATTGTTAGGAGGAAACTCTATACTAATTCGACTAATTTACATAGGATGTACGTGGAATATCCTAGGGTAGCTTGCAATCCAAAATAAAATTAAAAAGAACAGGGGACTGTGATAAAATTATAAATGGTTCCATTTGAAATCAAGTAAAACTACAATTCTAACAATTTTTGAACTCTGGTGATATTTACAAGTATGTAAACAAGTCTACCAAAAATATGCATGAAAATAACCAGGAAAGTTTTTTTTCTGGAGCAACCACATAATTAGGCTGCAGTATTCCTTCAAAATAGGGACATAATGAACTACTTAGCTTAAAAATGAATATCACAAGCAATTTAGCACTGTGATTTGACAATAATGGAAAATTATGGATGTGTCCAAATGAGGCCTTTGTGTGAATGCTAGGACTTTTGATTCAGCCTTGGCTAATGGATGAAACATTTTTTCCTGCTCAGTTTCCTTTCAGTCCTCCAGAACAAATTAAGGAAATACGTGGTCTGCAAACTGTAGCATGAAAACAGATATCAGAAAAAAGTGTTCTTTTTCTTTTATTACGGGATGGTCCCAACTGAAGTAACAATACTAGGACAACCAATGAACTGCTTTTTAACAGTGATTTTCACATTTTCACCTCAGACCTGACCATGATTTAAAAAGGTGCCTCAAAATACTTCACTGGTACAAAATCAGAGAAGAAAATCACCTATTGATTACTGGGATGTAAATGTAACATATGCAAGAATAAATTGTGTATTTAGAACTCTAATACTCAAAGGTGAATACAGATCATCCTGGAATCTTAAAGTAAGTGAACGCAACTTGTATGGAACTAAAGCCTGACAGCCTGAACTCTTCAACAATTTTAAGAGCTGGCTTTTATACCCCACTTTTCTCACCCATTTAAGAGGACTCAAAATGGCTGACAATGCATTCTGTTCTTCTACCCCTTCTACCCTGTGGGATAGATGGGGTGGTGATAGCTCAGAAAGAGAGCTATGACTAGCCCAAGGTCACCCAGCTGGCTTCAGGGAGGAGTGCGGAATCAAACTCAGTGACGAGATAAAAGTCCAGCACTCTAGCCTCAAGACCAAGGTAACTGACATAACAGAAGGATCTGACAAATAGAGAAATCCATGCCCCTTTCTTGGCAACAATACTGAAATGGTCTACTCTGAGTTTATTAGAAACTATTATTCGAAGGTTTGGCTGTGTACCTGCCATTTTTACGTTATTCTAACTAGCACAACTACATTTAATGTTTGAGTTCAGACATGATTGGTAAGGGACAAAGCTTGAATGATAAGGCCATCCATCTCATAAGCTTCCTTTTGGAATAATTTAAAGACTTAAATTATTTTAACTTTTGGTGAAACGAGTGCTCTAGCTTTTATTGATTAAACAGTGTTAATTTCTTGGTTTTTCATTTACTGTTAGATACTAACTACTATCTTTATCACTTTCTTTTCTTATGACCCTTCAGTTACATCTGCTGCATTCTGCAGATCTTCAAAAGTCACAGGCCAATCTGCCACATTGCCAACTTGCAAGTTTAACTTGAGGATCCAACATCTTGAGTAAGGTGGGTCACTGTTATCAGACTGTCATGTAAGATCACCATTTGGTGAAGTTTGGTATTATGAGAGTATTCACCTCTTGAAAAGATTGGGGACAAGTTGTGATGTTCACTTTTAGAATCCAATGGATTCCTGAATGATTTGGGGAAATTCCAGTAGCCACAGCCAGTGTAACCATTGAAGCCCTCATCAAAATATGGAAGAAAAAGACACAACAGGCTATTAAAACAATGGCACCTAAGTGTCCTCTCCACTTAACAAAATTTGCTGATGACACTAAATTATTTAGGATAGTAAAAAGTGAAAGAGACAGCGAAGAGCTACAGAAAAATATCTTGACATTGGGGTGAACGGGCAAACAAGTGGCAAACGTGCTTCAGTCTTAATATGTACAAAGTAATACAAATTGGAGGAAATAATCCTAATTATGTCTATAAATATACAGGGACTGAGGTTTCTGAGACACACCAGGAAAGTGATTTTGGGGTTCTGGTGGAGATAATACCTATCAATGGCTACTAGAATGGAGGTCTAGGTACTTCCTCCAGGGTAGAGAGACAAATAGGATGCTTCTAAAAGTCATTTACAGCAAATCAGGAGCTGGTGAAGGTTTTACCATTGTCTTCTGCTTGAGATGCCCGTAAGCAATTGGTAGGATATTGTGTGAGACAGGATGCCATACTAGATGGGCTGTGGCCCAATCCAATAGGCTCCTCTTTATGGTCTTAGAGTTGGAAAAAGCCTGCTGTCATCTGCCTTATTAAACTTGCTCTGGCATTGTGCTGCATTCAATACAATGACTAATGAAATGTCCAGTTTCAGTCTTAAGGGATCACTTTCAGTTTCTGAGATCTGGTAAGGACAAGATGTTTGAAATTGTTTGGCTTCCACTATTGCCCATCTTAGCGCATTAGGACTGTATGAGTCTAGGGTATAGTGAATACATTACTGTAAGATGGAATATTGTTGCTAAGCTTGAAAGAGGCAGAATTATTTATTCTATACCTAAAAAATTCTTCCCTGGACCCCAAAGTATGTTCTACAAGCACTGAGCAAGGACTTATAGTTTTGGCAGTGGTTTTATTGAAATAAACTGATTATCTGAAGCATTTCAATCTGGATTCAGACTTGGTTTGGGGGCAAAATCAGCTTAGGTCACTTTGATACATAATCTTTAGTGGGAGAAAGATGGAAGTAACTCAGCTCTGTTGATTCTCCTTGATTTCTTAGCAGCTTTAGATACCATTGATTACGGATCATCTCTGGAAAATGGGACTGACAAAGTAACTATGTTGCAAAGGTTTCTGATCCTACCTGAGGGAGCATTTAAAAAGTGATATGGTGACTCATACTTTGCATTCTAGTAGCTAGACTATGGGGTGGCTATGGTACCATTTTATCACCAGTGCTATTTAGCTTTATTTGTACATAACATCTTAATCAGAAAAAACTGTGAGGTCTTGAACTGGTGACAGGATGGATGGGATGGATGGATGCTAATAAAGCATAAAGATGAATAAATATAAATCCTGACAAGACAGAGCCTCTGCACATAGGTTGCCCTGCATGGCTAAAATGCACTGCATTCCCTCAGCAGTAACAGGCACATAGTTAACGATGCTATGGGAGTCATCGCTGTTCAAAAAGGCTCAGGTAATCTCTTTGGCCAGGGCTGCCAATTACTAGCTTTGCCTGGCATACCAACTACAGCCTTACCTGGACAAGGACAGTCTGGCCACTGTAACATTAGAGTACTGTAACACATTAGTCTAAGCTCACATTTAGACTACTGTAACATGCTTTATGTGGGGCTGTCCTCGAACCTGCTCTGGAAGCTGCAATAGGTGCAAAATAGAGCAGCCAAGCTGTTAAGGGCACAGTTAGATAGTGGGGCAAATTTGTTTTATGCTTGCCATATAAGAGCATAAACAACTTGGGATCAATATACAAAAAAAGGCCCTTCTGTTATAAGCTTTGAAGTGCTTGGAGGTCATTTCAACAGGAGCTGCTGTGGGCCCCACAAAATACAGAATGTTATCTCATAACAGCCTACAGCAGGGCCTTTTCCACAATAGCACCTACTTTTTGAAATGTCCTCTGATAGCCATGAAGCATAATTATAGCCTTTAGCTGTTCTTTTCTTGACCCAGTTCCTTTCGAACGTGTTTTTAATTACTTGCATCATTTTAAGTGTTAAAAAAAATTCTTTAATGTTCATTTTTGTAAAACTTTTCAAGATATTTTGTGGAGTACTATCAAAATATTTTAAATGAACAGGCAGTACTCAGATAAGATAAAAAGCTGGCACACAAATGTCTAAAGTTTGGGAAACACTGGGTTAGGCTAATCATTCTGAGATCAAGTTGAGAAATGTAATGTCTAGCGCATAAGCGTGCTGTGCTGTACTAAACCAATGTTAATTTTCTACCCTAAGAACGTATTGGCACATAAGATGTCTTAGGAAAATATTATGGTCATTATGTTCTATAATTCCACATACTGTTGATATTATGACAGTAAGAAATGCATGTGTTCAGACCTTTTCATAATTACAGCATGACAATAGGAACCTACAATCTAAAATCTGATACATAACGAAGATAAAGTTAAATAGATGAATAATTGGTATTCATTTACATGAATTTATAATAGATACCTGGAAAGACAGAGGACTACAGACTGGCAAAACGGAAAAAATAATTCTGGGGGAGAATTTATAGAAAGGAAAAGACAGAAGACCTCAGACTGGCAAAGATGGAAAAAGAATAATTTTGAGGGAGTATTTAAAGAAGGAAGGGTCTTTACATAGGTAAGGACTATGGCTCAGTAGTAGAAAACACAATGAAAAATAGATGCTAATAGATTTGCTGAACTGGGCTATGTGTCACTGTTGCCACCTTGCTCAACTCCTTCTGCCTTCTTTTCCTCTTTAAACTGTTTTTCCCATCCCTTGCCTTATTACTTCCTTTTCCTGTGGCCTTGTGCCAGACTCCTGTAGCCAAGGAGGAAATACCCTTCCTGATATGCACACTATAGGGAAATGAGGGGTGTTTTTCCACTAGCATTGAGTACCCATTGAAGCACCCATTAAGGACCCATTCGGCTCAGAGCCGGATGACCCCATTTCCACTACAGACCCAATTAGAAACACATTTGTTTCCACCAGAGCTAGAGAAATCCAGATCATATGCGTCCTTCAGGACCTATAATCCGGATTTTGTGTAGACCCCATTAAAAATATCTACAATGGGGCCTTCAGTCATCAAATCAAGATTATAGGGAGCCTGTTTCTACGACAATTGGGCAATGGGGTCTAGAGGAGGCTTGAGGGGGGGAGGCACCCATGGGGGGGGGGTGCCCCAAACACAAAACTTCGAAGTCCCACCAAAGTTGCCTTTGAAGATTACCAAAGGCTCTGAAGAGAACCCCTTGCAAGAGCAATGCTGCTGTCAAAGGCTCTGGAGGATCTTAGAAGCTTGTGGCAGATCGCTCCGGACAATGGCATTGCTCTTGCAAGGGGTTCTCTTCGGAGTCTTTGCTAATCTCCAAAGGCAACTTGGAGATTGCACCCCCTGTCCCCCAAAACACCTGGGGTGACAGGCAGGCCCCTCACGGGTAGATCCGGATTTGCACATGGGTACTCTGGCATTTCCACAGCAGGCAGGCTAGCAGCCACCAGTGGAAACACATTGGGTACTTCCCTTAATCCAGGGGTGTTTTTTCCACTGTCACTAGAAGTACCCATTAAGTACCCATTAATGGGTACAAAAATGTCATTACATACCCATTAATGGGTACTTAATGGGTACTTTTAGTGACAGTGGAAAAACACCCCAGATCTACTAGATCCAGATTAAGGGAAGTACCCATTCCTTAGATCCGGATTAAAGCTGCTCAGTGGAAAAACACCCGAGAACACAGAGAGGTCCAACTGAACTATACGCATGTAGATACGGAAGATGCCATATTCAGTCTTAGGTAGTACTGAAATTCTAATTCGGTGTTAATAACGCAGAACCAGATGGAACAATGTCAAACTTCATATATGGCAAAAATACAAAGAGCAATTAGCAGAACTCAAAGGCTATTTCCAGATATTTTCCTTGGGACATGGGCATTCATATATTGGACAATGAACACAGAGATATTGAAATGGAATGCTTTGAAGATAAAGAAGAGGATGTTTCATTTTGCAGAGTCTGGAAACAGACAGGGGAACAGCTCAGGATTTTAAAGAAAATTTCCTGTGGTCAGAACAAGAAGGATGAATGGTTTTGGTTACAAATATGAGGACAGATGTAAATATAGGTATGTGTATGCTGTTGGTCCCTTCCTCCCCCCGCAAATGTATGAATTATCAATTTATTGTTGAAATATAAGAACTTATTTGAGAATAAAAGGATTTTAAAAGTTAAGAAAAGGTAAACTCTAGTCTGCAGCAAACAGATGAACATAGATCTGATCCTAGCCTCCATAAAAGGCTTTGGGCCTAATTATTTTTAAGTATAATTCAGCCAACAACTTCTCATGCTTAGCTGCACTGAGTGACACTATTTGTGCTGCTGAAACTGAGCAGGTTGCTGTCAGTTTAAAAATGGCTATAATAAAAGTGACCATGAAGATGGATCTTGTGATTTTGCGTTTCTAATCAGTCATCTGTGAAGAACACTTTTGCTTTGATTCAGCAGACTGGTGACAGCCATGATTGATAGTGCATGAGGATGAAAAAAGGTTATTAACTGTCTTCCTATTAAACTCAATGTATTACCCCTCTAGGTGCATCTCATACTTTAAGTTAAAGTACTTACTCAGGTAAGGTCAAGAATGAACTCTATAAACAGCATATCCATCCTGTTGTAGATGAACAAGGAACTCCTAATATTAATGTTTGGAAGAGTTGTTCATTAAACAGTTTAATATTCTATTGCCTTCATTCTTATATAAAAAACAAAAATAGTTACTATTTGCATAAAATTGCAAATAAGCCACATATTGTTATGGGGTACATACTAACAAGCATCAAGTATATGATGTACAAATTAAATGAGATATAGGTGATCACATTGTTTAAAATAAGTGCAAAGCAGGAAAACCTAAGCTTTCATTAAAAATATTGTTTCTTCTCCAGTTAACATACAAGAATATATTCCATACAAGAGTATGTATGTATGTATGTATGTATGTATGTATGTATGTAAGTATCTATCTATCTATCTATCTATCTATCTATCTATCACTCTGCTACAACCACAAGATTTTAGTGTTACTTATATTTTCAAAGGTAAATCCAAAATAATTCTAAAATATTTGTTATATGTAATCTTCTAAAGCTGATCACTATGAAATAAGTAACTTAGAAAATGATTTGCTGCTCTATTCTAGCTGCAATATAAGAAATCTACTAAAAATAAATAACAATGAATAGTGCACATAACAAACGTTCAAACAGAAATGTATTCTAGTAGACATTAAGGATACAATTCAAATTCCAGTTTCCTGGGAGTAACTGCCATTAAGCATAAGATGACTTATATTTCAGTAGACATATTTAACACAGTACTAAAAAAATTAATATGAAAATCAGTTTTTACTGTCTTTTGTAGTGCAGTATAGTACTAGTTTTACATAATCTGTTACTAAATCAAGTAACCTAACTAGTATCTGCCCACAATGAATAGTAATATTCTTCTACAACTCCCTTTAAGAACATTTCAGCAATTTACAATTTACTGTATAAATTTTTTTCATATTTTTATATTAAATAAAGAATTTTAATACATAACTAGATTTAAATAAAATATTGGTACAATTATAAATGAAGAGACTTACAAAAAACAAACCTTAAATATATACACATCTGCTTTCATAATTGTGAGAATGGGAAAAACCTGACAATAATGATTATTTACCAGTACATCAAATATTCTAGCATGTATTTGCCACCATAAAATACTAAAAGATTACAAAATCTTCTTTCTAGTTGGTATATTTTTATAGCTGAGAAAAATTATATGGAATAATATTCTCCAAAAGGATTTTAAAAGAAAAAAAAGGTAAGATACCTGCTGCTGTATGAAGTGGTATCCTCATGTGTGAATATGGGAATGTCAACTGATTTTAATATCTGTAACATTTGTGCTTTTATATATATATATATAAAATATGAAATCTTGTATCAGTCCTTTGAGAATTTGTAACTGGCATTCTTTCAGGCAAACAATTTCAGTACGGTCTTTGTAGATTTTGGTGACAATAGGTCACCAGGAACAAGGTGTTATAATTTAGCCCTCTGTTTCCAGCAAAAACCTTTGCTAATTTTGCATTTCTATATTATACTTCAAACCAAGAGGGGGGAAGAAAAACAACATTTCAATACTATAAGGTCTCAATGCAATCTGATATAAAAATTTATAAACAAACTGTTTTAAGCATTCTCTTCTTACAACCCTTTAGTCAGTTGCTGATCAAGCTGCCTGAATTACAGATATAAGCCATGCTTTTCTATTTGCATCATAAAACTATTTTAAACTAAAAAGTATGGTTAGATTTTTAAAAGTCAAATGCATTTATACCAACAATACACATTCTGACATGAAAACTGGGAAAAACTAATTCATATTATTTCTCCATCAGTTGCAAAGTGCTTCAGCAGTGTCAGAAAACACCACCACACAGGCCAATTTCATCTGAGATATCATTCTTTTATTTTATATTTGGAATCTAAAATAGGCCTCAAAAACCCAATAAACTGCACCCACAGGCAAATCATATGGCACATTGTTACTGTCAACTAGTCAAGAATAAGCAAAGAAATTATTTCTTTCTATCAAAATTTAAATTACTTTCAGCATCATTCACAAACATAAAATGGGTTTGTGTATTGCACTATTTTACTAGTAGTACAAACAGTTGCTTGAACCACTACTGCAAAAAAAGCATTACATAGTATAGATGATATTGCCATTTGAAAGCTTCAGCCTTGTATTAACTGTACAAAAATAAGGTTCTCAGATAATAAGACCTGTGCAGGGTGCATCAAAATTCAGTAGAGCCTTGGGTATAGGGGTACCATAAATGGGCTGAAAAGATTACAACATTACAGCAGGTAGTGGGAAAGGCGCTTGCTTAGAGCTCCTACTTCAAAACTACACAACAGATGATTATGTTGGGCCTACTACAAAGTATCTTCCTATGTTCTAACAGGAAGGTATGCAAAGTCTATGGATGTAAAAAGGTCAAAAAACAAAACAAATACACCTGCTTAGAAGACTTTCAAGTTTTAGCTAGGTAGAAATAAGTGATAACTAAATATCTCTGTACTCAGTAAAAGCTTTCCTTTCTTTTAAAAATAGAAATCAAAGCATATTGATTCAGAATCAAGTTCCACTGAATTCTATGACACTTGTTATTATGCAACAGACACTTCTTTAGAACCAACTTCCATAGACCTAAATAAAGGTTATGTACAAGTTAAGCATGCTATGACTGCAGCAGTAACTTATACTCGCCATTTCAGTATGGGAATAAGAATCTTCAAATGATTTCTTTGCAGTACTTATACAGTCTGTACAAGACAGAACTCCTTATATAGTTAGGTCAATTCAGAAGGACAATTCTAGAATAAATGATTTGTGAATTGGACCTTAGGCTTGTGCCTTCTATTGTGATCTTAGTCTGGGTATACTGTTTCAGGTAAATTCCATGTTAGCCTGAGAAAAAAATGTATCTTCAAAAAATTAAATAAAGGTATACACATTAAGAGATAACTGTTAGCAGCAAATTAAAATTAAACCTACATGAACAGGTTACTTCTAGACTGTCTGATGGCTCTACAGATGTACAGTATAACCGATTCCTAAGCATTTTACACAAAAATCCAAAGTGAGGATGAACAGCAGTTCAAATAAACGTTTAACCAGAGACATTGCCTGAACTTAAGATTTCTGTATATACAGTAGTAGGAAAGTTGTTGAATTTGGTTCCACATCAAAATATCTTTTAAACTTTGAGAAAAGGAATTTATGCTGTTCAATATACAAACTGGCACTTTGTACAGGAAGCAGCTGGTATACACTGTGTACTGAAGCAAATTAATTCCTAGCCCACCTGATGTTAAATCTACAACCAAATAAGCTGATACTAAACTGAAGCTACAGTCCTTAGTTCTAAAGCCACACCACTACTATTTCCATACTGAGATTATGCCCTCTTCATGTGCTCACAGAACCCTTTTTTAAAAATCCCTCCCACTAAAACAAGAGAAACAAAACAAAAACTCAGGCTAATAGTTTTCAGTCTTTGGTTTAAATTAAGCCCAGGCACTTTGCACTGGATAGCAGCAGTATGAGCATGCGAACTATTTATGCCCTTTCTCTTCACCAAATTAATGCAGCCAACCCCATCCTAAGACTTTGGTAAGAGTAATTAAAGCAACTAGCAGCAGTACCACCTACCACTAAAGCAGAAACAACAGCAGCAACAGCAAGAATAAATGTACTGTGAGAGGAAAGAGGCTATTCTTTGATGTGGGAAAATTTTACCTTCCCTTCCATGACCTCTTAGGACAATTTCACACTTTAAAAAGGACTAGGTTATGGGATGGGAGGAGGTGGCAGTTGTAGCATAACCTTAAATCCTTTGCAAGTTAACCTCATTCTACAGCTGAGTGAAGCGAAGCCTCCAAGAACTCTGCTGCCCTGGCAGCCCTCGCTTGCTGTATATAGATGGTTAACTGAAGTAGGCTCTCTCAGCTTTACAGGTCACACACTGTGACATAACAGTGGAAACATCCTCTTATAGAGTGAAGACACAGACAAAAGCGCACTTATTCTGGATGTGTCGCACATTCGCAGCCTTTCTAAGGTATCCTTTAATAGGACAGAGGTTGTGTGTCCAAGCATAGGCTCCCTACAGACTGGCTGCTTTTGACCTGGGGTATGTCAAGGCCAAGCCATGAAAAAAGAGGCTCCGGTCTGTTAGTAGCCCAACAGTACAGCCCTCACCTTCTCCTCTCAGACTCCCATGCTAAAATTTAGCCATGAATACAACGGCATCTTCTAGCAGGTAAGTATGCATGCTCAAAGAAAGGGACCGTTGCAAAGTGAGAGCAAACCTCTGCTAAACTCACAATTACTTCAAGGATCACAAGGGGTAACAGTACTTTGCTTGCCTTGCTCTGAAAGAACTGTGGCCACACCTAAGGTTTAACCCAGCTTCAGTCCACTCTCAGAGTGAGAGAATACATCAGCAAAGCGCTCAGTAATTTTTTTTCTTTCCTCATTAGCTATCCCAAAGGTGAATTTTCTGAGTTATTTAAAACTGAAGGAAAAACAGCTTGTCACTTTGATGTATTCTTTCACTCTGAAAGTGGGCTGAAGCTGGATTAAACCTTAAGTGTGACCACAGCCAGGGACTTTACGAAGGCCAGACTTCAAACACACTTACCCGAGTGTAAGTCCCGTTGAAGGTAATGGGCCTTGCTAAGGAGCAAGCACGCCCAGGCTAGCTGGGCAACAGCAAGAGTCCCATCTCACAGCAAGTCGTCCAAGTTGATATTCCACATGCTGCAATCTTTTTGACACTTGGGTCCTTTACTGCTGATCATTATATCTGGAAACATTAACTTTACATATCTACATTGACCGACTAGCTCTATAAAAATGCTGTTAACTCAGCTGAAGCTAAGTTACTTTATCTAGTGCTTTCCAAATAGGACAAGATGAAGCTAAGGCTATCAGTGCATTAAGTTTAGACTTCTGGTGAACCGCAGGACCCAACCCAGACAGTTTTTTTAAGAATATGCAGGGGGCTTGCCAGTGGCCACTGCCTCCTTCCAGACTTCTCCCCAGCTTCCTACTCAGCGTTTTCTTGGATCCCTCCTATCCAAGTAAGAGCCAGGCCCCGTCATGCTTAATGCCCGATTTCATAACACGAAATGTTGAAGGGACTGCGGGACACAGCTCCCTTTAATCCCTGCTTCTGTTTTCTAAGATTAATAGGAATTAAGAAGTTAAGAACAATAAGAATTTAAGTCCAGTCTCCATTCCCACAAATGTCCAACAGGCTAGTTGAGAAACCTCGCCCTCCTCCTCTAGTTGCAGAACAGCAACGGTTCTCTGAAACGGCACACACCCGCCATTTTGGGCCCTGGTTCGTGAGTGCAGCGGCAGCGGCAGCAGCACCGCCCGTTTATAGGTTCGTCGTCCGTCTGGCCTTCTTCGCCTGTGCCACGTACAGTTAGCCAATGGGGGAAGCATTGTCAGTAGAGCGCTTCCTCCTGCGACGGAGGTTCAGGCCGGGTGGGTCCGTAGGTAGGTGTCCTATACCTGCCTCGGTCAAAGGGCAGCAGCAGGCCTAGAGGAGGCGAGGAAGAACGTGGGGCCCGGCGGGGAGGGCGGGAGGGAGGGAAGGCAGGCGGGAGAAAGAAAGGAAGATGGCCCGCCACAGAGCCTCCCTCAAAGCCGTCACGTTGCAACCTTTCCCGCCTCAAAGGTCCTTTTATTAACGACTAGGGAGGATGATAAGAGCACCTGAAGATAATGGGCTTCTAATTCAAACCATAAATGTGGAAAGCAGCATCAGAGACCGCGAATTTACAGGCTCTGTGTTGTTGCTTTTTTTTTTTTACTGGCTGGGGACCGAAAGCCTGCTGCTAATAATAAAAATAGTTAGCCAGATTTAGCCAACACAGACAAAGAGACGAGAAGGGATAGAAATATTCTTTCCTGGCAACTGGGGACGGCACGGTTTTCAAACTGGAAGCCGGGGGAGAGGAGGATCTTAGTGTTTCTCTCTCCGCTCACCGTGGGCTAATAGGGAAAAGACGCTTGAACCCAAAGTGACCTGCGCGTGCGGTTACATTTGTGGCTACAATACAAGACCCTTTTGCCTGGTCTGAGAAATGTGCAGCCCAGAGGTTTAAAATGCGAAGGAAGCTTCCAATGGTGGGACGCTCTCTTCTTCACCCGTTACAGCACTGCGGCCCAAGAGGCTTATTCTAAGCGGGCTGGATGGAAAGTAAGTCCAAATGAGTTCCATGGGATTTATTTCGTGCTCAATATATTCAAGGATATATTGCATCTTGCAGTCCTAAACATACCAGAGAGGAAATCCCATTGAACTCGGCGAGACTTTCTTCCAAGTAAACCTGCACGGGTCAGGGAGCGAATTGATCGAATCACCAGAGACTTGGGGGAGGGGGAGGGATCTGCTTTAATTGCAGGCGCATAGGCTTGAAAGCTGCATTCATAGATCGCTTACTGAAATGTTAGTGAAATGTTTAAAATGCTGCAATTCTATAGCTCTTCTCCCTGCCTGTCCCGTCATGGCATTTTCTCTGTCCTAGAGTACTTTGATATTCAGGTTTAGGCATTATTTCCGAATGAGCCAATTAAATCCAATAGGGTTAACCTGCAAGATATTCTATTTAGGATGGTGCTATTGACGATGCTGGTTCTTACTTGCCGGTGTGTGTCCGCGCGCTTAATTTCTGAAGGAGGTTCCTCGAGGTCAGTACCTTCTGCCATGGCAACTGCCCTCTGAGCCTAGGCGTGTGGTAGAGCCTGCTGTGTTTCTTCAGTGATGACAGCTGCACTCTGCACATGCTGAAAGATACTCTGTCAATTACGTTTCAGGCTGATCGCGCCTGCCATTTAAAACTCATTCCTGGCTGCCAATACAAGCTGAGCGTGCAAAGACTCCCCACTTTGAAAGATTTGGGACGGGAGGCAGTTTCAGATCTGGGGGCATGACGGATGCAGCGCCGCAGGCGGGAGGGTTCCTGGAAAACCTACCTGAGAAGACGAGGGGAAGAAGAGTGGGTGCGATGGGGTGGCGAAGAAAGGATGGACGAGAGAGAATAGGAAGAAAAAGAATTGGTAGGGTAAGGGAGAGGCTACAGCCCCAGCAGAGAAGGAGGGCTGATAGTGATGCCATCGGGAAATTGGAAGGGGAGGAGACTGCAAGAGACAGAAGTCTCTTGGACTTAAGAAGGTTAGCACGGAGTGTGTGCGTGTGTGAGAGACTCGGAGAGCTCAGGCGGAGGGTTAGGGTAGATTTCCAGAGCTCTTACAGCTGATCGACCAGCCCGCTGGAGTCACTATTCAACCCGAGTCCCAAACACACGCCTCACTAACTACTTTACAGCCACTTTCATTGATTTTCTTTATCAAATAAACATAATACCCGTTACAGCAACACTTCCTCTTCACGCAGTCAGCATGCCACAAGCTCTGAGGGCTACATTGCTTCGTATTGCAACCCTCTCTTCTTATTCTTTTACATAAAGAGTAAAATACATTATAGCCAGTATTTTTTTTTCCACCGAGATCTGGAAATCGTGATATGGACCTCACAATGGATTATAAAAGGGAAAAGCACCCCCTTCCATGTGAACCACGACTTACTATGCAGGCACAAATTTGCCCCTGTAAATCAGATGGGACGGTTTATTTCTTTTCTTTTCTTTTTTGGCTAATAGGTAGTAACGCGATTGAAAGACCGAAGCTTTCGATGAATACTAGTCAGGGTTTCTTTTGACAGTGGAGGAAATTAGCATAACTTTAGCAGTTACCCTTAAATTGGCAGTCTAGTTGAAAATGTCAGTTTTCGAGTCAATTTCTTCTAATAAAAATTTTCCCCCCTAAAACCAGTTCCTCTCAAGAGCTGTTCTGAATCAGGTTTTCTATATATGTCAAAGGGCTGTTGAATTATTCATTATTATAATTACTATCATCATTGTCATTATCCCTTTCCATGTGGAAATAATTTTATTATCGTAATTTGATATCTCAAGAATTTCCTGTTAGTCATTTGATAAGATTTTTTTTTCTCTGCCCGAAAGTTTTGTTTAGAAATGCGAGGGGGATATTTTAAAAGCTTTTATGTTTGTTATAGATTTCCGTTTATCTAATCGATAAGGATGCCAATAAATCGATTAAAGGTTTAGTGTTTTACAAACAGCCGTTTTGTGCTTTTTGATTTTATGTTTTGAATGATTTTAGTAAAGCTAGTGGTTTCCTCTAATCCTTGCTTATTCAGACTCTGTTATTCCATCCTTTTTATTATTTGCGCTTGCAATTTAAAGTACATCTAATGAGTTAAAAAACCCACACAAATGAAAAACAACTAATCTGTTTAGATGACTTGGTGCCCACAGTCCATGTATTTACGCAAAGCCCTTTAAAATCTTGGTGAATTATATGCGATCATACAGTGATTGCGGAATATTAAATTAAACTTAGATAAATCCGCATTGAAGGAGGCAGCACCCAATCCTGAATTTATTTCCCATTTTCTATAACAGCATCACTGCGCTCCTCTCTTTGTAATGACAATGTGCCAAATCTAGGCATTTTGAAAACATTTTCCATATGCTTAAACTGGAGACCGATAGACAAAGAAGAAAAGGAGAAGCCTTTTTCCTCTTAAGGTATATTTCCTTCTACTTTTTTTTGGTAAGACTTTTCTGATCACCATCATTTTAAACAAAAAATGAAAACTGTTGGAAGTGTGTGTGAGTGTATGTGTCCCTCATTCTCTTTTCTTTACCCACCCCCCATCAGTTTCTGAAGACCAGACTTTGACTTGCTTTTAATGTAGAAGTAGGAGAATTATAATTTTTATACCTTAGTGGACATTTTTGAGAGAAAGCATTGATTGATTTGCTTCTGCTTACTGCTTTTTATAATTAAATATGGTTTAAATTATCCTTCTTTTTCGGTAAGTCAGATCAGATGTTGCTTGCTGGAGGGTTTCTTTTAACGGTACTTTTAATTTATGTGTAGCTTTTACGCACAACACAGAGGTGGTGGCTTTTATTTAGTTGTAAAATCTACACGTTTTCTTTTGAAAACTTGCTTCCTTGGGCGAAAATAACTTTTTCCTGGGCATTTTATAATCTCTGTTTGCCGCAGAGGTAGTTTAGCATATTATCTTAAACAACAAAGATTCCTGTTTTATTGGTATTGTGAACTGTTGGATTTAGGTATAAATTTCCTTTCTCGTCTCTACGCTGAGGTGGGTAATTTTATGGCTTTTTTTTTCTTGTTACATTTTTCCATCCCTCCCTTATCGGATCATTTTAGTTTGGGGATCCAGGCTTTCCAGCTACCCTCTGTCTGCACCTACCCCACCCTAGCCCCGTCCCTTCGCCTTGCTCACAATAGAAGGTAAAAGGTTTACTTTGGCTATCTCTCTGCTGCAAGTGGGCTCTTGGGCTTCCTGGAGGGGCCGCTTGTGCTTTAAGGGCAGGAAGGGGTTCCTTGGTAAAAAGCGGTCCCTGAGACCTAGTGGAGTGTCTGTGAAGTTGGTGAACTACTATTGTTTGGGGCTAGTCCTCCTGGCTGTTTTTGTTTATAAACCAGAGGGCGGTTGCCGGGAGGGAGCGGAGGTCATAACACTGTCACAGCAGTGACCTCCAAATGCCCAGAGGGCGCTTGGCTCCTTTGCCCACCTCTTCGCAGCGCGCGCCCGTGGCTGTCTGTCCTCCCTTCCCATCTAATCCCAGAAACTCAGGTTTAGGGTATTTAAAGCTCGCGACCTGCTCAAGAGAAACAGCTGACGAGGACTCTTGTTTAAGGCTCCGGAGCAGGAGGAGGAGACGCCACCGATCGAAGCTTTTATTTTTGGTAGCATCGGGGTACGAGTCTTTTTCTGCACAGCTCTCCGGCCACCGCAGCAAAACCAGCAGCCCCAAAGGCCAGTCGGGGGCTGCTCCTCCGAGGGCAAACTGAGTCTCGTCGGAATGCTCGGCCTGGTCGAGCTGGCTCGGAGCCTCCCCGTTTCTCCTCCCCTCCCTTTGATCGAGCTTAACGGAGACCTGCGATCCTACGCCCGGGCTGGGAAATTGACAAGCCCGTATAGCCTTTTAAAAACAGCCAAACCAAACAGGCGTAGAGGGGTCCCTTCCCTTCGCCCGGCCGAAGAATTGGCCGAGCTGGGAGGCAGGCAGGGAGGGAGGGAGGCAGGGAGGGAGGGAGGGGGGGGCGTTTTTAAGAAAACAAATCTGTGGTCTTCCAAGACTGTCAGCTTCTCCTCCTGCAAAGGTCCTGGTGCTGCACAGTGTGAAAGTGCGATTTTAAAGCGAAGTTGCTGAGTTAAACAAGAGTGTTGGTTAACATCCTGCCTTTGTTGCATAGCCTCTGGGAGGAGAAGAAACGACCAAAAGGCAGAGGAAGGAGGGGGTCCGGGGATCTGTAACTGTCTCTGGTTCAGATAAAGGGGTCTCTAACACTGAGATCTTGTAATACCTCGCTTCAAACTGAGCTCCTCTATAGACTTAGGCGACGCTTTCAAAAGGCACGGATCCTCTTTCCCTTGGGCCGTGGCGGGGAGGGTGCGGCGGGCCATTTATTAGGGAATTATGTCGGGTTATTAAAAAGAGGGGAGGATGTAATTATGTATATCCTCCTCTCCTGGCCCTGCGCGTCCGCGGCGGCAGTTTGGGAGAAGGCCGTGCGACGCGGTGCCAAAGTCTGCCGGCTGCTTTGGCAAGGTCTTTGTCTGACAAGAGTGGTCAGCTCTGGCCCTGGAGTCCTTACCCCGGCGGCTCAGTAAGTTGTTTCAGCTCAGGGCTCGAGGGGGGCATCCGAAAGGCTCGCCAGGGCGACTATAGCGTCAGGAAGCCGATCGCGTCCTCTGTCGCTCCCTCCCTCTCTCCTTCCTTCCTTCCTTCGCGCTCCCTCTCTCCAGTCTTTCTCAGCTGATGCTTCTTCTCTCCCCACCCCCAGGCGTTTGGGAAACGACCCCCCCCCCCATCCATATCTTTGTGGCTTGCCTGAGAAGTTTGCCAGGGAGGGGTCCCCTAGGGACGGCTGGAAGGAACTGAGAGGTTAGGCATAGGTCTTAGGGGCGATCAGCTGAGCAAGCGAGACCGCGACCGAGAGCCAGGGAGGGAGAGCAAGCAGCCTGCAGTCTTGGCCGAGGATCTGGGGGAATCCTCTTGAAAGTGCCAGGCAGCCTGCCACCCCCGGGTGCTCCTGGCTGCTGCCGCCGCCGCTGCCCTCGCCTGCCGGAGCTGCGCTCGGTCCTCACCCTCTCCCTTCCCCCAACCTGCTGCTGCCTCTCGGAATTAACCTCCTTCGATTTTTTCCTAGCTACGTGGCGATCCCGGGGTTTCTTCTAAACTATTGACATCCCAGAGTGCCTTTTCCATCCCAATGCCTACTGTTTTGGGAAGGGGGTGGAAACTGGTACTGGCAACCATAGGATGGAGAGAAGGTGGGAAGCGATACAGGAAGGTTTAGAAACACATCAGCAGGGATGAAAATCACCTGGAAAAGTGGCCCCTTCTGCCTCAATTTTTGCTCACACAGTATTTCTCTTTGTTCCTGTAGCCGGAAAGAACCATTGTTAAAAAGAAGCTACGATCCTCCTCAGAAATGAGAGGAAAACAAAAATGCATCAAGAATGGCTTGGTGTTAATCAACTAGACCTTGGGAGTCTTTTCGGTGCAAAAAAAGTAGGGGTTCATCAAAGGAGGATTTTGCATCCTTCGCTTCCTTCTACTCCTGCTACTGTATGTGGGTCTTCACTTGAATTTGAAAGGAAGCCATTGTGCTCAGGTGTTTCTTCATCAGGCTGTGTTTAATTGTCTCCAGGGCTAGGAAATGGACTGCCATCCTTCAGACATGTCCTTGAATGGCCAATGTATCCTGCTGTCTTACATCCCCTTCTGCTTCTGTAAGAGGAAAAGAGACCTCTTTTGCTCCCAAGTTCCCCGACCTTAGTGAGATAATTAATTTTAACCATTGTTGGTATTGCTGGCCCCGCTCTGAAAATAGCTATGCAGACTATCAGTTCTTTCTTTTGAACTCTGCTTTCTCAAAAGCACACCATACACAGTTGCCTTTTTATTTCATTGAAGAATAATATAACTCTAAAAACATAACAAGTTACTCTCCAGAAGCCTCCTATGCATTGGCTTTTGCATTAAGTGTTTGGCACAAGCCTTGGCATTTGGCTATCCAGTTACTTAATGCTCATTTCCTAGAAGTTTCGCTTTTGGTTGACCAAACATAAGTCCATGTGAGCTTCTTCCCCCTCTCACAAGTCTGAGGGACCTTCACCGTGACCTTAAAACATCTGTTTTTCACACCGTACCTCCCTATCTCTGGCTTTTGGTGTCTTGTTCCAAGCAAACCCCTCATTCATCATCAAGTAGAGATTTCCTTCTTGGTAATAAAGAATTTGCCAAATGTTTCTCCAGAACCCATAGTTTAAGGCCTCTAAAAGATGCATATTTATATCTTGTTTTTATGGGGGATTGGGTTAAACCTTGCTGTTTGTGTTTAGTGGCTAAGGCCTAAGACAAGATTTTGACGGGTATCTCAGGAATCAGAACTTCAAAGGCTTGTCAGCTCGAAGGTTATGGTTCAGCTACATAGGGTATTCGGGACTGTAAATATGCTTTATATTTAAGTCTTAAATGTTTTTGTTCTTTCTTATTTCTGATATGTAAGCATGTACTGCAGGAAGCAGGTATCTCTGCAATGTTTTGGAAGCTTTTTAAAAGATACGTGATGTTTAATCTTCAGCAGGGGTTATTTCAAAATATCTGGATTCCTAGTTTTTGTTAATTATATTTTAATGAAAGTGTCACTCATATTCACATCACATCTGTAGTATTAAGTTAATTAGATTTTAAAATGAGAAGGGATGCTTTGTGTTATTTGCAAGAGAAGATTGCTATTTTAATGGTATCTAAGCATTATTGCTTTATGCTGTGCCACCCTTTAAACCCAAGGACAAATATAATTTCTTTTTCTCATTCCACAGAGAAAAAGCCGGTAGTTGCGCCGGGGCATTTTTCCAATCCTAAATCTGTTTACTATTGCTATTAGACACTAAGCTGCTGTTTGGTGTTACAAACTTACTTTTGTTGTTTCCACTAGTTACACTAGGGAGATTACATACATGACAGTTTTATACAATAATCCATATGTTTTGTTTGTTTGTGTGTGTATGTGCGACGTGTGTGCATGCACAAACTCCTGAGATAAGAGATATATAATGTCACTGTATGTAAAATGTGTAGATCTATAGGACTGTGTGTATGGCGTGTGAGTGAATGTGTAAATAAATCCTCTATAATATGTAAATGATTCTCTATGGCTATAAGAGCAGACATTTCCGAATCTCAGGCTCACTCTCTTTCCACACAGAGGCACATTCCACATTCATTATCCCAGGCATATTTTCTTCCTTTAAAAAAAAAAGTGGGGGAAGGAAGGGGGGCGACAGAGAGAAAAAGAAAGAACTTCCCTGGTGGGAGGAATAATTAATTTGCACCCATATCTTTTCACATTCCTGAGCAGTTAAGAACAGCAAATCTTCTTTCCTTCCTCTCTGCCTCTTCTCTCTCTTTAATTTCCCCCAGCCATCCACTTTGTGTGTCTGTGTGTGTGTGTCTGTGTTACTAATGAAGTTTGCAGACTTAGGTTTGCGTCCAAGCGCCGCTTCCCTACTACTGCCCGTTCCGTTTTAGCGCCAGCGGTGTGGCTCCCGCAACCCCTGCGAACCCCCAGCAGCAGCGGCAGTAAGTCCGGGCTGCGCGTCATTTGCAGTCTGGAGAATGTTGATCACCTCACTAATTACACCTCTCTCTCTCTCTCTTCTCTCTTTCTCTCTCTGCCCCCCCTTCTCTCTCTCATTCCCAGAGTGCATATCGGGAATAGACACACAAAGACATGCGCACTCAACTTAATCAGCCATTTTTTTAAACAGGGCTAAAACGATAATAATTAGCAGAATAAAGACATATCGGATTTTCATTTCCTTTCCTCCTTTTCCCAACCCCTTCACAACCAAACAGCGAGACCGCGGTCGCCACATGCTTTAACGACTCCCGGACCCCAAAGGACCGCTCCGTGGCCCCCACTTCTTGCTCAGTCATTTTTATTTTTATCCAATAAAGTTGGAGGATTATTATTTTTTTTATTTTTTATTTTTTTTTGTAATGAACCTTCTTGTCGTTTACTTGGATGTGATCAGCTGTTAAGTAAATAAAGCAAAACAAAACAGAGAGGCGAAGATCCAGTAAGAGCTGCGAGGGGAGATGGAAAGTAAGTTTTTTCTTTAACTTTTATTGAGTAGTTTGTGTTAAATTTAGGTCGAGTATCGATTATCTTTCCAGGCTGATCTTGCACAATCTTTGATATTTCGCTCTCGCTCTCCCACTCTGCCTGCCTCCTTCTCCCTCTCTCTCTCTCCTCTCCCGCACACACGCGCACTCCCTCTCTCCCTCTCGCATCCCCACATCCATCCTGCCCTTTCGCACCCACTTTTCTGCCTCTTTCCCCCTATTTAGGTACCGCTTTTCGGCAGGAGGGGTCCCTTCGACACCCCCCCTTTCAAATTCCGGGAGGGTGAATAAGGGGGTGCATCGTAACTTTTGGATTCAGTGGGTTTTTTTGTTTTTTTGGTCGAAGGTGTCTTTCGGAGTGGTTTTTATTTTTATTTTTAATTTTTTTAAAAAAATCATTTTTTTCCTTTCCTCTTTTTTTTAACCGAGTCGGGCAAATGGTCTTGCTTGGAATCGTGGCGCGGCTGTCAAAAGTCCGCCTGCTCGCCCTCTCTCTGCCTCCCTCCCGCCCCCGTCTCGTCTTTAACCCCGGATTCCGGAGCGCCATGCCTCTGGGAAACTTCGGGGTGCCGCCTGGGGAGGGAGGGAGGGAGGGATGGATGGACGGAGGGGGGGCGCCGTCGGAGCTTCGCCTGTGGCTTTGGCAGCGGGGGGCGCGAGTGCCGGCGGGGCTGGAGGGCCCCTTCGCTCCGGGCGTGCGCGGGTTTGGCGATGCGGTGCGGTGGCGGCGGCGGCGGGGCGAGGTGCGCTGTCCCCGGCGGCAGGGAGGGAGGGAAGGAAGGAAGGAAGCCGGGAGATCCGGAGCCCGTTAGCGCAGCCTGCTTTCCGCTCGCCTGCCTGGCGTGGGCACCGTTGCTCGCGCTGCTCTGCTCCCTGCCTGGAGCCCGGTAGCTGGGCTGGCTCCCTCGCCCGCCCGCCGGAGGCGCTTTCCGAGGCGCTGCTGCCTGCCGGGCGAGGAAGAAGCTCCGGCGAAGCTTCCCTTTGTGAAAAGGCGGCGGCAGGAGCAGCAGCAACAGCAGCAGGCGCCCTGCCTCCCCTCTTCGCCTTTCTCTCTCCCTCTCCCTGCCTGCCTGCCTGACTCGACGCTTCGGGCTCCGGCGTTGTGTTGAATCAGATTTCTGCCAAGGTTTTCTGTATTTCTTTTCCTTTTTTTTTTAGTTTTCCTTCCTTCCTCCTTTCCTTTTTTAAAAATGGTGCTTCCTTGCTACTCTGGTGCGGGGTGTGAGGAAAGGACGCTGCTGCCGCTCGCTTCCTGGTGCCGCGGCGGCGGCGGCAAGGCTCGTCCGCTTCCCCCGTCCCTGCATCCCTTCCATGACGGGCTCATGGCAGGCGCGCCTTGGCTGTCCCCGCCCGCCCGCCCGCCTTGGCGACCTCGCGATCGCCCGCAAACGCGGGGATCGGGAAGTTTGCCCCGCCGATGCCAGCCTCTGGCCCCTGCCGTGCCCACCCGTCCCCTCTGCGTCCCTGCCCTGCCCCTCACCCCCCCCCCCCAAACACACACTTATGTATTTCTTTTGTTACCTGCTAGCCGGAGGGGGAGGGGGGTCTCGATCTCACCGGCTGCTCGGGGCACAGGGCCCAGCCGAGAGAGGAGGCTCAGCAAGCCGGGTTCAGCCTCCGCGCCGTCCCGAGGAGGTTTTTTCGCTCCCATTCAATAACACACACCCTCCTCCTCCTCCTCCTCCTCCTCTTCTCCTCCTCCTCCTCTCCTTCCACCTTAGGTACCAAGGCATACATCTCAAGTATAACACCCCCCCTCCCCGCCCTCGCCGCCGCCGCCACCAAAAAAAAAAAAAAAAGAGAGAGAGAGAGAAAGAAAGAAAAAAAGCTCAACCCAAAGACAACTTGCCAGGCTGAAGATGGTGGATTTACATTGAGGCAGACCCCGCCAGGGTCACCCAGGAAGTCTCACTATTCCTCTATCTGACAGTTGCATTTCCTCTCCTCCCTTTCGATCGCTTTTTTCATATTATTATTAACCCTGTTCCATTTTTAATCAAGGATCAGGTAGCTGGCAAAGGAGAGGGAGAGAGAGAGGAGGAGGAGGAGGAGGAAGAGGAAAAAAAAAGAGGGTTGATGATGTTGAAGGTGGATAAATATCTCTTATATTTGAAATTGTGATTCCCCTTTGGAAGGATTTCCAGTGACTCGATCCTTAGGAGCGGTGGTTGAAGAGCAGATTGTAGTTTATTCTTTCTTTGAGAGTTTGGTGGATGTCTCAGTGGATGGATGGAAGGAAGAGGTAGTGAGCAGCAGCCTTGGAAACCCCTGCCTGTTGTTGGTTAGATTGAGGCAGAGACTTGGCTGCGATTGGGACACCACTGTGACATGGGCATCGATCGCTTCCATTGAGAGCAATGCAAAAACACAGTCTGGGTATGTAACACTCTCAGTGCCATCAACCCTTGTTTTACTTTCTATTTACTGACAAAACTGATGGAATAGGGCTAGCGAGAAGGGACTTTGCTTTTTAAAATGCTAGATAGGAAAGAGGGGCAATGGAAAAATACTTAAAATGAACAGGTCTGGAAGACTGAAGAGAAAAGAAAGGGGATCTTTTGAATGCAATTGCTGCATTACTTATTCAGTGCTACTTCTTGAAGACTTTATTTCTTTTCTCTACTGTGAGAAGATAGGAAAAAAATAGAATATAGTTGTAGAGCTGCTGTAATAATCACAAGGAATTCTTGGAACAAAACCATGTATGCAAAATTGGGGGAGGAATATCAGGCCGTTGGAGGCAGCAGGGAAGGCACACCAAAATGAAAGATGGCTAGCCAGCTGTTTTAACCTCTTGCACCTGGCTTGAGAGCTGGGGCTCTCTTAGATTATTCAGTGAGTCTGGCTGAATATTCATACTGTAGGATCTGCACGCTATGGTTGTAGCATCCTATAAGCATTGCCCTGGGCTTTGGAGAGTCTTCGTAACATAAACGTATATTCAGTTATATTTTTTCTTCTAATGATAATAAACATATAGAGTAAGTTAAATAGAAGAGAATAGTTGTAAATCTTCAGATATGAATTGTGATCGAAAGAACAAAGAAAGGTCAACCATCCATTTAAGTCACAATAGTAGAAGTGGCATTACCTGCTTAGTAGGATTAGAAGTGATGCTAGCTCTTTTAAAAATGTGAACTATAGGACATAGATATGCCTCACTTGTATCTTTACCAACAGATATGAATGTGAGGTAGTATTTGTATAAATTATTGTGTGTGTGTGTATATATATATTGTTCACCAGCAGATACATGTCAAAAAATGCTGGGGGGGAAAACACAACTGTTTAATGTTGCAGAATTTTCTGCTTCTATTCTGACCATCAGCCTAAATTTACACAATGAAATTTGATTATCTCTAATAACAGTATTAGGTCCTGCACTGGATGGATGAGAATTGAGGTGGTTTTGTTGATTGCAAGGTTTAATGTTGCATTTCAGAATCTGATGTGGTTTAGCCTTCCTTCCATTAACTGGAAAACCCCTGAGGTTTTACAATTATTTCTTAAAGATAATACATTTAAGATTGCATTGGTAGGCTGGAGAAAAGTCATATAGGCAAGAAGGGAAGCCCTTAATAACTCTTGAGATTCAGACATGTTCAGCAGTTAGATTGGCTCTGACTTCACCAAGGGTCGACAATGTGTCATTTCCATGAAGCCAAATTGCCCTCTGCCTATATGATATTAATGTGCAAATCAATATTTCAGGGATTAAATTTCCCTTCTTCATTTTTTATGGTTTCTACCTCAATAAGTCTCAAGTCTATTAGAAGAGGCTGGGTGATTTAAAATCTTTCACTGCAGAATGGCTTGTTGTAGTCTTGTTTCACAGACCATTCTTGGATTTTCCCCCTAAAAGATGAAAAAGCATTGCAGAGAAGTTGGTAGTCAATGTAGGGGCATGTGTGATACTATAAAGCCTATTTTAATGCTGAGATTTAAAAAGTTATTAAATATATTCATATAGATGATATAAATATCCATATGCATAACATAGTTATATCTCTATATATCTACTATGCTGATTTTAAAATGATTTAATCACTTATTGATTTATTTTGAAATCAATAGAAGCTCCTGCCTTGTTAATGATTTGTTAACATTCTTATGCATTTATTTTAATCAACAACAGTAACATGCTTGAATTATTTTCCAGTGGGTATTTAGATTATCTTTAAAGAATATCTAAGAAAAAAATTCAAACCAGTAACAAGAGATATTGGAAGTCTGTTGTTGACTATGAATGATGATAATTACATTGTTCTAAACAAGGAAGGGGATCTTTTGCTGAGACTTTAGTCATTTAAAGTAGGTGAACCTTTGTCTTAGTTTACTATGAGTGTTTTTTAATATTAGTGGAGAGTTAAAAATGGAAAAAAAATTGAGGAGACAATACATTGCAAGAAATTCCAGTCACATACAAGATTGCGACTTTATCACATTTGGAGAAGGCCTTCCTGCCTATCATTTTCATGGTGTTTTATAGGCTTAGACCATCTGGATAAAGTTCTGCACAGCTGCGTGGATTTTGTATGTGATAAAACATTTTTTCCATTCAGTGTGAAATGTTTCTTCCTAAAAACATATACCAGACTCGCTTAATTTAGTCTGCTAAAAGAAAAGCACATGAAAAAAGGACAAAGGACTCTTTAATCTCTGGAAGCTGTTTGCTTTTCTTCTAGATTCCTGTCTATCTGGGTTTGAAAAGTCATGTTTATTAAGGAGATGATTCTGAGGTGTGACATTAAAATAATACGTGATTTGGGGAGGGGGGCTGTGCTGATTCCTACTTTTCTTCTGCCTGTCAAAACAGAGTTAATTTATTCTTATTTACAATTAATCTCAATAAAATTAATCTTAACTGTGCATTAGTCAGTGGCTTAAAATATCTAATTATATTCAATTAAGTGCTGTCATAGTAATTAACACTGCTTAATTGCTTCAGCATATGTTTATGTAAAGCTCATTAGTTCCTGGCTGCTCATCTTTTCCCTTATCAGAGTCTCTTTATTTTTATTTTTATTGTATTGTATCGCTGTCACAGCATTGGCATCATATGCAGACTGGCCTTTCTTTTATTATGGCCATTTTTAAACTTCCCAAATATGAAAATATGTAACATATTATTAACCTAGTCTTGAGCCCTTTCTTTGAGAAAAAGTACCACTGCTGGGGCTTTACAGTGTCCTTTCTTTCAGTATGATCTAAAAAATATTTGCAAGCTTTGTTGATAGAAATATGAGGACCTAGGTTAAGCTTTATATTTATAAATGAAGAGCTTTTCTTGTGTCTGCCTTGGGGCTGTGCCCACAAGGCAAAGCTTTCCTATTCACAAATAATTCAAAGGGTTAAAGACTTGGCCAAGGTTCAGATTGAAAAGTGCCCAGGGACAGTGCATGTGAATATGTACAGATTTCATGTAATTAGTGCTTAATTATATTAACATATGCAAATTGTCAACTTAGGAGCTTGTTGAGCTGGCAAAGATCAGCCTTGCACAATTGCTGTATTGTTCCGAGACAATAATGAATTTCAAGTTGGATTGTGGAAACACATAACTAGCTATCTAATTTAACTCATACCATGGTGAAATTTCATTAGTCTCCATGGAGACTAGTTTAATTGTGCTGACTAATGTTCTGGGCTACAGAATGTCCTAAAAAAGAAAGCGTTGTTTGCCTAATCCACCTTACAATGACACTTGTTTGTACATGTTTCCTTTGTGTGACAATTTGCATATGCAAATAAATATTTTCTCTACCCCCATTTATCATGGCTGTTCATTACCCATGAAGAGGACATTGTTACTAGGCTGTTACTGAGTCTCTAAGACAGGATAGTGTCAACCAGTCCAGCCACATTCTTTCATAATTTGTTTCTGATTAATAGACCAGAGTGAAGCTCGGTCTATTCAGGCCTCTGGAAAGGGAAGGTCAGTTCTGTCACTGAAAGGAGTTTCCGCAGCAACTGAAGGCCTCCCCCTCCCCCTCCCCCTTTCTCCTTTCCTTCTTTGACTTAACAGAATCATATTTAAAATAATGTATTCTTGCTCTAAGGAAAACGTCCTCTAATAATCTCTAGTTTCCTAAAGCAAAAGACAGAAAACAAAGGAGATTCAGGTTTTGGAATATTAATCCTGTTTTTGACAGAAAGGTAAACTGATATAATTGCTTTTCAGTGGAAGGAATGGGGTTTATACAAGTGTGAAAGCATCGGAAAGGATTAGCATTTTTTTGCATAATGAAAAGCTCTGCTGAATAGGACACTGAATGGTTGGCTGAATGACTAAGATGAAAGGAAGATGAAAATGCAAGCTTCTTTTTCTTTATGCCTCTGCTCAGCTCTCTCTCCCTAAAGTTATGTTTGTCCAAGACTTGAGAAAACAAGCAGAAGCTCAGATTTCAGCAACTTATAAGATGCCTTGAATTTCCATCATCGTACTGATGAATATGTATGATAATGGTTCAGCTAGAAGATGATAGACACAGGTTTGTATGTAGTAGAAATTTTACAGGCTAATCAAATATTGACTATTGGATATCGAGCTGTCTCAGATCTTTGCTTGTGGGGAGGGGAAAGGGTCAAAATTATTTTTAAGAACCAGTGAAAATGTGTACAAAAAGCTGAACCTGCTGAAGCTTTTTGTCATAGGCATGCAATGGTTTTAAAAATTCGTAACTTATGTCCAGTAGAGCTTCTTTTCTGAAAAAAATATAGATGTTGACTGTGCATTAACTGTGTATTTAGTATTTCTTGTATTCTAAATAGTAATTACATCACTTTTATCTTGTCAACAGATAAAATATCATTTAGGTAGAAATTAGAATGTAATGAGGTTTATTCCTGCTGTGCTTTAGTGTTCAGTTTTTTTGATATGTTTACAGTAGGGTCATAAGTCATGTCACTAAGGACCTAGTCCCTATTCCTACTGAAGTCAGTGATAAAATATCTATTGACTTAAATGGGACCAGGAGCAGGCCTAAAGCTACAACTGTAATTGGTTAGCTGTTGACAATGTGATCTGTGCTTCTAATTATGTGCATTCAACAGTAACTGAGACAGTTACAATTAAGTGTTGATCTGCTTAAAAAAAATAAAAATGCTTATGGTAGATATGAAAATTAAATGTAGTGTGCAAAATTATTGTATTGCTCCATGTTGTTGTAATTTCTCAGCTTTTCAGGAGCAACAATTTTCTCCATGTGTGCTCAGAAAGCTTGAACTTGGGTGCATTTTGAGTTAGTTTATAGAGCTAGTTTATGCACAAATGCACACTTAAAAAAGAGTAGTGATATTTGCTAATGGTAGAAAGGTGACAGATAAATATGGAAATGCCATTGGAAAAAAATTCAAATTAAGCTGAGTCATAAAATTATCCCATTTTAAGTAAATGCTACAAAATTTCTTTAAGTTTGCAAATATTTGTTCCTAATATTTGTAAATGATTAAAATCTCCCAAATAACAAGATGTTTTGTAGGGCTTATTGAAAACTTTAGAATATGTTAAAGAAATAATGAAAAAGTAGCAGTTTCCCAGTTTTTGAAAATCTGATTAACACATGTATCTATATAGGTGAAAGAACCCCAATGTTCTTAGAAGGTTAGACTCTTCACATACAGTTCTATAGGGCTAAGCAATATGGAATTCAGCGATACTTCTGTGTCTATGGAAAGGACTTTATTTACACAAAATTCTAGAGAGTAAAATTCAGCCTCTTGCAGGCCTGTTTAAGTGTAACTAGATAGAATTCTGCTGTGGAAAAATTGGCAGATGAGATCCCAAGATAAATTTTAAATAGAAATAATGAGAAACAAGTCTTAGTTATATATTGTTTAGATCTCAAAGAGCATAACAGTTAGGGAAAACAATTTAATCTAAGTCCTTGCAGTTTTTAGGAGAAGAAAAACAACTATTTGTAGCACCTAAAGAAATTTAGGATATGCCCAGTAACATGAACTATTATACTCATGTGTAATAGACATGTTCTTTGATGTAGTTATTCTAACATTTTAAATCTTTTTGCTTTTCTTGCTTTAATAAGCATGTACTCAATAAAAGTTTGGAACGCTAGAGCTGTCTAGAGGCAGATTTTTTCTTTTTAAATTAAAAAAGAGTAAGAAAAAGGAATTCTATTGAGCAATGGCGGTGCTGAATTTTATAAGTAAAATTAACTACTTTAAGACATTTTAAACGTGCATGTAAATGCTACTAAGCTTTTAGGTTTATAACACAAATTGTTTTTCCTCATTTGAGAACCATTTAAAACTGCATAGATGTTACGTTTTCTTTTAGGTATGGTATATTTGTGGCTGTCACATTATACTGATTTAGTTCCATTGGAGATAGGATCAATAGTGATAGGAGAGTTGGGTTGAGGAGCTTCACTTATTTAGGAGAGATCTTTTGGGAGGCCGCATGCAGCGGTGGCAGTGCCATAACTAGAAGTGGGTAGTTTTTGTCTTCTCCTTTCTCTAAGTCATAACCTGCTGAGATAGACACAGATCACTTTTGACAGAAGTTTGAACTGACTGCTGACAGGGACTGACCACTTCTTCCTTTTGCTAACATCAGGCCTCCCACTATATATTCTCACATCGTTCTTCAGGCTCGCTCTTTTGTACAGTTAAGCTCCAGGTTCTGTTTCCTTGAAATGAAATGGGAGACTGTATCTTTAAGAGGCAACTTTTTTATCTGAGTCAAAGACGGACCGTACCTCAATAGTAACACAAAGTCAATTAACTTTGTACAGTATATATCTGTAAAGATCTAAGTTGGTCAAATATCTTGCACTAAGAACTTATCAAGGAGTCATTATATTTGCTGGATCTGTCCTAGCTTGGATCCTTTTATGACAATTTTTTGTTTTTGTTTTTTTTTTAAATCAAACTTTTGTACAAATGAAGTGGTTTGGCTCTGGTCTTTGTAGGAGAACTTAATTTTTTGTATTTGTGATGCCAGTTTGACTGTGTGGCAAAGTAATTAATATCATGGTGACATTTTCTCCTCAGCTTAGTACTAAAACTTTAAACATACTTGTCAGAGTGTTCTAAAATATTTACGGTTGAAACCTGGGAAGAAAGAAGGAAGCTAGAGAAAATTGTGTGTTAGTATTGAATTATTAGATGATATGAAAAGATGGAATCAAATATATTCAACTAAAATACTCTTACATAGTCTTTCATTTATATACTAGATTCTTCCATGTAATCTAGATTCATTTAATAATATATTTTAATCCCATGAAGATTGTTCTTCCTTTTGATAATCTAAAGATATGGAATATGCAGTATATAGCATGGAGTAAGAATATTCTGTAGTGAAACTTTCTTCTTTTACTAGGCTGTTTATGGTCTGCTACAGTTGATTTCAGCCTTCAAACAGCAAATCCCATCCAGCTTGTAGTTTCTCAGAGTAGTAGTAACATTATAAACAAATCTATGAAAATATTATAAACAAACCTCCAATATTTGTTTTTTTAAGTTTCATTATAATTTGGATAACCAATTTAAAACCATATCGGTTTTGGATAAAACCTAGTAACCTGTAGTTCTAGATACTGTTTGAAGCGTAAGCTTGAAATAATTTTATCTTGCAACTTGGCTTAAATCTTTGTAGTAGATAAAATAGTGCATGCATTGTGTATTCATATGTTGGTCATAGTGTGCTACAAACATATGTTCATTATGTGAATAAAAGTGACAGCACATTCTAAAACAAAAGAAAAACATATTTAGAACATGTGCATAGTTGTCCCTAAACCAAGACAAACATACATATATTATAATTCTTGTTTAGCAATGCCATAAGAATCTGATCAAGCTAGGAGGCCTACTTTTTAAATTATAAATTCGGTTCTTTTATACTGCTATGGAAATAGCATAAGTGGCATTATGATCATTTAACCAATAAATATGTAAGAATTATGACACTTTGTAAAAATAGAGCTTATTAATAGGTTTTTGGAACTGCATCTATGAACAAGATAAGCAATAGGCTAGAAACTAAAAAACAATTTACTTCAGGCACTGACTGGTGAATCAATTTTGTGAGGTCAGTGGTATCTTCAAAGCATAGTTCTAGCCAGTTTAGGACTAGGATGAACTTAGATACTAAGCCCTTTTATTTAGGTTGGCCAGCCTGCAGGAGGTTTTTTTTTACAATCTGGAATGGTAGAGTAGACTAGATTACTTTTAGTGGATCAAGCAATGTTCATGAATGGTCTCACCATATTAGATATAAGAAGAAGAAGAATTTGCAGGAAGAGAAGTTTCTGATGGTGTTAATTCCTGCATGTGTGCATGCCAAGAAAAGCACAAGTGACAATAAAAAGGTCCCAGTCCTAGATCATAGTATCTACTTCAGAGATACCAGACTATTCAGTTTTTAGTCTGAGACCAAGATGAAAAGGATACATAACGGTACCCCCAGCTCCAATGTTTTTATATTTTGGTGAAGGGAAACTCAGCAACTTTCACTAGCTGACCTTCTATGTATATACTCTTTACTACACCCAAGTCTTTGGCACAAAGCTGAAAGCCATATCTGATTCTCTTCCTGACCACCTTCTATGATGGTAAAGTTCAGTACAATGGAACTGATGCTCCTTTCTTTTGGTACCAGAGCAATGTTGAGAATCCTGGGGGAATTGCTTTGCTTTGAATATTTGATCTAATAATAGTCCTCTTTTATATTTTGAGATTGATGGGATTCAGGAGCTCACAGCAGGCTAAAGTAGAACCGACCATGGGTTTTTTTGTGCTCTTGAGTTGGGTTGACTCCTATTGACTGTGTGCACATATGTTTGCCCTTTCTTTAGTTATGTTTCTCAGATTTTACAAGAATATTTTAGCAATCTTTTTGATCTCGTCCTTGCCTTTTAATTTCTTTCTAGTTCCTCTACTTCTCTCTGCTTTGTCAAACCTAATCGTTTTTCTAGTCCTTTCTTTGCTTGATCCACATGGTCAAAGTGTATGTTTTCACTTGATGTGCTAGGTTTTATTTGAATCAAGAATGATTCTTCTTGCAGTCATTGGTATTATTAATAATACACAACTGTTCATGCTTCCTTTAACATGGCAGCAGATGCCTGGGGCCAGTGCCTTCACCATAATGGCTTTACCACAGTGCATCCAGGTATCAGGTGAGGAGCCTCTGTAACTCCATTTTCATCAGGCAAAGTGTAACATGCAAAGGGAGAATAATGCCTTGTGCCAGTAGTGGCTGTTTCACCATGCCACAAGGTCCTCTTTGCATGCAAGGTAGTGGCTTCTGTCTTATTCCTTGGATGTTGCACTTTGGTTACCTTTGATGTTTCCGTAAATGGCTCGGTAGGGTGAGTCATGGAGAACTGATGCCTTGGGGCTTATCAAAGTTGTCTGGGTCATGCAGTGGAGAGGTGGTCTTTATAATCTGATGCTGTCTTCTTATTAATAATAGGCAAAAGGCTACAAGACTTGGGACTGAAGGACCATGGTGAATTTTGCGCAGTTTAGCAACCTTTCAATTAAAATATTATGCGTAAGAGGAGGGTGAACTTGTGGCTTTGAACTGTTGGCTTTAACAAAGCATGATGCATATTGCCTCAGAGCCAACAACATGTGTCCATCTAGAAGAAGTCTGATCTGTTACACTTTAATGAGTAGATTTGATCTTGAGAGTTTAAATGTCATTTTGCTAGTGTCTTCTTATGGGCAATCAAAATTAACATTCTACCCATTAAAACAAAGTCGAATAGAAAGAATTCATAATAATACTGAACCTTAATTCTAAACATCATCATTATGAAATACCATAAAATGGATTAGGGACATGCCTGCCATTTTGTCTATGCATTGTGTTGTCAGAAAATACCATTTTATGGTATTTATGCACAAGTTAGCCTAACACTTGATTTTTGCTATTTGAATGCACTAGATTCTCAGGATGCTGAATTAGCTCCAAATGTAGGTGTCAGTAGTCCACAGAAAAGATTGAGCATCTTGATTTACAATAATAGCCATACCCTGATGTTTCATAGGATGTGAGGAAATGCTAGTATGTTTTGAACTGTACATAACTGACTAAATTTCTAAGCTGTTTATTTTGATTTCATGAGCTATACTGCACATGGTTTTCTTTCTTTCTTTTTTTTTTAGAAAAAAGCTGCTACGAATTGCTAGGATATTCCTTAATTTTTGTTGGTTTGACATTTGAACTGGGAAAGTCATGTAGAAAGAAAGTGCAGAAGTTATTCAAAATAAGAATACTTAAGGGGGCAGGAGAACGGGTGAATCACTTCTTGTCTGAAATGAAGCAGGACTCAGATTAGGAACTATTAAGATTTGCCAGGGGTTGTTGGTCCTAGAAGCCTGTTTAAGTGCTCACTGTCAACAGGAAAATCATGGGCGCACTTAAAGTGGCTCACCTCTGATTTATTCATAAACCTCACATGAGCACTTGGCTTTGTTCTTGCTCTGGTAAGGGGAACTGATTCCAATAAGAACAGGAATAAAGAGCTTCCTGCATGGTCCAGAAAGTGAATAGCACTTTACCTCAAAGCATGACCTCCATTCCCAAGATCTGTTGTGTTACAGTTGACTCTGTGTCTATGTTTATTCTTAGATGAATTGCTAGGAGAAGTTACAACAAATAGGATAGTTTGCAAAGCTTCTAGATTCAAAGAGAGCTGTGTAAGTGGAACTTTGGGTCTTTGCTGTCTGGAAAAATTGCTGTTTTATACTGAAGCCAGTGATTTTCTTTCATGATGCTTTAGCTTTCGTACTGTTATTCCAAATTAGAAAGATGAAATGACTTCATTAAACTGAAGCAGAAAAAAATGCTGATGCAAGCTAAGATACATTACCAAAAGTATAGCTTGTGCCATCGTGGTGAACAGAAATTGCTTTCTTAACTTGTTAGGTATGTTTAATTGATTCACTTTGTTTATGTGCTTCTAAAAAATGGGGCATTATTTCTAGCAATTCAGCATGGGGGAAGGGATCTTTAGAAGACTTTTTAACTGGCATGTTTGCACTAGGGCAGAGGTTGAGTACAGTTACTTAAGTCCCTTGAGCAACATTTAGTTAATAGTAGTCATGTTCTGATCCTGTCCAAAGATGCCCTTTTTGTATTTAATGTAGCTTATTTGTAGTTATTTAAGGTTTAGACGTTTTAAAACTGACTTGCATTTTCACCACAAATTAAACAAAAGAAGAATCATACTGGAGGATAGTGATGAGAGTTAATGATATGTCTTTAGATAAAGCAGTACTTGTGTGCAATCTGATCACAGCTATCAGCTCATTTGTCACGGCTGAAGTGAAAATGTCAGGACCAATGAGCGTATGAGTGCTGAAGGGGGCGAAAGGGCTTTTGGAGACACTTTTGTGCTGGGAGTGGGCCATAGCTTAAAGGCAGCTCTAGGGAAATGCTTGGATTAGCTAACTCCGTGCACAAATCCCTAGCATAACAGAATTAGTTGGGAAAATGAAGTTTGTTGCAAGGGGGAAGGGAGAGGATAATTTCTGTCACACAGCCCCAGGCTACAGTCCAATAACTGTAAAATAGCCAATATACACGTTCCAGTAAAAATTATGGGTTTTCCAACGTCACAACCTGCTTTTAATGTAGTTTAGCAACTTTTTTTTACTCTATACCATCATGTTAAAATGAGTAACATCCTTGACATTCTAGGTAATTGTGTTTTGATGAATTTTAAACATTTAGTTGATGGTTAGTTTATAGCACATCTCTGGGAAACAGTGCACCACCACCAACAACAAAATTAGAGCACAGAAAAACTTAGTATTCTTATTTCATTAGGGTTCCCCCCCCCCTTTGAATTTACTTCCTGTTTGGAAGTCCATATTCTTATAGTTCCAGTAATGCACATTCATGCTCTTGTTCAGTGCAGATGAGATACTGGCCTTATCTGCTGGTTTACAAAAACCCAGCAGGGTGCATGATACATTGTTATTCCTAGGATATAGTAGAACCAGGAGAAGGAGTAATGAGCATTTTTTGACACTTAAATTTTAAAGCAATAAGTAGTTCTCAGTATTCACTCTTTTCCTATTTATATTTGAGGATTCCAAGTTGACATGAGTTCTGTGTCAGACCCCAAATTCCTAAATTTAACATTTGAAACCAGTTGGGCAAATGGTCTTACGGTCACACAACCTTGCTGTGAGGTTGTTTGCTGTTCTGGGGTAGAAAGCCGTGTGTGTGTGTCTCCTGAATCTACAATGAAAATCTACAGCTGAAGTGAACTGTTACAGAGAGGTTTTTCACCTTTTCATGTAGATAGTTTGTTATATGTATGTGACTACCATAATTATTGTCAGTCCATAAAAGCTTCTTTTTTTTCCTTTGGCATAGAGTGGCTAGAGAAAGCCTATTAGTGTCTTGGGTTTATTTCCAAAATTGCTGGTAATACCAAAAGCACTAGATGATATGACTAATGGCCAGCAGCAGGTAATATCACTAAATGTTTGAGATGGTCCCTTTTCCTTCTCTTTGAACTGTTTAGAGTGCAAAGTATATAAAGAATGGTCTGAGTTTAATATATGGGATGATCTCTCCATCTTGTCTACCATGGGCATAACTTTTAGAAGTTCTTACACATCTGAGATACACAAACTTTACAAAAACCAGAGCCTTTTCACATACTTTCAGAAGATACTTTTCATTTGCAGTTCACAGAAAAGAATTCTGGAAAAGATTTTTTATGCTTTGGCATTTATTTTTATAAAACATTTATATTTCAGTTTCTCAAAGTAATTTCTTGCAAAATAGAAGTACAAAAGTCTCAGAATCATCACTCTTTTCAATTTTGTTCAGTAACTGAGATGATCTGAAATATTCTACCAGTCTTTCAAACACTTACACCCTTAATATAAAAGAACACCCACAATTAGGAGGAAAAGAGGCAGGCACTTCAAGTAATGCTGCTGTAGCAAGCATAGCTAGTAGAAGTGAACAGGTATCTGACTGTGATTATCAAGAGCTTCATCTGTTAATTTAAATGAAGCTTGTACAGACTTTTCTGATTGTGTTTGATATCAGGTATTTTGCTTTAGTCATTCTTTTGAACTAATTCTACTTATGATGGAGGTAGCTACACACAAATTTTACCTTGTACTGCATGAGTTTCCTCTGTGAGAAATCACCAAAACGTGAAAGTTCATGTCCAGTATGAAGTATTTTCATTCCCATACACATTTTTTGCATGCTTTTTTGGTGCACAGAACATGCTTGTTTCTTCCTCTCTGTGTGTAGTGTGTATATGCGTGCATGTCCATCCTATGGTTTTATGGAGGCTGGACATGGATGTTCCGAGGAAGGATGAGAGTATATTCCTTTCTTTTTTTTGTTTTTTTCCTGTTGATGCAACCAGTCATTTATGGTGGTTAGGCATTCCAGCCCAATGTTTGCAGGTGGTTATGGGAAGAAAATTTGAACTCTTGTGCAGCAGTGCTCCTTTAAAATTCTTAACCAAGCTACATAGTCCTGTGGTCAAATTAATGTCAGTGCAGCAAACGTAAATATGTATGTGGCTACATTGATCAGGAACAAATTGGCAAAGGACCACTTTTGCATAGAAACAAAGATGTACAAGACCACATTTGCACAGGAGTAGAGATGCACAGGAAAAGACAATAGAAGTGAGCAGAGCTTTTATGTAGAAGAGAACAGGAAAAGAGAGAGAAGCTGCCAGAGATTGACAGGTTGTATGGAACAGTCCTTTAGTGTGGTGGGGAAGAGTTTTGGATGGGATGCAGTAGGAAGCAGAGATACCTTTGCGGGAGTAAACCTCGTACTTTTTTGGTGTGTCACAGAAGCAAATATGCTGGGCATGCATTATCTATATTTGTTCTGTTCTATCCTGATGCAAAATTAACAGTGGAGGTAAGCATTTATAGTACTCAGTTTAAAGGTAGCTTCCATTTGAAGGGTTCACTATCAAAGAAAAAGGCAATAAAAAGAGTGAGGAATTTAACTTGGCCTATTAAAGCGCCAGGGTAGTAGTCTAAGCATATAATGCTAAACACTTTTCTATACCATTTTGAAGAGAGTTAAGGAAATGTGGAAAATCCTGATTTAACTCCCTAATTTTTGCATAGTTAGTTTTCTTCTCTGCATCAGTAATATTTTTTGCAGCTCATTAGGAAGGCTGCAAATATTGAAGCACCAGCTTTTGGAGCCACGTCAGGGATGGGATAATCAGTTTGGTATAAGTAATTTTGGCAGCTTTTTCAGATGCTTTTTTTTTTTTTTTTTTTGAGGATGACACTGACAGATCACCTTGGGAAGGGGAACCACTTATGAAGCAGTTACACAGTGTTATTGCCAGGAATTGTAGGCTTTCCCAGAAAGCAATGCCAGACACTTTAGAAGCAAAGAACTTTACTGAAGCAGACAGAATAAGTAAAACTGCTAATCTTGAGCACTGACCTGAAGCCACGGTGCTATGGTGACTTCCTGTTCCTATCACTTTCTCAAGAAAACCAATATAAAATAATCTATATGTTCCCTCCTGAGTTTCTAGGGTGCTCCCTGCTTGGAATGTGGTCTTCACAGTCTTACTATGGTTAAATATTTTATGCTTTTATTTATATTATAGTTGGTATTTTGGAACATGCATAGATTTACTAGTGAAACATTTATGGAAATATGCGGCCACTTTAGTTATTTTTGAAAGTGATTCCGCACTGGCCAGTATACAAGACCAGTAAGTGTACTTGGAATCTCCTTTCCTCACACTGGTGTGGTCTAAGGGAGGCCTCAGGTGGGGCCTATCTTAGACTAGACCAGTGTGTGGAAAGAAGACTCAGAGTATACTTGCTGGTCCTGATATATTGGCCAGTGTGGAATCACCCTGTTACCATGCTAATATTCTCATTTTAGTTACATGATATTCATTTATACACTTTATTTTTAGCTACTTCAACATACTGATAAGTTTTTGGGTACTAATAGAGGAAGAGAGAACAAAGAATAGAAATTAATTTATGACAACAATAGCAATAAATATACAAACTAATATAGCAAATTAGTATAAACAGTCAGTGTAAACAGATATTAAATTCAGATTGCGGTAAGTAAAATACTGTAATGCTTTTATTAAGAATTTCTAAAAGCCTGGGAAACTAGCAGACATTTTCCTGTTTGCTAAATGACAGCATGGATTCATCTGAAGGAAGGGTCACAAAAGAATAAGCAGCAGCCTCTATAGAAAGTTTCTCCTTTTCCAAGTACCAGGTATTAGCTGGTGACGTCATCCCCCCAAAATGCTTCAGATAACTGGCTGCCTCCAGACGGCATCCCAATAAAGCAAGAGAAAGCAATGATGCTGGGTTAGTCCCCTGCTACAATTGCTTTTTATCTAGACACACTGGCCCCAGTGCTGTCTTTGCACATTCTGATGTTATGCAATTCAGGCGATTCAACAGCTGTTGAATTCCATGATGTGCACATGACCACCTCTGCACATGCCATCAAGCATGCATGCTTTTTCACTCCATGCATGCGTGCTTCATGGAGCTCTGATTACTGCTCTGTCCAGTGCTGGGTTTTCCAGCAACATTTAAAAGTGCTTTTTAGGGACAAAAAAGCAGGGCTATGGTAGTGCTGCATATGATAAGTGAGTCAACCCCACCATATCAGTGCCGTAATGGTACTATTTTTGTCCTGTCTGGATGAACCCACTGATCATGGCCTTGTGCCTATGTACAGCTTTGACTCTTGTCTTCTAAAAAACCTGATATCGAACTCATTGCAGCCATTCAACTTTGGGGGTTATTTGATTGGGAACAACTGGTATTATCATATCATACCAGATCACAACAGTAAAAATATAGAATATTTAAATACACAAAATATTTAAAATATGACCCTCACTTTCTTGTTTCCTTCTTCATCTGCTCACCTAGAAAGATACGGCCAGGTTACAAGATGAAACTGTACAAAGTGTACTTGACGTGGGAAATTCCTGGACGTATGCCTTCATGCTGGACTTGAAATGGTTCAGGAAATCTGTCATTTTTGGTATAACATGAAAATGACCCAGCCATAAACCAAGCTAGCCACACACATCTTCCTCATTCAGTCTACATCAAGTCTACATGGAGATACCTACCCCAAGATTTGGATATGGCATCTTTCAGGAGGGTGATCCAGGACCTAGTTGAGGATGTGGCTTGTAAATGCACTGAGGCATCTACAGGTTTGAATGCTTCCAGGGAATAATGCAGTCAGGGTGTCATCTTCATATGAAAGGTGCATCATGCTTCTGTGCTAACTGAATTCAAAGGGTGGAGAAGATCTAATTGCAGTCTACCATGCACTTTAATCTTTTTGAAAAATATTTTTCCATCTTTATTTGCCTCCATCTTGCCAATCATCTAGTTTATTTATTTGGATTTTTATCCCATCCTATACTTGAAGGACTCAAGGTGGGTAATAACATATTAATACAAAAACGGTGTCTGATAGTGGTGGCGGTGGAGCAAGCTATAGCCTCATTTAGTCAAAGGTTAGGTGCATCTTCCTAAACAAATAGAGTGAAGGTTCCTAACGCAACTCAAGGTAGAGAGTATTCCGTGATCTGCCAGATGATCACAGATGAAATTCTGCTAACCTATATTTATAGGTCTATATAGTAAAAGTAATTCCTTCAGAACTGATGCAACGTGAAAAAATGAACATTCACTAGTGGACAGCATCAGAGTTTTCTTGTGCAATAGAACGTCATTCCAACTTGTTTGAGAAGCTGAATTAGGGGCATATTTGTCATCCTGTTCGATCAACAAAACTTTGGCCCCAGTCATATATAAAATCAGTATCTTTATGATGTGAGTAGCTAGGAGACATTAGCCCAGTTAGGTACTCTTGGAATAACAAGTGCAATTAGGTATTGCCTTACATCTAATGCAACATTTTTTCAATAGTGTTACCATATGAAAAAGCACAGGATTCTCGTGCATTTAAGAGAGTGCATTTAAGCAAGTGTTGCTTGACACCTGCTTAAATACCCCTATTCTATACAACTTTTAAAGTTGTTGGGCTGTCTTCTTTCTTTTTTAATATGGTACATATAATTTTGAATAACCCTCTGCACTTGCCTGCTAGTTTATTTGGCATTTTGAAAATTATCTGTAACGTAATTTGATCTAATTTACAAGTAATCTGTACAGTTCTTCAGTTTCAATGAAGAGTTAATTATTCCGTTTTTAGGTAAACACTATTTACTGCATTTACATAAAATACCTTATCCTTTTTTCCTGCTCTTTGAATAAGTTTTGTTAAAGAGGACTGATTAAGTTCCTCCACATTACTGAACACTGAAATGTTTTAAATGCATAATTATTGTTGCACGTCATTTGATAGCTGTACTAATTGCTGCCAACCATTGTCTGTTTGCACTTAATGTTGAAACCTGATCAACATCCTGCTTTGGTTGATGTTTGATGGTAAACTTTAATTAACTCTTATTGCATTGAAGAAGAAGTCGGCCTCAGTGCTAACTAATCATTTACTTTCATTATGTCCTGACAGCTCTGCTTGCTTTTACTCCTAATAGATAAACTACACAGTAAATAAATTTCTAGATCTTCATTCCTTAAAGTTGTTCCACATTGATATTTTGTTATTTTAATTGTAAAGATAATTAAAGACTTATTTCTGTGTCTGGATTGAGGGTTGGAAGACATAAGTCTAAAATTACTTATTTCACAGTAAGCATTTTTATTTGAATGGTAACTGTAGACTTAAGATAACATTGCTCCTTCAACATGGTTCCTGTACACATGCATCTTTTGAATCAATACAATTAAGCCTGTCTCCTGTTAGAATTCTTGTAATTATTTTTACTGAAATACTTTTCCTGTAATGACACTGAAGTTAAGTAATCAAGTTACTGGCAGATCATGTAAAATTCAACTCAAAATTGCTGGCTGCTTGATTTTAATTTACCTGACATCAAGTTTGTTTGAAAAGGGATAAATGTAGTTAAACGAAGAAGCTCATAATTAGGGCTGACATTTGTTTGTTTATTATGAAAACTAATTAAAGTTCATACATTTTAAAGCACAAAAGTTAATGACTGAATTGCTCACTTCACTTATGCAGAGCAATAGAATTAGCTTCTTTGGGGTGGGATAAAGAAATAACAAAAGGTTCTAACTAAAAACAAATCCCTCAGCTGATATTTCACTATCAAAATGGAATTTGCCACTAGATTGTTCTAGAACAATAGGTGGGCTGTTAATGGAAAGCTGTTGTTTAAAAGATATTGCCAAAGTAGATGGTTAATATGAAATCAAGCTGAAATGCAAGTTTAAAAGTGCATTCATTTATTTTGAAGATAGCACAATAGTATCTCCTTGAGAATTGTACCATAACTATCAGGGAATCATAAGTGATACCATAACTATTAGGGAATCATAAGTGATTCCATTTTGTCCTGCACATGAAGACTTGCTAGCTAAGTTCTGCTGCATAGATTCTTTATGTAATAATCTAAAGTTATCAGTAGTTCAGCAAGTATTATAATTCTCTTCTCTGTTCCCAAGGTTTAGTACTGGCAGACATAACACCACTAGAGTTGTAATGGGGAGTAAGAGGCTTCAAACTGAGCCTCATGTTGAAGTTTCAAAATATGTGTTGATCTGCTAAGGTCAGCCGCTGAAAACTGCAGGAAAGGTTCAGATAATATTTCTTTTATTGTTTTGTATGTATGGTTTGGGATCCACACAGTTATTTCCACATAATCATATATCCATAATTTTCTTGGAAGATATGGAGGTATTTCATCTAAGGATTGAAGGTGCGCCCTTACATTGTTTAGTATGTTGCTTTTTAGTGATCTGTGATCAGCCCCACAACGGCATAACACAATGTGTGGATTTATTTAAAAACTTATATACAGATATGGAAGCACTGACAAAAGGTAATAATATTCAGATTTTTTAAAAAGATGTGAAAAATTTAGTGATTTTGAAATTTTATGAGATTTCATGGTCATCCAGAGCAGTGGCTAAAACCCATTTTTAAATGTTTTTTAAATTGTTATTGTTATTTCCACAAAATCTGAATTGGTTGAATTTGAATTTCACAGTCACTCTTACTACGGATGCAGTTTTTTCTTATTCTGATTAATTTTCAGAAGCAACTTCTATCAAATAGGGCTTAACTTTTTAAATATTACGCTTAACATGGCACATTTAAACAATAGGTGAAAGCTGCAGGTTTTCTTTTTCCTTTTAATGTGCAGAACGATTTTAGGTATTGTATTTTTAATTGTTTGAATTTTAAGACCTCAATCCTCTGTATGATTATCAAGTAGCAATTTCAAGGATTATCATTGATACTGACATATAAGTAAATATGACTAGGATTGGGGTCCATAGTTTATAGTATACACTAATGGGTAGAATTAAAGGCTAAAGTGGGAAGGTTTTCTAAATGAGGTGATTGAATATGAATAATAAAATAATAAATGTAATGGCTTTTAAGGGGAATAAATAGACTCTCTGAATTATTGTGGTGTTCAGGAGCATTAATGTGAACTTTTAAATCTAATGAAGATTTTGGGATGAAATGGCTACGCACTGAGCACTTTGCAGTACGTAAGAAATTATAATAATTTGCATAATCTTTAATGGAATATTCTATGGGTCTTGCAATAAAGAGCTTGATTGATTTGTAGATTAATATTTATTTAGTGAAGGAAAATCAAAGGGATTAAGCAGTCCTCATTGTAACCCTAATCCTACTTTGCATAGATAAGACAAATGAAAGTGATTACTGTTTAAAGCTCACTGGGTCACTGATACTCAGAAAGCACCTTTGTCTGGTAGAAAGAGAATTAGAAAAAGTTGCTTAGTTGCTTTGTTGTCTTTCCAGCGTTTCATAACTCTAGACTTTTAGGTATGGGTTTGGTAATTAGGCAACTTTTATAATGAAATCCTAGTGTCAGGCCTTCTGTAGAACAGGGAGCATGAGAAAGGGAATCTATCATTTACTAAGGTTCACTTTCTTGAGCTGCACGAATCCAAAATATTAATGATCATACCACCAAATGTGAACACTTGATCTACAAGTAAAAGTGTTTTTGAGAGTAATGCCAAATTAAAGCCTACGTTATTTGATTATTATCAGCTGAAATCAGTCAGACTCTACAGTAGTTTGATTAGTGGAGAATTGCTGTTCTTGCCTCAAAGGGAGAACAGTTGCTGTGATTTGATAAAAACTGTTGAAGTAGAGAAAACTAAAGTAATGGCATTTCAATTTCATAATTAAATTAACAGTTCCATAGGCTGGTATCATGTATGCTGTTCCACTGATTTTCAGTGTATAAAACAAAATATCATTGAGAATTAGAACTTATCAGTTTACTGAAAATTCATTGTAAACTAAAAATATCCTCTGAAGATGATGGAGTTGAAAGAGATGAAACAATATAGTGATTGAAAAGGCAGTCAAGTATGCAGTTTGCAAACTTTTCTTATTTTCTTTTTTAAAGTACTGTTTTAAGTGCACAGTATATTTGGTTACATCCCTTTATTCAAACTTAATTACCTTCTCCCCTTTGTCATGGCATGGGTGGAAAGTTTTTGCCATGTCAGGAGAGGTCGTCACACATTCTTTTGCAGTTCTCTTCATTAATTCCTTCTTGCAGAAGCATTTTCCTTCGTGCTGGGAAGGTAGAAGGGTGTAATAGAAGAACTCTGAAACATCAGCAGGAAGCTCTAAGCTGGTTAATGCAGTATAATTGTCTGGACATAGACTGGTCTTTGTTTGTGTCGTTCACTTTGAATCAGCTGTAATTAACTCCAGAGTGTTTCCAGATTGCCAGGAAAGAAAAATTACAGCTTTTCTGTTTTAAATTGGAAAGCTCACAAAGACATTAACTATGCATATTGCTTTTACTTTGATATAATTCCATTCTGTAAAGGGGGTGGGAGCTTATTTGTCACCCTTCCCCCAACTCTAACCCTCAAATCATTCTATTGTAGAGCAGTTTGATACAAGGTCTGTTAGAAGGTAATGGCTACTTAGTACCTTTGGTCTGGAAAAAATGTTTTCCTTCTAACATACCAGTGGCACAGTATGTTGTAGTTGATTCAATGGTTACTCTGGTTTCTCTTGGCTTTTTTGTTCAATGTGCTGGAAACAGGTTTTAGATGGATGTATAGAGAGCTTCACACATACAACTAGACTAGCATCTCATTATAGCATCAGTGTGGTAAGTTTGCTCTCTATTCTATGCAAAGATCGATGTTCACTGTGTTGTTTAGAATACTTCTTAGAATTCACACTTGTGAATATTGTACAGGTAGTTTACCTGGCGTTTACTGTTCTAAATAGCCAAACTCTGAGAAAACGGACTGTTTTTAAAAATCAATCCAAGTTGTGGTCAGCCAAATGCCTACCACACCCTGTTTTAAAAGGTATTCTGTACAGTGCTTTATAATTATGGATTCTTGCATGGTTTAAAATGAGAGCTGAGTGAGCAAGCCTTTAGCTAATGCATCTAATAATACAGCGCTGTACACAAAAGATCTGTCAGCATCTGATGCAAGAAGTCTAACCAAAATCCCCCCCCCTTTCTTCTGAGTTTAACAATAAGGAATTTAAGCCTCAATGTGGCTTTAGGAACTAAAGAAAAGAAGCTCTTGGTGTCTGCATAATACCACTTTGATGGATTTTTTCATCAGCTCTCTGTACGTGGTAACAAATAAACAAGTATAATTATACTTGTGAAGGCCTATTCATTGCTTTGTCAGGATTAGATATATGTGCAGTTTTCACACTGAGCCTCTCTTTTGTCTTTGCCTAACTCACTATGACATATTGATAGAGGATCTGGGATGGGTAAAAGGCCACAGCAGAGACAGTGATGACCTTTTGGAAACTTGATATAATTCAAGGATTTCATTTATTTTCTTTTTTAAAAAAAGACCTGTAACTTGTTGTAAATTCTGATGTAAGCAGGCAACTTTTAACCCATTTTTAAGCAGAGTAAATAAATAATCAAAGTGTCCTAAGATCTCTAAAGGCCAGATGGGAATAAAAACAATAGATTAAGAAGTCCTAGTTTTCTTTCCCAGCACTTTGCACTGTGGCTAACCTAGCATTCCTTTCCCATTATTCTATCCTCTTGATCAGATCACGTTCTTTTTAATCATTTCACAAACACTGTCTCACTGGACCGTAGAAGAGGGCTGGGACAATAACAATTAAAAAAACAGAGGTAAAACTGGCATTTCTGATTCTTGGCTCTAATGGGAACTCTGAATTCTAAATGCAGAGGAATTCTTCTATTGTTCAGAAAAGCACCCCCTTTTCATTAGCAAGGCTGGCTGTAGGTGGATTTTATAATTTGGCTGAACAGAGTTTAGTGAACAGCTTTGCCAAGAGGAATACCGGAGTTACTTACTTAGGCTTTCTGTGTGTTGTCCATTTGTGTTTTTTTGGGGAAAAAAAAAGAAATTAGATCATTCAAGTAATTAGTCTTGTGAATTAACTGACAGAATTCACCATATTAAGCAAGTTAGCAGGTATGTATTTATGTGAACTTGTCTTGCAATTATGCTTTTTAAAAGGTTTGCTTTCTCTGGCTTGTTTATTGAGTTCTGCATTATGCAAGAGGACGAAATGTGTTTAAAGACACAGCAATCCACTAAAATCTTA